>JABCMI010000074.1:135989-779739 GCA_026261945.1 Hirschfeldia incana | reverse complement strand
CAGTCGAGGAAGTTTACCCACAAACAGTCGGCCACCCAGATAACCCCGAGGCAGAGAATGCAGGAGACAATACAATCTCACCCAGAGGCTTTGATGAACTCTTGGAGAATATAAACCAATCTTGTTTACTGGTCGATGCCGAGGCTTCAAAGAAACAACCCTTGTTAACTCCAAAGGTTGAAGCGGCTTCAGAGACCAACAAGGAACCAGCTGATGAACGAGCTATTGAACTATCGTCAGAGTCAAATGATTTAACTTACTCACATCCTTTCACGCCAAAGGAGAAAACACACCTTTTTGAAACCACTACATATGCTGACGTCACCGTTATCAAGGCTTCTAAATCCTTGGAGCTTCAAGTGTTAGAGAGAAAGAAGATCAAAATGATTCCTCAGACTAACAATCCCCCTACTAGGTTTCAACCAAGTAGGCCTATGGTCTTGGCGGCGAACCACAGAAGCCCATATTCTTGTGACGATACCCAAGTTAAGGGGGTATTAAACAGATATGCGCCGCTTGACGTTAGTCCAACTGAAGGAGGTAGTATATGGTCCATCTAAAGCTTCAGATATTGAAGAGCTAACCACTTTTAGAGAAAACATGTAAAGTATCAAGTGGCTTCTATAGAGGTTCATATACCACGCGATCTTAATTCCTCATTTTCACGTGCAGTCGTTCCATTTATCCAATTGGCTTGGAGCAAAGTGCCAGTGAGTTCTTCGACGTATTTCTGGATCCGAGGGAGTGGTTGGAAGACATGGTAAGAGATCTTAGATTTGAAACATACCTAGCTCATTTTTTGGTACTCATATATTTTCATCCCTTTTGTAGCACATGGACGCAGCTTTGGATTCTTATAGACTACGACTCGGAAAAATATTCCCAGAATCAAAGATGGCTATTATGGATGTATTCTTCCAGTTGAACTGGGCAACCAACTACCAGGAGTGGAAACGCGATGGAAAACTTCCTAAAGGAACCCGTGGTTACTACCACGGACAGTTACCACACTATGCTAGAGAATTTAAGTGGTGGAGGGCCGCTGTGGATACGATCTTCTCCTGTCTTTATGTAAAAAAAAAGTCATTGGGTAGCCATGGTAATTTCCATTCCAGATCGAACTGTCACACTCTATGATAGTGGGAAGCGTACGGCCAGAGATGTTGAGTTAAGGAAATACGCGGTTCCGTTTGCTGAAATGTTTCCCCACGCGCTTAAACGTTATGTTTCTGTGGAAGAACAGCCAAATATGGATCTTACGCCTTTTGAAATCGTGTGTGTACGGAATGGGGTTCCACGAGCAAAACCTCCATATGGGGACTGTGGAGTTTATACACTAAAATTCCTTTTGTGTCTAATGCTGGGTGTTGATTTAGACGACACACATCTTACCGATAACAGGATGGCCAAAGTGAGGGAAAACCTCGCTGTGGAGATGTATTTAGCAACAACAAAAGAAGGTACGACTATGTACGATCCCTCAATCCAACAAGCTATCATGGATGGAAAATACGATTGAGAATCCGTTCAACGTATTTTGTAAAGGTAAACGGACGAGGAAACACACGTTTATCAGTTCTTTTTTGCTCCTGACTTGTAACAGACATAATAGATGGAAAATACGGTAGATAATCCGTTCCACGTATTTTGTAAAGGTAAACGGCCGAGGAAACACACGTTTATCAGTTCTTTTTTATGTTTATTTTGTTCTACAGTTTCCTGCTTTCTAAATGTCTTACCTTGCCGATGGATTGGGAGTTTATATTTTACCCATAACTTAGGTATAACCCGAATGTCAACTGTTGTCTCATCCTGTTAGTATTGGCTGGTGATGCTCTTAGAATTTCTTAGGTGTACCCAGTTATACACGTAGGGATGTATTTATATACACATTTTAATGGGGCTTGCCAGTGTTTCTTTTTGTATTTTACAGACCCGCGAGTTTATAAGGTAGCTATATTTATAGGTAGTTATTCATACAAATTTATATAATGTATTCAAGCCAAAAACTAAGTTTATTTATAAGAAACTCTATAGAAGGCTTTCTCGGTAAAACTAGGTAAACTTAATAAATTCTAGGTGGCTATTCGTTCCCACTAAAATGTGCCCAAGCCAAAAAAACTATATTTACCGTCGAACAGAGGATGAAGTTAAGCAAGAAGTTGAAACAAGGGATTCATACAAATCTATAGATGGTATTCAAGCGAAAAACTATATTTATTTATAAGAAACTCTATAGTTTATGCTTTAATCAGATAACAGCTGGTTAGAAATTTGGTTTATTAACACTTACTATGTTATTGCTGACTTTGGTCTTTCTGAGTAAATAAAAGAAGAGAATTGACCGGTTAAAGAACCCCACCTTTGGGAAGAAAAGAAGGCTTTCTCGGTAAAACTAGGTAAACTTAAGAAATTCTAGGTATTTTTCCTCATTTCTCATTGACTTTGTTCTTTTTGTATTAAAAAATAAGAAATGATTACAAATTTGATAAAAGAAAAGCACCATTGCAAGAACTTGATTCTCTGATGGAAGACTAGCTAGTTTAGGGTTATGCACCTTAATCAAAGAGGACGGGCTCCAAATATTACGGAAAACAGAGTATTATACCCAAATAAATCTGAGAATATTGAGTACTATAAAGTTTGGTGGAGTTTCGAATAGCATACGAAAGTGAGAACGTTAAAGCATTACAACAAAGAAGTATTATCCCCAACTGTCGAAGGGTGGAAAACTGAGACCGCAACTAAAATCCCTCAGAAAAAAACCAACCTCTTTAATCCAGAAGCATCTGATACACATGTCTTCAGCCTTACTCAGCTCCATGTTCCAAAGATCCCAATCGGGGTCCACAACAGGTGAGCAAGGGCAATTATAAAACAAGGGCCTTGTTGTTGACATGAAGATATGCTTCTTCGTTACGAACCCCTCGTTAGTGACGCCCATCCACGGACCATCATCATTTCTAACCACCAAACCTATTTTAACGACTGATTCTCTTGTGAAACAACCGAAGACTTCCTCATCATCCCAGTAGAGTTTGCGAGTCATTGCATATGTATACAACGCTCGGTCTAATCCAGCATCCGCTGCTCCCTTTATCAAAGCAAGTCCTTCTTCTTGACGGTGCAACCCGTAAAAATACTCAACACCCTTGATGTAAAGAGTGCTTGGGTTTCCGGCGTTGTAGCACCTTCTCAACAACCAACTCGGCTTGCCGAGATACCAAGGGTATTTAAACAAATCAAACGAAGCATACACGTGAAGCGTGTCTGACAAAGCATACATTGACTTACAAGTTGTACTCAGTCTATAGAGATCTTTAAAGGAGTTATTTGCCACGCGTCCAACCACTAATTGTTGGATATCTGATGGGAGCGCCAGAATTGGGAATTCTGCCATTATAGCAGTTTTGTGTTTTTCGTCTTGTTAAAATTATGGCCATAATCTCCGTATTTATAAGCAATCTAACCGTTAATCTAAGTTAATAACTGACACTAACGAAGGGATGTCTATTAGTGAATGTTGTTTATAACCGACACTAGCGGTTGCGACTATCAGTTAAAGTTATGACTTTTAGAAAGTAACGACTTTTAGAAATCTATATAAATGTACCGAAAGAAAGTCTTCAACTAATCTTCAGACCAAATATGGCTTCAAATATATCACCACAGGGTTCAATGAGTGTAAAAGAATACGAGGAATATTTTCTTCAACATGGTTTGGTATTTACTATGTTATTGCTGACTTTGGTATTTCTGAGTAAATAAAAGAATTGACCGGTTAAAGAAACCCACATTTGGGAAGAAAAGAAGGATTTCTCGGTAAAACTAGGTAAACTTAAGAAATTCTAGGTATTTTTTAATCATTTCTCACTGAGAAAAGCAAAATTGCAAGAACTTGATTCTATGATGGAAGACTGGTTTAGGGTTATGCACCTTAATCAAAGAGGAAGGGCTCCAAACACACTCTTAAAGAGTAAGGCAAGGCAATAATATGTTTCGCAAGGCAGACGTAGGCAAGAAGCAAGGGAACCGCAACCGGTTTGCCCAAGCCTAATAAATAATAAAACTACTCTTGAGACATTTTAAATATTGTCTTACCAATAAAATGGTCCTTTCCGGAAAAAAAACGGAAAATGACACCGGCAAGGGGATATCTTACTCGCAAGCTTACGGCATACCGGTAGCAAGTCAAGCGCAATCCTCGGACAGTTTTGGGAAACCCACCTTTGGGAAGAAAAGATGGATTTCTCGGTAAAACTAGGTACACTTAAGAAATTCTAGGTATTTTTTAATCATTTCTCACTGACAAAAGCACCATTGCAAGAACTTGATTCTATGATGGAAGACTGGTTTAGGGTTATGCAGCTTAATCAAAGAGGAAGGGCTCCAAACACACTCTTAAAGAGTAAGGCGAGGCAATAATAGTAAGTAGCATATATAATACAAAAAAAAACATGGGTATGAAATTAGTAATCAACCGTAATTATACTTACGCGGATGGGGCGGTTCGAACCTTGGTCTGTTTTCGTGATGAGGACTACTATACCACTGTGACAGATATGATAGTTGTTAATTACATCAAACGTAAAACTATTATAATACGGACTGTGTCTCTTATTGATTAACGTGCACATCAATTCAAAGATTCAAGTGCGCTTTCATCACTCAAGGGGTGGGAAACTCAAGAGATGTCTACTTCCATCTCCCTTACGCTCTCTATAAAATCCGATCGGCTATTAGTGTCCAAGATCGTTCATCTTCTCATTGAGGTAGGCAAATGATGTTAGGCGATATCTTCAACCCTTCCCGACGGTCCAATCGCTTCCGCCCCCAGTCTCCGTTGGTTTCATTTGAAGATCGTATCTACACTAGCCGACAGACGTATTCCGAAACCCTTGCCTCCGTCGGAGAAAGCACTCGCCGCTATCACAACGACGACGCCGCAACCGGGTATAATTATCTTTGTCTTAGAGGATTTGTCGTTCAAGCTTCTCTAAATCCTGATGATCCCCTGTTAGGCGAGGTGTTTAGGGTTATAGATAGAGTAGGTTGTACTTATACGGTCTCGCATGTACAGCTGTTTTGTCCTAGGGTAGTTAGAGAGTTTATCACAAACAAGCCCTTCGATGGTGACGGTGCTCTGATCCGCGGAACCATGTACTGTTTCATGCCTTCTGTGATAAATATACTCATGAAAACACCTTTTCTGGAGGACTCATTCCATTGGGAGGTAGTTGTTCTCAGACAGGCTATCACTTACCTCACTAGAGGCAGGTGCTATAGGTGGACTGGGTTTACTCTCGACGCTTTGATCAAACCATACCAGATCCTTTACCGCGTGTGTAGGCTGAATTGGTTACCGGGTCCAGACACTGAAGTTATGATCCAAGACCGTCTTCGCCTCCTATACGTGATTGCTACTCGAAAGAAGGTTGACTTTGGACGACTCGTGTACGATCAAGTGATTGAGATGGTACGCCGATCAGATTGGTGCACGGACCTCATCTTCCCAAACCTTATCTATCAGCTCCTTATGATGCAGAAAGAAGTTCCTATCCTCCCAGGAGATGAAGGTCTAATCGGAAGGGCAGTTCCTATCTTTGGAGAATCAGAATGTTATATGGAACCATGTTTAACTTTTTGGTGTGAAACTCTATTTAGATCTTCGGTATTTACAAACTTTTTCACTGCTATGTCTAATGCATGATCATTTTGTTGGTTTAGCTTGCGATGTAAAACTTTTTATTGAAGGTGGGAACCTTCATGACATCTATATATTATTATCATGTTATCGTTTATCAGTTTGTCATGTTTCGGTTTTGATTTATTCGACTTATCATTTCTGATCATCACCATTCTCTGTTTCGGAAATTTATTATACATACAAATGGTTACCAAAAAATTATAAGGTAAAAAATTTCAGAGTAAGAAGGATTATTTTAGTCGTTTTAGCTTTTAAGGACAATTATATGACAAAACTTAACAATAATTCTTTAAGAGAATCTCTCTAATTTATACACACTTTAATAATTTTAAATTATATTATTATTGTTTGTAACATAGTCCAGAGTATTTATATCTTACGTGAAACAAACAAAAAAAAACACTAAAAAAAGGATCAGCATTACGGAGACATTATGAAAGAACAAGAAAAATAAATATTTTTTAAAGGATTAATTATTCCTTATAACTAACATTAAATTATTAACTATGTTATTGCTGACTTTGGTATTTCTGAGTAAATAAAAGAATTGACCGGTTAAAGAAACCCACCTTTGGGAAGAAAAGAAGGATTTCTCGGTAAAACTAGGTAAACTTAAGAAATTCTAGGTATTTTTTAATCATTTCTCACTGACAAAAGCATCATTGCAAGAACTTGATTCTATGATGGAAGAATGGTTTAGGGTTATGCACCTTAATCAAAGAGGAGGGGCTCCAAACACACTCTTAAAGAGTAAGGCGAGGCAATAATATGATTCGCATGGCAGACGTAGGCAAGAGGCAAGGGAACCGCAACCGGTTTGCCAATAAATAATAAAATTACTCTTGAGACATTTTAAAAATTGTCTTAAAAATGGTCCTTTCTCACCAATGTCTTCAGACTACCTTCCTAGAAAAACTATAGTATTTATAAGGTAGCTCTATTTATAGGTACCTATTCATACAAATCTATAGATGGTATTCAAGCCAAAAACTATATTTATTTATAAGAAACTCTATAGTTTATGCTTTAATCAGAAAAAGAGCTAGTTAGAAATTTGGTTTATTAACACTTACTATGTTATTGCTGACTTTGGTATTTCTGAGTAAATAAAAGAATTGACCGGTTAAAGAAACCCACCTTTGGGAAGAAAAGAATGATTTCTCGTTAGAACTAGGTACACTTAAGAAATTCTAGGTATTTTTAATCATTTCTCATTGACAAAAGCACCATTGCAAGAACTTGATTCTATGATGGAAGACTGGTTTAGGGTTATGCACCTTAATCAAAGAGGAAGGACTCCAAACACACTCTTAAAGAGTAAGGCGAGACAATAATATGATTCGCAAGGCAGACGTAGGCAAGAGGCAAGGGAACCGCAACCGGTTTGCCCAAGCCTAATAAATAATAAAACTACTCTTGAGACATTTTAAAAATTGTCTTACCAATAAAATGGTCCTTTCTCACCTTTTGCTAGATTGCAGGCCGGAAAAGAAACGGAAAATGACACCGGCAAGGGGATATCTTACTCGCAAGCTTTCGGCAAACCGGTAGCATGTCAAGCGCAATCCTCAGACAGTTTTAAGCTGACGACTTCCCTGCCTCTTCCCTGCTGCTGCCTTGCGCTCCGTATGACCTAGGTAAGCTTAAGAAACTGAAGGTACCTATTTGGTCCCATTACAATGTCTTCAGACTACCTTCCTAGAAAAACTATAGTATTTATAAAGTAGCTCTATTTATAGGTACATATTCATACAAATCTATAGATGGTATTCAAGCCAAAAACTATATTTATTTATAAGAAACTCTATAGTTTATGCTTTAATCAGAAAAAGAGCTAGTTAGGAATTTGGTTTATTAACACTTACTATGTTATTGCTGACTTTGGTATTTCTGAATAAATAAAAGAATTGACCGGTTAAAGAAACCCACCTTTGGGAAGAAAAGAAGGATTTCTCGGTAAAACTAGGTACACTTAAGAAATTCTAGGTATTTTTTAATCATTTCTCACTGACAAAAGCACCATTGCAAGAACTTGATCCTGTGATGGAAGAATGGTTTAGGGTTATGCACCTTAATCAAAGAGGAAGGACTCCAAACACACTCTTAAAGAGTAAGGCGAGGCAATAATATGATTCGCAAGGCAGACTTAGGCAAGAGGCAAGGGAACCGCAACTGGTTTGCCCAAGCCTAATAAATAATAAAACTACTCTTGAGACATTTTAAAAATTGTCTTAACAATAAAATGGTCCTTTCTCACCTTTTGCTAGCTTGCAGGCCGGAAAAGAAACGGAAAATTACACCGGCATGGGGATATCTTACTCGCAAGCTTTCGGCAAACCGGTAGCAAGTCAAGCGCAATCCTCAGACAGTTTTAAGCTGACGACTTCCCTGCCTCTTCCCTGCTGCGGCCTTGCGCTCCGTATGACTTAGGTAAGCTTAAGAAACTGAAGGTACCTATTTGGTCTCATTACAATGTCTTCAGACTACCTTCCTAGAAAAATAGTATTTATAAGGTAGCTCTATTTATAGGTACCTATTCATACAAATCTATAGATGGTATTCAAGCCAAAAACTATATTTATTTATAAGAAACTCTATAGTTTATGCTTTAATCAGAAAAAGAGCTAGTTAGAAATTTGGTTTATTAACACTTACTATGTTATTGCTGACTTTGGTATTTCTGAGTAAATAAAAGAATTGACCGGTTAAAGAAACCCACCTTTGGGAAGAAAAGAAGGATTTCTCGATAAAACTAGGTACACTTAAGAAATTCGTGGTATTTTTTAATCATTTCTCACTGACAAAAGCACCATTGCAAGAACTTGATTCTATGATGGAAAACTGGTTTAGGGTTATGCACCTTAATCAAAGAGGAAAGGCTCCAAACACACTCTTAAAGAGTAAGGCGAGGCAATAATATGATTCACAAGGCAGACGTAGGCAAGAGGCAAGGGAACCGCAACCGGTTTGCCCAAGCCTAATAAATAATAAAACTACTCTTGAGACATTTTAAAAATTGTCTTACCAATAAAATGGTCCTTTCTCCCCTTTTGCTAGCGTACAGGCCGGAAAAGAAACGGAAAATGACACCGGCAAGGGGATATCTTACTCGCAAGCTTTCGGCAAACCGGTAGCAAGTCAAGCGCAATCCTCAGACAGTTTTAAGCTGACGACTTCCCTGCCTCTTCCCTGCTGCTGCCTTGCGCTCCGTATGACCTAGGTAAGCTTAAGAAACTTACGGTACCTATTTGGTCCCATTACAATGTCTTCAGACTACCTTCCTAGAAAAACTATAGTATTTATAAGGTAGCTCTATTTATAGGTACCTATTCATACAAATCTATAGATGGTATTCAAGCCAAAAACTATATTTATTTATAAGAAATTCTATAGTTTATGCTTTAATCAGAAAAAGAGCTAGTTAGAAATTTGGTTTATTAACACTTACTATGTTATTGCTGACTTTGGTATTTCTGAGTAAATAAAAGAATTGACCGGTTAAAGAAACCCACCTTTGGGAAGAAAAGAAGGATATCTCGGTAAAACTAGGTACACTTAAGAAATTCTAGGTATTTTTTAATCATTTCTCACTGACAAAAGCACCATTGCAAGAACCTGATTCTGTGATGGAAGAATGGTTTAGGGTTATGCACCTTAATCAAAGAGGAAGGGCTCCAAACACACTCTTAAAGAGTAAGGCGAGGCAATAATATGATTCGCAAGGCAGACGTAGGCAAGAGGCAAGAGAACCGCAACCGGTTTGCCCAAGCCTAATAAATAATAAAACTACTCTTGAGACATTTTAAAAATTGTCTTAACAATAAAATGGTACTTTCTCACCTTTTGCTAGCTTGCAGGTCGGAAAAGAAACGGAAAATTACACCGGCATGGGGATATCTTACTCGCAAGCTTTCGGCAAACCGGTAGCAAGTCAAGCGCAATCCTCAGACAGTTTTAAGCTGACGACTTCCCTGCCTCTTCCCTGCTGCTGCCTTGCGCTCCATATGACCTAGGTAAGCTTAAGAAACTGAAGGTACCTATTTGGTCCCATTACAATGTCTTCAGACTACCTTCCTAGAAAAACTATAGTATTTATAAGGTAGCTCTATTTATAGGTACCTATTCATACAAATCTATAGATGGTATTCAAGCCAAAAACTATATTTATTTATAAGAAATTCTATAGTTTATGCTTTAATCAGAAAAAGAGCTAGTTAGAAATTTGGTTTATTAACACTTACTATGTTATTGCTGACTTTGGTATTTCTGAGTAAATAAAAGAATTGACCGGTTAAAGAAACCCACCTTTGGGAAGAAAAGAAGGATTTCTCGATAAAACTAGGTACACTTAAGAAATTCTTGGTATTTTTTAATCATTTCTCACTGACAAAAGCACCATTGCAAGAACTTGATTCTATGATGGAAAACTGGTTTAGGGTTATGCACCTTAATCAAAGAGGAAAGGCTCCAAACACACTCTTAAAGAGTAAGGCGAGGCAATAATATGATTCACAAGGCAGACGTAGGCAAGAGGCAAGGGAACCGCAACCGGTTTGCCCAAGCCTAATAAATAATAAAACTACTCTTGAGACATTTTAAAAATTGTCTTACCAATAAAATGGTCCTTTCTCACCTTTTGCTAGCGTACAGGCCGGAAAAGAAACGGAAAATGACACCGGCAAGGGGATATCTTACTCGCAAGCTTTCGGCAAACCGGTAGCAAGTCAAGCGCAATCCTCAGACAGTTTTAAGCTGACGACTTCCCTGCCTCTTCCCTGCTGCTGCCTTGCGCTCCGTATGACCTAGGTAAGCTTAAGAAACTGAAGGTACCTATTTGGTCCCATTACAATGTCTTCAGACTACCTTCCTAGAAAAACTATAGTATTTATAAGGTAGCTCTATTTATAGGCCTATTCATACAAATCTATAGATGGTATTCAAGCCAAAAACTATATTTATTTATAAGAAACTCTATAGTTTATGCTTTAATCAGAAAAAGAGCTAGTTAGAAATTTGGTTTATTAACACTTACTATGTTATTGCTGACTTTGGTATTTCTGAGTAAATAAAAGAATTGACCGGTTAAAGAAACCCACCTTTGGGAAGAAAAGAAGGATTTCTCGGTAAAACTAGGTACACTTAAGAAATTCTAGGTATTTTTTACTCATTTCTCACTGATAAAAGCACCATTGCAAGAACTTGATTCTATGATGGAAGAATGGTTTAGGGTTATGCACCTTAATCAAAGAGGAAGGGCTCCAAACACACTCTTAAAGAGTAAGGCGATGCAACAATATGATTCGCAAGGCAGACGTAGGCAAGAGGCAAGGGAACCGCAACCGGTTTGCCCAAGCCTAATAAATAATAAAACTACTCTTGAGACATTTTAAAAATTGTCTTACCAATAAAATGGTCCTTTCTCACCTTTTGCTAGCTTGCAGGCCGGAAAAGAAACGGAAAATAACACCGGCAAGGGGATATCTTACTCGCAAGCTTTCGGCAAACCGGTAGCAAGTCAAGCGCAATCCTCAGACAGTTTTAAGCTGACGACTTCCCTGCCTCTTCCTTGCTGCTGCCTTGCGCTCCGTATGACCTATGTAAGCTTAAGAAACTGAAGGTACCTATTTGGTCCCATTACAATGTCTTCAGACTACCTTCCTAGAAAAACTATAGTATTTATAAGGTAGCTCTATTTATAGGTACCTATTCATACAAATCTATAGATGATATTCAAGCCAAAAACTATATTTATTTATAAGAAACTCTATAGTTTATGCTTTAATCAGAAAAAAAGCTAGTTAGAAATTTGGTTTATTAACACTTACTATGTTATTGCTGACTTTGGTATTTCTGAATAAATAAAAGAATTGACCGGTTAAAGAAACCCACCTTTGGGAAGAAAAGAAGGATTTCTCGGTAAAACTAGGTACACTTAAGAAATTCTAGGTATTTTTTAATCATTTCTCACTGACAAAAGCACCATTGCAAGAACTTGATTCTATGATGGAAGAATGGTTTAGGGTTATGCACCTTAATCAAAGAGGAAGGGCTCCAAACACACTCTTAAAGAGTAAGGCGAGGCAATAATATGATTCGCAAGGAAGACGTAGGCAAGAGGCAAGGGAACCGCAACCGGTTTGCCCAAGCCTAATAAATAATAAAACTACTCTTGAGACATTTTAAAAATTGTCTTACCAATAAAATGGTCCTTTCTCACCTTTTGCTAGCTTGCAGGCCGGAAAAGAAACGGAAAATGACACCGGCAAGGGGATATCTTACTCGCAAGCTTTCGGCAAACCGGTAGCAAGTCAAGCGCAATCCTCAGACAGTTTTAAGCTGATGACTTCCTTTCCTCTTCCCTGCTGCTGCCTTGCGCTCCGTATGACCTAGGTAAGCTTAAGAAACTGAAGGTACCTATTTGGTCCCATTACAATGTCTTCAGACTACCTTCCTAGAAAAACTATAGTATTTATAAGGTAGCTCTATTTATAGGTACCTATTCATACAAATCTATAGATGGTATTCAAGCCAAAAACTATATTTATTTGTAAGAAACTCTATAGTTTATGCTTTATGTTGTGATATTTTTGTGTAGGGTCGTTTTAGCACTACGGAACACTGGAAGACTATCAAGCTTTATGTTTATGTATGTGTTTTGAGAAGAGAAATCGAGGCAAAGAGATGTATTATTGAGTTTTGGGTGTATAAACCCTAGTTTTCTAGCCTAACTCTCTAATCTCTCAGCCCCAAAGTGTCGATCCCTTGTTCTAGGGTTTGGGTTCCCCTTTTATAGTTGATGTAAGTCGGTCAATCTTAGGCGGCTTCCGTAATATTCAGGAATATATTACTTTCCCCTCGATATGGGAAACTTCCATATTCATGCGGAGGATCGGATACGGCAGGGACTAGGTCTTGGTTCCTCGATACAGGGACTGGACCTTGGATACTTATTAAATGGAGATCGGACCCTGGTGCCTCCTGGTGGAGATGGGTTCTTTGAGTAGAGGAGGGACCCTGGGTCCTTTCCAAACGAGGGCCCGGAAGTCAAGGCCCCTTCGGAGGCTGGAGAAACCTCTAGCCTTGGATATTTTTCCCCAACAGTTTGCCCCTTATTCCTTGATTGCTTCGTAGGGATCAAGGGATAATATGTAGTCTTGGATCTTGATACTATTTCTTCCAGCAGGAGAAGAGTTTTATTCATAATCAGATTCCGGAATCTGAGACATAAGAACTTGGCTGGTATGACGATCTGAAATATTTTCGATTCGAAGTTTTCAAAAATCGATCTGAACGAGTCTTGCTGATCTGGATTCTCTTTCCTTTTCGGGAGCTGATAACTCGGAAGATCCGGGGAGCGGGCTGATTTGATTTTTAAATCCTGCCTCGGAGACCGTAGGATTTTTTTGAATTCGGCGGCTTTCCCGAGGTAGTGTCCAACGGCTCTTTCCTTTTCCTGATAAATATGTGCTCCGGATTTTCGATTGCCTTTATCGCTTCCTCTTCTTCTTAGTCTTCTAGAATTGCATTCAGATTTTTCTTCTTCTCTTTTATTACAATGGCGGAGACGAGAGATTCGGGGAAGAGGGTAGAGTCTAGATCCTCTAGATCTGGCAGCCCTCAAGATCTTCGAGCGTCTATGCCGTTCATACCACTCGGATCTCCACTGGTGGGCCCGGCTTCGTTAATCGGGGAGGATGAAGTACGCGACCTCCGGAGAAAGTACGCGCTCCCTTCTTATGTTGCTCTCCGCATCCCTGAGCCGTCGGAACGTGCGTCCGGCGGTATGCCCGAAGAGATCGCCATTTATGAAGCTTTCTTCGAGTCGGGTTTTAGAGGCGATGTACTGTCATTGGTTGCGAGTTTATGCGACTATTTTCATATCTCGCCGTCCCAGCTTAATCCTCCAGCTTGGCGCATTCTCACGGCGATCCAGAATCTGGGCGACGAAGAGAATTTGACTTTGGGGGTCAATGAGGTTCTCTTTGCTTATCACTTAGCTCCAATAAATGGCAATGAAGGATGTTTCCATCTTCGCCCTCGCGCGGGTCTTCCTATAGTTGAGGAGCTGCCAAAAACCGATCGCAAGGGGCTAGCCTTTGAGAAAAGATGGCCCGAGAAGTATATTTTCATGACCCTTCCTGGATCCTACTATCGATGGAATTTCACGGGTGAGGAATGCTTCCGTTGTCTGTAGTCGAATTTTGCTTATTTCTTTTTGGTTCTTTCGCAGAGGGGACTCGTCCTGCTCCGGCCGATGGGAAGGATAACGTTCTTCATGCGAGGCAGATTCCTGTCGAGCGGCGCCTAGTACCTTATCTTCTTAGCCCAGAGGTGTTGCGCCGTAGAAAACTGTGGGGTGAGTCCTCCTTTTTAAAGTTGGTCGGGTCTTTTATTATCGTATTGATCGTGTGAGTTTTGTGATCAGTGAGCGTGATGGAAGAGGATTCATAGGATCTGGTAGCTTCTTTCAGGAGGGCCACTGATGCGATTTCGGCCAAGAAAGGTCTGTCTATGCAGGAGGTGACTGGTAGGACGAGTGCGACTATTGGGGGTAAGCGCAGGATGACGGATGTCGAGGATTCTTCCTCGGGTCGGGACCGTGAATCGAGGGAGGATTCGACTCCGGCGAGTCGACAACCACCACCGAGCGGACATTCGCATGGAGGGCTAACGTCGGTTTTGAACAATTTGAATGAGAGCGTATTTCCCAAGATGCAGGTTCTGTTTTCGGACAAAAGTTCTTCAGGGGCAGTGCGGCAGATTCAGAGTGGGCTTCTTCAGGTGGATAACAGTTTTTTGTTTCTTATTTCGAATCCTTGGTTCACGTCTCCCTTTTTATATAGGTTCTTTCGCAACTATACCATTTGAACGACTGGTTGGCGAAAGAGGGCATTAATCGGGACAAGATGGTGGAAGTGTCCAGGCGATTATCCCGTGAGGAGGACAGACGAGTCGCTATGGAATTGGAACTTCGGGACTTGAAGGACAAGGTTGTGCCATTGAGGGCTCGGTAGAGATTGCTTCGGCTGAATCCCTTCGGTTGAGTCGAGAGAAGCAAGAATTAGAAGAGGCAGTCGCAGAACTTCGATCGGAGGTAGAGACTTTGAGGAATGAGAAGATCATGGCCGTGAGTGGGGCAAGGATGGTTTCCCGTTGGGAGGTAATGAGGGAATGGCTCCGGGGACAGACCTCCCAATGGGATCTGCTCAAAGAATTCTCTCAGTTTAAGACAGTTGTTTTGGCCGAAGCGGCGCTTAAGGGTGTCGAGCCTCCCACGTTTGAAGACGAGCCAGCTATTCCTTCGTCTAGGCGTGGCAGATCTTAGGGATTTGTAATGATTGTTCTTTAAGGCTTGTTGTCGAACTGAGATATTCTTTTTGAATTTGTATCCTGATTTGCCTTGGGATTTGAAGCCTGTTTCTGGGCCTATTAAATCTTGAAGGAGTAGGAGCCTTTAGTGTTGGGAAAAAATATCCAAGGCTAGAGGTTTCTCCAGCCTCCGAAGGGGCCTTGACTTCTGGGCCCTCGTTTGGAAAGGACCCAGGGTCCCTCCTCTACTCAAAGAACCCATCTCCACCAGGAGGCACCAGGGTCCGATCTCCATTTAATAAGTATCCAAGGTCCAGCCCATGTATCGAGGAACCAAGGCCTAGCCCCTGCCGTAAGGACCAAGGATCCAATCCTCCGCATGGATATGGAAGTTTCCCATATCGAGGGGAAAGTAATATATTCCTGAATATTACGGAAGCCGCCCAAGATTGACCGACTGACATCAACTATAAAAGGGGAACCCAAACCCTAGAACAAGGGATCGACACTTTGGGGCTGAGAGATTAGAGAGTTAGGCTAGAAAACTAGGGTTTATACACCCAAAACGTTGTAACGCTAAAGAAACTCAATAATACATCTCTTTGCCTCGATTTCTCTTCTCAAAACACATACATAAACATAAAGCTTGATAGTCTTCCAGTGTTCCGTAGTACTAAAACGACCCTACACAAAAATATCACAACAGTTTGGCGCTAGAAGGAGGGGAGTAACTCAACTACATGACGATGGCACCGGAAGACGAGTCCAATCAAGCCAATCTGACCCCGAAGGAGAAGGAGCTTCTGAGCCGATTTGAAACCCTTCAGAGTCAAATTACCGACCTTCACAAGGCTCAGGAGACCGCACCTGCAGGTCTGGAATTCGTTCAGGAAGTTCAATACCTAAAAGATCAACTTGGAGAACACTCCAAGCAACTCCAGCAAAGCGCCGAGAAGCTAGACGCATGGAAGCCGAGAACATCGCTCTCAGACGAGAAAACCGATCCCTCGGGGCAGTAGAGAACAAACGAAAACGGTTCAGAACCAAAGTCCGACCTATGGCTTCGCTCAACACCCCGCACGACGGCGAGGAGACGCCTCAACAGCCCGGCGACGAACCCGGCGATCAAGAAAACACTCGAGACGTAACCTGGGAAGAAGAAGAAGACGAATCCGATACAGAGGACGAAGAGTATTCACCTGACCATCCCGAGATCTCAGATCCAGCTCTAGCCGCTAACCTAGAGAAGGTGGTATCCGAAAGATTCGGCACCATCCAATCCATGGTGGAAAGGCTCCCCGGAGTAGCTCCCCCCATCCGTAGAAGCGATCCCAGGTCATACTCCGACACACCTTTCGTGAAGGAGATTGCTTCGATTGAGATGCCTCGAAAATTCTCTTTTCCGAGCATCAAGATGTACGAGGGAACGGGAGATCTTGACAGCCACATCGCCCAGTATAAGCAACGCATGGTAGTCGTGGCTATTCCGAAAGAAGCAAGGGAAGCCACCATGTGCAATGGCTTCGGGTCAACTCTAACCAGTCCTGCCCTCCAATGGTATATCAACCTCCCCACGGGGTCCATAGCATCCTTCGCCGCCCTCAGCGACAAGTTCGTGGAACAATTCGCTAGTAGCCGCCACCTGGAGAAGAGATCAGTGACCTCTACGAGATCCAACAATACAGAAACGAATCCCTACGCTCCTACATAGCTCGTTTCAACCAGGAGAAGGTCTCTATACCCGAGTGTAACGCCGATACAGCAATCTCAGCCTTCAAGAAGGGCCTACTTCCGGAGGGAGAGCTCTACAAGTAGCTAACTAAGTACAGATGCGGAGACATGGCGGATGTACTATCCCGCGCCTGGGCCCAAGTAAGGTGGGAAGAAGACGTTGTGAGCAGGGCCAAGATTTCCTCCAAGTACGATCAGAAGTCCTCCAGACCCTCGAAAGACGAGCGTGAAGAAACCATCCGACCCCGACCTTCCCGGGAATCCACCAACCAGAGCAGGGGCAGATACCAACATCGCCCCTTACCTCGGTCCGAAGGAATGATGGTTTCTACTTGGCCCAGCATCTCCCACCTAGCGATATCCAAACCAGAGCTCATCGGAGTCTTGAGGCAGATGGGCCCGCAAGTTAAGTGGCCACCTAAAATGAGGTCCCCCGATGCTACCCGGAACCCTAAAAGATGGTGTGGGTTCCAAAGCGATCACGGTTATACCACGGAGGACTGTATAGCCTTAAGGCTGGACGTAGCCGAGCTTCTCAAGAAGGGTTATCTAAGGGAGTTCCTCTCGGACAAGTCCAAGGATCTCCTCAACAGAGAGGGTCCCGCTCTCCCCAATGAAGCGGTCCCTGCGCTACCTCCGCCACAAGAACGAGTGATCCACGTCATCTCTGGGGGATCAGAAGTAAGCGGGATAAGCAGCGCCGCAGCTAAAAGAAGTACCCGCAATGCTCGGAACGGTCAAGAGATCGAGATTCCCAAGCGCCCACTCTTGGGAACGGACGATATCAGCTTTACTGCGAGGGAGCAAGAACGAGTCCTTGCTCCCCATCATGACGCCCTCGTCATCTCGCTAGTTATAGCCAACTGCTTAGTTAAGCGAATACTGTTGGACAATGGCAGCTCCAGCAACATTATCTTCCACTCGGCATATATGGACTTAGGGCTAGACCCTAAAACATTAACCAGGAAAGCGATCCCGCTCGTGGGATTTAGCGGAGAGGTGAAGCAAACCGAGGGGGAAGTCTTTCTTCCAGTCTATGCCGAGGGGATAAACCAAACCGCCAAGTTCTTGGTCGTCGACTGTCTGTCGTCTTACAACGTGATACTCGGAAGGCCCTGGATCCACGACATGGGAGCCGTGCCATCAACCCTTCACCAATTGGTGAAATTTCCTACCCCCTGGGGCGTGAAGGTCATTAGAGGGGATCAAGAGAATTCTAGGTCCTGCTACCAAACTACCCTGAAGGGAAGGACCCAAGCCTTATAGCAATTACAGAAGCAACCTCTCGTTCCTCACGCCGAAGAACCCGAGGTTGAAGACATGGACGAGGTCGTGGTAGTCACCTCATTCCCCATCAAAACAGTCCTTCATAAACCCGAGGTATCAGGACGGTTGGCGAAATGGGCCCTAGAATTGGGAGAGTACGACGTGATCTTCAGCCCAGCTGCCGCTATCAAGTCCTAGGTCCTAGCTGATTTCGTGGCTGAATTCTCTCCCTCTATGCTTCCAGACCCAGATCTAAAACTACACTCCAGGGAAAAGAAGCGGAAGAAGGTCAATGGACCCTGCACGTGGACGGCTCCAGCAATGTAAGAGGCGCAGGGGTAGGATTGGTTCTGACCTCCCCTATGGGAGAATCGGCCTCAAGGGCTGTACGTTGCAACTTCAAAGCAACGAACAACGAGGCAGAATACGAGGCTTTAATAGCAGGTCTAGAACTAGCTAGGGAAATGGGAGTAAAAGACATCCAGGTTTTCAGTGACTCGCAGCTCATCATCAGTCAAGCTCAAGGGGATTATCAAGCCAAGGACCCGAGCATGATCAGGTATCTATCGGTGGCCAAACGTCTCCTAGACCAATTCACAAGCTATAAGCTTACCCAAATACCTAGGGAACAAAACTCCCAAGCCGATGCTCTAGCAAACCTGGGTTCCGCATTAGAAACCAAGGAACATATGAGTATTCCGCTGTTGGTCCTACAATGGCCAGCAACCCAGAAAGAGGTCGAACTGGGAGAAGTGACGGTAGTAGACGAAGAAGAAACCTGGATGACCCCTATCACCGACTATCTAAGAAACGACGTCCTACCTGAAAACCGAGAGGAGAGCCGGAATATCAAGAGACAAGCGGCCAGATATTGCATTTCGGAGGGAAAACTATATAAGAGGTCCTTCTCAGGACCCTACCTACGATGCCTATCCCCTAGAGAAGCCGCACGAATATTAGAGGAACTCCACGATGGGGAATGCGGTTCACACTCCAGCGGACGGAGCCTGCTTCTCAGGGCGAGAAGGGCCGGTTATTACTGGCCTACCATGGCGAAGGACTCCCTCAAACAGGCTAAAACCTGCAGCCAATGCTAGAAGCACGCCCCAATCTCCAACCTACCACCAGAGAACCTGAAGTCCCTAAGCTCCCCCTGGCCTTTCCGCAACTGGGGCATGGACATCGTGGAGAAATTCCCAATGGCCCCGGGGCAGAAGGTCTTCCTCCTAGTAATGACCGATTACTTCACAAAGTGGGTAGAAGCCAAAGCCTTGGCAAAAATCACGGACCTCCAGATCAGGAAATTCATCTGGACGAACATAATAACCCGCTTCAGAGCACCTCAGAAAATTGTCACAGACAATGGACCCCAATTTACCAGCAACGACTTCCAGGATTTCTGCAAAGATTGGGATATCAAACTCTCATATTCAGCACCGAGGCACCCGCAATCAAACGGACAAGCAGAGTCAACCAACAAAACGGTGGTGAATATGCTCAAGAAGCGCTTGGAGAAGGCTCACGTGCGATGGGCAGAAGAGCTACATGGAGTCCTTTGGGCCTACCGAACAACTCCAAAGACATCTACCCAAGACACCCCTTTCTCACTCGTCTATGGCACCGAGTCAGCAATACCAACCGAAGTACATGTCAAGACCACGATCTCCAACATCCTAACTCCCAAGGAAAATGACGAGCTGATGTACCTAAGCCTAGACCTCCTAGACGAAAAAAGGGAAGCAGCCCGCCTGAGGAACGCATCGTACCAAATAAAGGTAGCCAAGAGTTACAACAAGAAAGTGAGATCCAGAACCTTCCAAGAAGGGGACTGGGTCCTAAGGCGAGTCTGTAACCACACAAAAGACAAATTAGCCGGAAAACTCGCCCCCGGATGGGAGGGGACCTATCAGGTAATAGGGGTGCAAGGGGCAGGAGCCTATAAGCTGCAAGACAGCACAGGCAAGGTACAACCCAACTGCTGGAACGCCTTGCACCTCAAATTCTATCATTTCTAAAGGCAAGATCTTCGGATCGAGCTCTATATATACTATTATATATTTAAGTATTTTGGTTTTCCTACTCCTATGTATAATGAGAACGTCCTCGGACTAGGCTTATAAAATACATTTGGTTTCGACTAAAGGGAGTTAAGGAAACACCAATATACTTAAAGGGGCATATTAGCTGGATCAGGGACCTTCGGGACCTCAAATCTTAGCTAGCCCCCTAGCCGGTGAGGCTACTCACCATAGGTGCAGACAGATATGGAAGGGGTCTGATTAGCCCTGAGCCGATGTCTGTGCGATAGGGCCCCGCGTAAAGGCCTATAGCCGAGAGTTATGCGGGGACCACGTACTAGTGCCATTCAAACCCTCGTGAAATACGCTGTAAGCTAAACGCACGCTGGGGGCATGACGTACACAGCCAAGTACTGTAATCAGATTCTGGCGGCTGATATGCAGGGAGCAAAGTGCAAATAACCGGTTAAGCACAAACAATTTAATACCTATCCAGACGTGGAAGGTAGTGTGTCTGGGTTGACAGAACCTTGCGGGGGGACCCACCCCAGACCACAATAAGTCTGAGAGTGACCTTTCTGCAGAAAGGTAGAGTGCAGCATTGAGAATTTCGAGAATGGCCTATGCCCACGGGTAGCACAGTACGATTTCTCAATTTAGATCGAGAGTGGCTCGCCTCCGGGCAGCAGAGAGCGATCAAAAAGACTCCCCAAAAGCATAAAAGTCCAAAGACCTTCGCGTCCAAAGACCTTCGGGTCCGAAGACCTTCGGGTCCGAAGACCTTCGGGTCCGAAGACCTTCGGGTCCGAAGACCTTCGGGTCCGAAGACCTTCGGGTCCGAAGACCTTCGGGTCCGACGACCTTCGGGTCCGAAGACCTTCGGGTCCGAAGACCTTCGGGTCCGAAGACCTTCGGGTCCAAAGACCTTCCGGTCCAAAGGTCTTCGGGTCCAAATACCTTCGGGTCCAAAGACCTTCGGGTCCAAAGACCTTCGGGTCCAAAGACCTAAGGGTCCATAAGACCCAAGGGTCCAAAGAACCTCAAGGTTCCAAAGACCTAAGGGTCCATAAGACCCAAGGGTCCAAAGAACCTCAAGGTTCCAAAGACCTTCGGGTCCATAGACCTAAGGGTCCATAGACCCAAAGGTCCAAAGAGCCTCAAGGTTCCAAAGACCTAAGGGTCCATAGATCTAAGGGTCTAAAGAACCTCAAGGTTCCAAAGACCTTCGGGTACAAAGACCTAAGGGTCCGTACACCTAAGGGTCCAAAGAACCTCAAGGTTCCAAAGACCTAAGGTTCCATAAGACCCAAGGGTCCAAAAAACCTCAAGGTTCCAAAGACCTAAGGGTCCATAAGACCCAAGGGTCCAAAGAACCTCAAGGTTCCAAAGACCTAAGGGTTCATAGACCTAAGGGTCCGAAGAACCTCAAGGTTCCTAAGACCTAAGGGTCCAGAGAACCTAAAGGCTCCTACTCCTTCAAGATTTAATGGGTAAAGTCTCCCAGGTTCAAAGTAAGGCCTCAGGGCCCTGGTAAGGAACTTAAGGGACCTAGATCCTGAGAACTTCCGAGTTCGAGGGATCAAGAACCTAAGGGTTCAAACCGGATCGGAACTCATCAGCTCACGACAATGATTTCACATCCTTGAAAACTTATGTTTTAACAGGATTACGAGATCTAACACGGCTTTATTTTCAGGCCCAGAAACAGGCTTCGAATCCCAAGGCAAATCAGGATACAAATTCAAAAAGAATATCTCAGTTCGACAACAAGCCTTAAAGAACAATCATTACAAATCCCTAAGATCCGTCACGCCTAGACGAAGGAATAGCTGGCTCGTCTTCAAACATGGGAGGCTCGACACCCTTAAGCGCCGCCTCGGCCAAAACCACCGTCTTAAACTGAGAAAATTCTTTGGGCAGATCCTATTGGGAGGTCTGTCCCCGGAGCCATTCCCTCATTACCTCCCAACGGGCAACCATCCTTGCCCCACTCACGGCCATGATCTTCTCATTCCTCAAAGTCCCTACCTCCGATTGAATTTCTGCGACAGCCTCTTCTAATTCTTGCTTCTCTCGACTCAATCGAAGGGATTCAGCCGAAGCAATCTCTACCGAGCCCTCAATGGCATGAACCTTGTCCTTCAAGTCCCAAAGTTCCAATTCCGTAGCGACTCATATGTCCTCCTCACGGGATAATCGCCTGGACACTTCCACCATCTTGTCCCGATTAATGCCCTCTTTCGCCAACCAGTCGCTCAAATGGTATAGTTGCGAAAGAACCTATATGAAAAGGGAGACGTGAAACAAGGATTCGAAATAAGAAACAAAAAGCTGTTATCCACCTGAAGAAGCCCACTCTGAATCTGCCGCACTGCCCCTGAAGAACTTTTGTCCGAAAACAGAACCTACATCTTGGGAAATACGCTCTCATTCAAATTGTTCAAAACCGACGTTAGCCCTCCATGCGAATGTCCGCTCGGTGGTGGTTGTCGACTCGCCGGAGTCGAATCCTCCCTCGATTCACGGTCCCGACCCGAGGAAGAATCCTCGACGTTCGTCATCCTGCGCTTACCCCCAATAGTCGCACTCGTCTTACCAGTCACCTCCTGCATAGACAGACCTTTCTTGGCCGAAATCGCATCAGTGGCCCTCCTGAAAGAAGCTACCAGATCCTCTGAGTCCTCTTCCATCACACTCACTGATCACAAAACTCACACGATCAATACGATAATAAAAGACCCGACCAACTTTAAAAAGGAGGACTCACCCCACAGTTTGCTACGGCGCAACACCTCTGGGCTAAGAAGATAAGGTACTAGGCGCCGCTCGACAGGAATCTGCCTCGCACGAAGAACGTTATCCTTCCCATCGGCCGGTGCAGGACGAGTCCCCTCTGCGAAAGAACCAAAAAGAAATAAGCAAAATTCGACTACAGACAACGGAAGCATTCCTCACCCGTGAAATTCCATCGATAGTAGGATCCAGGAAGGGTCATGAAAATATACTTCTCGGGCCATCTTTTCTCAAAGGCTAGCCCCTTACGATCGGTTTTTGGCAGCTCCTCAACTATAGGAAGACCCGCGCGAGGGCGAAGATGGAAACGTCCTTCATTGCCATTTATTGGAGCCAAGTGATAAGCAAAGAGAACCTCATTGACCCCTAAAGTCAAATTCTCTTCGTCGCTCAGATTCTGGATCGCCGTGAGAATGCGCCAAGCTGGAGGATTAAGCTGGGACGGCGAGATATGAAAATAGTCGCATAAACTCGCAACCAATGACGGTACGTCGCCTCTAAAACCCGACTCGAAGAAAGCTTCATAAATGGTGATCTCTTCGGGCATACCGCCGGACGCACGTTCCGACGGCTCAGGGATGCGGAGAGCAACAGAAGAAGGGAGCGCGTACTTTCTCCGGAGGTCGCGTACTTCATCCTCCCCGATTAACGAAGCAGGGCCCACCAGTGGAGATTCGAGTGGTATGAACGGCATAGACGCTCGAAGATCTTGAGGGCTGCCAGATCTAGACGATCTAGACTCTACCCTCTTCCCCGAATCTCTCGTCTCCGCCATTGTAATAAAAAGAGAAGAAGAAAAATATGAATGCATTCTAGAAGACTAAGAAGGAGAGGAAGCGATGAAGGCAATCGAAAATCCGGAGCACATATTTATCAGGAAAAGGAAAGAGCCGTTGGACACTACCTCGGGAAAGCCGCCGAATTCAAAAATCCTACGGTCTCCGAGGCAGGATTTAAAAATCAAATCAGCCCGCTCCCCGGATCTTCCGAGATATCAGCTCCCGAAAAAGAAAGAGAATCCAGATCAGCAAGACTCGTTCAGATCGATTTTTGAAAACTTCGAATCGAAAATATTTCAGATCGTCATACCAGCCAAGTTCTTATGTCTCAGATTCCGGAATCTGATTATGAATAAAACCTTTCTCCTGCTGGAAGAAATAGTATCAAGATCCAAGACTACATATTATCCCTTGATCCCTACGAAGCAATCAAGGAATAAGGGGCAAACTGTTGGGGAAAAATATCCAAGGCTAGAGGTTTCTCCAGCCTCCGAAGGGGCCTTGACTTCCGGGCCCTCGTTTGGAAAGGACCCAGGGTCCCTCCTCTACTCAAAGAACCCATCTCCACCAGGAGGCACCAGGGTCCGATCTCCATTTAATAAGTATCCAAGGTCCAGCCCATGTATCGAGGAACCAAGGCCTAGCCCCTGCCGTAAGGACCAAGGATCTGATCCTCTGCATGGATATGGAAGTTTCCCATATCAAGGGGAAAGTAATGTATTCCTGAATATTACGGAAGCCGCCCAAGATTGACCGACTGACATCAACTATAAAAGGCGAACCCAAACCCTAGAACAAGGGATCGACACTTTGGGGCTGAGAGATTAGAGACTTAGGCTAGAAAACTAGGGTTTATACACCTAAAATGTTGTAACGCTAAAGAAACTCAATAATACATCTCTTTGCCTCGATTTCTCTTCTCAAAACACATACATAAACATAAAACTTGATAGTCTTCCAGTGTTCCGTAGTACTAAAACGACCCTACACAAAAATATCACAACATTTAGGTTCTCCGGACCCTTAGGTCTTAGGAACCTTGAGGTTCTTCGGACCCTTAGGTCTATGAACCCTTAGGTCTTTGGAACCTTGAGGTTCTTTGGACCCTTGGATCTTATGGACCCTTAGGTCTTTGGACCCTTGGGTCTTTGTACCCGAAGGTGTTTGGAACCTTGAGGTTCTTTAGACCCTTAGATCTATGGACCCTTAGGTCTTTGGAACCTTGAGGCTCTTTGGACCTTTGGGTCTATGGACCCTTAGGTCTATGGACCCGAAGGTCTTTGGAACCTTGAGGTTCTTTGGGCCCTTGGGTCTTATGAACCCTTAAGTCTATGGACCCGAAGGTCTTTGGACCCTTGAGGTTCTTTGGTCCCTTGGGTCTTATGGACCCTTAGGTCTTTGTACCCGAAGGTCTTTGGAACCTTGAGGTTCTTTAGACCCTTAGATCTATGGACCCGAAGGTCTTTGGAACCTTGAGGTTCTTTGGACCCTTAGGTCTTATGGACCCTTAGGTCTTTGGAACCTTGAGGTTCTTTGGACCCTTGGGTCTTATGGACCCTTAGGTCTTTGGACCCTTAGGTCTTTGGACCCTTAGGTCTTTGGACCCTTAGGTCTTTGGACCCTTAGTTTTTGGACCCTTAGGTCTTTGGACCCTTAGGTCTTTGGACCCTTAGGTCTTTGGACCCTTAGGTCTTTGGACCCTTAGGTCTTTGGACCCTTAGGTCTTTGGACCCGAAGGTCTTTGGACCCGAAGGTCTTTGGACCCGAAGGTCTTTGGACCCGAAGGTCTTTGGACCCGAAGGTCTTTGGACCCGAAGGTCTTTGGACCCGAAGGTCTTTGGACCCGAAGGTCTTTGGACCCGAAGGTCTTTGGACCCGAAGGTCTTTGGACCCGAAGGTCTTTGGACCCGAAGGTCTTTGGACCCGAAGGTCTTTGGACCCGAAGGTCTTTGGACCCGAAGGTCTTTGGACCCGAAGGTCTTTGGACCCGAAGGTCTTTGGACCCGAAGGTCTTTGGACCCGAAGGTCTTTGGACCCGAAGGTCTTTGGACCCGAAGGTCTTTGGACCCGAAGGTCTTTGGACCCGAAGGTCTTTGGACCCGAAGGTCTTTGGACCCGAAGGTCTTTGGACCCGAAGGTCTTTGGACCCGAAGGTCTTTGGACCCGAAGGTCTTTGGACCCGAAGGTCTTTGGACCCGAAGGTCTTTGGACCCGAAGGTCTTTGGACCCGAAGGTCTTTGGACCCGAAGGTCTTTGGACCCGAAGGTCTTTGGACCCGAAGGTCTTTGGACCCGAAGGTCTTTGGACCCGAAGGTCTTTGGACCCGAAGGTCTTTGGACCCGAAGGTCTTTGGACCCGAAGGTCTTTGGACCCGAAGGTCTTTGGACCCGAAGGTCTTTGGACCCGAAGGTCTTTGGACCCGAAGGTCTTTGGACCCGAAGGTCTTTGGACCCGAAGGTCTTTGGACCCGAAGGTCTTTGGACCCGAAGGTCTTTGGACCCGAAGGTCTTTGGACCCGAAGGTCTTTGGACCCGAAGGTCTTTGGACCCGAAGGTCTTTGGACCCGAAGGTCTTTGGACCCGAAGGTCTTTGGACCCGAAGGTCTTTGGACCCGAAGGTCTTTGGACCCGAAGGTCTTTGGACCCGAAGGTCTTTGGACCCGAAGGTCTTTGGACCCGAAGGTCTTTGGACCCGAAGGTCTTTGGACCCGAAGGTCTTTGGACCCGAAGGTCTTTGGACCCGAAGGTCTTTGGACCCGAAGGTCTTTGGACCCGAAGGTCTTTGGACCCGAAGGTCTTTGGACCCGAAGGTCTTTGGACCCGAAGGTCTTTGGACCCGAAGGTCTTTGGACCCGAAGGTCTTTGGACCCGAAGGTCTTTGGACCCGAAGGTCTTTGGACCCGAAGGTCTTTGGACCCGAAGGTCTTTGGACCCGAAGGTCTTTGGACCCGAAGGTCTTTGGACCCGAAGGTCTTTGGACCCGAAGGTCTTTGGACCCGAAGGTCTTTGGACCCGAAGGTCTTTGGACCCGAAGGTCTTTGGACCCGAAGGTCTTTGGACCCGAAGGTTTATACACCCAAAATGTTGTAACGCTAAAGAAACTCAATAATACATCTCTTTGCCTCGATTTCTCTTCTCAAAACACATACATAAACATAAAACTTGATAGTCTTCCAGTGTTCCGTAGTACTAAAACGACCCTACACAAAAATATCACAACATTTAGGTTCTCCGGACCCTTAGGTCTTAGGAACCTTGAGGTTCTTCGGACCCTTAGGTCTATGAACCCTTAGGTCTTTGGAACCTTGAGGTTCTTTGGACCCTTGGATCTTATGGACCCTTAGGTCTGTGGACCCTTGGGTCTTTGTAACCGAAGGTGTTTGGAACCTTGAGGTTCTTTAGACCCTTAGATCTATGGACCCTTAGGTCTTTGGAACCTTGAGGCTCTTTGGACCTTTGGGTCTATGGACCCTTAGGTCTATGGACCCGAAGGTCTTTGGAACCTTGAGGTTCTTTGGGCCCTTGGGTCTTATGAACCCTTAGGTCTATGGACCCGAAGGTCTTTGGACCCTTGAGGTTCTTTGGTCCCTTGGGTCTTATGGACCCTTAGGTCTTTGTACCCGAAGGTCTTTGGAACCTTGAGGTTCTTTAGACCCTTAGATCTATGGACCCGAAGGTCTTTGGAACCTTGAGGTTCTTTGGACCCTTAGGTCTTATGGACCCTTAGGTCTTTGGAACCTTGAGGTTCTTTGGACCCTTGGGTCTTATGGACCCTTAGGTCTTTGGACCCTTAGGTCTTTGGACCCTTAGGTCTTTGGACCCTTAGTCTTTGGACCCTTAGTCTTTGGACCCTTAGGTCTTTGGACCCTTAGGTCTTTGGACCCTTAGGTCTTTGGACCCTTAGGTCTTTGGACCCTTAGGTCTTTGGACCCGAAGGTCTTTGGACCCGAAGGTCTTTGGACCCGAAGGTCTTTGGACCCGAAGGTCTTTGGACCCGAAGGTCTTTGGACCCGAAGGTCTTTGGACCCGAAGGTCTTTGGACCCGAAGGTCTTTGGACCCGAAGGTCTTTGGACCCGAAGGTCTTTGGACCCGAAGGTCTTTGGACCCGAAGGTCTTTGGACCCGAAGGTCTTTGGACCCGAAGGTCTTTGGACCCGAAGGTCTTTGGACCCGAAGGTCTTTGGACCCGAAGGTCTTTGGACCCGAAGGTCTTTGGACCCGAAGGTCTTTGGACCCGAAGGTCTTTGGACCCGAAGGTCTTTGGACCCGAAGGTCTTTGGACCCGAAGGTCTTTGGACCCGAAGGTCTTTGGACCCGAAGGTCTTTGGACCCGAAGGTCTTTGGACCCGAAGGTCTTTGGACCCGAAGGTCTTTGGACCCGAAGGTCTTTGGACCCGAAGGTCTTTGGACCCGAAGGTCTTTGGACCCGAAGGTCTTTGGACCCGAAGGTCTTTGGACCCGAAGGTCTTTGGACCCGAAGGTCTTTGGACCCGAAGGTCTTTGGACCCGAAGGTCTTTGGACCCGAAGGTCTTTGGACCCGAAGGTCTTTGGACCCGAAGGTCTTTGGACCCGAAGGTCTTTGGACCCGAAGGTCTTTGGACCCGAAGGTCTTTGATATACCATGATTTTGACCCACTTTTACTCATGGTATTTATATGATTTTACTATATATATCTATGTTTTGGAGTCTTTTAGGTATGTTTTCAGGTTCAAGGGCATTTTGGAGTAAAGTGACGTTTTAGGTGCCATTTGGAGCTTAAATGAGAGTTTTCCCGAGATGACTTGAAGATCAGACATCGAGCGATATCCAGAGTTACATATCGATCGATACACACTTCGTGTAATCGATCGATGATGCATTTGAAGAAATGACGACGAGATACTCCATCGATCGATGTACACATAGTACCATCGATCGATATCGAGCGTGCAGAAGAAGGAAGAATATTCTCAATCGACTTGAAGCCCAAGGTGTCTCAATATTACTATAATGCCCCTGACGAGTTTTTAACCTAATTGTACTCAATATTTATACCTTTGCCTATGTGTTTTGGCAAAGTAAGCTTTTACAACATATCATTGTTCTAGTACTTCTTACTTATCAATAAAGTATTCTTTTCTTCTTAATTCTGTTCTCATCTAAGGTTATAGGATTCTAAGTTTAGAAGAAAGATACAAAGAGATTTGTTATCACGAGGAACTTGATTGTTCGGTCTTCTAAATGAATCTCTATTATTACCTAGATGCTATGAATCACTCAGTCATGTCTGAGTAGATTCCATTGTTAGATTTAGGGTTCAAATAGTTATGAGGGATTAGCCCCAACTATGGACTGTTGAGTTGTATACTCATTATCCTGATGAACCCTAATGCTTATTCTAGCGTAGCTAACTAGAATATGATCTTGGAGTTGATTTAATCCATAAATCAGTCTCCTGACATCATCTTGAATAAGCTAAGATCCTCTAGGGGTAAGCGAGAGCCGGTCTATGATCTTGGTGAACATATATTCGATTCGATCTAGAGCTATATCGACCGATACTCCAATAGAGTAATCGATCGACGACACACATATCGATCGATACAAGCTGTCAAACATCGATCGATATTGTCGGCAGACAGATCAATAGACGAGACTAGTAACGATAGTTATTAGCCAAATCTAAAGAGTCAAAGTTCTTTAGTATATGCAAGCGACTCATTAAAACATCCATAGCATTATAATCCTGAACTAGCTGAATAGTAACCTTGAATCTAACTATTTCTCTTATTGATTACAACCCTCAAACATTCTCTTGAGCAATTAATCATTGCTCACAACTTGCAATTCACATTTAAACCATTTCAACCTAGCTTAGTCACTAAGGATTAACATCTTTTGTGCTCCTTCGCTCCCCGTGAAATCGATCCCTAAGTACTACATCTGAACCTCTTATTTGAGAGAGTAATTCACTGCTAGGGTAATTTGAGTGAGATCAAATTTGGCGCCTTTGCCGGGGAGCTAAGATCGCCATTAGATTTAATCTGATTAGATCTAGGTTATTTAAATTTCTGCTAAATCACCTTCTGACGCAAAAAAATTTTTCTTGATTTTCAGGTACATGCCCAGCAATACCAGAAGCAACAAGAATCATCAACTTTTGTACTCAGAAGACCCCCACATCTTGGAGCGTAGCATCCGCAAGAACTTACGTTCCACATCGATCGACATAACCTCTACTTTGTCGACCGATACACCGACATCGATCGACATCAACACCCGTTCGTCGACCGATACTGCTCTACCCAGTCGACCGAGACACCTTTTCTGTCGACCGATACTCGCCGCACTTCATCGCTCGACAACCGACCGTCGACTGATACTCTTCTTCCGACATCGATCGATATAAATCACCTTACATCGATCGATACTACCCGACGAGCCATGATAGCGCCTATTATTCTCAGAACCGATGAGAATGGAGACCTGCGTGATCAAGATGGTCACCTGCGTAACGCAGCAGGTCAGAAGCTGAATGCTCAAAAGGAAATCATTCCTGAGCAAGACACTACAGACTTCATCCCACCTGCAGATGAAGCCAACAGAGCTAGAACCCTGGCAGATTACAACCGTCCAGATCAGTTTTATACCAACAGATCCGCCATCCGCCCTCCTGCTATGCAGAGAGGAGATTTCGAGCTCAAGCCGCAGTACTACGGTCTCGTAGGACAAATACCCTTCTGTGGGTTATCTCATGAGCATCCTATGGATCATCTAGAAAGATACGAAGATATTATATCTTCCATCAAAGCCAACGGAGTCCCTGAAGACTATCTTTTCTGCAAGCTTTTCAAATACTCTCTATCAGGAGAAGCTTTGCAGTGGCTGCGACAACTACCACCAGGTTCCCTCACTATCTGGAAGGACATCAAAAACGCATTCCTGCGTAACTTCTTTGATGAGTCACGTGCTGAAGACTGGAGGAGAAAAATTGCTACATTCACTCAGGAACCTGGAGAATCTTTCAAAGATACCTGGAACACATTCAAGTCCTACCAGCGCGACTGCCCACATCATGGATACAACAACGTGCAACTACTCTGCACCTTCTACAGAGGCATCGCTCTAAAGTATCAAATGGCTCTGGACACTGCTAGTGAAGGAAATTTCAGCACAAGGAATCCACATGACGCTGTAAAGTTAATTGATAACTTTGCTTCAAGCAACAGCACGAAGAACATCGTCAAAGCAAAATCTGTCTCATTCCTTGGGAAGGAACAGATTAGTGAATTCCAAGCACAGCTGGATAATGTTCAGAAGCTGCTTAACAAGCAGATTTGCTCAGTTGAGGATGCAGAAACCGCAGAGGATCAAGTAGACGAAGATGTGAACTGGATCAGTGGAGCTGGATTTTAGAGATCTGGAAACCAAGGAGGAAACAGAAACTTCTCAGGACAGAGGAGCAACTACAGTCTGCAGAAACCTTCCTACAACAGCAGCAACCCCAACAACAACATGAGTTACGGAAACTCATTCTACACCAATCCACCCCCACCACCCAGGAAAGCAAGCTAGAAGAAATGCTGGAAAGAGTTCTACAGACACAACAGAAACTCCAGGTGGATTTCAACGGGAAGATTGACTCTGTCTACACAACTCTGAATTCAAAGCTTGATACTTTGAATACCTATGTGAAGAAAGTGGAGACTCAAGTAATTCAGACAGGAGAGGCTTTGGCAAGAGCACCAGGAGAGCCTACTACTCACCACCACGTCAATGCCATCATAGATGATGATTTCTGGGAGGAAGTTCCCCAGGATGAGCTGCAAAAAATCGACAGATGAAGCCTCGCCCGAAGCCGGATCTGACTCATATCGATCGACATCATCGGCTCGACATCGATCGATATCACCAAAAGCAAAGCGATCGATAAACTTTGACGAGTATCGATCGATAGACTTCAAGGAACCCTCAAACGAGTGCAATTCAATCAAAATCATGTCACACGAAGCCTTTGCAGCCAAACACCCACGACCACCCACCGGTATGGACGTCAACCGATCTTCAGACCCCATCGATCGATACAGAAACCTTTCCATCGACCGATCCAGAGACATCGATATCGACCGACACACAGCAGTAGCCATCGATCGATATACTATCCCCCACCGCCGAGTGCAACTACCCAAAATCGATGTAGCACAACTTAATGCACTCCGGGAGCAGTCCAAACTTTCCAAATCCCTTCCTACAGCCATATTGAAGAAACCCACGGACATCATTGAACCCATGGAGCCAGAAAAGGAAAACCTAGGAAGAGTCTTACGAAAAAGGAAAGAGAAGATTGCAAAGCACCTTAAAAGGGAAGCTAATGAGCAGAGATGGAAAACTTCAGGAAACAAGTTCTAAGGATCCCTGCAGAGAAATCCTTTGAAGAAGCCTACTTTTCTCACAGATTGTGGATGTTCTTCAGAGAGACCAAGGAGACAGAAGAAGACATCAAGAGGATGTTTCACCAAGTTCGTGACAGCTTGAAGAAGAGGATCACACTACCAAAGAGGAGCGATCCAGGGAAGTTCACAGTACCATGTTCCATCAGGGGCACTGAATTCCCTCGTGCCTTATGTGATACAGGATCAGGAGTCAGCATCATACCTAAGATCATGGCAGACCACCTACGTCTGAAGATAGAGCCTACTGATGAGACATTCATCTTTGTGGATTGTTCTCAGCAGAACTCTGGAGGCATAATTCGAAATCTTGAGGTACAGATTGGAGATGCCATCATCCCTACAGACTTCCACGTCCTGGATGTCAAGCTAAACTTCAAGACATCACTACTACTTGGAAGAGCTTTCCTAGCCACCGTCGGAGCCGTTTGTGACCTAAAGTTCAACAAGCTCTGCCTAACCCTAATAAGTCCCACCACCCTCTATGATCCCGTCCAGGTCATCAAGCTACCAGCTAAGGAGACAAAAAAAGTCGTAGCAGCCTGTTTCTGTTCCCATGAGTACGATTCCATGGCTGAATACGAAACCAATCCGGTTACATCGACCGATGAGAGCAACATCCCATCGCCCGATACCAATACCAACACATCGACCGACGTATCTAATACCACATCGATCGATAGACAGCCCTTTTGGAGGAACAACGCTGAAACCCTAGCATCAACAGACAGACCTATTGTGGAATTTCCAAATAGAGATTTTGAGCCAGCTACATCAGAACCGGACGACTACATACCTCTAGAGGAGGAATACGATGAAGATTACGAGGAAGAACGAGCTACAGAGTACAAATTCATTCGTGAAGAAGAAGATGGACACCCTTCCCACACCTTCAGATTCAACGCATCGACCGATGTAAGCAAGCCTTCATCGACCGATATGCGACCAAGACGATCGCTCAAACGACCCTATGAACCATCAAGCGATCCTATCGACTTTATATTCATATACACACCATCTAAGGATATAAGAGACAGAGACTACTCAATTGGAAGTTGGGCAAGCGACTACAATGAGAGTTTTGCTGTAGAGGCAATTCCACTGCAATATGCAATTCAACCTGAGGAAGTCCCATCGACCGATACGTTCCAACAACAATCGATCGACAACCGTCAGCCAACATCGACCGATGCACCTAGTACAGTATCGCCCGATACGACCACTACACCATCCGAGGTACAAATAAATAATATTGATTTTGGTTATCTAACTCCGGATGAGTTTGGTATTTTCAGAGATCCAGAAGGCAATGCACGAGCAATGGATGGGAGAATCATCCCAATAACAAAGAAAGATATAGGAGACATCCTTCAAACCGCCAATGGATCCATAAACCTTTTCAAACAACTACCTCACACCTCTGTCAATCAGCAACATCAGCACATCAGTACAGCCACAGTATCCAATCAACTCAACACGGAGGATTCAGAATTTCAGCACATATCGATCGATAAACAAAACCGTATATCGTTCGATATGCACCGAGAGATGGGCAGACGAGCTTTCAAAGATGGAACTCGACGCTTCTTATGGGAGAAGAAGGACGAATTTAGAGTTTTCTGAGATGAATCTGGGTTTGCTAGAGGAGTCAATGGAGACATCATCCATGTTTCAAAGAAAGCCATAGAAGAGTTACTTAACAGAGCATCACTATTTGATTGGTCTTGCTTTTGTTTGCCCATACATGCAGATCACTTCAACAGAGAGGAACCTAAAGAGAAGCTCTACACAGAAGCTGAAGTCCAACGAATGATCTATGAGGCCAAGAGTCCTTACATCTGGCAAACCTTTACCTATCCACATGAAATGGAGAGAGCACGATCAGAACTCCAATCTGAAATCAACTGGATTCAGAGCGCTTATAATCTTCAACAACAAAAGAAAGACGCCCTAGAAGAAGAAGTATCCACTCTCCGTTCACAACTGAAAACCAACATGCCACCATCGACCGATGCTGGACACACACCATCGACCGATCCTCATCCTACACCGTCGACCGATGCAGACCAACGCACATCGACCGATAGACGTTTGCAGAACACCTAGAGCAAAGAAGAAATCACTAATCTCATCCGCAACATCTATCAGGACATCAAACGAGAAGAGGCAACCACCACCCAAGATCTGGAAGACAAATATCAGCAGCTCAGCAACAACTTCACCTCATTCAAGGAACGCACATCAACAATGGCAGATACCATGGATCACATCATCAAGGCTCTACACCACACACACCAAACGATGAAATCCTTCTACACCAGCAAGAAGAAAATAACTGATGAGATGATCCCACCAATGGAAAATCGACTGCAAGAGGTTGAAGATACATTGAGAGAACTCTGCGAGGACTACAGACGCGCAGCATCGACCGATATGACATCTAGTCCATCGCCCGATATGAAATCCAGCAAGTTTTGCACCAGAGCTGATATGGAGAAGACAGTTCAAGATCTCTTCACCATAATTCAAGAGGTTGGAGATTCTACCTACCAAAGCTTTGAGAAACTATGGTTTCCAGTGCAAAGCGACGTCAAAAGCATGGAGTACACTATAGAGAACATCCAGAAGGAGATCAAGACCATCTCAAGACAACTCGCGGATAGACCAGCACCATTAGCATCGACCGATATACCAATCAGGACATCGACCGACAGACCTACACCAGTGTCGATCGATATGGGCTACCCGAGATCGATCGAAAGACTCATGGTACGAAGGAGAACGTTTGAGAGACTCAATGACATACAAGAAGAACTCGGTGATCTATCCCAACACACCTATCCAACATTCAGAAACCACCAGTTCCACATTGAGAGCAATGCAGAAAATATAGAACGTCTGCGCAACGAGGTCATTGAATTAAGGGAGAAACTAACCAGAGGAGATAAAGCCACAAGAAGCTTCTTCACCACTTGGTTTGGAGAGAAACATGGAGAGAACACAGATGAGGCTTGCTACTCAGCAAGTATCATGAATTCACCTCACTAGCCTCATTACTACCATAGTCAAGCTAAAAGACTATAATAAAGCGCTGAGTGGGAGGCAACCCACTATTAGGTATTTTCTTACTTAGTTAAATCTGATTTATGTTTTTATTTTTCGTTTTTCGTTTTTGTTTTTAAATTTTTCAGATTCTAGACGATTACCATTCCTATCGACCGATACGATCCTGTCGACATCGCTCGACATATTCCTATCCTTATCGATCGACATAGACGACTCACTATCGCTCGATACGTATCCACGGTCAGGTATATCGTTCTAATTTTCGATATCAGTACATTCCTTATGATTTATTTATGCCCTAATCCGTCTATTATACATTGAGGACAGTGTATGATTTAAGTCTGGGGGGAGATTACTGATGCTACCTTACCTTTTTGATTTCACCAAAATGTTTTCAAAATTGCTTTTATTGAGTCAAGAAAGGGACTAAGATATTTTTCAAAAATTTTCTTTTTATCTAACCACTCTTTAGCACCATTCTTAGATTTGTTGATTACAGAAAGTACTATAGATGCTAAAGTGGATCAACTGTCACCTACGACAATAATTCTCATGATTGTTTGGAAGAACCAAAGCTGATCTCCAACCTAACCTGACAATCTATTGCTTGTCTTGGGGCTTGGTATACAAGGGATCGGAATCCTCCTGCAAGTCTGGAAGGTAATAGTCTGTGTGCTTCTGATTCCCTTCCCTCTCTCTCTTCAGCATCCTAAGGAAAGAGAGAAATTATTTGTATAAAGATGTGATATGATATCTTGAGAAGTAGAGGGGTAGGAGTGATTCATGCGACCTCATTATTCTACTTTAAAGGATTGATCAAAGCGAGGGGCATGATTAATTCTTGTAACCCCATTATTCGCTTATTCAAAAGTATGTGTTACTAAGTCAATGAGATAACGCAAAGATAGCCTTTGTGGCAATCAGTGTTCATCAAAATTTGAAACTATGAGGATCTAGAGAAGAGAGATAAAAAGGGGGAAGAAAGGGATCAGAGAAGACTTGCATGTGTGTTCAGAAACTTGCTTGAGTTGAATCCATGTGTTTCTTGATCGATATCCCCAAGGTAAAGCCTGCACTTTTATTTTTATGCATAAATGAGATCAGTAGAGGGGATAGACAGACAGGATTGTTAAGATATTTGGTTAGGAGATTTAGTTGCTAAGATAGGATATGGCATAGTGTACTCATGTGATTAATAGGCATAAGATGTGGCCTGCAACAAAGTAGAGGTGATGATCCTAAAGTTAAGATTTAAATTGAGTCCCTGCTATTTTCAAACTTCTTTCTAAGACTACCTGTGTGTTTGCTTGAGGACAAGCAAAAGGTTAAGTCTGGGGGAGTTGATATACCATGATTTTGACCCACTTTTACTCATGGTATTTATATGATTTTACTATATATATATATATCTATGTTTTTGAGTCTTTTAGGTATGTTTTCAGGTTCAATGGAATTTTGGAGTAAAGTGACGTTTTAGGTGCCATTTGGAGCTTAAAGGAGAGTTTTCCCGAGATGACTTGAAGATCAGACATCGAGGTCGATATCCAAAGTTACATATCGATCGATACACACTTCGTGTAATCGATCGATGACGCATTTGAAGAAATGACGACGAGATACTCCATCGATCGATGTACACATAGTACCATCGATCGATATCGAGCGTGCAGAAGAAGGAAGAATATTCTCAATCGACTTGAAGCCCAAGATGTCTCAATATTACTATAATGCCCCTGACGAGTTTTTAACCTAATTGTACTCAATATTTATACCTTTGCCTATGTGTTTTGGCAAAGTAAGCTTTTACAACATATCATTGTTCTAGTACTTCTTACTTATCAATAAAGTATTATTTTCTTCTTAATTATGTTCTCATCTAAGGTTATAGGATTCTAAGTTTAGAAGAAAGATACAAAGAGATTTGTTATCACGAGGAACTTGATTGTTCGGTCTTCTAAATGAATCTCTATTATTACCTAGATGCTATGAATCACTCAGTCATGTCTGAGTAGATTCCATTGTTAGATTTAGGGTTCAAATAGTTATGAGGGATTAGCCCCCAACTATGGACTGTTGAGTTGTATACTCATTATCCTGATGAACCCTAATGCTTATTCTAGCGTAGCTAACTAGAATATGATCTTGGAGTTGATTTAATCCATAAATCAGTCTCCTGACATCATCTTGAATAAGCTAAGATCCTCTAGGGGTAAGCGAGAGCCGGTCTATGATCTTGGTGAACATATATTCGATTCGATCTAGAGCTATATCGACCGATACTCCAATAGAGTAATCGATCGACGACACACATATCGATCGATACAAGCTGTCAAACATCGATCGATATTGTCGGCAGACAGATCAATAGACGAGACTAGCAACGATAGTTATTAGCCAAATCTAAAGAGTCAAAGTTCTTTAGTATATGCAAGCAACTCATTAAAACATCCATAGCATTATAATCCTGAACTAGCTGAATAGTAACCTTGAATCTAACTATTTCTCTTATTGATTACAACCCTCAAACATTCTCTTGAGCAATTAATCATTGCTCACAACTTGCAATTCACATTTAAACCATTTCAACCTAGCTTAGTCACTAAGGATTAACATCTTTTGTGTTCCTTCGCTCCCCGTGAAATCGATCCCTAAGTACTACATCTGAACCTCTTATTTGAGAGAGTAATTCACTCCAAGGGTAATTTGAGTGAGATCAGTCTTTGGACCCGAAGGTCTTTGGACCCGAAGGTCTTTGGACCCGAAGGTCTCTGGACCCGAAGGTCTCTGGACCCGAAGGTCTCTGGACCCGAAGGTCTCTGGACCCGAAGGTCTCTGGACCCGAAGGTCTCTGGACCCGAAGGTCTCTGGACCCGAAGGTCTCTGGACCCGAAGGTCTCTGGACCCGAAGGTCTCTGGACCCGAAGGTCTCTGGACCCGAAGGTCTCTGGACCCGAAGGTCTCTGGACCCGAAGGTCTCTGGACCCGAAGGTCTCTGGGCCCGAAGGTCTCTGGACCCGAAGGTCTCTGGACCCGAAGGTCTCTGGACCCGAAGGTCTCTGGACCCGAAGGTCTCTGGACCCGAAGGTCTCTGGACCCGAAGGTCTCTGGACCCGAAGGTCTCTGGACCCGAAGGTCTCTGGACCCGAAGGTCTCTGGACCCGAAGGTCTCTGGACCCGAAGGTCTCTGGACTTTTATGCTTTTGGGGAGTCTTTTTGATCGCTCTCTGCTGCCCGGAGACGAGCCACTCTCGATCTAAATTGAGAAATCGCACTGTGTTACCCGTGGGCATAGGCCATTCTCGAAATTCTCAATGCTGCACTCTACCTTTCTGCAGAAAGGTCACTCTCAGACTTATTGTGGTCTGGGGTGGGTCCCCCTGCAAGGTTCTGTCAACCCAGACACACTACCTTCCACGTCTGGATAGGTATTAAATTGTTTGTGCTTAACCGGATATTTGCACTTTGCTCCCTGCATATCAGTCGCCAGAATATGATTACAGTACTTGGCTGTGTACGTCATGTCCCCAGCGTGCGTTTAGCTTACAGCGTATTTTACGAGGGTTTGAATGGCACTAGTACGTGGTTGATGATAGAAGTTTTGTGACTCCTAAGTCAAATGATAATATAGTGAAAGTACAATGTCGAACCAGTTCTGAAGGATCTAAAGCACCAAGATTACAAGCACTTTCTTAATCTAAATGCAATCAATAGCTTGAAGTTTATGATGTCTAAAGTTCTAGTGATGAAAATAAAAGCAACTGAGATAACTTTTTAAATTTTCTAAAGGGGAACTCATGGGTATAGGAACATGATCTTGGGTGATTAGGATTCGAACAAAAGATGACAGAATGACAAATCAAATGAATGACCTTAAGCCTAAACACTATCTTAAGCAAGCTCTATGTCTAGATGAATGCTCATTTACTAACATATCTGAAACATCAAATATCTTTGGTTGAATGACATGAAAGTAATCATTAAGAACAAGTTCAATAGCTATCCTAATACTCTTAACAACAAATGTCTTTGGCAAGATGCATTAGAAACTTAATAGAGTTTTCTCAGACATTTCAACAAACACCTTTTGGGTGGGAAATGTCTAGAGATCATCTCTTGAATGATCAGAACAAGAGAAACAGTAAAATCACTCTACAAGCAAGGAATGAGATTGATCTATCCTAGAACATCTTTGAATCTAACCTAACCACCCTTGATCTCCTAACCCATGAATCCTATGGAGGATTACTCACTAAGGTTCATGATCACCCTTAAACCCATCTTAGGTTTCAGATTGATCATAAACAGAAACAGAAATCAATGGGATTAACAATAAGAACAATGGAAATCACTCATAGAATGGAAGAAATCTCTCAATAGATTATTGTTTACCAAATGTAATCTGGATAATCAGCCTCCAATGGCTTACAACATACTTAAACTTAGGTTTTAGAACAGAGAAACGAGCATACAAAAGTCTAAAATGCCCCTGAGAAATGTTAAGTTTCGAAATAGAATTCGACCGCAGCGACCGGGCACACTCGCTCCGGAGGTCGCTGCGGATGTCACAGCGGCTGGACACACCCGCTCCAGGAGTCGCTGCGAAAAGAAACGAGCGATGGGATAGACCCGGTGCGCCTTGGCCGCTCCAGCCACAGCGACCAGGCAGACCCGCTGTGGGTGTCGCTGAGGCTCTACTCGTGCATGGATCACTCCTTTTGCCTCTATTGAGCCCCTAATGCATCCCAAATGCCTCCAAAAGCTCCATGTGATGCTCCAGTACCTGATAAGGACTCATGTATGCAAAATGCACCCTAAACATGACTAAAACCTAATCTACATGATGAAAATGCATGCAAATGAAAAGATAAAACAATGCAATTATGCAAGATATCAACTCCCCCAAACTTGTTCTTTTACTTTTCCACAAGTGAACTTTCTAGAATTCATAGGGGAAGAGGTTTGAAGGTGGGAGCTCATAGCCAAAAGAAACACTCATAGGATTAGAATTTACTCCAAATCTAAAAATAACAACCTCTCTTATTGCACTCTAGCTTCTCTAGGCCTATCCTAACTCTTTCTATCCTTACACTCATTGTCAAGCATTCACACAATCAAATCAGCCAACTCTCACATTCATTAAGCACAATATCAGGTGAATTCTTGCAAATGGTCAAATGGTCTAAATCATTTGGGTGAGGGTAGGCTTTTTAATCAAGTGAGTCAAGAGGATCAAATCATAATACTTTAAGTGGTTTACTCTCTAGATAAGTAACCTTGACATTGCACATAATATATCTATGAAAGGGATCAGTTCATGCATACAATGCTCAATCTCCATTATTCTACCCTTTTCTCAAACATACCAATCCACATAAATATTCCCAAGTGCACACCCCATCTCACATCTCTCACCATAAGATCCCAAAAACCTTTTCCTTCACAAGACTCTCTCATTTTTAAAATCCACAAGAAATTTTTCACAATTTCCAATCACATATCAGCTCAACAAACTTGCTAGCCCCCTCATTATCATTCTCTTTTTTTTCTTTTCTTTTCTCTTTTTTTTTTGATTTTTTTGCTTTCTCTTTTTTTTTTCTTTTTTTTTTTTAGAATGGGGGCCAAAACATTTCAAAATTGAGCTAGAAGTGTTTATCTATTCCAAGAGGATCAAACATTTAAGTACAAGAGTCTATTCATTTTCCTTCAATCTAGAGTTCACAACACTCACCCCCAAATCCTATGGCTAGACAATAGAGTATCCAATCTAGCAAGAAATGAAGATCAAGCATTGTCGTTCCCGATACTCTCAACATTATGCACATGTAAGGCTTTCTGAAAAAGGCCTCACTCATCAATTCAATGAAGGTTTAAAAGGAGGTAAGGGTTTTTGGGGAGTGGTCTACCATTTGAGATTGTCAAAAAGATTAGTCAAAAAGGATGTGACATCTCAAATGTGTGTAGCCATGATTCAGTACACAAAGGACCATAAGCAAGAAGCATTAAGTTCATTTAGTTCCAATAAGATTGAAGTTGGCTTTCAAAGACTAAGTTTCAGCAATAAACAAGTTTCAGGAAGAGTTTTTCAAGGCTCGAAGCTTACAAGGCTTTTTTCAAAAGGTGTTCTATTAATTCAAGCGCGGAGTGTTCTTTACAAGGGTTTTCAAATCATTGCTCCCAATGCAAGTGAGATGCAACCTATATGCTCTAGACTCTCCTAAAAATACAAGTTAATGCAATCTAAATGATTTTTTTTTTTTACTTTTTTTTTGTTTTTTTTTTATTTTTTTGGTTTTTTTCTATGCATATAGGGATGTGAAAACGATGCATGAGACGCTTAAATATCATAGCAAACATGATCAAATACATGGTACCTCCCCTAAACTTAAGTCACACAGTCTCTGTGTTGTTAAGTTGAAAGAGATACCCAAAGAAAAATCTAAATGCACGAAAAACAGATATATACAAAGGGTGAAGTGCGCAGGTACCTTCTAAGGATGGCGAGTCGAGCCCGAAGCTCCAGCACCATCGTCGTTTCCGCCAGCTGCTCTGCGATGACCCCCATGCCAGTACTGACTCTGAACCTCCTCGTCCTCGATGTCATCATCCGAAGATGCTAGAGATGGGGATATGTTTCCTGAGGTAGAGGGTCCTATAGGAGGGTTTCCGTACCGCCGCTGATGCTGACTGTCAGTGAGGGGGAAGCTAAGGGCATTAGGAGGAATTGGTGGAGGCTGGGGTAGTGGAGTGTCTGGGAACTGAAAGTCCGCTCTACTGCATCCTGCCATGCCTCCTCTCGTCAACGCATCAGCCATCTTCCTCAGGATCTTTGATGTGGACCTAGCCTGTCGCTTCACCGTTTTGCTCAGCTTCTTGCACTTGTCTTTCAGCTTCTCAATCGTCCTATCCTGAGCCTTGTTCCATCGCTGCAGTCGACCAATGTGCTCATGAGCATCTCGCAGTGCTCCAGGAGGAAGGGTTCCAGTTGAAATCTGTAGCGAGGCTGTCTATAGACGGGCTCAGCGCCCTCATCCTCCTTTACAACATCTTCCGGCTCAGTGGTTCTTTGTGTCTCCTGTGCTTCAGTGGTAGAGCCGATGGGTGTAAGGGACTAATGTTCACCAAGGTAGGCATCTCTTGGAATGTTGAAGCTGATTCCGCAGGGTCCGTCTAGCCTTGTCAAATCTCTGTTTGGAAGAAGAAACTCAGCCTTTCTCCCCTTAGACTTGAAGTAGTAGACATAGTCGCCTTCGTACTTCCCACTAAAGTACTGAGCCTGTCTCAAGTAAGAAGCATCCATGAAGTACGGTCCCTTTGCGTTCCTCCCCAACGAGATGCCCTTGTACTTAAGCAGTGGTGTGATCAATCCGCCAATGCCAATCTTAGGTGACTTGTCAGTTGTTGCCCAAGCCCAAACCTTGTAGTGCTTCAGACGACCCACAAGAAAGTTTACCCATCAAACCTCTGAATAGAGATCCGGGGAGAAAGGAAGCTGTGCGTGCGTAGTGTATGGCTGGATGGCTGGGAATAGCAGGTACAAGCCCTCGTCAGTGATGGTGCCAACTTCCTTTCTTGGGTAGAAAGCATGTACCAGCATCTTGTGGAGGTAACGGACTGAAGGATGGCGGATGTTAGCATTCTTGTCTTTCCCAGTCGTTCGTGAGCTTCCTCCACTAATCAAGTACCAAAGCTGGAAGGGAAGGCTGGTGGTCTTCTCTGGAAAGCCATACTGCTGGTCATCAAAACCCATCACTCTCCCGATTTCTTTGAAGCTCATGGTATAGCTCTTCCCATTCACTTTGAACGCTATCTTACCCCATCCATCCCTTGCTCCTCTAGTCTCGTAGGTAGTGACAACAAGAGAGGAAAGGAACTGTCAGGAGGCTTCCTTGTAGACTGGATGAGCCATAGTGAGAAGTTTTGGCATCTTCAAATGATTCAGCATTGCTTCAATATCAGCATACAAACCCAGCGTCCTCAACATCTGGACGTCTGCAAACCTCGTGGACGGCCAAGATACCCCATTCAGCAAGTGGTCGTATAGCTCCTCTACAGATGGCCTCTTTTCCCTATCTCTGTCAACTGCAACTTCCTTTCCCTTAGATGTTTTGGCCTTCTTCGATGGAGCAGACTCATCTGCACTTTCAGAACCACTCTCTTCCTCATCAGTATCAGCCACACTCTTCCCTGCTCTCTTCTCCTCTGCCAGTTTCTTCTTCGCAGCTGCCGCTTCTTGCTTTTTCGTCAAGCGCTTGCCGGAACCAACAGCAGGTACTGTTTCCCTTGTCATTGGTACCTGAGAACAAGAAATACTTGCAAAGAAGTGAGCTGGATGAAGCAAAAATCACACTTTTCAAATTGTCATGAAGTGAAAATTACAAATGAAGTAAAATTCAATGAACTAAGTGATTCTAGAACTGAAGAAGTCTTGAAGCAAGCTTCTAAACAACTCAATAGGCAAAACAAACCCCAAATACTCTCAATTATGTCCAATTTCGAAAATCCCCAAATCCATGAACCCTAATTGGCAAAATTTCAAATTAATCTCAATTCCACCATGAAATCAACTACCCAACATGATATATAAGCTTTCCCTAGTCTATTTTACCACAATCAAGCAAGAAAATGACCAAAATTCGAATTTCAATTTCTAGGGTTCATGGACCTACGAAATTGGTTTCAAGAATACAATACCTTGCTTTTGGTGAGTGGGAATGTTGATTAGGTGTGGTGAGGTAGACAACAGGGGTGAAAACTTTGATCTGGGTGAAAGAATGAGGTGATTTGGTGGAGAATTGAGTGAGATATGGAGTTTTTGAGTGTGGAGAGTTTGAGAGAGTTTATGAGATGTTGTGGGGTGAGAGTGAGGAAGAAGATGGCGTGGGGGTGGAGTTGGGTGTGTCTAGGGTCGGGTTAGGTCGGTTAGGTTGGGTAGGATTGGTTCAATTAGATTGAACCGGCTTTTAAAATTAGGAAACTTACCTGAACCGACGACCGGAGCGACTGCCTACACCCGCCGGGGTACCCGCTGCGTGTGGAGCGACCCGTGGGAGCCGCTGGGTTACCCGCTTCTGAAAAAGACGTGCGGCTGGGTATACCCGCTGTGTACCACCCGCTGCACGGTGGAGCGACCGACAGGAGCCGCTGAGGAACCCGCTGTGTGCGTGGAGCGGCTAGACTGACCCGCTGTGCCACCCGCTGCCAAAAAAACACGTGCGAGCCTATGGACCCTCTGAGATCTACCCGCTGCGTGTGGAGCGACCTGCTGGACCCGCTGTGCCACCCATTGTGTACCTGCGTAGCACTGTTCATATCTTTTTTTTTTTTATGCAATAAGATGTATAACAAGAAATAAAATGAAAGTGCTAATGCAATATGTACAAAGGATATACATGGGACTTCCTCCCAAGTGAGCTTGTTTTAAGTCTCTAGCTTGACTTTGCCTCCATTTGATTAGGCTGGGGTAGGATCAGAAAGTGGAGTTGAAACCCCATCTTCTTTTGGTGCATCCGCCATGTAGAGCTTAACCCTTTGCCCGTTCACTGTGAAATAGCTTCCATCCGCACTCCACAGAACTATAGCTCCATAGGGCCTAACCTCCTTAACCTTGAAGGGACCGGACCACCTTGACTTTAGCTTTCCTGGAAATAACTTCACACTGGAGTTGTGTAGAAGGACTAGATCTCCTTCATTAAACTCCCTCCTTAAGATATGCTTGTCATGGAAGGCTTTAGTCTTTTCCTTGTAGATCCTGGAGTTCTCAAAAGCATCCATCCTTATCTCATCAAGCTCATGTAACTGAAGAAGCCTCTTCTCCTTGGCACCCTTGATGTCAAAGTTCAGTAACTTAACTGTCCATAATGCTTTATATTCAAGCTCCACTGGAAGATGACAAGCTTTTCCATACACAAGGTTGAATGGTGTGGTTCCCAAGGGAGTCTTGTAAGATGTCCTATAAGTCCAAAGTGCATCGTCAAGCTTTGCTGACCAATCTTTCCTTGTGATCCCAACAATCTTCTCCAAGATGGACTTGATCTGTCTGTTAGAAATCTCAGCTTGACCATTTGTCTGAGGGTGCTAAGGAGATGATACCTTATGCTTCACACCATTCTTCTTGAGAAGTCCCTCAAACACCTTGTTTATGAAGTGAGAACCTCCATCACTGATTACAACTCTTGGGACTCCAAACCTTGGAAAAATGACATTCTTGAACATCTTCAACACAACTCCAGAATCACTAGTGGGACTTGCAATGGCCTCTACCCACTTTGAGACATAGTCAACAGCTACAAGGATGAACTTGTTACCATATGATGATGGAAATGGCCCCATGAATTCAATGCCCCATACATCAAATACCTCAACTTCAAAGATTGGATTTTGAGGCATCTCATTTCTCCTTGTGATGTTTCCTCTCCTTTGGCATGAATCACACTTTGAAATGAATTCCTGTGTGTCCTTGAACATGTGTGGCAACCAGAATCCAGCTTGTAACACTTTTGCAACAGTCTTGAAGGTAGCAAAATGGCCTCCATATGATGATGATCCATGACACTGAGTAAGGATCACATCTATCTCCTCATTAGCCACCACTCTCCTATAGAGTTGATCTTTGCATAGAGTGTAGAGATAAGGCTCATCCCAGTAGTACCTCTTCACATCCTTGTAGAACTTCTTCTTAGAATAGCCCACAAGATTCAAAGGCTCTTTTCCTGTAGCCAAGTAGTTCACCAAATCAGCATACCAAGGTTCCTTCTCTTCAGTTCCCTTCACTTCCTCAAGCTTTCTACCAGTTTCACAAAGTGCCATCACTCCTCCAATAGCCATGATCTGCTCTTCTGGAAGTCCTTCATCAATAGGTACCCCACACTCTACTTTCAGCCTGGACAAGTGATCAGCTACACTATTCTCAACTCCTGGCTTGTCTCTGATCTCCAAATCAAACTCTTGAAGCAATAAGATCCACCTCAAAAGTCTGGGTTTTGCATCATTCTTGGCTAGAAGGTGTCTCAAAGCAGCATGATCAATGTAGACAATGACCTTAGATCCCACCAAGTAGCTTCTGAACTTCTCAAAGGCAAAGACAATGGCTAGCATTTCCTTCTCTGTGGTGGCATACCTCATCTGAGCTTCATTCATGGTCTGGCTTGCATAGTAGATTACATGAGTTTTTCCATTCTTCTTCTGCCCAAGCACAGCTCCCACAGCATAATCACTAGCATCACACATGATCTCGAAGGGGAGATCCCAATCAGGTGGTTGAACTATGGGGGCACTGATGAGTTCATGTTTCAGCTTCCTGAAGGCCTCAAGACACTCTACTTCAAAGCTGAAGGTAGCTTCCTTGCAAAGCAATCTGGTCAAAGGTCTAGTGATCATAGATAAGTCTTTGATGAATCTCCTGTAGAACCCAGCATGTCCAAGGAAGCTTCTGATATCTTTCACTGTCTTAGGTGGAGGCAAACTAACCATAACCTCAATCTTAGCTTTGTCCACCTCAATCCCCTTCTCTGAAATCTTGTGTCCAAGCACAATCCCTTCCTTAACCATGAAGTGGCACTTCTCCCAGTTTAGTACAAGGTTGGTGTCTTCACATCTCTGTAGGACCCTGCACAAATTTGACAAACAAGCAGAAAACGAAGATCCATAGACAGAGAAATCATCCATAAACACCTCCACAACATCCTCAATCAGATCAGAGAAAATTGACATCATGCACCTTTGAAAGGTGGCTGGAGCATTACATAATCCAAATGGCATTCTTCGATATGCGAAGGTACCATAAGGACATGTGAATGTCGTTTTCTCTTGATCATTTGGGTGTATGGGGATTTGGAAGAAACCTGAATACCCATGAAGAAAACAATAGAATGGATGATTTGCAAGTCTCTCAAGCATCTGATCAATAAATGGCAGTGGAAAGTGATCTTTTCTAGATGCAGAGTTCAATTTTCTGTAATCAATACACATTCTATGTCCTGTGACAGTTCTTGTTAGTATCAATTCATCTTTGTCGTTTTTAATCACAGTAATTCCACCTTTCTTTGGGACAACATGCACAGGAGATACTCATTTTGAATCAGAAATAGGGTAAATAACCCCAGCATCTAAGAGCTTTAGAATCTCCTTCTTTACAACATCCTTTAGGTTAGGATTTAACCTTCTTTGATGCTCGATAGAAGTCATTGATTCATCCTCAAGATGTATCCTATGCATGCACAAAGATGGTGATATTCCTTTGATGTCATCAAGTGAGTAACCTATTGCTTTTCTAAACCTTTTAAGTGTTTTCAAAAGTTCAGATAATTCAGCTTCAGTAAGTTCACTACTCACAATGACAGGGTATGTTTCATTGGGACCAAGAAATGCATACCTTACACCTTGGGGAAGAGGTTTTAGTTCCACCTTTGGTGCCTTAAGCTCACTCCAATCACCTTGCTGGATGTCTTCCTGCTGAGTTACTGCAGCCTCTTGATGGACCTCTTGTGGTAACTCCTCAAACTGACCCTTATCTTTGAATCCCTTGTGTGAATCCAACATCAGTCCATATGCAGTGCTAGCCAGGTTCTCAACCACTTCATCATCTCTCTCTATGGTTAAGGCATGCTGTAGAGGATCCTTAATTGATAGCTCTTCAAGTAGCTCATCAGCAAGGGCATCCATCTCATCTATGTTGAAGATTCCTGCATGACTGGTTTCTTCATCACCTCCTTGATGTCAAAGTGGAGAGTGTTTCCTGTACCCAAGTGAAGATCAATCTTGCATTCTTTCACATTAACAATAGCTCCTGCTGTAGCTAAGAAAGGCCTTCCAAGGATCAAAGGATCCTGAGCTTCTTCACCCATCTCAAGTACCACAAAATCTGTAGGGATTTCACAATTTCCAACCATCACTGGGAGGTCCTCCAAGATACCTACAGGATACTTCACTGAACGATCAGCTAGCACTAGAGAGAGTCTACACTTCTTGTACTGAGTGAAACCAAGCTTCTTGGCAACAGACAAAGGCATCAAGCTCACACTGGCTCCCAAATCGCAGAGGCATTTCTCAAACATCATAGGTCCAATAGCACAAGGGAGTGTGAAGCATCCTGGATCCTCTAACTTCTTTGGAACATCAAGCCTTTGGATTATGGCACTGCACTCATGAGTGAGAACCATCATGCCTTCCATCTCTTTCTTCTTTGCAGGTACTACATCTTTCAGGAACTTGCTGTATTGAGGAACCAGCATGAAAGTATCAATGATGGGCATTGTGATCTGAACCTCACTCATCTGCTTCTCAAACAAAGCTTTGTACTTCTCCAGCAGCTGTCTCTTGAACCTACCAGGGAATGGAAGTTTGGGCTCATAGGGTGGAGGAACAAAAGCACTCTCCTTTGCTGGAGGAACAGCTTCACCATCTTTTACTGACTTCTTCTCTTCTCCAACCTTCCCTTTACCTTTAGCTTCCACAATCTTCTCCAAAACCTCATCATTAGTCTTCTCATCAACAATTACCACTTCATCATCCATATTGATGGCCACCCCCCTCACCTAGTTTCTCAGCATCCTTGGTGAGAGTTCTAGGAGGTAACTCCTTACCACTCCTAAGTGTGATAGCTTTGGCATCCTTGGGATTCTGCTCAGGTTTTCCAGGTAGGGAGCCTTGTTGACGATTCTGCTGAGTGTTCATGGAAGCAAACTGGCTCTCCAAAGCTCTGAACTTGTTGTTGAGATCATTGTAGCTTCCATCAATCCTGTTGTGAAGGTTCTTCAGCTCATAGCTAACATGCTTCTCACTTCTAGTCTGTGACTCCAAGATTTTTTTCAGAAGTGCATCAGTGTTGCTTGCTTGGGGTGTAGAGCTAGATGGAGCAGCCTGTTGCTGAGAAGTATTCTGACCCTGGTTGGAAAAACCTGGTGGAGTGTTTTGCTTTTGCTGATAGCCACCTTGCTGGTTGTTCCTAGGCTGATAGCCACCTTGCTGGTTGTTGGAATAAGGTCTCTGCTGGTAGTTGTTATACTGAAAGTTTGGCTCCTTCTTGTACCAAGTACCATTGTTGTTGATAAAACACAACTCCTCTTGACCTTCCAGACCTTCAACCTCATTGACAGCAGGTGGTGTCTCCTGCTGTGGGTTACCAACGAAGTGCAGCTGCTCTTGAGTAGCCTTATCAGCAATGAGGATGTCAATCTTATCTTGCAAAGCTTTTATCTCCCTTCTTGTCTGCTTGTCTTATGACCTATCAGCTCTGTCATGATCCCCACTGTAGACTGCATCACTTTTGACCATGTTCTCAACCAGTTTCTCTGCCTCAGCCTCTGTTCTGTCCAAGAAGCTCCCATTACTTGCAGTGTCCAATCTGCCTCTGTACTCAGGTAGAGCACCTCTGTAGAATGTGCTGAGTAAGCTTCCTTTGTTGAAACCATGGTGTGGGCATTGAGCTAGGTAGCCACTGAACCTCTTCCATGCTTCACTGAATCCTTCCAAGTTCTTCTGTTTGAAACCAGATATCTCATTTCTGTAGTCAGCAGTCTTAGAAGTAGAGAAGAACTTTTCCAGGAATGCCTTCTTACAGTCATCCCAAGTGGTGATAGAGCTACTGGGCAAAGATTTCTCCCACTGACGAGCTTTGTCCCCCAAAGAGAAAGGGAAAAGCTTGAGCTTGAACGCATCTTCTGATACACCATTGGTTTTGGATAGGCCACAGTACCTATCAAAGCTGTCCAAGTGGTCGAATGGGTTCTCTGCAGCTAGGCCATGGAACTTGTTGTTCTCAATCGTGTTGAGCAACCCTGACTTGATTTCAAAGTTGTTGGCTGCAACAGCTGGTGCTCTGATTCCCAACAGGTGACCTTGGTTGGTTGGGCGGTCATAAGCACCAATAGGTCGAGCTGGTGGACCATTTGCTTCTTGTTCAGCCATTTGAATGTTCGCTTGGAACTCCTCTTGTCTCCTCTTTCTAGCACACTCCCTCTCTAAAGCTCTGATGTCGTCTGCTCTTGGAACTAGGTTTGTTGGACCCCTGCTCCTCAAGTTCATACACCTATAGATCAAAAGGGAAGTGAAATAGGAGAATCAGTAATCTGTGAAATAAAAATGATTTAGTCTCAAGCAAGATACTAAATCCCAATGTTCAAATCTACTCAGAATTTGGCAACGGCGCCAATTTGATGATAGAAGTTTTCTGACTCCTAATTCATATGATAATATAGTGAAAGTACAATGTCGAACCAATTCTGAGGGATCTAAAGCACCAAGATTACAAGCACTTTCTTAATCTAAATGCAATCAATAGCTTGAAGTTTATGATGTCTAAAGTTCTAGTGATGAAAATAAAAGCAACTGAGATAACTTTTTAAATATTCTAAAGGGGAACTCATGGGTATAGGAACATGATCTTGGGTGATTAGGATTCGAACAAAAGATGACAGAATGACAAATCAAATGAATGACCTTAAGCCTAAACACTATCTTAAGCAAGCTCTATGTCTAGATGAATGCTCATTTACTAACATATCTCAAACATCAAATATCTTTGGTTGAATGACATGAAAGTAATCATTAAGAACAAGTTCAATAGCTATCCTAATACTCTTAACAACAAATGTCTTTGGCAAGATGCATTAGAAACTTAATAGAGTTTTCTCAGACATTTCAACAAACACCTTTTGGGTGGGAAATGTCTAGAGATCATCTCATGAATGATCAGAACAAGAGAAGCAGTAAAATCACTCTACAAGCAAGGAATGAGATTGATCTATCCTAGAACATCTTTGAATCTAACCTAACCACCCTTGATCTCCTAACCCATGAATCCTATGGAGGATTACTCACTAAGGTTCATGATCACCCTTAAACCCATCTTAGGTTTCAGATTGATCATAAACAGAAACAGAAATCAATGGGATTAACAATAAGAACAATGGAAATCACTCATAGAATGGAAGAAATCTCTCAATAGATTATTGTTTACCAAATGTAATCTGGATAATCAGCCTCCAATGGCTTACAACATACTTAAACTTAGGTTTTAGAACAGAGAAACGAGCATACAAAAGTCTAAAATGCCCCTGAGAAATGTTAAGTTTCGAAATAGAATTCGACCGCAGCGACCGGGCACACTCGCTCCGGAGGTCGCTGCGGATGTCACAGCGGCTGGACACACCCGCTCCAGGAGTCGCTGCGAAAAGAAACGAGCGATGGGACGCTGCGCCTTGGCCGCTCCAGCCACAGCGACCAGGCAGACCCGCTGTGGGTGTCGCTAAGGCTCTACTCGTGCATGGATCACTCCTTTTGCCTCTTTTGAGCCTCTAATGCATCCCAAATGCCTCCAAAAGCTCCATGTGATGCTCCAGTACCTGATAAGGACTCATGTATGCAAAATGCACCCTAAACATGACTAAAACCTAATCTACATGATGAAAATGCATGCAAATGAAAAGATAAAACAATGCAATTATGCAAGATATCAGTGGTCCCCGCATAACTCTCGGCTATAGGCCTTTACGCGGGGCCCTATCGCACAGACATCGGCTCAGGGCTGATCAGACCCCTTCCATATCTGTCTGCACCTATGGTGAGTAACCTCACCGGCTAGGGGGCTAGCTAAGATCTGAGGTCCCGAAGGTCCCTGATCCAGCTAATATGCCCCTTTAAGTATATTGGTGTTTCCTTAACTCCCTTTAGTCGAAACCAAATGTATTTTATAAGCCTAGTCCGAGGACGTTCTCGTTATACATAGGAGTAGGAAAACCAAAATACTTAAATATATAATAGTATATATAGAGCTCGATCCGAAGATCTTGCCTTTAGAAATGATAGAATTTGAGGTGCAAGGAGTTCCAGCAGTTGGGTTGTACCTTGCCTGTGCTGTCTTGCAGCTTATAGGCTCCTGCCCCTTGCACCCCTATTACCTGATAGGGCCCCTCCCATCCGGTGGCGAATTTTCCGGCTGATTTGTCTTTTGTGTGGTTACAGACTCGCATTAGTACCCAGTCCCCTTCTTGGAAGGTTCTGGATCTCACCTTCTTGTTGTAACTCTTGGCTACCTTTATTTAGTACGATGCGTTCCTCTGGCGGGCTGCTTCCCTTTTTCGTCTAGGAGGTCTAGGCTTAGGTACATCAGCTTGTCATTTTCCTTGGGAGTTAGGATGTTGGAGATCGTGGTCTTGACATGTACTTCGGTTGGTATTGCTGACTCGGTGCCATGGACGAGTGAGAAAGGGGTTTCTTGGGTAGCTGTCTTTGGAGTTGTTCGGTAGGCCCAAAGGACTCCATGTAGCTCTTCTGCCCATCGCCCGTGAGCCTTCTCCAAGCGCTTCTTAAGCATATTCACCACCGTTTTGTTGGTTGACTCTGCTTGTCTGTTTGATTGCGGGTGCCTCGGTGCTGAATATGAGAGTTTGATATCCCAATCTTTGCAGAAATCCTGGAAGTCGTTGCTGGTAAATTGGGGTCCATTGTCTGTGACAATTTCCTGAGGTGCTCCGAAACGGGTTATTATGTTCGTCCAGATGAATTTTCTGATCTGGAGGTCCGTGATTTTTGCCAAGGCTTTGGCTTCTACCCACTTTGTGAGGTAATCGGTCATTACTAGGAGGAAGACCTTCTGCCCCGGCGCCATTGGGAATTTCCCACGATGTCCATGCCCCATTTGCGGAAAGGCTAGGGGGAGCTTAGGGACTTCAGGTTCTCTGGTGGTAGGTTGGAGATTGGGGCGTGCTTCTGGCATTGGCTGCAGGTTTTAGCCTGTTTGAGGGAATCCTTCGCCATGGTAGGCCAGTAATAACCGGCCCTTCTCGCCCTGAGAACCAGACTCCGTCCGCTGGAGTGTGAACCGCATTCCCCATCGTGGAGTTCCTCTAATATCCGTGCGGCTTCTCTAGGGGATAGGCATCGTAGGTAGGGTCCTGAGAAGGACCGCTTATATAGTTTTCCCTCCGAAATGCAATATCTGGCCGCTTGTCTCTTGATCTTCCGGCTCTCCTCTCGGTTTTCAGGTAGGACGTCGTTTCTTAGATAGTCGGTGATAGGGGTCATCCAGGTTTCTCCTTCGTCTACTACCGTCACTTCTCCCGGTTCGACCTCTTTCTGGGTTGCTGGCCATTGTAGGACCAACAGCGGAATACTCATATGTTCCTTGGTTTCTAATGCGGAACCCAGGTTTGCTAGAGCATCGGCTTGGGAGTTTTGTTCCCTAGGTATTTGGGTAAGCTTATAGCTTGTGAATTGGTCTAGGAGACGTTTGGCCACCGATAGATACCTGATCATGTTCGGGTCCTTGGCTTGATAATCCCCTTGAACTTGACTGATGATGAGCTGCGAGTCACTAAAAACCTGGATGTCTTTTAGTCCCATTTCCCTAGCTAGTTCTAGACCTGCTATTAAAGCCTCGTATTCTGCCTCGTTGTTCGTTGCTTTGAAGTTGCAACGTACAGCCCTTGAGGCTGATTCTCCCGTAGGAGAGGTCAGAACCAGTCCTACCCTGCGCTTCTTACATTGCTGGAGCCGTCCACGTGCAGGGTCCATTGACCTTCTTCCGCTTCTTTTCCCTGGAGTGTAGTTTTTAGATCTGGGTCTGGAAGCATAGAGGGAGAGAATTCAGCCACGAAATCAGCTAGGACCTGGGACTTGATAGCGGCGGCTGGGCTGAAGATCACGTCGTACTCTCCCAATTCTACGGCCCATTTCGCCAACCGTCCTGATACCTCGGGTTTATGAAGGACTGCTTTGATGGGGAATGAGGTGACTAAGACGACTTGATGGGACTGGAAGTAGGGACGTAGCTTCCGGGCCGCGACCACCAGGGCGAGGGCTAGTTTCTCTAGTTGGCTGTAGCGAGTTTCTGCGTCTAGCATGGATTTGCTGACGTAGTATATGGGATGTTGCCTTTTTTTTCCTCCCTCACGAGGACCGCGCTAACTGCGTGCTCGGACACGGCTAGGTAAAGCAATAGGGTTTCCCCTTCCAGGGGTTTAGATAGGAGTGGTGGAGTAGTGAGGTAGGCCTTGAGGTTGGATAGCGCGGCTTCGCACTTCTCTGTCCACTTAAAGTCCTTAGGGTTCTTTAGTGTTTCAAAGAAGCGTGGGACTTGTCAGAAAGCCTGGAGATGAATCTGCTGAGGGCTGCCATTCTTCCCGTAAGTTTTTGAATCTCTTTGACATTCTGTGGGGGAGGAATCGCCTGGATGGCCCTTATTTTCTCCGGATTTGCTTCTATGCCCCTGTGGGTGACTATGTATCCCAGGAACTTCCTGGAGCTTACTCCAAAGGAACGTTTAGAGGGGTTGAGCTTCATATTGTATTTCCTCAGGGTGGTGAATGCTTGCTGGAGATGTGAGATATAATCTTCCGAGTCAAGAGATTTTACCAGCATGTCGTCAATGTAGACTTCCATGGTCTGGCCTATCTGATCGGCAAACATCGTGTTGACCAGCCTCTGGTAAGTGGATCCAGCATTCTTCAGACCAAACGGCATGACCTTGTAGCAGTAGATGCCCCTGGATGTCATGAAGGACGTCTTTTCTTGGTCGTTCGGATGCATCAGGATTTGTTTGTATCCCGAGAAGGCGTCCATGAAGCTCATTAGTTGGTGCCCCGCAGTGGCATCAACCAGCTTGTCTATATGAGGCAAGGGGAATGGATTCTTTGGGCAGGACTTGTTGAGGTCCGTGAAATCGATGCAGACACTCCATTTTCCGTTTATCTTTCTCACAACCACCACATTGGCGAGCCAGTCGGGATATTGTACCTCTCTTATGAACCCTGCGTCGATGAGTTTTTGACCTCTTCGTTAATGATTTCATCCCTTTCGGGAGCGAACTTCCTTCTCTTTTGTCTGACAGGAGGATGCTCGGGATTCACTTGGAGCTGATGCATGATGACGTTGGGGTCGATTCCGGGCATGTCTTCGTGGGACCATGCAAAGCAATCGGAGTTAGATCTTAGGAAATCGATCAGCCTCCGCCTCAGATGCTTCGGCAGTTTGGAGCCTATTTTGAGGTTCCGCTCCGGGTTCCCTTCTATTAGGGGGACCTCGTCCATGTCTTCAACCTCGGGTTCTTTGGCGTGAGGAACGAGAGGTTGCTTCTGTAATTGCTATAAGGCTTGGGTCCTTCCCTTCAGGGTAGTTTGGTAGCAGGACCTAGAATTCTCTTGATCCCCTCTAATGACCTTCACACCCCAGGGGGTAGGAAATTTCACCAATTGGTGAAGGGTTGATGGCACGGCTCCCATGTCGTGGATCCAGGGCCTTCCTAGTATCATGTTGTAAGACGACGGACAGTCGACGATCAAGAACTTGGCGGTTTGGTTTATCCCCTCGGCATAGACTGGAAGAAGGACTTCCCCCTCGGTTTGCTTCACCTCTCCGCTAAATCCCACGAGCGGGATCGCTTTCCTGGTTAATGTTTTAGGGTCTAGCCCTAAGTCCATATGGCCGAGTGGAAGATAATGTTGCTGGAGCTGCCATTGTCCACCAGTATTCGCTTGACTAAGCAGTTGGCTATAACTAGCAATATGACGAGGGCGTCATGATGGGGAGCAAGGACTCATTCTTGCTCCCTCGCAGTAAAGCTGATATCGTCTGTTCCCAAGAGTGGGCGCTTGGGAATCTCGATCTCTTGATCGTTCCTAGCATTGCGAGTACTTCTTTTAGCTGCGGCGCTGCTGATCCCGCTTACTTCTGATCCCCCGGAGATGACGTGGATCACTCGTTCTTGTGGCGGAGGTAGCGCAGGGACCGCTTCATTGGGGAGAGCGGGACCCTCTCTGTTGAGGAGATCCTTGGCCTTGTCCGAGAGGAACTCCTTTAGATAACCCTTCTTGAGAAGCTCGGCTACTTCCAGCCTTAAGGCTATACAGTCCTCTGTGGTATGACCGTGATCGCTGTGGAACCCACACCATCTTTTAGGGTTCCAGGTAGCATCGGGGGACCTCATTTTAGGTGGCCACTTAACTTGCGGACCTATCTGCCTCAAGACTCCGATGAGCTCTGGTTTGGATATCGCTAGGTGGGAGATGCTGGGCCAAGTAGAAACCATCATTCCTTCGGACCGAGGTAAGGGGCGATGTTGGTATCTGCCCCTGCTCTGGTTGGTGGATTCCCGGGAAGGTCGGGGTCGGATGGTTTCTTCACGCTCGTCTTTCGAGGGTCTGGAGGACTTCTGATCGTACTTGGAGGAAATCTTGGCTCTGCTCACGACGTCTTCTTCCCACCTTACTTGGGCCCAGGCGCGGGATAGTACATCCACCATGTCTCCGCATCTGTACTTAGTTAGCTCCTTGTAGAGCTCTCCCTCCGGAAGTAGGCCCTTCTTGAAGGCTGAGATTGCTGTATCAGCGTTACACTCGGGTATAGAGACCTTCTCCTGGTTGAAACGAGCTATGTAGGAGCGTAGGGATTCGTTTCTGTATTGTTGGATCTCGTAGAGGTCATCTGATCTCTTCTCCAGGTGGCGGCTACTAGCGAATTGTTCCACGAACTTGTCGCTGAGGGCAGCGAAGGATGCTATGGACCCCGTGGGGAGGTTGATATACCATTGGAGGGCAGGACCGGTTAGAGTTGACCCGAATCCCTTGCACATGGTGGCTTCCCTTGCTTCTTTCGGAATAGCCACGGCTACCATGCGTTGCTTATACTGGGCGATGTGGTTGTCAGGATCTCCCGTTCCCTCGTACATCTTGATGTTCGGAAAAGAGAATTTTTGAGGCATCTCGATCGAAGCAATCTCCTTCACGAAAGGTGTGTCGGAGTATGACCTGGGATAACTTCTACGGATGGGGGGAGCTACTCCGGGGAGCCTTTCCACCATGGATTGGATGGTGCCGAATCTTTCGGATACCACCTTCTCTAGGTAAGCGGCTAGAGCTGGATCTGAGATCTCGGGATGGTCAGGTGAATACTCTTCGTCCTCTGTGTCGGATTCGTCTTTTTCTTCTTCCCGGGTTACGTCTCGAGTGTTTTCTTGATCGCCGGGTTCGTCGCCGGGCTGTTGAGGCGTCTCCTCGCCGTCGTGCGGGGTGTTGAGCGAAGCCATAGGTCGGACTTTGGTTCTGAACCGTTTTTGTTTGTTCCCTACTGCCCCGAGAGATCGGTTTTCTCGTCTGAGAGCGATGTTCTCGGCTTCCATGGCGTCTAGCTTCTCGGCGCTTTGCTGGAGTTGCTTGGAGTGTTCTCCAAGTTGATCTTTTAGGTATTGAACTTCCTGAACGAGTTTCATACCTGCAGGTGCGGTCTCATGAGCCTTGTGAAGGTCGGTAATTTGACTCTGAAAGGTTTCGAATCGGCTCAGAAGCTCCTTCTCCTTCGGGGTCAGATTGGCTTGATTGGACTCGTCTTCCGGTGCCATCGTCACGTAGTTGAGTTACTCCCCTCCTTCTAGCGCCAAACTGTTGTGATATTTTTGTGTAGGGTCGTTTTAGCACTACGGAACACTGGAAGACTATCAAGCTTTATGTTTATGTATGTGTTTTGAGAAGAGAAATCGAGGCAAAGAGATGTATTATTGAGTTTCTTTAGCGTTACAACATTTTGGGTGTATAAACCCTAGTTTTCTAGCCTAACTCTCTAATCTCTCAGCCCCAAAGTGTCGATCCCTTGTTCTAGGGTTTGGGTTCCCCTTTTATAGTTGATGTAAGTCGGTCAATCTTGAGCGGCTTCCGTAATATTCAGGAATATATTACTTTCCCCTCGATATGGGAAACTTCCATATTCATGCGGAGGATCGGATCCTTGGTCCTTACGGCAGGGACTAGGCCTTGGTTCCTCGATACAGGGACTGGACCTTGGATACTTATTAAATGGAGATCGGACCCTGGTGCCTCCTGGTGGAGATGGGTTCTTTGAGTAGAGGAGGGACCCTGGATCCTTTCCAAACGAGGGCCCGGAAGTCAAGGCCCCTTCAGAGGCTGGAAAAACCTCTAGCCTTGGATATTTTTTCCCGACACTTTAATCAGAAAAAGAGCTAGTTAGAAATTTGGTTTATTAACACTTACTATATTATTGCTGACTTTGGTATTTCTGAGTAAATAAAAGAATTGACCGGTTAAAGAAACCCACCTTTGGGAAGAAAAGAAGGATTTCTCGGTTAAACTAGGTAAACTTAAGAAATTCTAGGTATTTTTTAATCATTTCTCACTGACAAAAGCACCATTGCAAGAACTTGATTCTATGATGGAAGACTGGTTTAGGGTTATGCACCTTAAGTGTACCTAGTTATACACACTTTAATAATTTCAAATTATATTATTATTGTTTGTAACATAGTCCAGAGAATTTATATCTTACGTGAAACAAACAAAAAAACACTATAAAAAAAGGATTAGCATTACGGAGACATTATGAAAGAACAAGAAAAATAAATATTTTTTAAAGGATTAATTATTCCTTATAACTAACATAAATTTATTAACTATGTTATTGCTGACTTTGGTATTTCTGAGTAAATAAAAGAATTGACCGGTTAAAGAAACCCACCTTTGGGAAGAAAAGAAGGATTTCTCGATATAACTAGGTAAACTTAAGAAATTCTAGGTATTTTTTAATCATTTCTTACTGACAAAAGCACCATTGCAAGAACTTGATTCTATGATGGAAGAATGGTTTAGGGTTATGCACCTTAATCAAAGAGGAAGGGCTCCAAACACACTCTTAAAGAGTAAGGCGAGGCAATAATATGATTCGCAAGGCAGACGTAGGCAAGAGGCAAGGGAACCGCAACCGGTTGGCCCAAGCCTAATAAATAATAAAACTACTCTTGAGACATTTTAAAAATTGTCTTACCAATAAAATGGTCTTTTCTCACCTTTTGCTAGCTTGCATGCCGGAAAAGAAACAGAAAATGACACCGGCAAGGGGATATCTTACTCGCAAGCTTTCGGCAAACCGGTAGCAAGTCAAGCGCAATCCTCAGACAGTTTTAAGCTGACGACTTCCCTGCCTCTTCCCTGCTGCTGCCTTGCGCTCCGTATGACCTAGGTAAGCTTAAGAAACTGAAGGTACCTATTTGGTCCCATTACAATGTCTTCAGACTACCTTCCTAGAAAAACTATAGTATTTATAAGGTAGCTCTATTTATAGGTACCTATTCATACAAATCTATAGATGGTATTCAAGCCAAAAACTATATTTACTTATAAGAAACTCTATAGTTTATGCTTTAATCAGAAAAAGAGCTAGTTAGAAATTTGGTTTATTAACACTTACTATGTTATTGCTGAGATTGGTATTTCTGAGTAAATAAAAGAATTGACCGGTTAAAGAAACCCACCTTTGGGAAGAAAAGAAGGATTTCTCGGTAAAACTAGGTAAACTTAAGAAATTCTAAGTATTTTTTAATCATTTCTCACTGACAAAAGCACCATTGCAAGAACTTGATTCTATGATGGAAGAATGGTTTAGGGTTATGCACCTTAATCAAAGAGGAAGGACTCCAAACACACTCTTAAAGAGTAAGGCGAGGCAATAATATGATTCGCAAGGCAGACGTAGGCAAGTGGCAAGGGAACCGCAACCGGTTTGCCCAAGCCTAATAAATAATAAAACTACTCTTGAGACATTTTAAAAATTGTCTTACCAATAAAATGGTCCTTTCTCACCTTTTGCTAGCTTGCAGGCCAGAAAAGAAACGGAAAATGACACCGGCAAGGGGATATCTTACTCGCAAGCTTACGGCATACCGGTAGCAAGTCAAGAGCAATCCTCGGACAGTTTTAAGATGACGACTTCCCTGCCTCTTCCCTGCTGCTGCCTTGCGCTCCGTATGACCTAGGTAAGCTTAAGAAACTGAAGGTACTTATTTGGTCCCATTACAATGTCTTCAGACTACCTTCCTAGAAAAACTATAGTATTTATAAGGTAGCTCTATTTATAGGTACCTATTCATACAAATTTATAGATGGTATTCAAGCCAAAAACTATATTTATTTATAAGAAACTCTATAGTTTATGATTTAATCAGAAAAAGAGCTAGTTAGAAATTTGGTTTATTAACACTTACTATGTTATTGCTGAATTTGGTATTTCTGAGTAAATAAAAGAATTGACCGGTTAAAGAAACCCACCTTTGGGAAGAAAAGAAGGATTTCTCGGTAAAACTAGGTACACTTAAGAAATTCTAGGTATTTTTTAATTATTTCTCACTGACAAAAGCACCATTGCAAGAACTTGATTCTATGATGGAAGACTGGTTTAGGGTTATGCACCTTAATCAAAGAGGAAGGGCTCCAAACACACTCTTAAAGAGTAAGGCAAAGCAATAATATGATTCGCAAGGCAGACGTAGGCAAGAGGCTAGGGAACCGCAACCGGTTTCCCCAAGCCTAATAAATAATAAAACTACTCTTGAGACATTTTAAAAATTGTCTTACCAATAAAATGGTCTTTTCTCACTTTTTGCTAGCTTGCAGGCCGGAAAAGAAACGGAAAATGACACCGACAAGGGGATATCTTACTCGCAAGCTTTCGGCAAACCGATAGCAAGTCAAGCGCAATCCTCAGACAGTTTTAAGCTGACGACTTCCATGCCTCTTCCCTGCTGCTGCCTTGCGCTCCGTATGACCTAGGTAAGCTTAAGAAACTGAAGGTACCTATTTGGTCCCATTACAATGTCTTCAGACTACCTTCCTAGAAAAACTATAGTATTTATAAAGTAGCTCTATTTATAGGTACCTATTCATACAAATCTATAGATGGTATTCAAGCCAAAAACTATATTTATTTATAAGAAACTTTATAGTTTATGCTTTAATCAGAAAAAGAGCTAGTTAGAAATTTGGTTTATTAACACTTACTATGTTATTGCTGACTTTGGTATTTCTGAGTAAATAAAAGAATTGACCGGTTAAAGAAACCCACCTTTGGGAAGAAAAGAAGGATTTCTCGGTAAAACTAGGTAAACTTAAGAAATTCTAGGTATTTTTTAATCATTTCTCACTGACAAAAGCACCATTGCAAGAACTTGATTCTATGATGGAAGACTGGTTTAGGGTTATGCACCTTAAGTGTATCTAGTTATACACACTTTAATAATTTCAAATTATATTATTATTGTTTGTAACATAGTCCAGAGAATTTATATCTTACGTGAAACAAACAAAAAAACACTATAAAAAAAGGATTAGCATTACGGAGACATTATGAAAGAACAAGAAAAATAAATATTTTTTAAAGGATTAATTATTCCTTATAACTAACATAAATTTATTAACTATGTTATTGCTGACTTTGGTATTTCTGAGTAAATAAAAGAATTGACCGGTTAAAGAAACCCACCTTTGGGAAGAAAAGAAGGATTTCTCGATATAACTAGGTAGACTTAAGAAATTCTAGGTATTTTTTAATCATTTCTCACTGACAAAAGCACCATTGCAAGAACTTGATTCTATGATGGAAGAATGGTTTAGGGTTATGCACCTTAATCAAAGAGGAAGGGCTCCAAACACACTCTTAAAGAGTAAGGCGAGGCAATAACATGATTCGCAAGGCAGACGTAGGCAAGAGGCAAGGGAACCGCAACCGGTTGGCCCAAGCCTAATAAATAATAAAACTACTCTTGAGACATTTTAAAAATTGTCTTACCAATAAAATGGTCTTTTCTCACCTTTTGCTAGCTTGCAGGCCGGAAAAGAAACAGAAAATGACACCGGCAAGGGGATATCTTACTCGCAAGCTTTCGGCAAACAGGTAGCAAGTCAAGCGCAATCCTCAGACAGTTTTAAGCTGACGACTTCCCTGCCTCTTCCCTGCTGCTGCCTTGCGCTCCGTATGACCTAGGTAAGCTTAAGAAACTGAAGGTACCTATTTGGTCCCATTACAATGTCTTCAGACTACCTTCCTAGAAAAACTATAGTATTTATAAGGTAGCTCTATTTATAGGTACCTATTCATACAAATCTATAGATGGTATTCAAGCCAAAAACTATATTTACTTATAAGAAACTCTATAGTTTATGCTTTAATCAGAAAAAGAGCTAGTTAGAAATTTGGTTTATTAACACTTACTATGTTATTGCTGATATTGGTATTTCTGAGTAAATAAAAGAATTGACCGGTTAAAGAAACCCACATTTGGGAAGAAAAGAAGGATTTCTCGGTAAAACTAGGTAAACTTAAGAAATTCTAGGTACTTTTTAATCATTTCTCACTGACAAAAGCACCATTGCAAGAACTTGATTCTATGATGGAAGAATGGTTTAGGGTTATGCACCTTAATAAAAGAGGAAGGACTCCAAACACACTCTTAAAGAGTAAGGCGAGGCAATAATATGATTCGCAAGGCAGACGTAGGCAAGTGGCAAGGGAACCGCAACCGGTTTGCCCAAGCCTAATAAATAATAAAACTACTCTTGAGACATTTTAAAAATTGTCTTACCAATAAAATGGTCCTTTCTCACATTTTGCTAGCTTGCAGGCCGGAAAAGAAACGGAAAATGACACCGGCAAGGGGATATCTTACTCGCAAGCTTACGGCATACCGGTAGCAAGTCAAGAGCAATCCTCGGACAGTTTTAAGATGACGACTTCCCTGCCTCTTCCCTGCTGCTGCCTTGCGCTCCGTATGACCTAGGTAAGCTTAAGAAACTGAAGGTACTTATTTGGTCCCATTACAATGTCTTCAGACTACCTTCCTAGAAAAACTATAGTATTTATAAGGTAGCTCTATTTATAGGTACCTATTCATACAAATTTATAGATGGTATTTAAGCCAAAAACTATATTTATTTATAAGAAACTCTATAGTTTATGATTTAATCAGAAAAAGAGCTAGTTAGAAATTTGGTTTATTAACACTTACTATGTTATTGCTGACTTTGGTATTTCTGAGTAAATAAAAGAATTGACCGGTTAAAGAAACCCACCTTTGGGAAGAAAAGAAGGATTTCTCGGTAAAACTAGGTACACTTAAGAAATTCTAGGTATTTTTTAATCATTTCTCACTGACAAAAGCACCATTGCACGAACTTGATTCTATGATGGAAGACTGGTTTAGGGTTATGCACCTTAATCAAAGAGGAAGGGCTCCAAACACACTCTTAAAGATTAAGGCAAAGCAATAATATGATTCGCAAGGCAGACGTAGGCAAGAGGCTAGGGAACCGCAACCGGTTTGCCCAAGCCTAATAAATAATAAAACTACTCTTGAGACATTTTAAAAATTGTCTTACCAATAAAATGGTCCTTTCTCACCTTTTGCTAGCTTGCAGGCCGGAAAAGAAACGGAAAATGACACCTGCAAAGGGATATCTTACTCGCAAGCTTTCGGCAAACCGATAGCAAGTCAAGCGCAATCCTCAGACAGTTTTAAGCTGACGACTTCCCTGCCTCTTCCCTGCTGCTGCCTTGCGCTCCGTATGACCTAGGTAACCTTAAGAAACTGAAGGTACCTATTTGGTCCCATTACAATGTCTTCAGACTACCTTCCTAGAAAAACTATAGTATTTATAAGGTAGCTCTATTTATAGGTACATATTCATACAAATCTATAGATGGTATTCAAGCCAAAAACTATATTTATTTATAAGAAACTCTATAGTTTATGCTTTAATCAGAAAAAGAGCTAGTTAGAAATTTGGTTTATTAACACTTACTATGTTATTGCTGACTTTGGTATTTCTAAAGGAATTGACCGGTTAAAGAAATCCACCTTTGGGAAGAAAAGAAGGATTTCTCGATAAAACTAGGTAAACTTAAGAAATTCTAGGTCTCTATTTTTTAATCATTTCTCACTGACAAAAGCACCATTGCAAGAACTTGATTCTATGATGGAAGAATGGTTTAGGGTTATGCACCTAAATCAAAGAGGAAGGGCTCCAAACACACTCTTAAAGAGTAAGGCGAGGCAATAATATGATTCGCAAGGCAGACGTAGGCAAGAGGCAAGGGAACCGCAACGGGTTTGCCCAAGCCTAATAAATAATAAAACTACTCTTGAGACATTTTAAAAATTGTCTTACCAATAAAATGGTCATTTCTCACCTTTTGCTAGCTTGCAGGCTGGAAAAGAAACGGAAAATGACACCGGCAAGGGGATATCTTACTCGCAAGCGTACGGCATACCGGTAGCAAGTCAAGCGCAATCCTCGGACAGTTTTAAGCTGACGACTTCCCTGCCTCTTCCCTGCTGCTGCCTTGCGCTCCGTATGACCTAGGTAACCTTAAGAAACTGAAGGTACCTATTTGGTCCCATTACAATGTCTTCAGACTACCTTCCTAGAAAAACTATAGTATTTATAAGGTAGCTCTATTTATAGGTACCTATTCATACAAATCTATAGATGGTATTCAAGCTAAAAACTATATTTATTTATAAGAAACTCTATAGTTTATGCTTTATTCAGAAAAATAGCTAGTTAGAAATTTGGGAACCGCAATGGGCAAGGCAATAATATGTTTCGCAAGCTTACAGCAGTGAGTTTTGTTTCAAAGCCTACCAATTGCGACTCTTGCCTTTTGTCTACGTTTTTCGTTTCGAAACATATTATTGCCTTCCGATACTCTTTATGAGTTTTGTTTCAAAGCATTCCACGATTTCGCAAGTAACGGTTGGTGAAATATGAAATCCATAAAATAGAAAAATCAAACTAGTTGCGATTACAGACCAACCCGAAAAAGCAAAATAAATAACGGATACTCCGACGAATAAACGCTAACTGACCAACGTTCTACCTGAATGAGTGGCTAATTAGCTGAACACCTCCTATCACCCAAACATCAATGTCGCTACTTTGCACGTTGAGCGATTATGTCCGCCTTTGTTGCATTTGGAACACACGTACTTCCTTTTCTCCTTCATTGTTGATTGTCTTCGCTTGTAGAGCGTTGTCTTGTTTGTAGCTTTTTTGGCACCCTGCTTTGGAGTCTTTGATGCGGGACTACTCTTGAAAAGTACTTTTCTCACCTTGGGGTTTGGAGTGGTCGGTGCTGTAATCTTTGCCGAGTATTTTGGTTTATTTCTTGTTGACGGATTAGTTGATGGCGTCCGCCGCCGCCGTATATTTGCTAGCTTCTGGTTTATTGGAGTACCTGGAGATTGACTACGACAACGTTTCTTTGTTGATGTATTACGTGAAGTCAATTTACCTTCCGGTGTCGCTGGAGGTGGATTGCTCGTACTCATTGTTTGGTTCTTCTTTTTTAATTGTTTGCGCTTGAACCGCTTCGCTTTTTCAATAGCAGATAAGTATCTCTTCATCTTCGGTCTACCACGTTGTTTGCCCATTTTGGGTGGTAGACACACTTGACTAAGTACATCGGCTGGTGGCATCAAATCTTCATCAATTGGGTTAATAGGTTCTGTGTACGCTGCAACCAAGTAGCCCTTTGAGTAAAGAGGATCCACCAGGGTATGTTCGCCAATTTTCCGACATTTGGCCACTTTGATTACGTGCACGCAGGGTATCTTCTCGATATCATATTGCTTACAAGTACAACTCCGCTGCAAAAATTTGCACCCTATGTATCAAAAACGAGTCAAATGATAACATGGCAGAAGTGAAACTCTATTGTTTCATACCTTTTCTAGATCAACCAAACAGCTAAAGTGTCCACCTTCAACATGGCTACGGTTTGAATCAAGATGTTGAACAGTTAGCGTACCCACTTCGTTGTGATTCATATGCAGTTTGAGTTCAGCATATTCTGTGAAGTTTGTTTTCAACGCCGCAGCTTCCTCTCGCCTTTCTGCAAACCATCTTGAAATCATCTTTCTAAAAGAATCCACAAAATATGCAATGGGAAACGCTCTTTCCTCTTTAAGCACGCCGTTAATGCATTCTGCAAAGTTTCTTGTCATGATATCATATCTGTCTCCTGGAAAATGTGAGAGAGCCCACGTTCGAATATCTGCAGTTGTCAAATAGTGGTGTAGTGCTCTGTCGTGACGTCGAATGACTTCAAATCTTCTGTCAAATTCCACCTGTCGATATAATCTCGCAGCCCTTTTTGCCTCCGCGACCATTTGGGGATTTTTGAAACCTGAGGTCATGTTTTGACCAAGGTGATATAAGCATATGCCCCTATGAGCTTCAGGGAAAACATTCGTAAGTGCCTTGGCTATTGCTGGGCATCGGTCAGAGATGAAAGCCAAATTTCTACCATCACCTATCACACCACGCAGTTGGGTGAAAAACCATTCCCATGCAGCTGCATCCTCTGCATCTACAACCCCAAGAGCTATAGGATATATACCCCTATTTTCATCCTGACATGCAGCCACTAACATAATACCTCTGAACTTACCACTTAGATGTGCTCCATCTATAACAATAACCCTCCTCATGAACGGAAAGCCTTTGATACATGCGTCAAAAGCAATGAACAAATACTTAAATCTGTTCTCAGCATCAACTTCAAGCTTTGTTTTTGTACCTGGATTGGCCTGCTCTATTTTGTATAGATACGAAGGCAAGTCCTGATAGCCACTAGCATGAGTGCCTCTAACCATCTCTCGTGCATATGCCAATGCGCTATGAGCCTTCGTATAACCGATGTCAATTTGATAAACAGCCCTTATACAGTCCGTTATATGTTTAGGCCGGATTCCTTTAAGATCACTCCCGCCACTAAATCCATCAACAAACATCTTCCCAATACATTGTGCATTAGCTTGACGGTGACGCGAATACCTATCAGCCCCAGAGCATGTATGAAGATCAGTATACTTACGCACGAAGAATTCTGGAGATGATCTCGACATAGTTGTAGCACGTATCTTCCAGGAACATCCAGGAACGAAGCACTTTGCGTAAAATAATTGCTTCCAAGACTTTTTGATGCAGAAATCAAACCTTTCGAGCACTGAAATCCTGCGTAACTTTGTTATTAGTTCTTTCTTGCAACTGAAACTGTCACCAGACTTAATGGTTTCACTCTTACGCAGCTGTGATGGCTTCATAGTCTCAAGTGATGGCTTCATAGTCTCATGTGATGGCTTCGTAGGCTCGTAATGAACATTTCCAAAACTACTAAAATCAGCAGAAGCATTCTCTCTGACAACACGCTTTTGATTTGTATTCACATCCGGACGACCTCTGTTTGCAGTCAATGAAACACAAACACACATAGAATTTGTCTTCAACAAGGTTATAAAATCTGCAAGTTGTCTGTCGTTACTCAAGGACATCGGAGGAGTGTTGCTAGGCATATTCTCCAGTATACTTTTAGGCAAGATATAAGCAAGCTCAACCGCTTTCATCTCACTAATCATATTGTAATCTTCACAAACCATGCGGAGAAAATCCTCATATTTGATATCATCACCTACAAAGAACGCAATTCCCTTCTTAGTTGGAGAGAACTCCGAACCAACATTATCCATCTTCCATTCTCCAAAAACAGTAACTATGTGCAACATTATCTGCATAATACATAATTTGCATCAGTACACATCGCAAAAATAATTTTGGGTTTTGGCAACAAGGTACAAGTGAATCGTAATCGTAGCGGCGAGGGAACATCATTATTAAGGCAACCATAAAAGAAAGACTTTGCCTCTGTTCATAGAAACCTAGATCTTATAAATTTTTATCATACCTGGTATTTCTCAGATCCGGATAAGGCTGTAATCTGTTCGCCTTCCACGTCTTCAATTCACTTAATGTATCAGATATACTCGAGATTAGAGAATTTGAAATGTGATAGATCGTTGAAGATAAAGTGAGAGCCTTTGACGATATGAGCAACAAATCTGATATCTGAGATAACCGTTGAAGGTAAAGAGTTGTCATTTATTATGCTTTTTAATTTTTTTTTAACCGAAAGAGGATTATTGTTGCAAAGGGTTAGATGGTAATTTTACAAAAAGGATGGACCCTATTTCTAATTTTCCCTTGGAAGAGTACCGTTTTCATATTGTCATTTGAAAGTATGGCATTTCAGCGATTACCCATTTACTATATCTAATTTATTTATAAAAGACAAACAACAAAATATGTATGCTTCATTACCAACTCTAAGATTGACAAAAGAAAAAGAGAAAAAGCTCTCCCCTAACCCAACACAGACAAAAAATTACATTATGTTCATCTTTAAAAGAATTGATTCTTTTTTATTTGTTTCAGGTTATAGAGCTTCTTTTAGTTTAATTTAAAGAGAAGTGAGAAAAAAAACAAAAAAAATGTATTAAAAGAGTCCATTCTTTATGTTTCACCTAAGGTTATTAATTTAGTTAAGACGGGTCTGGCCGTGCTAATATGTATTGTATTGCATTGTATTGAAAAAAGCTTTTGCCTCAGACCCCCAAAAATATGAACAAAACTTAGGTTCACTCTCTGTGGTGAACTGTCAAATTCACCTCAATCTTCTAAACCAATTAAAGTGTCATGTAAGATTAACTAATAAAAATATAAAAAATCAGGAAAATATGTGAGAAAACTAAAAGAACGTGATCTCCATTGACTCTTTCTTCTTCATCCTTACAAAGAAGATATGAAGCTTTGTTTGTCAAGTTTAAGTCTCCAATTCTATGATTTCAAATCCAATTTCGATTTTATCTTCTCGGAATCAAATCAAATCATGTTTTTTATGAGATGGGTATACAATAATCTGCATCAATATTTAAACCCTAAATCCTAAACTCAAATCGCAAATCCTAAATCCAAACTGTAATCTTTAAACACAAATCCTATTTAGATGAATTAGGTTTGGGTTTAGAGTTTACAGTTTGAGTTTGGGTTTATAGTATGGGTTTGGGTTTAGGGTTTAATGTTTGGGTTTAGTGTATATGATTTGGATTTAGGGTATATAATTGTATTGGAAAGCACAAAATTTAGATTCAAAAAGCTTCATATTTTTTTGTGAAGGATGAAGAAGAAGAAGACAACGTTCTTTTTTTGTGAAGGACGAAGAAGAAGAAGACATGTTTTTTTTTTACATGTTTTCTTTTTTTTTCTTAAAAAAATTATTTCCTTTTTCACCCGATCCTACATAACAATTTAAATGGTGTAGAGAGTTGAGGTGAATTAAAGAATTCACCATAGAGGGTGAACCCAAGTCTTGTCCCAAAAATATATGCATATTTAGGGCCCAAATTTAGAAAAATATGGTATATCAAAGTGGTTACACAAGTGTGTTCTATAAAAGTTTCATAATAACATTTTTTGTATTTAGTTAATACTTATACGTGTCCAACCAATTTAATTTTTTTGGCAAAGTAATTAAAAGCAGTGAAAGATTGCAATTAATAGATTTAAAGTTATGCACACATATTGTGTTTCCATAAATGATAAAATATCTGTGGAAAAGAAAGGTGGTTGCATAAGCATTCGTCGTCGTCGTCACTTGCGTCTCTTCGATGGGAAGACTAAAGGAGTCAAGTCCCGTGATTCTCCTCCTCCTCCTCATCCTACTATTTCTTCTTCTCCTCTATTAGATACTGAACGAACAAAGCTCACGTGTTCCGCCGTTCATATTATTTGTTGCAATTTGCGGAAGGTCATTTGGTCTAGTGGTTTGACCGAGAGTTTATTAATGTTTCTACATCAGGAGGTTTGGATTTCAATTCCCGATAAAGGAGGAATTATGCGAATTAATAGAGAACGGTTTACAAGAGATTTGCAGCATGGTGCAAGGAGTATTGTCAAGAATGGATCCAATAGGGCGGCTCATGTGATGCAGTCAGACGTAAATCTTCATAGGAGTAGAATCGTCTGTAATATTTCTCCGAATTTGTAATACTGTAATATATTCAGTGTTTAAAAAAAGGTGGTTCCACAAAAAGGACGAAAAAAACAATTTCTCCATCTCTAAATTTATAGATTTTTTTCATCATCGTATATTTTTTATATTTAAAGACCTCATTTTCAAAAGCTTCCTTAAGCTTCTGCATATTTTTGCATGGCACTGGTTCGACTCTAAGTTGACGTGGTGATAATATGTTTTTCCAATAAATTCCTAAGGGGTTTTCTTAACTTGGAATACGTACCGCTTGTAACGAGGATTAATAATGGTAGAAATTTTACCCAGAATAGCTTTTATCAAAAAAAAAAATCATATATGTATTCTGTACTTTAATTTTTTTTTATCAAATATTCTGTATTTTAAAATAAATACTAGATTAAGACATGTGTTTTGCGTGGGATAAATGCTATATACTACCTCCGTTCTCGAAAGTAAGATTTTCTAAATTTAATTTTTGTTTCACAAAGATAGATTTTTTATATTTTTAAGGTATTTTTGTATAATTTTAAGAAACATTAATTGTGAATATTTGAATTGATTAAATTTCATTGGTGGATAGTTATTGGAAACTGTATAAAAAAATAAATAGTAAATTGAAAAGTAAATAGTTCTTAATAAACGTGAAAACTCTAGAAAATCCTATTTTCGGGAACGGATGTAGTATACAATAATTTCATGTATTATTATTTATTAGCTTTTTTTTACTTATGTTAAAATAGTGAGAGGTCAATACTTATTACATATATAACTAAATTAATGCGAACATATAAATCAGAATAATCATCTTTATTTACAATCATATTATGGTAAATAAATAAAAAATAATAAAAAATATCTTTGATATTTAAATCCAAATAATCAAAAAATATGTTTGATTTTTTTATAATTAAATTAAATGATATGACATCGATGTATATTATATATTTTTTAATATTACTATTTATTAAATAAAAGTTACCTATTCGTATGTTTTTATGATAATTTATATTTTATAAGAAAATTTTTAAATATTGATAATGAAATTTTCAGTATGAAACTGATAATATTTTTTATTAATTTATAATAAATCTTTACAAATTCAATGAAAATTTTGAAACAAAAATATCAAATTCTTATTATTTATTCAATAAAATTTTTGAGATTTAAATATTTATGCATTTTATAAAATATATAATTTAATTTAAATATATATATTTAATCAAACATTTTTTGAATAAGACATATTACTCATATAATTTTATGAACATTTATACTTGTTATAAATAAAAATTAAACCATTGATCATAAATTTTCAAAGTGAGATTTTTTAAAATCGTTATCAATTTATATTTGTTTTTAAAAATTCAAAATATAACATATTTAGAAAAATCGAATTTTTATTGTTTGATTAATTTGTTTGTCAAATTTATTTTAATAATATTAATATATAACAAAAATGATAAAGGTTGTATAAATTATTATCAAATATTTATTATTTAAGATCATTAATTATTATATATTATTATCAGATTAGGTAATCCAGTATGTTATATTTAAAAAACGATGAAAAATATTTTTAAATTAATAATTAATTATGTGATTAAGTTAATGAAAATTATACTATATGTTTAGATTGGACTAACTTATTTTTCTAGAGATTTTGAAATTGATTCTCATGATGACATGTATCATGGTTCAAAGGTTGTAATGTTTCTATTTTTATAGATAGGAATTTTTTTCCTCTCCAATGTCTGATCCACAACCAGTTTAAATGGCTAAATAGCATCATCGTTAATTCGTTAGATGTAATTACTTTTTAGTAAATTACACTTGCCAATGGTAATAATATATATATATATATTTGTTCAAAAAAAAAAAAACCCACTATCATACACTTTTAACTAGGTTCATGTTTAGACGATGATATTATATTGCTTTTTAGTTAAAACTTTTCATCTAATTGTTTTTTCCATCTGGCACCACGACCAACATTGGTCTTTCAATAATATATAGAAAGAAGAATCAAACAAATCGCCACCCTCCATTCAGAATCTTTGTAACTTCGCCAACAAGTACTTTCTTTTTTATTTATTTTTTCCCTTTTTCTTTTCTTTGAAATAGACCGACCAGTCTCTTTTCCTGTACATATAAGTCAATTCATATGTCAGCTTCCACTTATTTCCTTGCGTGTCATATTTTACATACAATATCAAAAAAAATTAAAAATATTCAATGTCAATTGTGTTGTTGTCTAGTGTTTGCGAGTATAGGCCACATCACCTACGCTCAATAGTGCTGCTTAAACTGAAAATGTATATCTTGGTGAAAAACTCATCTTATATCACTATATACAGTACCACTTGAAGCTGAATATATTGTTGTTGCTATTTACAAATGTTGTAAACATTTTTCTTGTCATAACCAATCCAATTAGATTTTGTAATCTTCAGTTCAGACACCACAAACCATCGTGTTGTTAGACTATATATATTTGGTAAGTTAACAAAATTAGGTTTTGGAAGCCCTCCCAAAAGCATATTTATATACTTTTATCACAAATCATGATATATTGCACGCCGCTAACCCGGTCACGTGAGAAATTCATTGTTTTTGAGGTTTCTATTCTTTTATATATCCGTTTAATAATTAATTTGTTTTATAGTCTGTGTACGTATTTTTTCCAAAGTGAGATGTGACTCGCCTTGTCTTTTTCTCTTGACGTAAATGACGTCTTCCACTTTCTCATCTCTGCTGCGCTCGGAACTTTCCACCAAGTTTCCTACGCTCTCTAAAAATCAAAAGTTTATTTTTTTCTATTTTCATTAAATGATGAAAACGGCAAACTTTATTTATTTAAATGTTAAAAATGCAAACTTTCTTGTGCACCACTCTATATAAATAAGCACATTAGTCTCTCAAACTTTACCAAAGGTCTTCATCACCTTCCCTTCAAACAAAAAAAAAAGAAAGAAAATATGGCGACTCTCTATAACCAAGTTCCTTCTGTATCTGCAATTTTCTCTCTCTACACATCTTTTTCTGCAATAACGATGCTTTTCCGTACAATCCTCAACGAGATTGTTCCCAAGCGAATCCGAGAATACGTCGCTCTGAAAGTTATGGACTTCTTCTCATCTTACTTTCAGTCGAATTTCACGTTCGTGATCGAGCAACGGTGGGAGTTCGTCGAAAACCAGACTTTCCGTGCGGCTGAAGTTTACTTACCTACACGTCTCGCCGGACTCTCCACCGGCAAACTCCTCGTGGGTTCGAGCAATCTCAAGAATCCAGCGGCTGAGCCAAAACTTGGAATCCCTGTGAATACTAAAATCATTGATGAGTTTGAAGGGATTCATCTTGAGTGGACTCTTCACTCTGTTGAGACTAAGAAGTATCTCCCAGAGAAACGGTAGTCTATTATTTTTTCATATTATTATTCTTTGACTCTATTCATAATCCTTTTTGTTCTTACAGTGTTGGGTTTTGTGGTTGTTTGATGTTTAAGGTACTTTCACTTGACATGTAAGAAGGAGTTTCGTGAGAAGATAATGACAGATTACTTCACGTACTTGGCGAAATCAGCAGAGAAGATAATGAGCCATAGAGAGAATCTCAAGATCTACACTTACAACCCAGACCGGTCCAAATGGGAATCCGCCATTTTCGAGCACCACACGACCTTCGAAACCCTAGCCGTGGAGCCCCAACTTAAGAACACCTTGATCGATGATCTTGATGCTTTCACTAAAGGAAAAGACTTCTTCAAGAGTGTTGGACGTGCCTGGAAACGTGGATATCTTCTTTACGGTCCTCCCGGTACCGGAAAGTCCTCTATGGTCGCTGCAATAGCAAATCACATGAAGTATCATATATATGATCTTCAAATACAGAGCGTTAGAGATGATGGTGAGTTGCGTGAGATTCTCACCTCAACTAAGAACCGGTCAATTCTTCTAATTGAAGACATTGATTGTGGAGCCGATGCTTCTCGTAGACGCCAGACCAAGAAAAAGGAAAATGATGGCGGTGAAGATGATGCTGAGCCACAAAAGCGCAAGAAGAAGTTTGAAGTTGGTGTAAGTAGAAAAAAAAATCCTCTGTTTTGTTATATAACCTCTGTTTTTCTTGTTTCTTTATCTTATGAATTTCTCTCCTTGACAGATATCGTTGTCCGGTTTACTGAATTTCGTGGATGGACTTTGGTCGAGTTGCGGGGAAGAAAAGATCATAATTTTTACAACGAATCACAAGGAGAAGCTCGACCCGGCATTGCTGAGGCCAGGAAGGATGGACGTTCACATTCTCATGGACAATTGCACACCCTTTGTGTTCAAGAAGCTTGTGGCTATGTACCTTAAGACTGATGACCACGTCCTGTTTGATCCCATTGAGAAGCTTGTCCTTGAAGTGAGCACAACTCCGGCTGAAGTCACACAGCAGCTTATGGCCAGTAAGGACGCTGATATTGCGCTAAAAGGTCTCCTTAAGTTCCTGAAAACCAAGAAGATGAAAATGGAAGAAGATACCAAAGTGGAGGAGGATGGAGAGATTGAAGATGCTGAGACTAAAGAAGCAGAACCTGAAGAAGAAACCTAAGTGGATCTCTAGTGCTACTGATTATATCATGAAGACTAATTTGAAGTAATCTTGTATTTCAGTTCGTTTTGCAAATAAGAATCTTTTGTTGAGAGGAGATGAGACAAATTGTGGCTGAACTGCAAGTTTATGTGTGAAAAATTAGGGACATAGAGTCTTATGAGTATCTCACTTTTTCATTAGTGTATAACGGTCCAAGAATTCGGTCCAACGTCATTAAGAGGATGGACTCGAGCTGAAGACATATACTAAAATCATACCGTAATGTCCATGCATTATAAATAGGGACGTTTTCATGGACAAAAAAAAACGATCCTGTCTGAACACAAACTAAACCCGCCCATAAAATACCTTAAACTAAAAAACACGACCTTGATCCCACATCGGAGGTTTGGAAAACATTCTTCGTTTTCCATATATAAGAAACTCCATCCTTTATCTTCTTTATTCTCAACGGTCAAGTTAGTTTTTTCGCATGAGAAGTTGTTATTGTATTAGGAACGAAACATGTTCCGTCTCTGTATATAGTCTGCATGAGAGTCTTGTTTGTTTTATTATTAAAACACAATTCTCTTTTATTCGATCCCACATTGGAGGTTTGGAAAACCTACTTCCCTTTCCATATATAAGAAACTCCATCATTTATCTTTATTCTCATCAGTCAAGTTTGTTTTTTTGCGCGTGACAAGTTGAAAGCTTAAAAATGTTCCCTAAATGGATTTCTATAACTAAATATAAGAAGGCGGCAAATTTAGAAAAAAATCCGCTGAAAGCTTAAGGGGGGTGTATTCAAATTAACATTTGAGGTGATTTGATTTTTAATAGAATTTCAGATGATTTCAGTAAATTGCAGAGATTTAGGTGATTTTTGTTAAAACACTCTAGAATATCACCTAAAACCATGGGATTTGTGTTTCAACTTTTTTAACTAAGAAACTCCACCCAAACACCCTAGAATCACCTAATAACTTTAAAACTCCACAACTTAAAATATTTTCAATAACAGTGGATTTCAGAGTACTTTACGAAATGTCAAGTTCAATAACAGTGGATTTTAAATGAGCTTTTGAAATTCATGTTTCAATAACAGTGGATTTGTCATTTAAATACAAATCACCTAAAACTCTCAGTTGAATACACCCCCCTAAGAAAATCACTGGTGACTTATCATCGGATAATTCAACAACTCATAAAGTGCAAAAACAGATTTAATGGGAAAGAAAAGTAAGGTTTCAATGTGGGACAAAATAAAAGAGGTTTGACTTTAAGTTATTAATGCAAATGGCCCCTCCCATTCGGACCGTTGTGGCTTCCTTTGTCCATCGACATCAGAAATTCTAGTCAAACCTCCAAGATTAGAAAGGAAGAAATGGCCACCAACATGTGGGTTGCCTCATTAACATGATGACCTGTCTTGTTTGATCCCATTGAGATGCACGTCCTTGAGGTGGGCGTACGTCCGGTTTAGATGACGCAGCAGCTCATTGGTCACCTCAAATTCCTGGAAACCAAGTTGAAAGCGGGAGAATATACCAAAGTGGAGGAAAATGGAGAGATTGAAGTTACTGAAAACTAGTTAGAAGCAACTGTATTTCAGTTTCTTTTGCAAATAAAAAATCATAAGAGTTTCATAGTTTTTTTTTTGTTTATATAAACCAATACATGGAAGGAGAAGGCCAGAGCTGAAGACGATGCATTCAAAGAAGAACAATGTATGACTTTGGCTCTATCTCAAGAAACCTCAAATCGAACAACAATGCAAGTGATATTGTCGCAGCTACCCCGTTCGTATGCTTCTTGAACCAGCTTTCGTGAAGCTGTTTCCGCATCTGAAATGTCTCGTGCTATTGCCACGGCATCCTGAAGAAAAGAAGAGAGGTGGTAGTTATGCGAGTGCGGTTACTGAGTTCCTTGTTTTCTTCTCAAGGATGTAGAAACGTCTACTAAAAAAGACCCATCAAGAGAAATGTGCACTTTCAAAACTAACCTTGTTTGACAACACATTCCACAATCCATCGCTGGCGATAACAATAAAGTCCAACGTGCTTATATCCTCCTCCTAAAAGAAGGTATGAATAGTACAGAGTGTGAGTATGAGTACAAGCGCAATTCAATCAGCAAAAAGGGCTGAGTACCTGAATCTCTGGCTCTGCAATTACATATGGCTTAAGCTGCTTGTCTCCAAACGCCCGGGACACAGCGAGAATTCCACCAACTCGCCATGTTCCTGGTGTATCCCACGAAAGGAATTAATAACTAAACGTCCCAAACCAGATACTACTTCAAGAACAACGTGGTTATCACATATTTCTAAATTTCATGTCATGTCATGTTACAACAATGTGACAAATACGAATTAAGCAAACATCAGAAGAGGAGAAACTTTTACCAGCCCAGATGATGAAGCCACCAGCATCTTCAATCCTCAGTCGCTCATCTGATCTATCAGGTTTGTGATCATTAGAAAGCGGAACAGCTACATCACAAGCAATGCGTGTCAGTCACATAAGGTTATCAAAAAATAATGTATGTATATAGAGCAAAGAAAGCAAAAACCTGAGCCGTTTCTAGACGCTACAACTCTAGAATCACCAACGTTAGCAACAATCAACTTATCTCCAACAAGCAAAGCAGTTGATGCGGTTGAGCCAGCGTTCTTAGGCTGTCCTCTCTCTTCAACGAGATACTCCTCATCCGTCTGCTTAAACACTTGCACTGCCCAAAATTCAAAAAACTCATCAGAGAGAGAAATAAACAAACATTTTTACAGACAGACATACCAATGGCTTTCTTGGTGTCAGAGATGAACTCATCATGAGTAACTAAATTCTTGAAAAGATTGTTTTTAAGATATTCTGCAGTTCTTGCACCACCGTGACCTAGGGAGCACCAAAAATGCCATCAGAATCAACCACATAGAGAGGGAGAGTGAGAGAGAGATTAGAGAGTACCATCGAAGACGCCGAAGAAGGCAACCATTTGTCCATCAACATCAGAAATTCTAGTCTCGAAGAAGTCTTCCATGGTTGCTCGTTTACCCTTGAGACTAGAGTACCCATAACTAAACTTCACAGGCCGATTCCCCGCTAAAAAGCTGATTCCGCCACCGCTGAAGAGAGCGTCGGGATCTCTGGAAGATATCATAGCATGAGGCGGAGGATTGGTGGAGGATGATTCAGCATCCCAACGAGGGGGGGCGACGGAGGAAGAGGATTGCGGAGAAGATGGGTCTGTCAGGATTGGTGTTTGGGAGATCCAGAAGAATAAAGACAGAGAAAGGAAGAAGACGAAGAAGAAACCTCGAGGGTGAGGAGGAAGAAGAAGAGAGTGGTTCGTTGTTGGCCGCATTTAATTGGAGCCAGCGAGCACGATTTCTAGTTTTTCTTTTTTTTTTTCTTATTATTATTAAAATCAATCATTTCTTTCTTGTTACTGGACAATGTTTTTTTTACCTGGCGATCATTACAAGTACCTGGAAGGGATTCTGAGCTTTGAAGATAGCTATGAAAAATTAGTAACAAACTCTTAAAACCTTATATAAACTGTACTATCTGATAAAAAAAAAAGAAAAAACTGTACCGTGTAGTTTATCTATGAGATATTAGTTTGAGCAATTGCATGCTATATACATGTTTCAAACATTATTTAGCTAAATGGTCTTAGTAAAAAAAATACTGTACATTTTCTATTTTTAACCAAAATTGCCTTGTATTGTAGATAGAACGTCTGGTTTTGTGGCGTAAATACCACGCGCATCTCCTTCCTCTTTTCTCGTTTACATCAATTCTGTTTGGATATGGATCTCTTCGACGTTGTTCATGACGGTCTGGTAGATTGATCCTTCTCCCCCTTTGTGAATCGGAGCCTGCGCATCACCGATGGGAATTACCGAATTAGCAATCCGGTGGTCGTCTGGAGGCACTGATCTCTCTCCTCTGAAGCGGTTGATCTCTAAGGCGTCGCTGAAGTTCTGGTGGCTTGTCGGACAATGGCTTGCTCTTTCTGCTAGAAGACAGTGGAGAGGCTCGCTCGTCATGGCAAGTCGGTGATCGAGGCGCAAAGGCGTGCACCGCAATTGTGAGAGTGGCTGATGATGAAGCTTTCTGATGGCGGTTATCCTCACTGTGCATCTTTGTCAAAGCGGTCCCCTCTTTGAGATGTCGTGGGAAGTGGGAACACCAGAATGCTCTCATCTGCCCGTGTTTTGTCGGAGATGGAAGCTTTGCGCTGAAGAATAAAGTTTGATTTGATTTGGTCTTTAATTGATTGTTTTGAAGTTTGAATAAGTCAGTGGTCTTAAAAACTTGTAAGAGTATGATCACGAGTTTGTTTGGGAAGTAGTTGAGACTTTTTTTCGTTTCTGTTGCAGATCTATTAACAGACCTTTTGCTCAATAACACAAAACATATTCTTTTCTATTCAATCTTTTGTTCTAACCAATTTAACATGCACTTCATCTGTCTTATTTCCCTTGCTTGATTTTCTTGTTTTAGATTTAGTTCCCTCATTTGATTTTCTTGTTTTAGATTTAGTTTTTGTTTCTTGGCTTGTTGTTGTACTTTCAGATAAGAGCTGTTTCTCCGATGTCCCGGAATTTGAAACCTTCCGATCCGTACGTTGTGGGTTAAATTATCTTTATATATAAAAGACACCGTAAATCTCTCCCACCCATGCCACATAGGATGACAGGTTGGAAATTCAAGCTCCTTCACGCTGCCACGTCTGAAACGTTGCGTTTCGTTTAAAATGTGCGTCCGTCAAGCTGGGCCTGGTGTTGGGCTTCGCCCTTCGTGATTATTTGCACCTATGAATCCATGTCGATTCAGTGCATGTTCATGTCGTTTCGATCTCTATTCTTAATCTCTCTGAACGGTTACAGATCTAATTGATTGAAAGTCATTAACCACGATTGAGCATTCAATGATTCTTATCCTTCATTGTGGCGGTGATTATCACCTATAAAAAGGTATCTCTTCTTCCCTTTAGCATCATCCTTACGGTTCTTAATATCGAGAGAAGTTTTATTTACAGTATTATGGGTACTCCTCAGTATTTCTCACCTCTCCCAAGACCAGAATTGATTATCTCTGCCTGATGGGTCTACCCATCCCTGAACGTCGTCAGGACTGATTTGAAGACCAGCCGGTGTCCGGTAGAGGAGCGGCTGTTCAGATTTGTCCGGCTTTGAGTTTTTTTTTGCTGTTGTGTAGCAACTTTAATCTGTCTGTTTCAAATATGGTTTGTATGTTACTCCGATTTCATATAATTGCTCTGATGAAATGTGTCATGAACTTATTGTTCTGAGCTAATTTTCTAATTATTTTTTAGATCACCGAAGTAATTATGGAGCAATGGATTCAGGCTCAGCAGCTTGAACAGGTCTTTAGTTTTTTCTTAAAAGTTTGTCGTTTAATGCAATTGGATTTTGTGAGTTGTGATAAGTAGTTTTAACCGTATTACTCATTACCAAAGTTGATCATTTTGTTAGTCCCTACTGCACCTTGGATAATTCAGTGGTCGTACTTAAAGTCTTAAAACAGAGGAAAACATCTGCCCAAAGTTCAAGAAGCATTTGATGTTCATTGGGATGGAAAGAAGGCTTCTTTCTTTGTGCAATCATATCTCACATAAACCCTGTCTCAGTAAAATAGCTTCTGGGCTGCTGTTACTAGACACCACCACCAGGTTTTGTTTCAAAATCTTTACATTTAGATCGTATGATAATGCGTAACCCAACTCTGCTTTGATTCTTTATAGTTGCAAGGGTTCATCAAACATGAAATGGGAAGAACCGAGATCACGCATAGGTAAAATAACTTATATGCCTTTTTTTTGATAAAATGTATTAATTATATTATCAGAAGTAATTGTTTTTTACAAGCTAGGTGCAGAGAGCTTTGTTGGCAAAAATAAAGGGAAGCTAAACGTGAAACTCAGTATGAGAAACCTGAATTGGCTATAAGTTAACCAGACTGAAAGGAGACTGGTACATCCTTTGTTGAGCCTTTGTGAAGGATGTTCCGGGTGAGCCTGTCAATGTGAGCAAAGGTAGTACCATGAGTCCATGAGGTTTAGCAACGCATGAGTGTAAACTGTTTTTCCTCTGCTTCCAGAGAAGATAAGAATGTTCTTTGAGTGACCAGTTTTCTTAGTAACAAACAAGATCACCCTCTGGAGAGGAGGAGAGCTAAGCGATAAATTTGCTTTTAAAATCTGTTTAATTAACATATATGAATGATATATTTTAGATTCCATCATAGCATATCTAGAAAAAATCAAAATCTGCTGAAACATAACATTCTTTGATCAACCCCTACGGACAGTACTCAAAGAAAAAATAAAGTTTTTCAATCATCGATTGAACGTATGTCAAACCTTCCACAAAAGAATCACTAGCACCATTATAAGAATTTATATAGTCGCCTGAAAGTATTTCAATATCCCAATCAAGAATTTTAGATAATGGATGAACTAAATATAAAAAATATTTATTGGCAAAATAATTTAAATATTATGTATAAATGGATTGAATTAATTCAATTTTTTTATACTGAATCGTAAATGTATTTCCATAGTCAAGTAAAATAAATATTAAAAAAATAAAATGTAGTCATTATCATTTCCATCCAATTATACAAAATGATGAGAAAAGTTTTGTCTAATAAAAATAACATAACAAATAATTAATTTCAATGTTATTTAAATAAATAATAAACTTAAAGTTTCAGCTTTACATTACAATTTAAAAATACTTTTATATTATTCATTCATTCGCTGCCCGCCCGTAGGGCGGGTTTCCTCTAGTTTAATATAATATATTTTTAAATAGTTAATAATAATTCACTTGCCTTAAATTCACGCAAATGCAGTTTTGCATTACGAGGGGACAGAAGAGTAACTTTCCTTTGGTGTGTTCATCCAAGTACCTTATTAATTTATTTTTTCCATGACCTTCTAAATATTTTTTTTTTGTTTCATGGTTATCTACGCAAATGACTCTATTAGCTTTTGTAAACATAATGATACAAAAAGGGATTATTAAATATTTTGAGTTCTTATTTCAGAATATCAAAAGTGCACACGGATGTTCGGATGTCCAATCAAGTTCGATTCAAATTTAATTGGGTTCTACTAGGGTATATTTTTTGGTTTATATGTTTTAAAACTTTTAATTTTTAAATTTGTTATTATTTTTTGTTTTAGTTTTTTTAGAAATTTAACTTTTATAATTGTGTTTTATTTGTAAAATATTTTTTGAAATAATTAGGAAAGGTTTTAATCAATACTACAAAATTATGATCATGTCCAATTGATAAATGTGTGGTCCATCTATTTCCATTGAATAGATTAAAACATCTTATTGACCATTTTAAAAAAAAATATTATACAAAGAAAAACATAAATATAAAATTAATGTTTCTAAAAAATGTAAAACAATAAATATATCCATCTAAGACGGGTTAGAATCTATTCTATTCTATTAAAATAGAATCATATCCAACTGATAAATGTCTGGTCTAATAATGTATTTTATTTATTTAATGAATTATTATATCAAATTAAATATGATTACAGAAAAATCTAAATATAAAAACTAAAATTTCAAACAAATTTAAACGAAAAGTATATCTGTCATTTTAAAGGATGGATCATAATCTAGTAAAATAGATTCACGTTTTATATTTGTCCCTGTTCCCATTAATTTTTTTTGTAGAAATAATATTTATGAAAGTACAATATCAATATTATTATTTTCAAACAACATAATTTCCATCTATCGGACTTATTAGGCTTTGGAATTAATGGTGTTCAATAGTTTTTGTCAAATGAAAGTATGGGTCCCGATTATTTAGGAACTAAGGGGTGATGTTAAAAAATATATATAAGGCTTAGAAGTAGTTTTTCTGTAGTTACAATTACATAAACATGCACGTAAAAGTCAAATACATAACTGCTTGTGGTTAGTGAGAAATATTGTGTGTAAACTTAAGAAAAAGTTATTGGACCTAACATTTATTAATTGATCATGTTTATGTTTTAATAGTGTTGATTTATTCGAGGGCATAAATTGTAGCCTTATTCTAATATTTTCAAAGTTCAGTCGGGATTTGTATCATGTTTTTTTCGAGTTCAGTTTGAATATATTAGCATATTAGAAAATTTAGTTGTACTTAGTTTAAATTCAGATTCTGTTCTAATTCAGGTATTGAATTCCCAAATACTTGTTTGGGACTCGAAAGTACACACTTAGCTCATAAGTTCGGCAAATGTAAACAATTTAACAAAACTTTAATGACATGATTCATAAGTGATTGCAAAGAGGATAAAAACATATATAAGTTCAAATTAACAAACGTAAAATTCACAAAATCAACAATAAAAATTGACGAGCTTCAAACTTAGATGATAGAATAAGGTTAAGAAAACTGGAGTTCCAATACGAATCTCTGAATGAATCTTAGATCTTCATTCCAAACTTCTTAAAAACCTTAAACATGTTTGCTGTAAAAAGTAGAAAGTATGAAAGCATGTGTTGCCTAGAACAATGACAAAGTTCATAAATATTAGGTTTAACTCAACAGGGGCATTTCTATAAATGTTGTTGGACTTGGACTTTATGTCGGCTGGGAACCAAATCGGGTCTTGCGCGCTCCGTTGTCGATCAACGACACAGGATGTGTGTTGATCGATTATTTACTAATAATGCTGACCTCTTGACTGGTTCGATGGTCATATACAGGATTCTCCTCGTTTTATCTCCAAAATGCACCAAAATCTCCACTTTTCTCCAAACCACTCATGAACCTGTATATATGCTAAAACAACTCCAGAACAGAATTAATATATCCTAAAACACATATATATCATGGCTAAAAATTGGTATAATCCATGGTACATCAGTTCTTTCGGACTTATCATTTTGCTTGTTCTGAAACAAAACAAAGAGTAGTTTTTCTGAAAGAGGTTTGAAAACAGCAGCGACTCCCACAATTTAAGAACTCACTATCATCACTTTTACAATGTTGCAAGCCACATTAGATCAATTTCAACTGTTGATGTACTTAATATGCAATATCTTAGCTGAGCAACTGAATCCATCTACCAGAAACTTATATATTCATGCCAACAAAAATGTCGCAGTTCCGCCCCATTAGCTTGTGCAGTGTTAGTTATAAGCTAATATCTAAGGTCTGAATCCAGATATTAAAGAAGGTTTTATCAAACCGAATCTCAGGAACCCAGTCAGATTTTGTTGCTGAAAGACAGATTACAAATAATATTATGATCTCAGAAAATATTTCATGCACTGCATACGAAACCAAGTGGGTGAACAAAAGGATGGATAGTAAGACCGATATGAGCAAAGCATATGATAGGATGGAGTGATTTTGTATCAAATCAGTTATGCGGAAAATGAGATTCTCGGAAACTTGGATTGAATGGATAATCCCCACAATAATAAGGCTAGGTTCTTTCAAGAGTGTGACACATCAGATTTTTAAGAACATAAGAGATTGACATGTCATTAACTGAAAAAAGTTGAAAACCCAATTGAAACATTTTATTTCTCCACATCCCCCAGATAATTATTTTTGATGTAATGAGTTTTGTTTGTCGATGTCTTCTTTCTAAGATCGGAATTTGATTTTGAGATTGAAAAGCTCGCAAAGAAATCTGCGGAAGAGATTGATAGCGATACGTCTTCTAAAGAAGGTCTTGATGTTAGTCTCAAGTGGCTTGGTTTGTTGTTCATCGCAAGAACCGACTGTGTATGTTTGATTTTTTTCTTATCTAGATTTCAGTTTAAAGGTTTCTTTTTGACTCTTCGTTATTTTTTTTGCAGGTGGTAAGTTTATGATGAGGTTGAAGTTATCTAATGGTGTAACCACATGTGCACGAATGCGATACTTAACGAGTGTGATTAGGGAGTATGGTGAAACTGGATGTGCTGATGTGATAACAAGACAGATTGGCAGATCTGTGGTGTTGTGATGTGCCTGAGATTTTGAAAGGTCTTGTTGTTCTTGTGCTGGTCATGGTGATGTGAAATTAAGCCAGAAAGTAGCAGACTTTCTTGAAGAAACATCTCCTGACATTGGTGCATACGAAGTACTACTGTCTATATATATGTATATGCAGCTGCTTGTGACTTCACTTATTGATGTTCGGTTTTAATAAGAGAAATCTGATGAGTTGATAAATAAAAAAAGACCTGATGAGAAATGTATCCACAAATCTTAAATGTACATTAGGCTTTGAACTGATAGCAAAAGTCCTTGATGTAAACACAAAACCAAGCTCTTGATCCACAAACATGCTTATGGCAAAAAATAAAAATTAAAGTTCTTGTCGCATACTTTGATGAGGCCAAATGTTTCAAACAGAGAGTCTACGAAAAAAGGTAGACGCAAGCTACGTTAATTTTTACATCTTACTCATTATTGCTTATTTGATCTTTCTCATGTTTTGGCACATCTTACTCACTATTGCATTTTTAGTAATGTAAAAATAGCTGACACTAAACTACTTTTTCATTACGTTGCAGACGTTAAAAAATGGTCAAATATGTGAAACTGAGATTCAATGTTTATGTCTGCTCAAGCCCTCCTGGTCTCCCTCTCTGTTCAATGTTTATGACCGTTATTAGATGCTATTTTGACTGTGATTAAGAACTGAGTTTGCCTCTGTTATAGTTTCTCTCTCAGAGTTGAAGAGCATCGACATAAAAGAAGCAAGGAAAGAAACCTCTCGTTAAAGACAAAAGAAAGAAGACATGAATTGAACAGGGAGAGAGACCAGGCGGGCTTGATCAGAAACCTAAGAAACATTTGCACGGGGCCTACAATTTGTATTTTCTTTTTTGGTTTATATTTTCTGTTTTGTTGTTAGCATGTGAAAAGAAAAATAAAGAGTTAAACGGTGTTTATTAAAAACACATGACTAATCTCTGAGTGGGAGGTGCAGTTCACGACCAACTTTTCCTCAAATTTTTATACGAACATATCTGCAGCCATGATAATCCGGAATGTGTTCTACCAAAAAGTATGAAAGGAAAAATAAGTTCTAAGAAATGTTTTGAACATATAACATGATAAAGATTTTAATTTTTTTTCCTTATATAAAATGAAATAGAAAGATAATTTTCAGAATCAATATTTTTATAAGTTTTAAGGATATTGTAATTCTTAACTGTAAATTACAGTTTTAATAACTTAAACTTTTAATTTATTACTTAAGGCCTATATTTTTTTTTTTGTTTCAGATTGGATTAAAAATATCTCAGAACTTGCATTCGAAGAAAAACCAGAAAAATAGAGAAAATATCTATCACCTGTCTTTAAGATATAAGAAAAAATGTCACCAAACATAATAGCATACAAAACTAAACTTTTTTTTTGTCATCAACAAAAAAAACTATACATAACAAACAAGTTACATCTTCTAAAATATATCATAAAATATATAAATATGCTTAAAAAGTGAAATATAATACCAACTATTGATATTTATTTGACAAAAAATAAACTTACGATAAAAATTTAAGATAACTTCTTTAGGATATCACTAAATTTTTTTTTATCATAAACATAGCATACAAAGGTTAATAACTTAAAATATTTAACTAAAAAGATAAAAGTAAATTTATACCTTAACATTAATTAATATATACTTATGATTTTGATTCGAGGAATGGAGTATTGGGAAGGAATTTATGATTTTTTACAAAATTATATTTAAAATTTAAAGTAATTTTATAATAAATTTTTGATTTAAAATAAAAATTTATAAAAAGAGTTCAAATTTTTGTTTTGAAAAAACAAAAAAAAAAACATTGTACTGAAAAACATATTTTTTATCGGGAGAATTGCTAAAACCAACCTAAATATTGAAGTCAAATGCATTAGTGTACCCCAATTTCAGTCAAACGCAGAACCAACCTAAATGGATGATGAAAATACTATTTAGTCCTTATGACCAAACAAAAAAACGAAGAGGTATTTACGTTTCTATCCTTTTGGAAGTCTACATGTAGAAGAATGAAGTCTACATATTTTTAGACCTCCATCGAAGTCTAATTTGTAGACTTGATGTGTAGTCTACACCAAAATTTTATCTAAAATTTAGTTTTAAAATTTTTTAAAAATAATTATTGTGATAAATTTTAACTAATCATCAGTATAATGGATAGTATGAAGTAAATATATAAAAAAATTATATAACTGAATAATTTTATAGAATATATACTAAATTGGTATCCATGTGTTAAACAATGTTCATAGTGTAGAAACAAAATGTTGTAACATGATAGGTCTTTTAGTGGTAGATTTTTAGAATTAGACTTTCGATTTTGATTTTTTTTTGTTTTATTGACTTAAATCTGTTTATTAATGTTTAGTAGTTTATATTTTGTGTAATTTTGATATTTGATACAGTAAATGAGACTTTTTGAGTATCAAGCAAACTATTCAGAGTTTGAGATTTGTGGTTTAGGGTTTCGTAGACCTACAATAAAGTCTATAAATCTGTAGACGTCTTTGCCAGTCTATTTTATCCGTGTATATCTTTAATTTTAAATTAAATGTTCCAATTTTAAATCATCATATATTATGAATATTTATTTATTTTTTTTTTTTTGTAACACATATTTTATAAATTATATATTAAAAATAAAGAACGAATTTTATAAATTATATATTAAAATTATCAAAACAATAAAGAATAATAAATATTGAAATTGCCATAGTAGACTTTCTAAGAAGTCTACGAAATTACAACAAAGTATACTCCATTATTTTAATTTTAGTAGACTTCAAAAGAAGTCTATAATGTCGTAAATTTTAACCTAGTTTCACTTTTGTCTCCATATATAAATGAAATTTACACAACTTCACTCCAAAATGGCTGCATATCTTCCTTCTCTATAAAACTCTCTCCCTTCTCTCTAAAATTCTCCCACTTCTCTCATATCTTTCTCATAATATCTTGTTATTTTAGGTATTATGATTCATGGTTTTCAACTTCTTCTTTAAAAATGTAAGTTTTAGATCTATAGATTTTAAATGTGTAGTTTTATATTATGTTTTTCACAATATTATATTTTTTTGTAGGTATTATCATTCATGGTTTTCATATTCTCCTCTAAAAATGTAAGTTTTAGATCTATATATTTTGAATGTGTAATTTTATGTTATTTCTTTCTCACAATATTATCATTTTTTTGTAGGTATTATCATTAATGGTTTTCATCTTCTCCTCTAAAAATGTAAGTTTTAGATCTATAGATTTTAAATCTATCTTTATATGTTTATATTCAAATAAAATGATAGATCAATCTCTGTGCATTTAATTTGCTAATGTTTTATTTTATAAATTCTATTTTAAGTATTTTTAGATTTAAAACTAGATTCACATTTCAAAATATACACAATTTTTCCAGATCTGAAAATTATAGAGTAGACTTCTAATAAAGTTTGCTTATAAGCTAAGGCTAGTTGACTTCATATGAAGTCTACAAAACCACAAATTTTATGTAGACTTCATTGAAAGTCTACAAATATATGACTTTAATTTTTTTCATATGCTCTTTAAATAATTTAATCTAATTTTGCAGATATTTTCCTCCATGGTTGTTATTTTCTCCTCCCAAAAATGTAAGATTTATATCTATAGATTTTAAATATGTGCTTTATATTTATGTTTAAATAAAATTGCATATTCAAACTATATGTACTTTATTTATTACTATTTTATCTTATAAATTATATTTTCTAAAGTTTTAATATTTTATCTGATTTCTCATAATTTGATTTTATTTTGCAGTTATTCTCCTCCAATGTTTTCAAATCATCTTCCCAAAAATGTAAGATTTACATTTATTCATTATAGGGATATTTTTTCTTGTTTTTATTGTATCTAATTTATAGATTCATAGTTATGTTTTTGTTCTTTACTACAAGGTTGACCAAAAAACAATTTTTAAATATTTTTCAGAACAAAGAGTATTTCAAATTTTCTAAATGTACATTATAGTTCTGAAATTTTCCGCTAGTGTAGACTCCAAAGAAAGTCTACAAAACCATGAACTTTCAGTAGACTTAATAAAAAGTCTACTAAAATATGATTTATATTTTTTCTTATGTTTTTCTCATAACTTTATCTTACTTTGCAGGTACTCTTTTCCAAGACTTCATATAAGACATCAAGATTATGAAAATATTCATTTGTAATAATTTCTCATAATAAAATATTCATTTGTAAATAATTGTTTAATACATAATTTATAAACATTGTATTTATTTTTTAGTTGTGTTTCACTTGTATGATATTATCAATTTTTGCACAAGATACTCTAGTCAACCAAACAATTAAAAACACCATAAGCTAGAACAAAAACTAGCACACATGTGAGAAGAAAAATCCATACAAAATTTCCAAGAAGTTTCAAAGAGTAAAACTAATCACAATTTTTTGATGTTTCAAGTGTATAATTATAACACATCAACTTTTGATATTCATCCAAGACAATTAAGATTTACTAACATACACTATAAAATAATTAAATCATGCAAAAATATGATGAATAATACACAAATGCACTTCTAACAAAATTTACGACGTAGACTTCAATTGTGGTCTACATATGTAGACTTGCAAAGATGTTTACACTTATTATCTAACACATAGTCAAAAATTGTAGTCTACTTGGCTCTGGCTTGATACACAAAGGCATACAAAATTTGTTTTAGACAACTCGATCACACCACCTTCTCGATCTTCTTGTCTAGATCATAATCTTCTTGTACCATTTGAAGAAGTTCAACATGTGTACAACCATCTTTCAAAGGGAAAATCCTCTCTCCTTTATCTTTATTGACCACAAACTCCCACAATGAACCTTTATCCACCTATTCTCCGTATACAGCCGGTAATTGAGTCATTTCTTGCAAAAAAATATAATTTCACATAATTAGCTTATAAATATTTTATGTTTCATAAAATTATAAACGTAGACTTACAATTATGTCTACAGTTAACACCTAACAACATTGTGAAATCAAAAGTATTATAATTTCATAACTACAACAGTTTTTCTTTTCAAAATCACTCAAACCTATTAGGATTAACTAACAAACACTTTCAAACAAAGAAAAAATCTAGAATAAACTTTATGAATAATTCAGAAATTCAGTTTTAATTTATTTTCATACGTAGACTTTTCAATCAGTCTACGACAGTGTAGACGTTCGTTTTAGTTTACGTTTGTAGACGGTCAAATAGGTCTACTATTTGAGTTAGTTTTTGCAATTGAAAATTTTACGGGTTACTTTTTTTATTTGACCAGAACTCATCCAAGTTTTGACTTTATATATTTAGACTTCTTTTTTAGTCTACCACATTAAAAAGGTTAGTTTTTGTTATTGACCAGAACTCATCCAAGTTTTGACTTTCGAAGGTAGATTTCATATGTAGTCTACATGTTTTATTTTTTTTGAAAAGGTTAGTTTTGCAATTGACCATTGTTTGACTTTCTATGTGTAGATTAAAATAGACGTCTACAGCTTGGTAGACTTCGCATACGGTCTAACTTCAAAACCCATAGGTTGGTTTTGCATTTGACCAAAATAAATATGTAGACTTCACAAACAGTCTATATTTTTTTGTGCAAGATGAGAAGACTGCATTTTAAGTTTACAATTTAAAAAATATTTATTTTATTTAAAAAAATTTTAGTCAAATACAAAACTAACCTATTCAACGAAGTCAATGTTTTGGTCAAATGCAAAACTGACCTTAAGTAGACTTCTTTGGCAGCCTACATTTCGTAGACTTCCATTGAAGTCTACTTAAGAAAGTCAAAAGTTCGGTCAAATATAAAACTAACTTCTTTTATGTAGCCGTCTTGGTAGGTCTACGTATATTTTTGTTTTTGTAATCAAAGGTAAGTATGTAGACTGCTGGGGAAGTCTGCGTTACAAAAAAAAAATTAAAAAGGTCAATTGCGAAACTGACTTGTTCGTTGACAAATAGACTGAATCGTACGTCTACACATTGGTGTAGACATATAAAACAGTCTACCATCGCGACACAGACTGAAAAAGTGGTGAAAACAATGTAACCAATTACTTTTCTCCGGTGTGAACCTCGATTCCGACCCTTTCAACCGTCCAAATTAAACTGAGCAAAAGGAAGCATCTTTGACAATTTACTAATGAAGAAACTCGAAAATATGAAATTTGTGAGATGAAAATGAAAGTTGTGAGAGTTTTTAAGATAGAAATGTAGAGGAAATGAGAAGAAATGAAAGATTTGTGAGATGAAAATGAAAGTTGTGAGAGTTTTTAAGATAGAAATGTAGAGGAAATGAAAAATTGAGTTATTGAGCTTTTATGAGCTCAAACATGGTGGTTCAATGGTGGTTGCAAAATTGATGATGATGACATTGTTGTAAATAATAAGAAATGTTTAGGGTGTAATAGGTTTTTGGTTATTTTCGAAATTATGAAAAAAAAAATAATAATGGCAGTTTTGTAAATATTTCAAAAACATAAGAATGGTTTGGAAAATTCATTGATGAATAGTAATGAGAAAAAAAGGGGTTGGTTTTAGATTTGACTTGAATTTTTAGGTTAGTATTGAAAAAAGCCTTTTTTATTTTATATTATTTATATTTATAATCAATTAAAGATATAATAGTCTTTTATTTTTATGGAACTTTTTATATCATTTGTTTCGTTATATGTTCTTTAGTCAAAAATATACTTTAGTGTCTTTTAGTAGTTTTGCCTAAAATTTAACAATCTGAAATTTTTAAATATAAAAATAATGTTTTTATAATTTTTTTTTTAAAAAAATCTCCGCAACGTAGCGCGGTTGCTCCAGACACCACAAAGATAAAGAAAGAAGAAGAGAAATAAGAATTGGTAACAATCGAAAAGGCCTTCGCTGCTGAAGTAGAAGAAGCCACCAAAACCGTGGAAGCTATCGCAGAATCTATCGTCTCCATCACCCTCCCAGAGACATCTGTCTCGGTAAAGCCAGAAGAAGTCTCAATCTGGGGCATCCCACTTCTCGAGGACGAAAGATCCGACGTCATCCTCCTCAAGTTCCTCCGAGCCCGCGACTTCAAGGTCAAAGAAGCCTTCACCATGCTGAAAAACACCATCCAGTAGCGCAAAGAGTACAACATCGACGAACTCCTGTCTGAAGATCTCCAAGGAGCCAAGTTTGAGAAGATGGTGTTCACTCACGGAGTCGACAAGCAAGGACACGTTGTGATCTACAGCTCGTACAGTGAGTTCCAGAACAAGGATATATTCTCAGACAAAGAGAATTTAACAAGTTCCTCAAGTGGAGGATTCAGTTCCAAGAGAAGTGTGTGAGGTCTCTTGACTTTAGCCCCGAGGCTAAATCATCGTTCGTGTTCGTCAGTGACTACAGGAACACGCCAGGGCTCGGTAAGAGATTGTTGTGGCAATTTATCAGACTTGCTGTTAAGCAGTTCGAAGACAATTATCCTGATTTTGTCGCTAAAGAAGTAAAGACATCAATATTTATTTTAATCATGGTTAGAGTTAAAAATTTAAAATCTTAATATAAGTTTTGGGGGTATGTTTCAGCTGTTCATTAATGTTCCATGGTGGTACATTCCTTACTACAAAACATTCGGGAATATCATTATATCTCCAAGGACAAGGAGCAAAATGGTCCTACCGGATCGGGTGTCTCCACTTTCTCCATTTTAGTCACCGAGAATTCACAATTTGTGATTTCTTTTAGGTTTCGATGAACAAAGATTCCTTAAAGCTTCAGTCTTATATCTCTGGAAACCCAACCATGAGTGAAAAAAATATGATAAGATGAAAAATGAAACTAAATGTATAGGCTTCCAAGAGATGTTTTAAAGTACATGTTATTTATCTACTCTTACAGGCTTGTTAGAGATGTTTTTACACGATTGTGATCATACATTTTTTTTTTTATTTTGGGAAAATGGCTACTGTGATACCAAAGATGATAAGAAAAGTTTACCAGCAGATCTTAATAAAAACCATATGTTTGTCATAGTGATGTAAATAAGAGAATTATACTGACAAAACTTCAAGCTAAGGACATAATTAGAACTTTAACTAATAAAAAAATACAAAACAAAAAATTCAACTAAAAAAAAGTGAGACAAAAATTATCATAGAATACTGAAATAGAAACAATTTATACAACATAGTAAAACATAAATAGTTAAAAATATTTAAGAATTTTATATAATAAAATAATATTTATGAAATATAATAATTTAATGATTTATCTTTGTTAACAAAGCTAAAACTGTATAAATAAAATAAACACATTCTCCGAATTTTGTTGTATATTTTAATGTGTAGCATTTCAATTAATATATGTTGTTTTAAAATTAAAAGTATGAAAAATAATTTATAAACTATTGTACAAACAAAATTTTGAACTAACGAAAGATAATCAAAAATAAAATATTTATTTTTTATTTGAAAATAAATATAAACTCTTTAAATGAAATGTTATCTATCTAAAATGTAAAAGCTATTTTGTAAAATGTTTATATTAGAGTTAGCTATAATTTGAAATATTTTGTTAAAGTTTCATAGTATAACGTAAATTTACAAAAGTAACAAAATTTAATTATTTGATTAAAAAGTAAAATAAAATCCCGTTGCGTAGCGCGGGCAATTACCTAGTGTGTTTAATATCTTCGCTTAAGTACAAGTTACTTATGAATGGTCAAACGAGGGGGAATATTATCCCGAAGAGAGCCATATCTCAAGGAGATCCTTTGTCTCCTTTCAATTTTATTTTATACACGGAAGCGCTCATTATCCTTTTAATCATGCTGAGACCAGCCGACTCGGTCTTATCTAAACTCGGAGTCCATTAGAAAAGATCCTGCACGCATCAGATCCACAATATGAAGGATACAGCCATAACCCGGGATTGATGCCGAACATATGTTTGATCTGATCCTTCCCGGTTCATCACTTAATCGGCTAACCAACCGTAAAAAACTTTGTTTGTGGATGGTAACGGAAAAACTAGTCATATCCACGTAGATAATCATTGACTTTTCGGTGTTTGTCTAATAACAAGTCTACAATTTTTCTGATTATTTTCATCTGACTAACTTCCACTCAGTCTAGATACTATTGATGATGTAGTCTCTTGACATACCCCACCCCTCTCCCCCTTCTTATATCATATTATTGGCGACGTTAACCGGACCATGTCAAACCGACTAACTGAATTGAAACCAAACCAAACTGAAGCCTATTATCAAAGAGTTTAGTTTAAGAATTTTCCAATCTGAACCAACCAATCCAAATCAAACCGAGTTCAACTGAACCTATAAACCAATGTTTTTTTGCTATTATATAAATTAAACATACTACTAATATACAATATAGTAAAATCACAAGATTAAAATCACAGTTAGTTTTATTAACGATGTTGGATTTTTTTTATTTTTCTATTTACTTTGGTTAATTTTGGTTTGATTGTGTTTTTCTAATTTTCTTGTGGTTTTTCTTTCAGTTTTATATTAAATTTGATTTACATATAGTTTTTTTAACATTGATCAGACTATCAATAATATCATCATATAATGTATAATCTGTTATGATCACACAATTTTTTAAGAGGTATAAGCCCGTTGCGTTGCAACGGGTTTTATTTGAAGTTTTAATTTAATAATTAGTTATTTTATTAAATAAGTTGTTAAAATTTTATTATGTTAGGATTTGTTCTAAAGGAAAAACATTCTATTTTATAAATCTCTTTTTTATTTAAAATTTAAATATAAAAATACTATTAAATACTCTTTTACTTTTTTTTTGTTTAGGATGTAGAAAAGATAAATTACTGTTATATAAACTTTTACAATTTATCTTCTCTTTAGAAGTTTTTTTAAAAAATTGCTATCAAATAATTATTTCTAGTTTATAATAAATAATATAAAAATTACTATTTTTACCATTTATATCAATACTATTTTACAGTTCTTTTATTAGCTGTATAATTTTTAGTATCATATTCATCTTCAAATTATCTCTTAAAATATTATCAAATAATTGTTTACAATTCTATTTTGGTTATGACTTAAAAATATGATACAAATCTCTTTTGATTAAGATTTTTAGAAAGGAAAAAAATTATCAAAAATTATTTTACAGTTTCTAGGGTTTTATAAAATAAATTATATTAAATAATCTTTTACAATTCTATTTTGTCTAGGATTAAGAAAAATAAATTTACTATCAAATAATTATGTCCAGCTAATATTAACTATTTTTAAAAGTTGACATTCTCAAGGTTAGGCTTTCTCAATACCAGTAATATTTTTTTTTTTCAATTTTTCTTGTTAATAAATTTTTTTAGTATCATATTTATCAATATTTTTTCAGAGTGAAAATTACTATTAAGTCAAATTTTACAATTCTATCTGATCAGGATTTTTTTTAAAAAAAATCTTATTTGGTTAATTAAAAAGAAAAATATTTTATGAATCTCTTTTATTTAGGATTTTAGGAAAAAAAGTTATTTTCACATAATGACATATTTTAATTGCTTTAACTGATATATGTCACAATCATATCTGGTGAAATATGTTTTTCATTTTGGTTTATATTTTTTAACACTAAACTATTAAAAGTAAATTTAGTTAATTATACAAAAAATAATATTACTTTTACAGTTTTATTTTATTTAAAATTTTAGAAAAGGAAAATTAATTATTTTATAATTAGGGTTTCTTTGATATTTTTATACATCTAACTTATTTTCATAATTGTTTATTAATTCTATATATATATATATATATATATATATATATATATATATATATATATATATATATATCATATACATTATTTGAGAAGTGATTTTGTCACATAAATACAATAAGATGTAATAAAGATAAGAGAAAAAATTAAGTTGTATCAAGTAATTAAAAAATACTCAGGTAGCTTAAACCTAAATATAGACGTGAACTATTTGTAGCTATTTTTTGTCATAAATGTTTAACATACAAATATCTATTAGAAAAGGAAAATTAGTTACTTATAAGAAATACTAAGAATTGCTTTAACTGATATATGTCACAATCATATCGGGTGAAATATGTTTTTCATTTTGGTTTATATTTTTTAACACAAAACTATCAATTAGTTAATTATACAAAAAATAATATTATTTTTACAGTTTTATTTTATTTAAAATTTTAGAAAAGGAAAATTAATTATTTTATAATTAGGGTTTCTTTGATATTTTTATACATCTAACTTATTTTCATAATTTTTTATTAATTCTAAATATATATATATATATATCATATACATTATTTGAGAAGTGATTTTGTCACATATCCTCTGAATAGTGATAAATACCATAAGATGTAATAAAGATAAGAGAAAAAATTAAGTTGTATCAAGTAATTAAAAAATACTCACGTAGCTTAAACCTAAATATAGACGTGAACTATTTGTAGCTATTTTTTGTCATAAATGTTTAACATACAAATATCTATTAGAAAAGGAAAATTAGTTACTTATAAGAAATAGTAAGAGTACTTTTTTAATTTTATTTTTGTTTAGAATTTTTAAAAAGGAATATTATTTATTTTATAGTTAGTTTTTTCTATATGATTTTATTAAAAAATTATTATACTTGTAGGGTTTTGTAATTCGTTTCTGTTTAATATTTTTCCTTAAAAGTCAATATTTATCTTTAATAATTTTCTTACAATTCAAATAGCTTCTTACAATGATTTTTTCTTCAGAACTTTTTTTATAATGAAAATTATTATCAAATATTTTTCTTTCAAATATAATGTAAAAAACTATATAATAGTAATTTTACTTTTCTAAGATCTTCTTTTGTAATGGAAATTTTACTTTCCTCAATCTGTTCTAAATCCTAAACGAAAGATAATTGTATCATATTTTTGACACTTGTCACAAATATTTTGAAATAAACTACAGTTTTGTTGCATAATTCTATTTTCATGATTTAAGAAAATGTAAAATTAGATTTTTTAAAAAGGAAAATTGTTTTCATATAGCTTATACAATTTTATTTTATTTATTTATTATTTTTTATAGGAAGCTTACTATTATATAATTATAAGTATATAATTTTTATTTTCGTTAACAATATATTCTTTAAAATTTAAAATGGAAAAACTATTAAATAAATATTATAATTCTATTTGTTCATATTTTTTTAAAAAAGGAAAACTATTTTCGTATAACTTTTACAATTTTCTTTTATTTGGATATAAAAAAGGAAAAATATTATTAATTAGCTATTTATATAAAAATTAGTAGTTAATATATGTCACAATTTTAAATATATAATTGAAAAAGGAAAAATATTATTAATTAGCTATTTATATAAAAATTAGTAGTTAACACATGTCACAATCTTAAATATATAATTGACATGTGTCACGATCATGTTAATTAGTAACTTTAAAAACTAAGCTTTATATAATAAGATGTTTTCTAATTTTCTATTTACTTTAACTATCTTTGATTTGATTGTGTTCATATAAAACTTATGTGTTTTTAAAGATTTTTGTTTCAGTTTTATATTAGATTTAATTTACATAATTTATTTATTTTCATTCACTAACATAATGATTTCATGACCATACGTAATGTTTTAAAACATGATTTCAATTAAACTAGGAGAATTCAATTGAACCAAACCAAAACCGATCCAAACTAAACCAATTATGGTTTCAGTTGGAAAAATTTTAGAATCAAATTAACCAAACCGAACAGAATCCAAACCGAACCAATAAAGTAGCCAAAGTGCCCACCCCTAGACTACGGAGGTCAGTGATATTTTCCGCTATTGGTATTTCTTTCCAAGATAAACAAGGTTGGGTAGAGTATCGAAGCTTATAAAAATACATTTGTTCGTACGTATTTAGATAAACATTAATTTTAGATTTAGTTTAAGTTATTTCTTTCGTGCTTCTTTGCATGCCATTTGAGTCAATTTAATCGAGTAAACTGATTTAAACAATTTAAGAAATTTGTTCAACCAAAGCGAGAAGAAAGAGAGTTTAGTTCAGCGGGCAGTAGAGACTTTCATAAAAGACATAATCTGGTTTAATAAACATTCATAGCGATACATATAATGTATAAGACAACTTACAAGCCTTTCATCTCTCATCAGGTGCATGGCCATGCACACACAGATTTTGATGCTAGACTGACGGGGAAGAAAAGTCTACTGTGGAGTTTAAGATCATGGATTCGGGGTATAATGGGTAAAGATCATCACCAGAAACAGAGGATTTCATAGTCATTGGTGTTTGATCAGTCAAACCTGACGTGCTTGAGCTACCATGTGTATCAGTGCCCCTCAGCTTTGAGATTTTCCAGTCATTTCCATATAAACCAGGATCTGACAGAGCATGTGTTATTTCAGTCTCTCCCTCGAGCATTTGCACTGCCTCTGACATTGTTGGCCTTGACAGTGGAGATGAGTTTGTACAAAGAAGACCAACTTTAATCATCCTCTCTGCCTCTTTTATGTTGAATTTACCTTCGAGCACTGGACCAATGATATCCATTATGTCCCCTGTTTGTTGCAGCGTCAGGGCCTGACATTTGATGTAAGAATGGGGTTTTTTAAACTTGTAGTCCCATATCGGAAATTGAGAAGGAAACTAATATATATGAGAAATGGATAAATCAACTTATAACAAATTAGGTTTAGATTATAAAACATCTAACTTAATATATTATTATCCCACATCAGAAAAGTTAACTATTAAAATTGTGATTACGCTAAAGAGAAAGAAAAGCTCTGTTGATCCAAAATAAGGACGGTTACCCAATTTATAAGCCTGATGTGATCAGAATTTTCCGTTAGTTTCATATTACTCTTTCCACTAACAATTTCCATTGCAACAACCCCGAAGCTGAACACGTCAGCCTTTTCGGTTAATTGACCATATAGTGCATATTCCGGAGCCATGTATCCACTGCATTGTAGGAGAAGCCACGATTGATATATATATACATACATATAAATCAATGGCCAAAGGGCTGGTTCTGGTTCATAATCTTCTCTTACATGGTCCCTGCGATTTTGGTGCTAATGTGAGTATGTTCTGCTTCATGCAGACTAGCCAATCCAAAGTCAGATATCTTTGCATTTAGGTCAGTGTCTAAAAGCACATTTGTGGTCTTATATCACGGTGAACCATCCTGATCATCGATCCTTGGTGGAGGAAATCAATCCCTCTTGCAATTCCAACACATATTTTTTGTCTCGTTGCCCAGTCCAGTTTTAGAGAGCTCTTTCCTGGAAACAAATGTAAAGCAAGAGAATATTACAACAACACTTCACATTAGGGGCGGACCTAGCTGTGGAAAGGGTGGGGCACGTGATAAAATAATATAAATAATATAAATTCTTGTGACGTGAAGTGGCAGGTCTAATGGTTTAAGAGATTAGTATGTGCAATCCCACCCTTGGTTCGATTCCATCAAATGTGTTTTTTTTTCCTTTTCTACACTTTTAATCACCTTTCCCTTTTTTTATGGATAAAAAGTCACCTTTCCCTTTTTCATTTATTTTGCTACCTATAATTATTTTCTATTGTTATAATTTTTGTTTTCTTTTTTTTTCTCTAGTATTACTTTTCCAAAATACAAATATATTTTAATAGTTATTTTCATTAAAATTTTCAGTACTTCTATTAAAATAAAAACTAAAATGAATAAATTTATAACAAAACTGTTATGTGATAAATATAGTTTATAATATTACTCAAAATAGGTTTTTACATTATAAAAATTGTTTTTCGTCTTGTGTGATCTATTTTCTGAAATTAATAAAGTATAATCTTTTAGTGAATAATGTAACTTTTGAAATATATATATACATATATATATATATATATATATATATTTATTGTGCCACATGTTAAATCGTCCCTGCAGTTCACATGAGCTTACATACATGCACAGTTGACTTAGACTCAAAACGTATATAAAAGCTGAATGAATTTTATGTACCAGACAGAGCTCGAGCAAGGGAGTTATTTTCCATGTACTCGTACACAAGTAACAGTTCATTCTTCTCCACACAGCATCCATAAAGCTTGACAAGGTTTGGATGATTCAGACCTGAGATCATGCCTATCTCATTCACAAACTCGCGGTATCCTTGGCATTACTTGGAAGAAAGCTGTTCAACTGCTATAATAGTTCCATCTGACAGTTCCCCCTGCATTAAGTTTCTCATATCAGTGGCAAAAAACAAGAAACATCCATAATTTCTTTGTATATACGTTTGAAAAGAACTTGGCATATGTTTTAGCATACTTTGAATACGGATCCGAAACCTCCTTCTCCAAGTTTATAATCACTCTGAATTTAATTTCAATAATTCTTTTGATGAACTAACTTTTCTTGAACCGGTACAACCGAGTAGCTTTGCTTAAGTGTCACAGGTTGCAAAAGAAGACTTAGCAGAAAAAGAACCAGAGCAACCAGCATAAGGAGAAGAGCTGAAACTGCAGAACAACCTGCCATCAGAAATCACTCTGAAATTCTTGTCTTATGACCTACAAGAGCACTGTAAAGATTTTAATATAGTTGCCTCTGCGTCTGAAATGTTTGTTAAAATAAGCACTGAAGATATAAAATGTTTTGGTCTTGACAAAGTAAAAGATTTTTGTGTTTCAAAACCTGTTTTTGATAATATGCTTAAATCTTTTAAAGAGCTTAAACCTGAAACCCTCTTTGATCAAAAACATTTTCAAACTGATAATAAAAACATTTCTGGTCACATTTTAAGTCTTGATCATTTTCGAAAACAAAGCAAAAATTTTAATCACTATGAAAAGGTTTTTGAACTTGATTTGAAACAATATGACTTCTGTTTGAAACCTTGTGATTCACTTGCTAAAACTAAAGATAAAATTTTTGTTGTGAATTTTCCTAGGCATGAACTGGTCACTTATAATTATCTTGCATCTGCATATGTCTTGATAGAACCTAGGAAGTTGCAGAAACCGAAATTGCATCAATCTGATATTAGATTTGATTTTGTGAAATCTGCAAAGTTCTCTGAATTTGAGATTAATTGGTTGTGTTCTTGTGGGAACCGAAATTCGCACTGTCGATTTTGTTAAGTGAAACGGAGGAAAACTAAGCTGACCTAGTTTTCCCTGAAGATCCGGATTATCTGCTGGGCCACGCACGACAAAGTTAAGGAAGTGCAAGTTTTAAAATAAATTCGTAAAAGTAAGGAGAGCGAAAAGAATCTTATTTCCAAATCCGCGCGGAGCGTTTGAACAAAAGGTCGAGATCTCGGCTACAAGAGCTGTCGATCGTCGTTAGTCTCAAAACCTAGATCTAACCTAGTTGAGTCGCAGCTCGCTAAAAAAGAAATAAAGCCTAAGTTATAAATTCGCTCTGGAGAGTAGTTTTTCTCTTCTGATTTTGGATTCCCCTTCCTCTGCTCCTAGCCTTGCTTATATACTCCCTTATGACGGTCTATTCTTGATGGGCTGAGTCTGCCGCGAGCTGGGCTTTTTCCATTTTCGTCGGCCTTCGTGTTTATCGGAAAAGTTGACATTTATCCTTTTGGAAATTTAACATTTATCCTTTTGGAAGTTTAACATTTATCTTGTTATGTGAAGATAATTGTAAGCCGTCGTATCTATCTTTTAGAAAATCGCAAGTGGGGCGTCCGATCGTGTTTGGTCCCTTTCGGGCCGTCTTCCGGACTTCCGTTGTTTTCTATGATTTCTTTGAAAGAATGTTCCTACTTGGATGTCGAGTCTTTCGGAAGATCTTCGATTCTTCGCTGAGGTGAATGGTGTTTTAAGATAACCATCACCGTTTTATATGAAATTCTCCGAAGTCTTTGAGCAGAAAATGGAGTTTTGTTTGCGGGATCTCGTAAAGTCGCAAAACACGGATTTCTGGCGACCCGGGGGCCTAGAACTTATGCACGGAAGCTTGTCGCCCGACGACCCGAGCCAGCACAAGGCTAGCCGCCCGGCGGCCATGGCCAGCACGGACGCTAGCCGCCGGCGGCCACGGCCAGCGCGGGCGCTAGCCGCCGGCGGCCACGGCCAGCACGGGGGCTAGCCACGGCCAGCACGGGCTCTAGCCGCCGGCGGCCACGGCCAGCACGGGGGCTAGCCGCCCGGCGGCAACGGCCAACACAAGCGCTAGCCGCCTGGCGGCCACGGCCAGCACGGGTGCTAGCCGCCAGCGGCCACGGCCAGCCCGGGATCACCTCGCACGCCAAGGATTACGTTGACCGTTTCTTTTTCGTGAGGATAGATGGAGAGTCTGTCGAGGAAGGCTTTCTCCATCTATTCCCGACGGACTGGTTGTACCAGCGTGGTAAGATTGTCACATCCCTTTTCTTAGAGTCCGAAAGGCGAGTACTGAATGTTTTTTTTATTGTTCAGAGAACAGGTGTCTCGCGCATGTTCCTTCTGATCTTTCGACCAAGAGAGACATTTTTAGGAGAAGGCCTTGTTCCTGGAACTCTTTTACTCTTGAGCAGATTCGAGAGGCAGTCGCGCTTCACCGATCGCGAGGCGGTACGTGACCCTGCGTCAATGACGGATCCTACGTTTTTGCTCCCGGAAGGTGGAGGCAGAGATCTCGGAAGGGTAAAGGGATTGCTTTCGAGGCCTCGTCGGGAAATGATGAGCTGCCGAGATACGATTCTGACTTCACTGCAGAGAATCAGGATGTTCCAAGCATGAACCCTCCCCCGAGTGACTTCTTTGATGAGCTCCCTCCGGCGTTTTCCCGTGACGAGTCTTTGGACAACGAGGCGAGGGACAAAGTGACCGTGGAGGGTGCTCGCTTGGTCAACGAGGTTTGTTTTTGAAACTTGAGTAAATCCCCTTTTCTTTTTATTTGACCTCGACTTTTTTGCAGGCCGTGAGAGTGTGGAGCGCATTGATCGATGGAAGTTTCCGCACTGCTCGGCTGGCCTGCTTCAAGGCGGAGGAAACCGAAAGGGAATTCGCCAAGTATCGGTTGGAGGTGGAGGAGCAAAACCGCCAGCAAGCCGAGGTTCAGGCTCGAGCCCTCGTTCGTGCAGAAAGGAGAGGGCGGAGAAGAGCTGCCGCCGAGTTGAACCGAAGGGCCGAAAATTTCTCTACTGAATTCGAGAAGTACAAAGAGGCTCAGGACTTTGTAGGCGATTTCCGTGAGTGTCGTGGTTCGGTCGGTACTCTTCACAAGGTGCAGCGCGAGGATTTCTCCCTTTCCGGCGAACTTGCCGCGATGGATGGCTCGATGAGAATATGTGCTAACGCCGAATTCTTTGTTCCTCCGATCGAAGGAAGAATCCGAGAGTTGTGGAATCCTATCCAAGTCTCGGAAGATACGGCGGATGCGGGTGTGAATGCGAACGCAGGCGACGGGGGTGAAGAGGTCGACCAGCCCAACTCCTCGTTTGGAATATCTCTAACCGATTGTTATGCATTTGACTATAATTTATGATAGGCCGAGTGCGGCCGTTCGTATGTATGTTCTGTGACCGTTAGGAGGTCGCGTGACTTTGTGTATTTCGGGATTGGCCGTTGGTGGCTTTTGAATCTCTGCCATGCTTTTATGAACTTTGCGTTTTGATTTATACTTTCGTCAAGTGTAGAGGGTTTGAATTCGTGTAGTCACTTCGTATTAAAGCTCTTTTTTCGTCGCTTGATCCATAGGTTACTTTGTAGTGAACGTTAGGTTGTAAGCGATAAGAGGCAAGTTTTGGGATCTTGTATTCTGGATACTATGCCTATGAGATGATTTAGATACCAGCAATGCCAGGTTTAGGGCAAGACCTAGGTCTACTTTCAGACTAGGGCTGTGCGATTACAAATCGGCTTTCGTTTTGCCTGTTTGCGATTTCGACCTGACTCATACCGTTTTAAAATCCGCGAAGTGCTTATCGGCTTATATGATTTGTTTGGATATGAGTCGAGCTACTTCCTTTACGAAGAGCTAACCAAAATTTGGATTTCTTGTATAGCGCGCTATGATATCCTTGTCGGATGTAAGAGGACTTCGTTAGAAGCCGGACTACGAATTTGATCAAGTGAAATGTTTCTATGTTTTTCCGTCGGGGCCAATCGACGGAAATGAGCTTTAAAGTCGCGGCTGGACTGTTTGATAGAGTTTTTAGAGTCGCGGATGGACTGTTTTGGAGGAGAATAGAGAATCAAGATTTTTCGGGAATCAGCGACGTCTCGCGTTCTTTAACGATATGATTTTCGTTTTCCGTAATGTTTATGCATTGAGTAAGCATTTGAATGAAAGACTTTATAAAAAGGTTTTAAGAATGTAGAGTACATGTAAAAAGTGTTTTTGCGGGAGTAGAAGGATGTTTGTTCCCATCTTCCCCCCCCCCCCCTTTTTGGTGAGGGGGATAGCTGAACTCGTCAGGTTGCGACGAGCTGCCAACGTACCTCTTGCGAGGATCAAGCCATCTCGTTGTTCTATTTTTATCGCGGATGCTATTACTCCACGATTTCCGACGCCTCGACTGTTTCAGCTAAGTCGGTGGTCGTGTTGGGAGTTTGGCCATCCGTTCTTTCGGCGATGGACTCGAGGACTTTCTCGTTATCCTGAGTCGTGGCCTGTTTGGACGAATCCGAGTTGTCCTTTGCTGAGTTCTCGGAGATACTCAGGTGCTTCTTAGTTCGTTTCGGGTTAGCCGCTGGGGCGTTCCCATTGCTGCGCAATTTATGTTCGGCCAGGAAGCAGAGCCGCAACTGTTTTTGGCTTCCCCAGATTACCACCGTTCCGGTCGGTGTTGGGAACTTGACGCCGACATGGTAAGTGGACGGGACTGCCTTCATGGCATTTATCCACGGAGTTCCCATTATGGCATTATAGATGGCCGGGTTGTCCACTACCGCGAATTCGATGATCTTCGTGACCTCCTTAGCCATGACCGGGAGTCTGATTTTTCCGAGGGTCATGAATGTGACGCCCGAGAATCCAGTCAACGGTCTTGGCTCTGGGATGACCTCCCCGAGAGGGATGTTCATCCTCTGCAGAGTATCGTGCAACATGATGTTGACCGTGCTTCTTGTGTCGATGAGGATGCGGCCGACTTCGAGATCCTGAATCACCAAGTCGATGACCAGAGGATCGTAGTGGGGTTTATCGAGTCCGGCCGTGTCCTGTTCTTCGAAGACGATTGCGTTATTGGGAACGTCGTCCTCTGGACACCATCCGGGGCCTGTTTCGGCCCTCCGTCCGTAGGCTTTGATTGACGAAACAGAGTCCTGGTAGAAGTGCGATCCTCCGATGATCATGTTGATCCTTTGGCGATTGTTGTTGTTTCCTTTGCCGTCCTGTCTCCGTCCTCATTTTTCGCCCGACTGAATTCCAGGAGCGTTATTCTCGGGAGTGGTTCCGTCGGTCTTCGGCAGACGGTCGGAATCTAGGAGCAGGTCTTTTACACTCCTGACTGTTGCTAGTTCGCCGGCAAGCAGCTTTGCAATGAGTCTAGGGCCGAGGACTTTGCAGTTGGCAGTGGAGTGACCTCTCGTCTGATGGAACTCGCAACTGGAATTTTCCTTGTACGAGTTCCGCGTCCAAGTGTTTCCGGCAGTCCTTCCTTGTTCGGAATTGACGGCGTAGTTATGTTCGCCTTGGACGTCTTCCCCTTCCTTATGGACATACTTGTCGTTACGAGAGGGTTTCTTCTTGCCGGACGCTTTCTGCGGTCCGTGCTTTTGCGCTAGGACTTTCATCTCTTCTTCCATGATGATGAAATCCGTTGCCTTGTGGAGAGTGTCATGGATGGTGCGTGGCCTCTCCAAAGAAATCCACTTTCGGAATTTCGACTTGTACCAGAGGTTTTTTCTCAGGGCGTCGATGGCGACTCTGTCGCTGAGGCCCGTAACCCTGGACATCACAAGTTTGAATCTCCTTATGTAGTCGCGGAGCGGTTCGTCTTCCTTTTGAACTAGGCTCCATAGGTTTCTCTATCCATGAACATGAAAAATTGCTTCAGAAAAGCTGAAGCAAGCTGACGAAAATTCCCGATGGGGTTCCTCTTCAGGTGTGAGAACCATTCGAGCGCGGCACCTCTGAGATTTTCTACGAAGAGAAGGCAGCAGCCGACGTCTTTCTCTCGCTCTGGAAGTTTTGACCTCGCCATCGCAATCTGGAAAGATTGCAGATGCGCCTTTGGGTCAGTGGTTCCGTCGTAGGTGGGGAGCTTTATTTTCCCGGGGTCCGAGACTCGTGCTTCGGTGATCCGAGCGGTGAACGGAGTTTTTCTCGATTCTTTGAGAAGCAGGTCGATCTCGGGAGCGGTGCTGGTCGCGCGGTGAATTTGCGATTTCACTGCTTTCACTTCGGCCGCAGTCTTCGCGATGTATTCGCGTAAGTTATGGATCTCATCGGTGCCGCCTGAGCTTCTTTGTCTACGTTGGCTGCGATAGGCCCGAGTCTGGTCTTCGGCCAACCTCTCTTGCTCTGACCAGTAGAGGTCTTCTTCCTCTTCTGTCATGGGTTTTTCGAAGGCTGCCGCTAGTCGAGCTGACTGACTTCAGGTCCTTCTGTGGTGGACGTCGGCGTCTTCGTCAAACGGATCCGATTGATCGCTGATGTCCAGGTTGATTCTTTCGACGTCGTCCCCTTCGTTTTCCCTTGCGGTAGGTGGAAGGTTATCCGTCGTCTTCTTCTGCCCCGTCGGAGTGGTTACGTCGGGGTTGAGTTCCGAGGATCCTTTCAGGGCATCCTTTTCCTGATCTCCGGAAGTTCCAAAGTCAAGTCTTCTAACACGCCTCACCTTGGTGGATCCGCGCGGGAGCTTGCTTTTCGCTGTTAAGGTGTCGACCTGTTTAGCGAGCGAAACCATTAGTTTCTCTTGTTCTTCCGACCGTTTCGGGGCGGTGGCGAACAGCTCCTTCATCTGGTCCAGCATCGCGGTGTTTGCCTCGGCAGTAACCGTCGATGTGTTCTGTGCAGGAGTCTTCTCAGCGTTGGCATCGGCGGTTGCTCCGCTGTGCGTTTACTTGTCTTTTTCCGCGGTAGCAGTCATGCTTAACTGGGCGTGCATAGTTGCGAGAAAGATAAATCCGTGTATGCCCCTCCTTCTAGCGCCAAACTGTAGGTACTGAAATTCGCACTGTCGATTTTGTTAAGTGAAACGGAGGAAAACTAAGCTGACCTAGTTTTCCCTGAAGATCCAGATTATCTGCTGGGACACGCACGACAAAGTTAAGCAAGTGCAAGATTTAAAATAAATTCGTAAAAGTAAGGAGAGCGAAAAGAATCTTATCTCCAAATCCACGCAGAGCGTTTGAACAAAAGGTCGAGATCTCGGCTACAAGAACTGTCGATCGTCGCTAGTCTCAAAACCTAGATCTAACCTAGTTGAGTCGCAGCTCGCTAAAAAGGAAATAAAGCCTAAGTTCTAAATTCGCTCTGGAGAGTAGTTTTTCTCTTATGATTTCGGATTCCCCTTCCTCTGCTCCTTGCCTTGCTTATATACTCCCTTATGACGGTCTATTCTTGATTGGCTGAGTTTGCCGCGAGCTGGGCTTTTTCCATTTTCGTCGGCCTTCGTGTGTATCGTGAAAGTTGACATTTATCCTTTCGGAAATTTAACATTTATCCTTTTGGAAGTTTAACATTTATCTTGTTATGTGAAGATAATTGTAAACCGTCGTATCTATCTTTTAGAAAATCGCAAGTGGGCCGTCCGATCGTGTTTGGTCCCTTTCGGGACGTCTTCCAGACTTCCGTTGTTTTCTACGATTTTTTTGAAAGAATGTTCCTACTTGGATGTCGAGTCTTTCGGAAGATCTTTGATTCTTCGCTGAGGTGAATGGTGTTTTAAGATAACCATCACTGTTTTATATGAAGTCTTTCCGTCCGTTGACGTCTTACGGATTCTCCGAAGTCTTGGAGCAGAAAAGGGAGTTTTGTTTGCGGGATCTCGGAAAGTTGCAAAACACGGAATTCTGGCGAACCGGGGGCCTAGAAATTATTCACGGAAGCTTGTCGCCCGACGACCCGAGCCAGCACGGGGCTAGCCGCCCGGCGGCCATGGCCAGCACGGACGCTAGCCGCCGGCGGCTACGGCCAGCACGGGGGCTAGCCGCCGCCGGCCACGGCCAGCACGGGGGCTAGCAGCCCGGCGGCCACGGCCAGCACGGGCGCTAGCCGCCAGCGGCCACGGCCAGCACGGGGGCTAGCCGCACGGCGGCCACGGCCAGCACGGGCGCTAGCCGCCCGGCGGCCACGGCCAGCACGGGGGCTAGCCGCCCGGCGGCCACGGCCAGCACGGGCGCTAGCCGCCCGGCGGCCACGGCCAGCACGGGCGCTAGCCGGCGGCGGCCACGGCCAGCACGGGGGCTAGCCGCCCGGCGGCTACGGCCAACGCGGGGGCTAGCCGCCCGGCGGCCACGGCCGCGACCGGGGTCGGCTGCTCGGTTCCTTCGGCTCGTGCGCGTTTTTGTGTTCTTTTTGGCTTTCCGGAGTTTTTTTCGTGTGGAAAATGTTTTTAGCCGTTGATTTCGAGATGATTAATCTCGAACTCAACATTTTTCCAAGGTTTCTCGATTGACACTTAGTCTCTCGAGGCTCCTCTAATGTCTTTCATGGTTTTCCGAGACTTTCGGACATCGATTTCGTCTTGATCAATTTTGACCCCAACAGTTCTGAAAATGAATCTAAGCATGTAGGTTTGTTCTTTGATGAAACTTTAGTGTATAACACTTTCTTTGATAAACCTGCGGCACAATTGAAAATATAATTCACTGATTCTCAATGTGTGAAGTTGTTCCTTGATGATATTTGGGTCTGTAATATTTTCTTTGATATGCATAATAGATGGAGGAATCATACTGTTATGTGCTTTAAAGACATTTTGGTCTACAATAATTTCTTTGACATGATAACACACTTTATTTTTCCAAAACAATCTGAGAAAGGTACAGGTGAAAAGAGGAGCTATAATAATCAGATCATCAATGATGAGTCCTTGGCTAAGTTGGAGATGGAACAAGAAAACCTTGAAAACTCTTTAGCCGCCAGCTTTGAAATAGGAGCAGTCCAAGGATCATATCTCAAAAACCACAGTGAATTAATGAGCAAACTCGACTTCCATGGAAACTTGACTCATCAGGGTCTCGCGTCGAATTGGAATCATGTCCAAAGCTTCTCAGGTGAAAGAGTTATGGATTCTACAAGTCGGGAGAACCTGTTTGTGCTTTGTTTGAATTTTTCTGAGTTTAGAACATCTCAATCCTATCTATGGCGACTAGGTGAGCATGCTAAGGTAAGAGATTATGTTTTCAAGAATTCTTTTATCAATGATTACACCGATATGATGCACTTGTTTTTGTCAAAAGAGCCTTGTGCAGATTATAACGAAGCTTTGAAGAATACAAGAAGAAGAACAAGCGTGAGGAAGACCAGCGATTTAAGCCACCTGATCTGAACAAGGAGAGACAACAAGACATCACTTGTTTCATCCTCATCAAAGAAGCACCTCCAGACGCCGCCTACAAGCCAAAACCGAGAAAAAACAACTTTAGAATAAGACTCTTACTCTATGATGACTTTACATGTGCTAACTTATTTTATTTCAATGTACCAGGTCTGAGGAATGCATCAGAACTAAGGAGGGCCAAATGGACCAGTCCATTCTACATAACAGAAGCAATCAGCATCAATGCCAATCAAAGAGGCTTGCAAGATGAAACAGATTTGAGGTCAAATCGTTCTCAAGTGGGAGAGGATGATGTGATCCTGATCGAGCCAGATGACAATGCTGTTATGGTTAAGTCCAGATGGTCAGATGAAGATGAAGAAGGAACCATGGAGCAGGTTAAACTTGAGGAAATATGGAACAAGGATTTAATTGTACCGCTTGGTCCAATAACTAGAGCCAGACAAGCGAAATTCCGGCAAGATCTTCACCAACTCTTATACACTATTCAGGGCAGTCTAGAGTGTGCTTATCCAACTACTCTGGTTGTGATTCAAGCTACCTCACCTCCAACAGAGATTGACCATACACACAAATTTTTTTTTTCTAACTACCAATTATGACATCAAAAACACAATTACTCAAACATACGAGTATGAAAAGATACATACCAGCTATCGGCTCAGCTCTAGGCTCAGTGGCCTCTCCCATAGCATACACACGTGGAGCAATATCTTGACGCCTGGCCACAGGTCCCTTAGTCGGACAGTACCTAGAAATATGGCCAAATTGGCCACAAGTGAAACAAGTGCCTGGTGCATATGCTGCCGGTGGTGCCTGCACTCTATGTGCTAATGGTGCTCCATGTGCTGCTGGTGCTCCCTATGCTCCCGGTACTCCCTGTGCTACCTGCGATGCTGGTCCAGCAATCCGCGCACCAAATGGCCTGCGACTACGACAAGCTCTGCTCTTATGCCCCATAGCACTTCACATTTGCCTGATCCCAAGTCCTCTTTTGTGGCTCCAAAGTCCTCCCAGTCTTAGTATGAGCTGCCTTTGAATGTTTCTGCTTCTCAGCAATACACTTCTCTTGTTGTACAGCCTTTTCTATCAAATCTTCCAAGCTGGTGTATGTAACCACACTGCATCGTCCGCGGAGATCAACTCGCATCCCATCTAAGAACCTCCCGATCAAATCTTCCTGATCAAAGTTATTACCAGCAAACATACGGAGTTGACAAAACTCATGCTCATACTTCCTAACGCTCCTAGTACCATGACTCAAATGCTCGAAAGCATTTTTCTTCTCATGTAGTGCTTCTTTGGGAAAATATTTCTTGTCAAACGCAAGCAGAAAATCCTCATAAGTCATATCACCCTGACACAACATTTTCACTCCATCCCACCATATCAATACGTCTCCACGTAGATACAGTTCTGCAATATTAAGACAAATACGCATCGAACAATTGATAGTCTCCAGACACTGAGTCAGCCTATACTTCCACTTATAAGCAGTTGTAGGATCCACTGTTCCCCCAAAAGTCTCCACATGCAATTGCTTCATCTGTCCTATCACCCTAATGAGTGTCTCATCAACCTCGTGAACTTGCTCCTGATGTATGGGTGGCGGTGGTGGTGGAACCTGAAAAGCACCAGGAACTTGCGGAACCCCATGTCACATAGTCCATACTCATAACTATGTATATACACACACACACATATATATATATATATATATAACAGTGCTCAGCATCAATCATTTCACTCAACCGTTGAATCATATATTATCCTAATCCGGTTTAACAATCAATAAAACAATAATCAAACAAGACTCATCTCACACAGACATCATATTTCGAAAATAAACTTTCCAAAATGGTAGTACTAAACTAGTTCGGGATTTACGGAGTAGCCCTCACCTTAGCAATGTGGAAATGTAGTGGCTATAAACTCCAACTCCTCAAACAGAATCCAAATCTGAAATCAGGGCAAAAAATCGAGTCAGAACGCCCTTCGAACGGTCCAAAACGGATAACCGGAAATCTGGTAAAAAATTCAACCCGCTGGTCAAAGGTCAATCCGGTCAACGCTGACCCAAGCCGGTCAATCTTTGACCAAATCGAAATTGAATTTAACCGCCGGTTTTTCCTAACCGGATTCGATTTCAGCTGGACCAAAATCAAATCAATTTCAACCCGGTTTAATCCTAACCAAAATCCAATTCCAATAACCAACCAAACCGGAAATCAATCAATAACCCAAACCGGTTTTACCGGTCAACGAGTTGACCCACTGAGTCAACTCGGCCGAGTTGCCGAGTTAACCGGCGAGTCACCGGTGACCGGCCGCCGGCGGCGATAGAGGTGGCGATGGCTTACCGGAAAATCATCGGCGGCGACGGAGACGCGGCGGCGATGCGGCGGTGGCTTCCCGGCAGCGAATGGACTGTGGCCGGCTATGGTGGCTCCGGCGAACGGCCGGCGGAGACGACGGTTCTGGTGGCGCGTGGATCTCACGCGCGGACCTTATCCCTGCGCGTGGCGGCTTGTCGCGGCGTATCTGCGGCTGATCTTCTACCACCGGATTGGTCTTGATGTTAGGAACGCGATGGTGGTCTTGGATTTCCGAAATACCACATGGTTAGAGAGATATGATCGATTTACGAAACGGCCGAAAGTAAAACAGATATACACGGCGGTTCCGATGGTTACCTTGGGCGAGTAACGGTGGTGACGCGACGGATCTGATCTCAGACGGCGGTAGGTTGCTCGGTTTGTCACTAGATCTCAACGACGGCTCGGTTTCTGCAGAGGTTTGACGTCTAAGGGTTTTTCTTAATAAAATAATAGGGTGAGACTTGTTTAAATAGTAATCACCTAGGATTTCCTGCAATGGGCCTGAATTCTGTTGGGCCAAATTTACTGAAACGGATAACGGATCGTTACAGTGTCTTTCTATAGGAATACCTCGTTGTCAAGGTTAAGTGCTTTTGAATGTGTTCACATCTTCTCACATAACATGGTGAATGGGATGGAGCTTAGGATGCGTATTTAACTTCTCAATCGGGTCTACAATATCTCTTGGTTATATGATGACCTCTTAACCCATAATCAAGTAAGGTATGCTAAACATGGACCAATTAAAGGGCATGGCAAGTACATTTAGAGTTCGTTAGAGTGTGTAGTTGGATCAATGACGATGCGTCTATTGAAAGTTAGGGGGCAAAGATTTTCATTTAGATTCGAGGTCGAATCTTTTAAAACTCGGAGGGACTGATGCAGCAACATCTTTGAATATGGCGCAAACAGAATAATCACAATGGAGAATTTAAATTTTTTTTCGACTTTGATTTCTAGTTTATTCTCTTCTAGATAATTATGATTATTTCCTTTTTAGTTTAAGTTTATGATATCCTTTTTCTATTAGGGTTTGTCTAAAGGAAGGGCTATATAAACAAGTCTAGGCTTATTTGTTTGGAGTCTTATTTGTTTGGAACACGTTTGATTTTATAATAGAAGAGCTTTTGCTTTTATCCCTAGTTTAGATTCGATTAAATTCATCAAAACATGAAGTTGGTCTCAAGAAGCTATCGAAAGAAACTTTTGATCGATCTAAGAACAGGTCTCGAAGAACCTTAAGTTCTTAGATCGACCGTTCACCCATTCGTACGCTGCGCCAATTCCGATTCCTTTTCCGGCGGATTGCTAGGCGTAGTGGATCATGAATCTCGAGAAGCTTTTGAAAGATGGTATTTGTATTCTCCATAAATTTATCGGCTACGATGAAGTGATTTTTTGAAAGAAAAACAAGATTCGTAAATTTTACATCGTAGAAATCAACTATGGTAAGTGTCCATCGGCAGATAAGTAAAATATCATCTGAATGTCTCCGCTCTGAAAACTCTGCTACAGACTAATGTCAAAGATAATGGAGTCACTTGACAACACAACAACAATATAAATTAGACTTTGTTAGATATGTTTACTAATCCGCAACCGTGATTTTGCTTGAAGATTTATTAATGAACCCCTAAATGGCTAAATCTGGGTTCAATCCCAATATAACCCAATATTCTCTTAGGTTCGCCGTTCTTGGGTTCAATGCCCCTGTATGACCCTTTTATAAATGTTTGAGTTTCTTGTACTGTGGTATTTTCATTCTGCCGACCAAATTGAGCTCCTTACTGAATCATTTGAGAAATTTGTTGCCAGTAGAGCCTGGTGAATGGTAGAGAACCATTTAATAATGTCATGTCCCTTTAATTCTAATAATGTCTTGGATACGGGCTCCTTCGAGAGAAATTAGAACTGAACTAAACTTCCGAACTATGGCACTTTCTTCAGCATGAAAGTATGTATTAACATTCTTTTTCTGAATAAGATGGGACGATCACAGATTAGAAAACCAGTGAACACAACTTTGAGAGTAGGGTTAAGATTTACATCCAAGATGCTGCAAATTTTTTAGAGACAATCACGAACAAGACAAACAATAGTGAAGTTTGTGTCATAAACGTTAAGCCGCGTCTAAGACGAGCAGCAGTAACTCGATGAAGCATTGCTGGTCTGTGCTGGGTTTTGTTTGAAGATGTTCTTCTTCCCTCCAGACGAGCCTTCAGCAGTAAGACTCGGCGTTTCCAAGATCTGCAGATAAATAATGTTAACTACTCAAACGAACATACCCATCCTCAGCAAAAAAAAACTTGAAGAAAGGTCGCGGGTTTTACTAACCTTAAGAACAAGCTCTTCAAAACATTGCTCAACATTGACTCGAGTCTTTGCACTGCACTCCAAAAATAAACATCCGTACTCCCGAGCAAAGTCTATACCTTCTTTTTTAGATACAGCTCGTTCACTCTCCTGGAGATGACATTGAGGTCAAAAGAGTTCCAAGATAATAGAAACTTAGACATGGACAAAGAGTCCAAAGAGAACTCTTACCTTGTCCACTTTATTACCAACAAGCATCTTGATGCAATCCTGATTAGTCGAGTACAGGTCGATTTCCTTAGCCCATATATCTGATAGATTGGTGAATGTATCTCGTCGTGTCACATCATATACTACACATGGAGAAGTTTTAAAATGTCACTTACAAATCACCAAAAAAAACAAAGCCATTTTAAATTGTAGTCCGGTAGATAAAAAAATTATTTAGTTCACATACCCATTATGATGCCTTGAGCTCCTCTGTAATACGAACTTGTTAGCGTCCTAAATCTCTCTTGCCCAGCTGAGTGATCAGAAAAAAATAACCCAAAACTGGTCAGAGATAACAAAAAAAAATTGAAAGAAAAATACAAGGGAACACTAATCTCGTAACCATTCGATCACCCAAAAATCTAAAGGCAGGACACTAATCTCTTAGAGATTCTAGTTTCGTAACCATTCTAAATACAATAGAATAGTTTACTTAACAAATCTAAATTCAAGGCGCGAATCTCTAAACAATTCTAGTCTCTTATCACTAAAGTATTTGAAATACAACGCTAATATTTTTCAGTCACATAACAGCTTAGGCAAATTATGATAAAGACAATACATGTAATGATGTAAGTAGATTAAACGTATCATATTACACATTGTCGTTGCCTTTTTTTTCATTTTTTCCCCTAAAAATTAAATCCACAAACTCGAATCAAATAAGATGTGACATTAAAAAACACAAGATGATTGTGATGTCTACCTAACCTGTGTCCCAAATCGCAAGCTTCAGTTTCTTCTCTCCAATGGTAAGATACTTGACCTTGAAATCAACCCCTAGAAAGACAGATTCAAATTCAAAACCAAATTGGGTACATGGGTTGATCATGATTTATAAAAAAAGAACTCACCGATTGTGGGAGAAAGATCATCAAACGTATTGGATGTGAAACTAAGCAGAAGAGAGCTTTTGCCAACACCAGAATCTCCGATCAATAAAACTTTGAACAAGTAATCAAACTCGGGTTGCCCCGACGAAGAACCCATCGAGAAAAACGAACCTTTTTTACTCTGCCAACAAATGAAAAAAAAAAGAATCGATAAAAATTTTCGAGTCAAAGGATCGTTTACGTTTTCACCTGCGGAATCGATGAGAAACTTACGGGGCTCTCTTCGAGCTCTCCGACAAGAATGACACGGAGCAGAGGATAAAGCGGAGATCCCTCAGAAATGGTATGCCTTTTCTTTATTTTTAGAGCAAGAGCATTGGTTAACCATCGACAAAGATTTTTTAATATTTTTTTGTGAGTTAGTTATAAATCTGTATTTGTATTTGTTGTTTTTTGCATTGGTGAATCTGAAAAAAAAGTTCATAAAAATAAAATAATAATATTTATTTTATTTTTTTAAACTTCAAATTATTCAGAATACATGAATAAAATATTAAAATATATTATAAAAATTTTGAAAAGTTTTTATTCAATACATTAAGAGTAGATTACATAAATTGAGAAATTGAAAAACATACAAAGCTTATTCATCTTCATCATTGTCAAATATTTTCCATTAAATCAGCTTTCAAACGAGCATGCTTCTCTGGATCTCGAACTTCTCTGCGCATGTATAACATATCACCGACATGAATACTTTCTCTCCTTACAACCTTAGAACTTTTGCTTGACTCTCCTGACTCGAACTCAGATGTATTAATTTGAGCGTATCCGTGTCGTTTGTTCTCTACTATCATATTGTGCAATATGACACCAGTTCTCATTATCTTTCCTCTATTTTCCTTCTTCCATTCTCGAGCTGGGTTTTTAACAATTGCAAACCTCGATTGCAATATTCCAAAAACCCGTTCGACATCTTTTATGGCTGATTCTTGTTTTTTTTTGCGAATTTCTCTGCTTTAAGACCTTGAGAAAGTGGGATGGATTGGATAAATGTTGACAAATTTGGATAAAATCTATCAGTAAGATAGTAGGCCATACGATAAGTGTGGTTGTTGGCTTTGAACTTGATTTTTGGTGCTCGACCTTGTAAGATGTCATCGAAAACCGGTGACCGATCAAGAACATTGATATCGTTGAGGGTATCTGGTAATCCGAAAAATGTGTGCCATATCCAAAGATCTTGTGATGCCACAGCTTCTAAGACAATTGTCGGCTTTCCTGAACCACGTGTGTACTGACATTTTCAAGCCGTTGGGCAGTTTTTCCACTCCCAATGCATACAATCGATGTTCCCTATCATTCTTGGAAACCCACGTACCTCTTCAACATCGAGTAATCGTTGAAGATCTTCTGGTGTAGGTCTCCTTAGATACTCATCTCCAAACAATCGTATTATCGCATCAGTAAAATTTTTCAAACATAAACGTGATGTACTATCACCAAGTCGGAGATATTCGTCATTTTTATCTCCCAAATGACCATATGCGAGGATACATATAGCTCCATACACTTTTGAAGTGGAGAAAGCCCGCTCCTTCCAGCAACATCTCTTCTTTGCTGAAAGTATGGAACTTCACTACTTAGGCGCTCGACAATGCGAAGGAACAATGGTTTGTTCATTCGAAAACGTCGCCTAAACATTTCAGGTGGGTATGTAAGATTTTCCATGAAATAGTCTTGCCATAGTTGATTGTGTCCTCGTTTTCGATCTCTTTCGATATAAGCTCGTCTCTTCGGGTTGTTGGTTTGACCATTAACTATTGTGTCGATGAAATTATCAACAACTTCGTCAACCATTTCGTCAAAAGTTTTATCTGCTTCATCACTTGATGAGGAAGATATTGTTGATCTAATTTATTGATCTTTTTCTTCCTACAAAAGCCAAAAGGGGGGAGGGGGGGGGGTTCATAATTTGTTTTAAACTTATAATTTGTTGTTTTCTTAATTTTTTCTGTATTTTCATAACTATTTTTTCCTCTAAATGCTAGGTATTTCATCTTTTTAATCTTTTTTTGTATTTTAAACTTATAATTAGTTGTTTTCTTAATTTTTTCTTTATTTTCATAACTATTTTTTCCCTCTAAATGCTAGGTATTTCACCTTTTTATTTTTTTTTTGTATTTTAAACTTATAAAACTTTGTTTCCTTAATTTTTTTCTTTATTTTCATAACTACTTTTTCCCTCTAAATGCTAGGTATTTCATCTTTTTAATTTTTTTTTGTATTTTAAACTTGTAAATTTTTTTTCTTAATTTTTTGTTTATTTTCATAACTATTTCCCCCCTATAAATGCTATGTATTTCATTTTTTTTAATTTCTTTTTAGAATTTTAAACTTATAAATTTTTTTTCTTAATGTCTTACTATATTTTCATGATGTTTTAAAGGCAAGTTTTGATGATACCTCTATTGTTGATGACAAGTACAGGTTGATGACAAGTAGAGGTTGAGATGAATAGAAGCAAGAAGAGGTTGAGATTAATGGAAGCAACACGAGTTTGAGATGAATGGAAGCAAGTCGAGGTTGAGATGAATGGAAGCAAGTGTGGTGATCAAGGGTGAGATGAATCAAACAAGTGTTGTGATCGATGGTGAGATGAATTAAACCAAGTGAAAGATAGTTGATATAAAGAAGAAAGACTTTGATGCAGCACAATTTTCATAAAGAAGAAAGACTTTGATGCATAAGTGAAAGCCAGTTGATATATATATATATATATATATATATATATATATATATATATATATATATATATATATATATATAGAGTTTTACATGAGTGAATCAAGTTGCTCGGGTACATACATCCGTGAGTACAAAAGAGAGGCTAGGGTACATACACCCGTGACTACAACAGAGAAATGTGGGTACATACACCCATAGAATCCGATGAACATTAAGCAAGTGTAGAATGAGACAAAATACTACAATTTGCGTGAACCAAACTGACATTACCTGCAACTACAACCCGTGACTATTATACAAGCATCCTCCTCCACACGCATCCACCTCCACATGCATCCACCTGCTGCAACCCGTGACCTACAAAGGAAAAAAAATCAATATACTCAAAGCTTTTGCTACACATATATACATCTTACAAGCATTTGCAACACATACTTAAAGCATCATGCAAAAATCACCAAGTCAACTAAAAAAAAATTATGAGACTCACCAAATCAAAGCATTTCAGAGATTAGTTTATTTTTAGAAACAATTCTTGATCAGAGAGTGTCTCTTCATTCTTTGCTAGCAACCTATCAAGAATTTTCTGTTTGGAAATGCTATTTTTCACGGCTAAAATGCTCTCAATCTGATCAAAGGCTGCTGAATTCCCGTGCTTCTTGCATTTGGATGCTTTGCTAGCCTTAACCCCAACCGGCCTAACATCTTCCTCTGCACCCACCTCCTCCGTAGGTTACTTCATTTTCTCCTTTGCACCCTCTCTACACAAAGAAAGTGATCTCCATTTTTGATCAAACCTAAGCTCTCTCCAAGAATGCTCCATTGTGAACTTCGCATGGTAGTCATTGAAGAAGATGTCATGTGCAGACTTCATGACATCATTATCATTCTCTCCACTCGATTGCATCTTCATAGCGGCTTCATTGCTTCCCACGAACTTGCACACTTGCTCATTCACCCTTCCCCACCTCTGCTTACATTGACTCCACTCCTGCTGTAGGCACGGGATCAGACTATCGGACGGTACGGACCGAGGTTAGCCGCGGTAAGGATCCGGTACGGATGGGCTGGTGCGTCCGGTATCCACTCCTTTATCTCGAACTGAACCTGAAACAATTGGATTCTTTTTATGAGTTTTCCTGGGATTTTCAAGACAGAAACAAATAACAACTAGATGAATGATAAATAATAAAATATAATAATTTTTATGAGTTTTTAATATATGATGAATGTAAAGAACTATGAAACAAAAGATAAACAAAGAGATAGAGAGTGGGGATGGCGGATGTGATCTGTTGCTGGACGTGTGTCTCTCTCAACAAGATCAAGGGATGGATTGACGGATAGATATGGATCATGTTCTTGTTGGACGCGTGTCTCTCTCAAGATCAGATGGTGGATGGAGTGGATCGATGGACTCCACAAAGAACAATGGGTCGGCTCTTTGATATGTCAGTAGTTTTGCTCTCAAGGTTTCTCACGTTTGAAAGACTTAAGGGTATTGCGAAAAGCAAACAAATTTCATTAAAAGACTTAGGTCCAAAAATCACCAAGCATACAAGCTTATAAAGGCAAAATCCTAATGGGCTCTTGCAAGGCAAAAGGCCTACAAAAATTAAAGACAAAAAGGATAACAATTGCCCAAAGTCTTAACCAAAATAAATCAAACAAAATAAATAAACCGGCTTGGTTTGAGATTGCCTTGACCAAAGCTAATAGCATGCTTGCATGTTGCCTCGTTAAAAACCTTACCAAGAAAACCAAGTGGGACAAAACCTGATGAGGAAAAGAGTACACCACATGCTACTCCCCTTGGTTGTCGGCTAGATCTCTGAACCGGAAACAATTTAGTTGGTGGAATGGAGATTGGAATGGGGTTGGACGGATGGCTCAAGGTTGAAGGTGGAGATGATTAGACCAGATTGGTTCTGGTCAATGGAAGAGAACTGGTGGAAGTCCTGAACCTCTATTTGGTTGGTGGAATCTTCAAGTGTGAGCTCGGACATCTCTTGAGTTAGCAACTGTTTGAATCCGGGCTGTTCGTGCTCAAGTATCTCCTGGACAGCTTTGGAGAACCCGGTGCGAATGACCCATGCACCTGACCTGGTCGTGGGACCCTTGCGGATCAGAGGAACCTCAGCTTGTGTGACTACAACATCCCCTCCCCCTTGAAATAGTTCTGTCCTCAGAACTTCTTTGTCATCCGGTTCATAGGGTGCAAGATCCGACACGTTGAATGTTGATGATACCTTAAACTCGTCTGGAAAAAGGCAAAAGGCCTACGAAAATTAAAGATAAAAAGGATAACAATTGCCCAAAGTCTTAACCAAAATAAATCATACAAAATAAATAAACCGGCTTGGTTTGAGATTGCCTTGACCAAAGCTAATAGCATGCTTGCATGTTGCCTCGTTAAAAACCTTACCAAGAAAACCCAGTGGGACAAAACATGATGAGGAAAAGAGTACAACACATGCTACTCCCCTTGGTTGTCGGCTAGATCTCTGAACCAGAAACAATTTAGTTGGTGGAATGGAGATTGGAATGGGATTGGACGGATGGCTCAAGGTTGAAGGTGGAGATGATTAGACCAGATTGGTTCTGGTCAATGGAAGAGAACTGGTGGAAGTCCTGAACCTCTATTTGGTCGGTGGAATCTTCAAGTGTGAGCTCGGACATCTCTTGAGTTAGCAACTGTTTGAATCCGGGCTGTTCTTGCTCAAGTATCTCCTGGACAGCTTTGGAGAATCCGGTACGAATGACCCGTGCACCTGACCTGGTCGTGGGACCCTTGCGGATCAGAGGAACCTCAGCTTGTGTGACTACAACATCCCCTCCCCCTTGAAATGGTTCTGTCCTCAGAACTTCTTCGTCATCCGGTTCATAGGGTGCAAGATCCGACAAGTTGAAGGTTGATGATACCTTAAACTCGTCTGGCAAAAGGCAAAAGGCCTACGAAAATTAAAGATAAAAAGGATAACAATTGCCCAAAGTCTTAACCAAAATAAATCAAACAAAAGAAATAAACCGGCTTGGTTTGAGATTGCCTTGCCAAAGCTAATAGCATGCTTGCATGTTGCCTCGTTAAAAACCTTACCAAGAAAACCCAGTGGGACAAAACCTGATGAGGAAAAGAGTACAACACATGCTACTCTCCTTGGTGGTCAGCTAGATCTCTGAACCGGAAACAATTTAGTTGGTGGAATGGAGATTGAAATGGGGTTGGACGGATGGCTCAAGGTTGAAGGTGGAGATGAATAGACCAGATTGGTTCTGGTCAATAGAAGAGAACTGGTGGAAGTCTTGAACCTCTATTTGGTCGGTGGAATCTTCAAGTGTGAACTCAGACATCTTTTGAGTTAGCAACTGTTTGAATCCGGGCTGTTCTTGCTCAAGTATCTCCTGGACAGCTTTGGAGAATCCGGTACTAATGACCCGTGCACCTGACCTGGTCGTGGGACCCTTGCAGATCAGAGGAACCTCAGCTTGTGTGACTACAACAACTCCCTAGGAATGGAGCCAACAAGCAGAGGCTAGCATTGACATACTCCTCTATGCGATTCCAAAACGCTCATACCTTCTGCTCGTTACTCACGATTTGATCCTTGCTGGTGTTCAACCAAGCACTGATCAGCACCACATCTTCTTTGGTTGTCTACTTACGCCTATCAGCAGGTTTAGGAAGCTCAGAAGACCCTAAATCTATTGGTTGATTGCTCTAGGAAGCAAGTAGGTTAACAAAACCGGGGGAGTTAAGAGAAAAATGTTCCATTTCGAATAATGTTTTGTTGTGTTTGGTTAGATGTGAATTTGGTTTGTGTTTTCAGATGTGGATGGCGTGGATTACCTACGTTTTTAAACTAGTTTTGTGATTCAAGGACAAAAATATTAAACATACTCTAACAACCAAACATTGATTACAGTTTAATACACTACAAGTACTACACACATAGCATTCAATAAACATCAAATCAATTTTAAAAAGTAGACCATTCATCACGCAACCAACTAAAACACAACTACACGGATTAAACAAAAACACTGTCATTAAACTCTACCTAGCAATTGCACTCTAAATTTACCTAGCTAGCAGTGTAGTTAAGCATTGTAGATTAGGTGTTACCTTTTTATTTTTAGTCGAAGCAGAGCGTCTCCAAGTGAGCGACCTTCACAGATAGGTTATAAAACTGGCCATTGAGGTCTTGCACCTCTGTCTGGACATGAAAACAACATTGACATTGTGTTAGTGAATTAATAAAATCTGAAGCAAAAAAAAGATAAATTTTAATTAAAAAATTTATGTCACTTTATCTCTAGTCTCTCGATCTGTCTATTGACCTCCAAGATCCAGTTGATTACCAGCTCAACCTCCTCCACACGCTTAGTGGGCCGTTCTATTTGCTCCTGCACACCAATCATCCAAGGCTGGCGATAATGAAATCCATCAGCCTTATGGAGGACAAAAAAAACATATTAGAATCCACTATGATAACAAAACAAATAAAATACAAAATTTGAAAAGAGATTCAGATCACCTTGTAGTTCTTGTAGGTACAGAAGCGCTTCCCATAAAGAGTGTCGTAGTCGTCCTTCCCACGAACCTCGTGAATGATTGAGCCACCACGGGGACACCGTGTAGGAATCCCGTATTCTGAATCAGCCACATAGGATGCCAATTCGATGTTCTCCTTTTGCCTCTTTGTCTCTCTTCTCTCTTCTGCAGGATCCATTTGTACCAGAAACATTTTTTATTAGAACACAATAACAACTAAATCGCAACAACAAACTCGATTAGGAACCCTAACTAAAAACCCCCAAGACGATTTTAAATCTAAGATAAACGAACCCTAAATCGAACCTCTACCATGATTTCAAACCATAAATCGAACCCCCCTTATCGAATTTGAACCATCGCTCGAAACCCCCTTCTCAATTTCGAGATCGGGAACCCTTTCGACCTAAATCCGTTCAACCAAACGGTGAAAGTGATCGGGAATCACCTGAGCTCGTCGAGGAGAGAGTCCGACGTCGATTAGAACCACTAAATCACCGGGAATCGGCTTCGAGAGAGAAATCGCCTTCGGGAGCGAGGAACCCTAGTTTTCAAAAGTAGAAGAGAAAATAAATCTTTTCACGCGAAACCCTTATTTTCTCCGCGTACATGCGTTATCGCGTGACCACTCCGTGTTCAACACATGGCTTGAACCCGTATCATACGGACTCACTCGCAAAAATCGGATCACCGATTAAAACCCATTTATTCTTTTCTTTTTAATAAAAGACCCTATGATACCGAGTCCACGACCCCGTCTTGATGCGCCAATGCGCATGCTCTATACCCCTGGAGTAGATACCTCATTTCTTTGTTTTCTAATTTTGGTTAGTTTAAATGTGTGTAGATGAGTTGAGTTGATAGATGTTATTGTATGTAAATGTGTGCAATGGTTAATGTATTTAAAAAAATATGAAATATGTTATTGTATGTAAATGTGTGCAATGGTAAATGGTTAATGTATTTTCAAAATATGAAATCTAACGTAACGTAACGTAACATCACAATAAATAAAGATGCAGTAATATTTTTATGTTTTTACTGAAAATATTAAAATACAGTAATATTTTCTGGTTTTTAAGTAAATTAATTAGTATTATATTATATATAAGAAAAATATATAAATATATATGCTCATTTGTATTTGAAAGATTTTTAAGATATACTAGAAACAATAAATATATAAATTTATTTATTATATTTTGCTTATCAATATCCAACCATTTATATTTATATACTTAAATTATATTGTAATTTTTAAAAGAAATTGTTTAAGAATAAATTTATTAAACAAAGTGTAAAACAACCAATGATGATTGAAGGTATCTGCTTTGTTTTAGATTATCAGTCTTTTCTCTTGCACATAATTAATGATGTGTGTTCTCTTATCTTCGGAAGTGAAAATCTTCAATACAAAGGATCTAGAGAAAGTAAGAGACCAAGTACAAATAAATGACTTTGTTACTCAATTTTGACTTATATCAATGAAAAGGTTATACAAATCTTGTATCACTGTAACCATCACAACACCACGTCTTCTGCGAGCCGGCTTCTCTGATTTCAGCATCACCCATTTATCCAGGACTAGAAATGTGCGTGCAGACTCTCTCGCCAAAGAAGTTAGGAATAGCGGTGCTTTTTTCTACATAAATCAGTTCCAGTCGGACATAGCGTCTCTTCAGAACAATTCAAAATCCGCCTACCACTTGATCTTAAAAGATGGGAGTCGACAAAAAAAAAGTTGCTTACGTAGAAAATGAAAGCATTAGTAATTTACACACAAGTTGAAGTACCCAACCAACATTTGTATAGCAACAAGTAGCAACTTTTGTATAGACTACTAGTCTAATCTGCTAATGTTTTATGTGAAGCAAGGCACTTTTGTGATCAGTTAATCTATGTTGAGAGCATGACGTCTTGTGTGGTTATTACAATCAAATCAATCGTTAGTCACAACTTTTAATAGACTTATTTAAAATGAACAACATTTACTTAATTTGTGGCCTCGTCACTGTCACTCTTGTCTATATGAATCAAATAGAAATAAGATGCGACGCTAAGAGCGGCCGTGGCTAAAGCTATTCCACTCATGACATTGTACTGCTCGTAAGTGCTGTAGTAAACAGCCACCAGAAGCGACACGATCGGCCACATACAGACGCTGATCACGTTCGAGAACACGGCCGAGACAGTGAACACCAGCCCCGCGATCCCTTCCCAGTACACCTGCCACGCGCGGCTAGACCGAGTAAGGTCCTTACGTAGGCAGCCTCTCCTTTCGAGAATCCAACCATTTGTCTCTTCAGATAGTGGTGCTCACCGTTGATGAAAACGGCTGCCAAGGAGATGACGGTTGCATAGAGAGACGTGAACATTAGAAGCTCAAGAACGACGGCGAAACTCATGGGTTGTTTCTGTTGGAGTAAGCTTGAAGATAGCTTAAGGATCAAGCAACCCATTCCTAGTTGGATTATAAGTGTGTGAAGATAATGATTGTGTGAAGATAATGATTGAGTTATGATTTAATGTTTTACCAATTAGGAATATGAGTTTTATGTCCCTATATAAAGCATTGTCATATGTCGACAATATGTGTGAGCTTTTGGGGATACAACTTTTGATATTGTGATTTGAGGAACGTGTGATTGATTAATAAGAGCAAGTCTTATTTGATTTGGTTGTGTGCTATCTTAATATCAAAGCTAGAGATTCTATATTTGGTATCAGAGCTTTCAAAGTAACGATGGCAGATGTCAAAGAAGAAACAGAGACGACCAAGGATACTGGAACACCTTCAGTCAAGTTTCCGATGCTAACGGCATCTAACTACACCGTCTGGTGTATGAGGATGAGGATAGCATTAAAGGTGAGCGAAGTGTGGGAAGCAATTGATCCGGGAGTGAAAGATGTCAAGAAAAACAATAAGGCAATAGCATTCATCTTTCAGTCTATACCGGAAGCCCTAACCCTACAGGTTGGAGATATTGATACAGCAAAAGGTTTGTGGGATGCTATCAAATCAAGGCATCTCGGAGCTGAGAGGGTCAAGGAAGCTAGATTGCAAACCCTAATGGTTGAATTTGATAAGTTGAAGATGAAAGATGGAGAAACTATTGATGAGTTTGTTGGCAAATTATCTGAGATAGCTTCAAAGGCAGCATCATTAGGAGAAATAATAGAGGAATCTAAGATGGTGAAGAAATTTTTGAAAAGCTTGCCAAGGAAGAAATATATTCAAATCGTTGCATCAATTGAACAGTTTATTGATTTAAACAATACTGGCTTTGAGGATATGGTTGGTAGATTGAAGACATATGAGGAAAGAATTAATGAAGAAGAAGATGACGAGGAGGATCGAGAAAAACTGATGTATACGGACTCTGGCCATGACAGTGGAGGATATGGCAGAGGCAGAGGACGCAGCAGCCGTGGTTCATGGAGAGGAAGAGGCCGCGGTCGCTCTGGTTCATCATTCCAAAGCCAGAGAGACGCATACATGCAAGGACGAGGACGAGATATTTCATATATTACATGTTTTCAGTGTGACAAACAGGGGCATTACGCAACAGACTGTCCAGATAGAGAACTAAAGCTCCAAGAAACAGCTGAAAGAAAAGATGATGATACTCATGAAGCAGATAAACTGATGATGCACGAGGTAGTTTTCTTAAACGAAAAGAAAGTGAATCCTAAGACGTTTGAAGCAGAATCTGATGCAAAAAATGTGTGGTACCTTGATAATGGAGCTAGTAACCACATGAGTGGTAACCACTCATTCTTCTACCAGCTCGACGAAACCATTACAGGGAAAGTACGCTTTGGTGATGACTCGAGAATAGCTATTGAAGGCAAGGGATCGGTACGATTTATTCTTAAGGATGGTATGAAGAAAGTCTTAGATAACGTCTACTACATACCTGGATTATGTAGCAACATTATAAGCTTGGGACAAGCTACCGAAGTTGGGTGTGAAGTTGTGATGAAGGATGCTACACTTTTTTTGTATGATCGATTTGGAGGATTAATGGTGAAAACAACGAGATCCAAGAACAGGTTAAACAAAGTAATGCTACAAGTCGATTATATACATTGTCTGTAACTAAGCTCTGGATCAGACTTCTCAAGATGGCATGCACGTTTGGGTCACATTAACAAGGAAGCAATGAAGATGATGGTTAACAAGGAACTAGTTGATGGTATTCCAAGACTCGAATCTCAAAAGGAAACCTGTGTAGCTTGCCTGCGTGGGAAACAGACAAGACAACCCTTCCCAAAGGCAGCAAATTACCGAGCTAGCAACGTACTTGAGTTAGTCCATGGCGATCTATGCGGACCTATCACACCTGCAACTTCAGGAAATAAGAAATATATATTTGTGTTGATAGACGACTGCTCTCGTTACATGTGGACCGTGCTACTGGAGAGAAAGGACGATTCTTTCGATAAATTCAAAGCTTTCAAGGAGAATACAGAGCAAGAAACACATATGGAGATTAAAACTTTTCGAACCGATAGAGGAGGGGAATTCACTTCCCACGAATTCAACTCATATTGTGAAAAGTATGGGATTAAGAGACACCTAACTGCTCCCTACTCTCCACAACAGAACGGAGTCGTGGAAAGACGTAACAGAAGACTATTGGAGATGACCAGAAGCCTCTTGAAACACATGAACATGCCGAATGAGTTCTGGGGAGAAGCAGTAAGACACGCCACTTATCTAATAAATCGAGTTGCAACAAGATCTCTTGATGGAAGAACACCGTATGAAGTTTTGAGAGGTAGAAAACCGAACCTATCTCACTTAAGGGTATTTGGTTGCGTATGTTACGCTAGGACAGAAGCTGTGGGTAGGAAGAAGCTTGATGATAGAAGCAGAGTACTTGTTCATCTAGGAACAGAGCCTGGAAGTAAGGCTTACCGACTTGTTGATCCCAAAACAAAAAGAACTGTAGTGAGCCGTGATGTTATATTTGATGAAGAGAAAGAATGGAACTGGAATACATCTACACAGACGACAAGCAAAGACTCTGGAGAGTTTACAGTTAAAGGCCTTGAGCAATGGTTCTAATGAGGAACCAGTGACCACTGTGGAACTAGATGATGACAACGATGATCAAGAAGACGTTTATGAGGAAGAACAGTCTGATGATGACGGAGAGGAAGAAGAGACCAGTCATCCTCAGCAAGCAGGAAGACCTACTCGTATAACCAGAAAGCCAACCTATCTTGATGACTATATTCTTGTTGCTGAGATAGAATGTGAACGATTGCTAATTGCAATCAATGAAGAACCATGGGACTTCAACGAAGCAAAGGAGTTGGAGGTATGGATTGAGGCATGTAAAGATGAAATCTATAGCATAGAGAAAAATAATACGTGGGATCTAGTTGATCTACCTAATGGAGTGAAGCCAATAGGGCTTAAGTGGGTTTTCAAGATCAAACGCAATGCAGATGGAAGCATTAGTAAGTACAAGGCACGTTTGGTGGCTAAGGGATACGTTCAACGGCATGGTATAGACTTTGATGAAGTCTTCGCACCTGTGGCTCGAATGGAAACAATCATGTTAATCATTGCAGTTGCTGCCTCAAGAGGATGGGAAATACACCACCTTGACGTTAAGACGGCGTTTCTTCACGGAGACCTCAAAGAAGAGGTATATGTATGTCAACCCGAGGGTTTTGTTGTTGCAGGAATGGAATCAAAAGTATACAAGCTTAAGAAAGCTTTATACGGTTTGAGACAAGCACCAAGGGCCTGGAACGTCAAGCTCAATCAAATCCTTCGTGGCTTAAAATTTGTGAGGTGCTCAAAGGAGCCATCTTTGTACCATAAAAATGTGAATGGTGAACTTCTTATTGTGGTAGTCTATGTAGACGACCTACTTGTAACTGGGTCGTCGCTGCACTTGATAACAAGCTTCAAGGATGAGATGAGAGCCAAGTTCGAGATGAGTGAATTTGGAAAATTAACATACTACTTAGGCATTGAGGTTCATCAATATGAAGGTGGCATCACGTTGAGGCAAGAGCGATATGCACAAAAGATACTTGATGAAACAAGTATGAGTTCATGCAATGCGACTCATGTGCCGATGGAGATGAATGCAAAGTTCTCTAAAGCTGCTAAGGAACAAAGTATTGATGGAACAGAGTATCGAAGGAGCATTGGTTGTCTCACGTATTTGCTTCACACTCGTCCTGACCTATCCTTTGCAGTAGGAGTGTTGAGTAGATATATGCAAGAACCAAAGGAGTCACATGGAGCAGCTTTAAAACAAGTGTTGAGATATTTAAGAGGAACCTGCTCTCTTGGCCTCTGTTTTCGCCGTAATGGAGAGGGTCTGCTCGGATTCAGTGATAGCTCCCACAATGTAGATGATGATGATGGTAAGAGCACCACAGGTCACATATTTTACTTTGGAGAAAGCCCCATCACGTGGTGCTCAACCAAACAAGAGATAGTTGCTCTGTCATCGTGTGAAGATGAGTTCATGGCCGCAACGGAGGCGGCGAAACAAGCCATTTGGCTTCAAGAACTCCTGAGTGAAGCTATTGGTGAAACAAGCAAACGTGTAACTATCATGGTTGATAACAGGTCGGCGATTGCTCTGACTAAGAACCCGGTGTTTCACGGACGCAGTAAACACATACATAGAAGATTTCATTTTATAAGAGAGTGTGTGGAGAAAGAGTTGGTTGAAGTTGAACATGTACCCGGAGATGAGCAGAGAGCAGATATACTTACTAAGTCACTAGGCAGAATCAAGTTCAAAGCAATGAGGAGTTTGATTGGTGTTGAGGACATGAATGAAGTCGAGTTCAAGCTTAAGGAGGGCAATGTTGGAGTAAGCTTGAAGATAGCTTAAGGATCAAGCAACCCATTTCTAGTTGGATTATAAGTGTGTGAAGATAATGATTGTGTGAAGATAATGATTGAGTTATGATTTAATGTTTTACCAATTAGGAATAGGAGTTTTATGTCCCTATATAAAGCATTGTCATATGTCGACAATATGTGTGAGCTTTTGGGGATACAACTTTTGATATTGTGATTTGAGGAACGTGTGATTGATTAATAAGAGCAAGTCTTATTTGATTTGGTTGTGTGCTATCTTAATATCAAAGCTAGAGATTCTATAGTTTCTTGTTGGTGGAGACGTCGCGAATGGCATCGAATGTGGTCCTCATCTGGCAGAGGACTACGGAGAATAAAAAGGCGGCGCTTAGTGCCCCTGAGATACCTCGGTATGTGTGTTTCTTCCCACTGTAGACCGGCGATCCGGCGGAGAAAGTGTAGAGGGTGAAAGAGCCGGTGATGATGGCGAAAAAGAGGGAGATGATCATCCATCGATTGAGTATTATTTTGTTTTTGAAGACGACGGAGAAAAACAGAGTGGATAAGAGTTGTGTTGTGTAGGTGAGAGTGAAAACTCTAAAGGGTATAGCGTGTTTAAAGTTGGAAAAGAGTGCTTCGTAGAACATGACGACGGCGAGTATAAGGCAAGCCATCGCTAGTTGCACGCGGTAGATTCCATCTGAGGTTTGTTTCTTTTTATTACAAAAAAGATGGAGGGGGACAAAAGGGAAGAGGAGGATGGGGAATCCGACAAACTGGAGGAGGCATTGAGTCCATACACCGTAACGGTAGTTCTTGTTTCTGTGCAGGAAGTAGTAGTTCTCCAGGAGGCTAACGACGGATTGACCTGTTACGGCCAAGATGGTGCAGATGATAATGGGAAGCCACTTGTTGCGTCTATGGTTGGAGTCACTATTTTGGAGAGGTTCAATGTCGAGGGGCATTTGCACAAATTGTTCTGAGAAGGAGAAACAATATTTATGATTAATTTTGCAAAACATATATGATTATGAAAGATACAGAAGAATATGATTACCTTGTGGACTGAAAATTGGCTGATTGTGGCTCATGGTTTTTGAGTTATGAGAGTCTAAGATGTATTCTTTGATTAATGTTTTTTGTGGAAAATCTAGGAAACTAGTGTTTGATTTTATAACCAAGCTATATGGGGATTTTGGAAGTTGTCTTTGACGTAGTAAGGGGTTTTTGCCTACGTGATCAAATGGGTTTTAGTTACTATTTACGGACAATTGAGCATTTCAAGCTTCTCATCAATTTTATTTTTATTAAATGAAAACTAATGCTTGATATATATATATATATATTTAATGCTTGATATATTCAGAGATGCGAGACTCAGAGACTTGGTACATATATTTGATTTTTTATCTTTGGACCCAACCCAAATAGCAACAACAAGGCAGGCAATTCCAATCCACACGGCACATCATATTTGATATATTCAGAGAAAGAGAAAGAGCCAGTCAATCTATTTCTACTTTATATGTGAAAAGGCCGGGCATGTGCTTTTACTAATTTTAGATTATGTGATGTTTGGAGCTGAGGAGAAAAGCTAGGGGAAAACAGAATATCAATAAAATACAAATCCAAGTTCAAAACTTTAGTACAAATCTTGCATCACACGGCAACATCACTGATAGAGAGACGAAAACTATATACGTAAAGGTTCAAAGTTTGAACCCTAAATAGATAACTTAAAGTTAAAAGTAGCTTGAAGAAGATGATAATGGTGGCGAAAACACTTCGCAATGTTCGTTAGAACTTTTAAGGGCGCGGATACTCTTCGCAGTGTTCATTAGAACTCTTAAAACCTTCAAAATTTTATTAATCAAAATCCAAAGGTGAATGATTTACAAAGACGTAAGTTGCTTATATAGGCTTATAAACTTAAGTTAAAAAGGAAAACTAACAATTATCTAATTCTAATAAGAAAGGAAAATAGCTTAAAACTCAAGTAAAGCCTAAAATACAAAGCTCATAACGATGACGGTGATAAGTGATGATATGCTGCATCAGGTTACCCTGGGGTGAGAAGGATTCGACCACATATCTGGCTGATCATCGTCGGTGTGATAAGGGGATAAGTGTTTAACGTTAAAAACGTCGTACGTTCGTAACTGAGCAGGAAGACGGACACGATATGCATTAGGATTAATGCATTCTAAGATTTCCACAGGGCCAATCTTTTTGGACTTGAGTTTATTATACTTTCGTAGAGGAAGTCGTTCCTTCGTAAGGTAAACCCATACCAAGTCCCCTGGTGAAAATGAAACCTCACACCTCTTGCGATCAGCCACTGTCTTGTATTTGACCGCGGAAATCTCCAAATTTAATTGAGCTTGACGATGAATGTCCTGTATGTCAGAGACAATGTCGACGGCTTCCCCATGAAGGCGTGTCTTATCGGGGACTGTTGTTAAATCCAAAGGGCAACGAGGAATGATGCCATACACAACGTGAAAAGGTGAGAAGCCCAAACTGCGATTCAAAGCGTGATTGTGTGCGAATTCTGCTTGGCCAAGTGATATATCATGATTTTGACCCACTTTTACCCATGGTATTTCTATAATTTTACTATATATATCTATGTTTTGGAGTTTTTAGGTATGTTTTCAGGTTCAAGGGCATTTTGGAGTAAAGTGACATTTTAGGTGCCATTATGGAGCTTAAAGGAGATTTTTCCCGGGATGACTATAAGATCAGACGTTAAGGTCGATATCCAGAGATACATATCGATCGATACACATTCTGTGTAATCGATCGACGATGCATCCGAAGAAACGATGACGAGATACTCCATCAATCAATATACGCCTAGTACTATCGATCGATATCGAGCGTGCAGAAGAAAAATGAATATTCTCAATCGACTTGAAGCCCAAGATCTCTCATTATTACAATAATACCTCTGACGATTTTTAACCTAATTGAACTCAATATTTATAGCTTTGCATATGTGTTTTGGCAAAGTATGCTTTCAATACCTTCTAGTTCTTTTACTTGCTTTCTATTGTTCTAAGTACTTTTCATTTATCAACAAAAGTATTATTTTCATCTTAATTTTGTTTCATCAAAGGTCATAGGATTCTAGTTTTTAGAAGAAAGATACAAAGAGATTTGTTATCAAGAGGAACTTAAGTGTTTGGTTTTCTAAATCTAATGAATTACTATTATTACCTTGATGCTATGAATCACTCAACTATGTCTGAGTATATTTCTTTGTTAGATTTAAGGTTCAAATAGTTATGAGGGATTAGCCACAACTATAGATTGTTGAGTTGTATACTCATTATCCTGATGAACCCTAATGCTTATTCCAGAGTAGCAAACTAGAATATAATCTTGGAAGTGATTTAATTCATAAATCGTTCTCCTGACATCATCTTGTATAAGCTGAGATCCTCTAGGGTTAAGCGAGAGCCGGTCTATGATCTTGGTGAACATATATTCAATTCGATCTGAAGCTATATCGATCGATACTCAAATAGAGTAATCGATCGAGGACAAACATATCAATCGATACAAGCTATCAAAACATTGATCGATATTGTCGGCAGTCAGATCAATAGACGAGTCTAATAAACGATAGATATTAGACAAATCTAAGAATTGAAGTTCTTTAGTATCTGCAAGCAACTCATTAAAACATCTATAGCATTATAATCCTAAATTAAGTGAATAGCAACCTTGAATCTAACTACTTTCTCTAATTGCTTACAACCTAAAACCATTCTCTTGAGCAATTTATCATTGCTTACAACTGCAATTTACATTTAAACCTATTTCAACCTAGCTTAATCTCTAAAGATTACAATCTTTTGTGTTCCTTCGCTCCTTCTGATTCGATCCCTAAGTACTACATCTGAACCTCTTATTTGAGAGAGTAATTCACTCCTTAGGATAATTTGAGTGATATCAAATTTGGCACCATTTTCAGGGAGCTAAGATCGCCATTAGATTTAATCTGATTAGGTCTAGGTTATTTGTTACTGCTTAATCATCTTCTGACGCAAAAAAAAAATTCTTGTCTTTTTCAGGTACATGCCCAGCAGTACCAGAAGCAATAAGAATCCTCAACTTGTGTACTCAGAAGACCTCCACAGCTTGGAGCGTAGCATCCGCAAGAACTTACGTTCCACATCGATCGACATTAACTGCTCTTTGTCGAACGATACTCGCCTACCACAGTCGACCGAGACACCTTTTTTGTCGACCGATACTCGCACCGCTCCATCGATCGACATCAACAACCTTTCGTCGACCGATACCTATCATCTAACATCGATCGATATTAATCACATTACATCGATCGATACTACCCGCCAAGTCATGGTAGCGCCTATTATTCTCACAACCGATGAGAATGGAGACCTGCGTGATCAAGATGATCACCTGCGTAATGCAGCAGGTTAGAAGTTGAATGCTCAAAAGGAAATCATATCTGAGCAAGACACTGCAACTACAGACTTCATCTAACCTGTAGACAAGGCTAACGGAGCTAGAACCCTGGCTGACTACAACCGTCCAGATCAGTTCTATACCAACCGATCAGCCATCCGCCCTCCTGCCATTCAGAGAGGAGATTTCAAGCTTAAGCCGCAGTACTACACACTTGTGGGACAGATACCCTTCTCTGGGTTATCCCATGAGCATCCTATGGACCATCTGGAGAGGTTCGAGGATCTCATATCCGCCATCAAAGCCAATGGAGTCCCTGAAGACTATCTTCTCTGCAAGCTTTTCAAATACTCTTTATCAGGAGAAGCTTTGTAGTGGCTGAGGCAACTACCACCAGGTTCTCTCACTACCTGGAAGGACATCAAAAACGCATTCCTGCGTAACTTTTTTGATGATTCACGTGCTGAAGACTGGAGGAAGAAGATTGCTACATTCACTCAGGATCCCGAAGAGTCATTCAAGGATACCTGGAACAGATTCAAATCCTACCAGCGCGACTGCCCACACCATGGATTCAACAATGTGCAAATACTCTGCACCTTCTACAGAGGCATCGCTTTAAAGTATCAGATGGCTCTTGATACAGCTAGTGAAGGAAGCTTCAGCACAAGGAATCCACAAGATGCTGTGAAGTTAATTGATAACTTAGCTTCAAGCAACAGCACGAAGAACACTGTCAAGGCGAAGTCTGTATCATTCCTTGGAAATGAACATATTAATGAATTTCAAGCACAGTTGGACAATGTTCAGAAGTTACCAAACAAGCAGATTTGCTCAGTTGAGAATGCAGAAACTGCAGCTGGAGAGGAACACACGGAGGAAGATGTGAACTGGATCAGTGGAGCAGGGTTTCAGAGATTTGGAATTTCAGGAGGAAACATGAACTTCTCAGGACAGAGAACCAACTACAACCCAAGTTCATACAAACCCACCTACAGCAGCAGCAACCCCAACAACAACAGGAGTTATGGAAACTCATTCTACACCAATCCACCCCACCCACCCAGGAAAGGAAACTAGAAGATATGCTGGAAAGAGTTCTGGAGAGCCAGCAGAAGCTACATGTGGATTTCAATGGGAAGATTGACTCTGTCTACACCACCATGAACAAAAAACTTGATGCTTTGAGTACCTATGTTAAGAAAGTGGAAACTCAGGTGGTTCAGACAGAAGAAGCTTTGAAAAAACAAGAAGCTTTAGAAAAGAGACAAGGAGAGTCTGCTGCTAACCACCACGTCAATGCTATCATGGATGATGATTTTTGGCAAGTGGTGAGGCAAGAAAGGCTGCAAGATTCGACACATGAGGACACACCTGAAACCAGATTCGACTCATATCGATCCACATCATCTACCCAACATCGATCGATATCACCAAGAGCGAAGCGATCTATAAACTTTGACGAGTATCGATCGATAGACTTCGAGGAACCCTCCAACGAATGCAATTCCATCAAGATCATGTCACACGAAGCCTTCGCAGCTAGACACCCACATCCGCCCGCCCCTATGGAAGTCGACCCGACTTCAGATCCTATCGATCGATACAAAGACCTTTCCATCGATCGATCAAGAGACCCCAATATTGACCGACATACAGGAGTCGATGTCGCTCGATATACCATACCTCACCGCCGAATGCAACTATCGCAGATCGATGTAGCACGACTTAACGCACTCCAGGAGCAGTCTAAACTTTCCAAAACCCTTCCAACAGCCATCATGAAGAAACCCACAGACATCATTGAGCCCATGAAGACAGAAAAGGAAAACCTAGGAAGAGTTCTAAGAAAAAGGAAAGAGAAGATTACCAAGCACCTTAAAAGGGGAGCTAATGAAGCAGAGATGGAAAACTTCAGAAAGAGAGTTCTAAGGATCCATGCCGAGAAACCTTTTGAGGAAGCATACTTCTCACACAGATTGTGGATGTTTTTCAGGGAAACTAAGGAGACAGAAGAAGACTGAGGATGTTTCACCAAGTTCGCAATAGCTTAAAGAAGAGGATCACACTGACGAAGAGGAGCGATCCAAGGAAGTTCACGGTACCATGCTCAATAAAGGGTATTGAGTTCCCTCGTGCCTTTCTGTGATACAGGATCAGGAGTCAGCATCTTACCTAAGATCATGGCAGACCACCTAGGTCTAAAGATAGAGCATACTGAAGAGACATTAATCTTCGTGGATTGTTCTCAACAGAACTCTGGAGGCATAGTCCGAAATCTTGAGGTACAGATAGGAGATGCCATCATCCCTACAGACTTCCACGTCCTGGATGTCAAGCTCAACTTCAAGACATCCCTACTACTTGGAAGAGCCTTCTAAGCCAATGTTAGCGCTGTTTGTGACCTAAAGTTCAACAAGCTCTGCCTAAACCTAATCGACCCATTACCATATATGATCCAGTCCAAGTCATCAAGATTCCAAGGAAGGAAACCCCAGCACTCGTTGCAGCATGCTTTTGTTCACAAGAGTATGATTCCATGGCCGAGTACGAAGCAGATCCAGTCACATCGACCGATGAGAGCTACATTGCATCTACCGATAACTGTGACAACCCATCGACCGATGAAGACAACATCACATCGATCGATATGGAGCCACCTAAGAGTACCAATGCCGAAATCTTGGCATCGATCGATAGGTTATTCAAGGAAGCCGACGAGGAGTTTCCAGATGGGGATTTCAAGCTAGAGAATTCAAGAACGGATCGTTACATACCGCCACTGGTCATAGAAGAGGAGTATGATGAAGACTATGAGGAAGAACGAGCCACAAAGTACAGATTCCTTCGTGAAGAAGAAGACGGACACACTTCCCACATCTTCAGATTCAACGCATCTACCGATAGAGGCCAGCCTTCATCGACCGATACGCATCAAAGGAGATCGCTCAAACGACCTTATCAACAATCAAGCAATCCTATTGACTTTATATCACTCTACACACCACATAATGATATAAGAGATGGAGACTACTCAATTGGAAGTTGGGCAAGCGACTATCATGAGAGTTTTGCAGTGGATACATCACCACTGAAGCATTCAACCCAACCTGAGGAAGTTCCATCAACCGATATGTCACAACAACAATCGATCGACACACGTCACAAGACATCGAGCGATGCAGCTGCTAGAGCATCGAACGATACGACCACTACACCATCCGAGGTACAAACACATAATATAGATTTTGGTTTTCTAACTCCGGATGAGTTTGGTATTTTCAGAGACCTAGCAGGCAATGCACGAGCAATGGATGGAAGAGTCATTCCACTCACAAAAAAGGACATAGCAGACATCCTTCAGACAGCCAATGGAATTGTCAACCTCTTCAAACAGCTACCCAACAACCCCGACTATCAGCACCATCAGCATATCAATACACACACATCAACCAATCTAGACGGTGCTTCAGATGATCATCTCAACTCGGAGGTTCCAGAATCTCAAGACGTATCGACCGATAAGGACATACCTACATCGATCGATATACATCGAGAGTTTGGAAAACGAGCTTTCAAGAACGGAGTCCGTCATTTTTCTTGGAAGGAGAAGGACGAATATGGAGTATACAAAGATGAATCTGGGTTTGCTAAAGAAATCAATGAATACATCATATATGTTTCCAAGGAAGACATGAAGAAGTTGCTAACTAGAGCTTCAATGTTTGAATGGTCTTACTTCTGCCTACTAGCACATGTAGAACACTTTAGCAAAGAAGTACCACCAGCGTAGCTCTACACCGAAGCTGAAGTCCAGAGTATGATCAACGAAGCAAAGAGTCATTATATTTGGGAGACATTCAGATATCCAACAAAAATCGAGAAGGTCCGATCATCACTTCAATCAGAGATCAACTGGCTTCAGAGTGCTAATGATCTTGTCCATCAGAAGAAAGACGCCTTACAGAAAGAAGTAGATATGCTTTGTCTGATGATAGAAACCAACAGGAAGCCATCGTCCGATACTGGACACACCAGATCGACTGATACGGGTTATGTTTCATCGCTCGATAAACGTTTAAAAACAACCACATACAACAAAGAAGAGATACATACCCTTTATCAGCAACATCTATTGGGATATAAGAAGAGAAAAAGAGGTCATCACTAAAGCTTTGGTAGACAAATATCAGCACCTCAACATCAACTTCACCTCATTCAAGAATCGCACAACAACAATGGCAACTATTATGGATCACATCATCAATGCATTACAACACATACACAGACGATGAAATCTTTCTACAACAGCAAGAAGACAATCACTGATGATATGATCCCACCAATTGACAGTCGTCTACAAGAGGTTGAAGAAGGATTGAGAGAGCTTTACACTCAGAAATTCTGCAAAGATTACAGACGCTCAGTATCGACCGATGCACAACCAAGTACATCGCCTGATATTACCAATCCAGAATACTGCACAAAAGCTTAGATGGAGAAAACAGTTCAAGATCTCTTCACAATGATTCAAGAAGTGGGTGATTCGTCCTACCGAAGCACTGAAGAATTATGGTTCCCTGTACAAGGCGACGTCATAAGCATGGAGTTCACCATAGAGAACCTTCAGGAGGAGATAAAAACCATCTCCAGACAACTCGCTGAAAGACCTGCACCACTAGAATCGACCGATATGCCAGCCAGGACATCGACCGACAGACCAGAACCAGTGTCCATCGATATAGACTACCCGAGATCGATCTATAAGCTCATGGTAAGAAGGAGAACCTATGAGAGACTCAATGACATGAAATAAGAACTCAGTGACCTATCCAAACACGCCTATCCAACACTAAGGCGTCATGAGTTCTACATTGAGAATTATGAAGCAAGGCTAGATGCTATACACAATGAGATAGCAACACTTAAAGAGAGACTTACCAGAGGAGATGAAGCCACAAGAAGATTCTTCACCACATGGTTTGGAGAGAAACAAGAAGACAATGAAGATACTTGTCAACCAGCAAGTTTCAGCAACTCACCTCACTAGCCTCAATACCGCCATAGCCAAGCTAAAAGACTATAATAAAGTGCTTAGTGGGAGGTAACCCACTGTTAGGTATTTTCTTACTTAGTTAAATTTGATTTTTTGTTTTTAATTTTCGTTTTTGTTTTTCTTTTTAGTTTTTAAGATTACATTCTAGACGATTACCATTCCTATCGACCGATACGATCCTGTCGACATCGCTCGACATAAACCTATCCAGATCGATCGACATAGATGACTCACTATCGATCGATACGTATTCACGGTCAGATATATCGTTCTATTTTCGATATCAGTTCATTCCATATGATTTATTTATACCCTAATCCGACTGTTATACACTGGAGACAGTGTATGATTTAAGTATAGGGGAGATTACTGATGCTACCTTACCTTTCTGATTTCATTAAATATTTTCAAAATTGGTTTTATTGAGTCAAGAAAGGGACTAGGATATTTTTTTAAAAAAAAATATTTTTATCTAACCACTCTTTAGCACTATTATTAGATATGTTGATTGCAGAAAGTACTATAGATGCTAAAGTGGATCACCTGTCACCTATGACAACACTTTTTATGATTGTTTGGAAGAACCAAAGCTGATTTCCAACCTAACTTGACAATCTATTGCTTGTCTTGGGGATTGGTATACAAGGGATCAGAATCCTCCTGCAAGTCTGGAAGGTAATAGTTTGTGTGCTTCTGAAGATACTCCATCGATCGATATACGCCTAGTACTATCGATCGATATCAAGCGTGCAGAAGAAGAATGAATATTCTCAATCGACGTGAAGCCCAAGATCTCTCATTATTACAATAATGCCCCTGACGAGTTTTTAACCTAATTGAACTCAATGTTTATAGCTTTGCCTATGTGTTTTGGCAAAATATGCTTTCAATACCTTCTAGTTCTTTTACTTGCTTTCTATTGTTCTAAGTACTTTTCATTTATCAATAAAAGTATTCTTTTCATCTTAATTATGTTTCATCATAGGTCATAGGATTCTAAGTTTTAGAAGAAAGATACAAAGAGATTTGTTATCAAGAGGAACTTAAGTGTTCGGTCTTCTAAATATAATGAATTGCTATTATTATCTTGATGCTATGAATCACTCAACTATGTATGAGTAGATTCCTTTGTTAGATTTAGGGTTCAAATAGTTATGAGGGATTAGCCCCAACTATAGATTGTTGAGTTGTATACTCATTATCATGACGAACCCTAATGCTTATTCTAGAGTAGCTAACTAGAATATGATCTTGAAAGTGATTTAATTCATAAGTCATTCTCCTGACATCATCTTTTATAAGCTGAGATCCTCTAGGGTTAAGCGAGAGCCGGTCTATGATCTTGGTGAACATATATTCAATTCGATCTGAAGCTATATCCATCGATACTCAAATAGAGTAATCGATCGACGATAAACATATCGATCGATACAAGCTGTCAAAACATCGATCGATATTATCGACAGTCAGATCAATAGACGAGTCTAATAAACGATAGATATTAGACAAATCTAAGAATTGAAGTTCTTTAGTATCTGCAAGCAACTCATTAAAACATCTATAGCATTATAATCCTAAATTAACTGAATAGAAACCTTGAATCTAACTATTTTCTCTTATTGCTTACAACCTAAAATCATTCTCTTGACCAACTTATCATTGCTCACAAGTGCAATTTACATTTAAACCTATTTCAACCTTTTTTGTTTCTAAAGATTACAATCTTTTGTGTTCCTTCCTCCTCGTGATTTGATCCCTAAGTACTACATCTGAACCTCTTATTTGAGGGAGTAATTAACTCATTAGGGTAATTTGAGTGATATCACCAAGTTTGCTGTCCCATGATTTGATGTTGTCGCCTACAAGGCACCGAAGTAGATTGCCCAAAGAGCGATTAGTAACCTCAGTCTGACCGTCCGATTGAGGATGATAAGCTGTGCTCATATCCAAAGATGTACCGAGTAATTTCCAAAGCGAGCGCCAAAAATGGCTAAGAAACACATGTGTCACAATCTGACACGATGGAGGTCGGGAGTCCATGAAGGCGATACACTTCTCGGAAGAATAAGATGGTGACACTAGCGACATCCGTAGTTTTCTTGCAAGGTATAAAATGTGCCATCTTTGAAAATCTGTCATTGACCACAAAGATCGAATCATGGCCACGTTGCGTATGCGGTAAACCGAGAACCAAATCCATACTGACGTCTGTCCACGATTGAGTCGGAAGCGGTAGTGGTGAATAGAGACCCGCGTTTGATGCTTTGCCTTTAGCTTGTTAGCAAATTCGACATCGCTCCACAAATCTTTCCACGTCTCGCCGCAGTGTAGGCCAAAAATACGAGCTTGTGACCAACTGAAGTGTCTGATCCCTACCAATGTGACCTTCCGAATGCAACTCGCGAATAATCTCCAGACGGAGACTCGAGTCCGGATTGCATAAACGGACACCTTTGAACAAAAACCCGTCTTGGATCGTATAATCATCAGACACTCCTTGTTTTGTTTCTGCAAATATACGAGCAAAGAAGGGATCCAAAGGGTATAAGTCAGCTAAAGATGCAAAGCCGACAACCGACGTGTGCATTGTCGTAAGTAAACAATGGCGCCTGCTAAGGGCGAATCGAAAAAGTGAACTGTTGAAGATAAGAGATCCATCCTGCATGGCGAGCAGAAACTTTGGCTTGGCTATCCAAGTGTCGCAACGCATCATGGTCAGTAAATAAAATGCACTCGCGGTGCACCAAATAGTGATGCCAGTACTTGATCGCCTGGACAATAGCGTAGAATTCAACATCATGGGTGCTATATCGTCCACGCGCACCTGCCAAATTCTCACTAAAGAACGCCACGGGTCGTCCAAGCTGGCTCAAAACAGCGCCATTTCCCAATTTAGAGGCATCACAATGGAGCTCAAATGGTATAGAGAAATTGGGAAGCACTAGAATCAGAGTTGTTGTGAGCTTTTCCTTGATGAGATTAAACGCAAGTGTTGCTTCAGATGTCCATTCAAACTTGATGTCCTTCATACAATTTGTAACAGGAGCCATTATGGAACTAAAGTGGTTGACAAATCTTCAGTAAAAAGAAGCAAGACCATGAAAGCTTCGGACGTCTGAGATTGATTTTGGTATCGGCCAAGAACGGATTGCTTCGATTTTTGAATCGTCGACCGCCAAGCCCTCGTCTGAAACTACATAACCGAGAAAGAGAACTTTAGTGACGCCAAACTCGCACTTTTACTTATCTGCAAACAATTTTTGTGTTCGTAACACGGAGAGGACTTGCCGGAGATGCGTTTCATGTTTAGCAAGGGATGTGCTAAACACTAAGATATCATCAAAGTAGACTACCACAAACTTGCCAATGAGTGGGCGTAATTCTTGGTTCATGATGCGCATAAAAGTGCTGGGGGCATTAGATAAACCAAAAGGCATTACTAACCATTCAAAAAACCTTCCCTAGTCTTGAAAGCTGTCTTCCATTCGTCCCCAGGCCGGATGCGAATCTGATGATAACCGCTTTTAAGATCAATCTTTGATAAGATTTTTGCTGAGCCAATCTGGTCTATAAGATCATCAAGTCGCAGAATAAAGAATCTGTAATGGACAGTAATCTTGTTTATTGCCCTGCTGTCGACGCACATACGCCAAGTCCCATCTTTCTTTCGGATTAAAAGGGCCGGAACTGCGCATGGACTTAAGTTTTCTTTGATGTGTCCTTTGCGGAGGAGATCTTCCACTTGACGCCGTAGCTCCTCGTGCTCGGTGGGACTCATACGATAATGTGGTCTATTAGGTAGAGTTGCTCCAGGAACCAATTCAATTTGGTGTTGTATGTCACAAAGAGGTGGCAGTCCTTCAGGTAGTTCGTGAGGAAACACACCAGTGAATTCATGTAACACTGCGTCCAAAGATGAGGCGTGGGACGTCGTTAGAACGCGCTGTGTTGATGCTGAGACAAGAGCAAAAGCAATGTCTTCGTGCTGCATCTCAGAGACGGAAGAAGTATAAGAGCACAAGAGCGTCGAAGGTTGAGATAGTGGCGCTGGTTTTGGTCGCTCTTGTGATGGTGGTGGTGATGAAGACGCATGGGACGTCTCTGGTGATGGCATGAGAACGATTTGGTGATTGTTCCAAAGAAAACTATAACTATTCTTAGCACCATCATGTATTATCTTTCGATCATATTCCCACGGGCGACCAAGAAGAAGGTGGCAAAATGGCGCAATGTCGCAATAGATGCGATCCTGATAGTGTTTTCCCACGGAGAAAGAAACGACTGCTCGTTGAGTAATACAAATGTTCCCGAACTATTAAGCCAGCCCAGAGTGAATGGAGATGGATGTTTCTCGCATGTAATGCCTAATTTATCAACAGCTTCCTCAGAGACGACGTTGCGGCAGCTGCCAGAGTCAATAACAAAACTGCAAACACGATCTTTAATAGTGCAAGTGGACCGGAAAATATTCGTACGTAACCACTTGTCATCTGGACGGAGCGGTGTAAGAAAAGATCGATGGAGGACTAACAGGCGCCCGCTATCCCATGGTGTGTTGTGTAATGACATGTCGTCCCTGTCATCGTGTTCGTCTTGAAAATCATAAACTTTCTGGTCCTCTGATGTATCCTCGAGTAACAATCCCCGGCGATTAGCATGAGGACACGAGTTACTCCGGTGGCCTGGTTCGTCGCACGAGTAACACCGTATGGTGATTTGTCGTGTAGAACGCCGTAAGTTTCTGCTCTTCATGTGCTGCTGGTTTGGTGGTGGATTGAGAAGCATCACCAGTTTCTTTAGCCACGGGTGGAGTTGAGCTGCTTGCTTTGTCTTGCGGACGCGATCGCGTGGAGGAGTTCCAGTTGGATGCCCGTGATTGTTGCTCGAAAGAGACTGCACGTTTTTGAGCTTCGCCGATCGTGGAGGGATCAAACTGAGCCATTGCCGTTTGAAGTTGAGGTCGAAGACCACCAATGAAACGTGAAAGAAGTTGAATTTGGCTGTCATTAATCTCGTTACGAGTTACGAGTTACGAGTAGTGCAAATTCTTCAGCATACTAGTCGACAGTACAATTCCCTTGACGAAGGTTCTGCAGTCTTGTGTACATAGTGCGGTCGTAGTTGTGTGGTAGGAAAGCCTGGCGCAGGTGTTTGGTCAATTTTTCCCATGACTGGATGGAAGCTTTTCCGGTACGAGAACAGGTGGTTTTAAGTTGCTTCCACCATGTAGCCGCATTACCACGAAAGCGCGTAGCGACTAAAGACACACGACGATTAGGTGGAACTTGTTTGAACTCTAGGATTTCCTCAACAGTTATTAACCAATCGATGAGGCCATCACCCTTAAGGCCTCCATGGAATTAAGGTATATCTACTTTAAAACCATGTTCCCACCGATTATTATTGAAATCTCGTTGCCGAAGATCCTCGAAATACACACGTCTATGATCTTCGTCTTCAAGGTAGAAGTCATGAGCTCGGACATCTCCAAACTGGTGTGGCTATTGCACTCGTGGTTGGTGTTGTCGAGGAAGTGCTTGTGGAAGTTGGTGTTGTGGCTGTTGTTGGTGTTGTGGGGCATTAACGGCCAGCTGGGCTGGAAGGTTCAAGCGGGCCGTTAAGGCGGTTGTTAAAGCGGCAAGACTTTCTTTTTTTTGAATGAAAAGCGGCAAGACTTTCTGTTGCTGCAGCTAGGGCCGTAGTAATCGTGTTGCCTTGTTATTGGATGAATGCTCCTTGTTGTTGGATGCAAGCCTGCGTTGCCGACTGCGTCTCTGTAAGGAGATTTCGTAACTCAGTCATATCCATGGAAGTTCCTTCTGTTGTTTTCTTAGTCATAAGAACGAGAGAAGATATCCAGAAACGTGCTGAATCTGATACCAACTGATAGAGAGGCAGAAGCTATATACGTAAAGGTTCAAAGTTTGAACTTTAAATAGATAACTTGGAGCTTAAGGTAACTTGGAAAAGATGACAATGGTGGCGAATACTCTTTGCAGTGCTTGTTAGAACTCTTAAGGGCGCGAATACTTTTCGCAGTGTTCGTTAGAACTCTTAAAGACCTTCAAAGTTTTATTAATCAAAATCCAAAGGTGAATGATTTACAAAGACGTAAGTTGCTTATATAGGCTAATAAACCTAAGTTTAAAAAAGAAAACTAACAATTATCTAATTCTAATAAGAAAAGGAAAATAGCTTAAAAGTCAAGTAAGCCTAAAATACGACGGTGATAAGTGATGATACGCTGCATCAATCACAAACACAAACACATCACAAGCTTAAAACCTTATTTTTTCTAAGCTTAAAACTTCCAAAAAATCAAATGCCGTTGGGGGAGAGGTGTGAGGATCAGAGTTTAACAACTCAGATATGCATAAGTGATACTGATACACGAACACATAAACCAAAACCAAGAAAAGACTAGGACGCTTCGAAATTTCATACCCTCTTACATGTTCAGGGGTGGATATACTGTTCATAGGGTGGAGCCCCCAGTGGTTTTTTTTGAATTTTAACGTACTTCTTGTTAATTTATTCCCCCCCCCCCCCCAGTAAACATATAAGCTTACCCCCAATGGCTATTTTGGTTGTTGGACCAAGCTAAAAAATCAAAACGTTAGGATCAGATGATGTTACGTAGCCTAGTTGTTGGATAAATCAATCAAAATAAAAACAAATCAAAAAGTCCACATGCCATAAGTCCATACCTTCTTTATTTGATTTGTAAATCACAATGTTTTTAGCAAGAGATGAATAGAATTGTCATTCTGTTGGCCCATTGAGTTGGTCACTATGATTTATAAATTTTAGTTTTACCTTTTGAAAGAATGCTAAATTAATTTAATAAAAGAAATCGTTTTATATAGTACTGAATCAAAGTTTGTATTAAAAATGAAACTCAAACGCTCCTAATTTTTATCTTGTTTCAACCCATCTTGCCATCCCCCTCTCATAGTCATGGCCATACATTCCGCGGAATGAAGCAAGCCTTTGTGAACCCTTTTGTCAATCAAAAGGATCAGCTGCGTAGTTAGTGTAGAAACTTCTCCATCTTCCTTTGGTTGCGTTCCCTCCAAATAATAGTATACATAGTTGTTTGGAGAGCGTATTTAAGTAGAACTAGATTCAGTTTATCCCCTTCTTGGCGTGAAAGTAGAAGAGAAAATAAATCCTTTCACGCGAAAGTAGAAGAAAAAATGGAAGAGAAGATGAATCCTTTCACGCAAAACCCTTATTTTCTCCGCGTACACGCGTTATCGCGTGGCCATTCCGTGTTCGACACGTGGCTTGAACCCGTATCATACGGGTTCACTCGCAAGAACCGGATTACCGATTAAAACCCATTTATTCTTTTTTTAAATAAAAGACCATGTGATACCGAGCCCACAACCCCGTGTTGATGCGTCGTTGCGCATGCTCTTACAGACTTGTTTCTGAATTCCACAGACGCGGGCCCACAATAATAATCCTCTATGGTTTTTTACTCCTTCGGGTTTTATTTAAAAGATCATCCAACGTATTGGATGTGAAAACTAAGCAAAAGAGAGCTTTTATTAACGGGGCCAAATCCTTCGGATTGTTCTCTTATGTGTTGAGTTCTTGAGCTCTTCGGCTGAGTTAGTGGGCCGAGCTCAGACAAGCATTGTAGAGGAATATAATTTATCTCCAAAAGTAACCTCCCCCAGTTTACTTAAACATGTCAGAGACAAAGTCGATCTCATTAAATTTGGTATAATAGGTATTTAGAATAAGAAGCTTGGCCAAAGATTTTGCATTAGAAATTTGTTCTAGAGTGAAAATGGCAGATGTTGCTATTCGCTTGGTGAATAAGCTTGAGCGAATAGTGATGAGTGCTAATATCGTAAACTCAGTTAGATGCCATTTACTGGTCAAGAAGCTTGTCATCTTGGAAAGTCTGGTGAGGTGTAAACAATCAGTGTACCTGTGTTTTTGACATGGTCAAATTATTCTAAGAGAAACTCTCTCAAATAAGAGAGTCGCTGTAGTATTTAGGGATCAAATACCGAGACTCTATGTTTCACACAATAGACTTGAGTTTCAGACTAAATTAGGCAAGCAAGCAGTAAGCAACAAATAGAATAATAAAATAAATAGAGATGTAAGTTATGGGAAAGTTGTAGGGATATCAAACAAGAGTTCCAAACATAAATCAATAGATTCCAAGTATTTGATTAGGTTCAATTCGAGAATTTGAATTAAATAGTAAGCTATCCAACTCTCGATACGAAAAACTATCAGATGTCTAATTCTAATGAAAAATCAACTCTCGTTGCGAGTTCCTTAGAGCTGATTGGTGTTGAATCTTCCAGAGTTATGTGTGGCGACTAGAGGAGAAAGCTGTCAAAAACATCCTTAGATACACCAGCACACCGAGAAAATAAAGTTGATTTTTTTGTGCTTCAAATTTCCTAATCTAGATGGTTTGACATAGACCATTCATTCTTGGAGTATTTATTTTCTGACAATTATTATCCTTTCTACTACCACTTAACGTTGGAGAAGTGTTGACCTCACGGACAAACCACTAAAGCCGATGTCAGACTCAATCGATCATTAAACTTATTTATTAAATAAGCCTTAAAAAAGAATTCATACTCATGAAAAAATTGAGTTGAGCAGAAGTCAGCCCATGAGTAATAACTCATTTTGACACATCTAGCTTTGACGTCTCCAAAACTAGTAAACATAAAGCATAATCTTCTGTGATAATTTTTTCTTTAGTTTTTGAATAACGTTATTTTTCCTTTGTACAGTTGTACGAGGCTTATATAAACTGATCATCAGTCTCATTCATAAAAAACCATTGATCAAATTGAAGTAATTAAATTATTTTCTCAAAAGAGTTATGAGTTTTTTGTGTCGTTTGTTCTTTGGTTCTTACGTGTTTTATCCGTTTATTTATGTTGAATGGTAGGTCCCAGTTATAGAATCATCAAATGTTGATCTAGAAACTTGTGATTTGATACCAATTAAGATCCTTCGTCGAAGCATAGAGAATTTGTTCAAGAACAAATTAAGAACATAATTATGACAACCCGTCTCGTGGACCTCACTGTCCCTAGACCTCAAACTCACAGCGCTGCAGCGCACCGACTCCAACCCTTCTATTATGAGATCTCACTATCTCCATAATTAGGTTGTTGGTGAGACTCGAACCCAGGTCCTCACCCTTTAACAGCATCCACAAGACAAGCTGTCACCAATTGATCTGCAGGTCAATTGGTGACAGCTTGTCTTGTGGAATGCTGTTAAAGGGTGAGGACCTGTGTTCGAGTCTCACCAACAACCTAATTATGGAGATAATGAGATCTCATAATAGAGGGGTTGGGGTCGGTGCGATGCAGCGCTGTGGGCTTGAGGTCTAGGGACAGTGAGGTCCACGGGACGGGTTGTCACAATAAAAGTCGACTTTTATGTGACAACCCGTTCCGTGGAACACCCACCCATGGACTCCAGGCTCACAGCGCTGCAGCACACCGACCCCAACCCCTCCATTATGAGATCTCACTATCTCCATAATTAGGTTGTTGGTGAGACTCGAACTCAAGTCCTCACCCTTTAACAGCATTCCCACAGGACATGCTGTCACCAATTGATTGTAACGACCCGTTAACCGGTCCAATAAATTCGGCCCAACAGATTTCAGGCCCATCGCAGGAAACCCTAGGTGAGATCCTATTTAAACACCCATTGCCACATTATTTTATTCAGAAAAGTCTAAAGCATCGAAACTCTGCAGAAACTGAGCCGTCACGGATAGTTGAGATCGTCCAGCCATCTCCACCGTCGGGATTACACAGTGAACCGCCGTTAGTCACCCAAGGTAACCGCCTCCCCGTCGTATTAGTGGTTTAAGTGTTGGCCGTTTAGAAAATAGTCGATATCTCTCTAACCGTTTGGTTTCTCGCGATTTCAAGGCCATCACTACGTTCCTGGCGTCGAGACGAATCCGGTGGTAGAAGTTCAGCCGGAGATCCGCCGCTACGCCCCGCCACGCGCGGGAAGAAGCTCAGCGCGTGTGTTTCACGTGCCGCCGGAGCCGCCGTCTCTGCCGGCTGTTCGCCGGAGCAACCGTGTCCGGCCGTCGTCCGTCCGCCGCTGAGAATCCGCCGCCGTATCGCCGCCGCGCCTCTACCGCCGCCGGTGATATTCCGGTAAGCCGCCGCCGCCTTTGGTCGCCGCCGGCGACCGGCCACCGGTGACTCGCCGTTGACTCAGCGAGTCAACTCGGTGCCCGATCCAACCAGTCGGTTAGTTTTCAATTGGGAATTGATTGCGGTTTGGGTTGATTAATTGCGGTTATTGGAAATTGATTTTGGTTAAGGGTTAAACCGGTTTTAATTGATTTGATTCTGTCCAATTGAAATCGAATCCGGTTAGGGAAAACCGGCGGTTCAATTGGATTTCGATTTGGTCAAAGGTTGACCGGCTTGGGTTAGCGTTGACCGGGTTGAATTTTGACCAGCAGGTTGACTTTTTGACCAGATTTCCGGTTATCCGTTATGGACCGTTCGAAGGGCGTTTTGACTCGATTTTTGGCCCTGATTTCAGATTTGGAGTCTGTTTGAGGAGTTGGAGTTCATAGCTACTACATTTCCACATTGCTAAGGTGAGGGCTACTCTGTTAAATCCCGAACTAGTTTAGTACTACCATTTTGGAAAGTTTAGCTTCGAAACATGATAAGTCTGTGTGAGTTGAGTCTTGTTTGATTATTGTTTTATTGATTGTTAATACGGATTAGGATAATTGAGGATTCAACGGTTGAGTGAAATGATTGATGCTGAGCACTATTATATATATAATATATATGTATATACTTAGTTAAGAGTATGGACTATGTGATGGGGCGTGAGTTCGGAGATGTCTGGGCTTCGACGTTACGGTGTTATGGGCGTGAGTTCAGAGATGTTTGAGCTTCGACGCTACTGTGTGGGGCGTGGTGCAGAGACGTTTGCATTTCGACGCTACTGTGGGCGGGGGTACAGAGACAGACTGTACTAGCAACGCTTCGAGTATATGTATATATATCCTTATGAGGAAATGCGTGGTGAAGAGAATAGCTGTGTGCTATTAGCGCATTGATTGTTGTGTGTGGTGTATAGATACTATGTTTGTTTCATACTAAAGCTAGGCCTACAATTTTGTAGTGCTATGAGCTGAGTCAGAGGTTTGTGGTTTAGTATCCCATACTTCACTGAGCGATTCCCCTGTCGTTCATCCTCTTTCTTTCCCTATTTCAGCTGATACCGTCAGACGTGAGTGATTGCTTCCGGAGGTGTGCTTTTGGGTGTTTTATTGCATTTATTTTTACAGACTTGCGGATTTATGTTTTATCGATATTTTCGGGATTTATTATCTTATTTGGATTTATGGATATTTATTGGATTATGATGTTGGACTCATTTTCGAGGAGTAATAAATGGAGATTTTCAGACATTATTATTATTATTATTATATATTGAGAAATGCGGGTGTTACATTTTGCTATCAGAGCTGGTTAGCCATCTCAGTTCTGACCTGAGAGGCGTCTTGAGACCTGTCGTGGGCGCTGTGAGGGACTAGATTCACCTTCTGATTTTAGGTCAGGTTAAGATTAAGGAAGATAGCGTGGGCTGAATCCCGTTAGAACTTGAAGAATGAACATACATTTTTATTGATGAATTTGATAAGAAAATGTTACAATAGATGTTTTTGATGATTACAAAGAGAAATATATGAGAAACTCGTGTTTATGATGAATGAATGAATAATCCTTTCTTCTTTGATCTTCTGCCTCTTTAAATAGCCTCAGGCTCCGTTTTGACCGGCGCTAACAGGTTCCCGAGATATCCGCCGTAAGTTGTGGGATCTGCAACAGCTTCCATTTGACCGGGTCCTGCGCCTCTTTCTTCGTGATGTGAGCTGCCTCTTTTCCGTGACCTCTTCGAGGGTTGTTCTCAGCTAACAGCCTCCGGCTTCGTCTTAGCTTTATTTAAAGAATTAATCTGTGGTGGGCCTGTCACGGCCCATTACCAGTTTCTATTATTTAACTGATATTATTGTCAGCTAGGGTGTCATATTTGGGCCCAACAGTTGCCCCCAGCTTCCGAGAGAAGATTTCTTATCTCAGAAGCTAGACTTAGTCGCCGGACCTAAATCTCTCTATTGAAAGATATGTTGGCCAACGAGATCAAGAATGCTGAAGAGGAGTATAATCGTCTAATGGCTCTGATGCCAGAAGCGACTGCTGCGTACGAAAGAGCGGAAGTCTCTGACCTCTTGGTTAGCAAACTCCCTCTTCCTCAATTCTCAGAGAGCTCAGGTACTTTCGAGATCAACATGTTTACTCCGTCCTTTTCTGGAGAGTATGGTTCAAACTTAGGCTTGGTGGGTCCTAATTCAGCTCCAGTCTAGATGACCTCGGGAGGTGACGACAAGGAGACGAATGAAGGAGCCCCTGCAAAGGAGAATGAACCAGTCAAGGAGGATAAAGATGTCGAAAAGGGTTCCGGAGCTGAAGAAGGTTAAGAGTTGGGGCTCTTCGGAATCATCTCGTTGTGTTTTTTGAGACTTCTGCCGAATAGAATTTTATTTCGTTTGCTTTTAAGACTTATGGTCTAAGGAGGCCTTTAAACTTTTATTTGTGTTAGGATCTTTTGAACCTTTATTGGCCTTGGGAGGTTTTTAAACCTTTGCTTATGTTTCAGTCTTGGCTTGATTCTTATTCTAAGTCACTCGACTTATCTTAATCATTTCTTGGATGAGGTCGAACTCGTCAAAGTAAGAGTTTTGATGGGACATGTATTGTGATCATTAGATATGACGTCTAATGACTTGTCGGAATCAGTTCTCGAGTATTTTGAGTGTATTCAGTTAAGAGGGTCCTTAAAAGGAGTTCCTGATATGTTGAGATTAGCTCAAGGTTTTTAGGAACCTGAGTTTACTCTGAAGGTTTTTTTTTTGTTAACTTAATCTTGTTTTGTTTAGACATAGCGTTCATGAGTCTTGATGAAACATGTGTCGTATTCGTTGGATCAGATCAGGATCTCGGTTCTTATTTGTGATAAGCATTTAGCTTTAATACATATTCGGTTATGAAGACCCTAAAGAGGAGTATTTGACATTAGCTCGGGGAATTTAGGGACCTGAGTCCGATTTGAAAGGTTCTGGGACCTGAGTCTAGGTTCGTAGGAACCTGAGTTTAGGTTCGTAGGAATCTGAGTTCGTTCGGAGGATTTCGAGACCTTGTTGATTCTTTAGGATTTTAAGACCTTGTTGATTTTTAAGGATTTTAAGACCTTGTTGATTCTTTAGGATTTTAAGACCTTGTTAATATTTGTTAAGGATTTTAAGACCTTTGTAGTCACTAAGGATTTTAAGACCTTAGGTTTAGGAGTGACCTGAATTCGTTTGAAGGATTTTAAGACCTTAGGTTTAGGAGTGACCTGAATTCGTTTGAAGGATTTTAAGACCTTAGGTTTAGGTTTGCGAAGTGGTGAATTTGCTTTGAAGGATTTTAAGACCTCGATGGTTTTCAAGGATTTTAAGACCTTGATGATTTCTAAGGATTTTAAGACCTTAGGTTTGTCGAAATTTTAAATTTGAAGGATTTTAAGACCTTGATGATTCCTAAGGATTTTAAGACCTTAGGTTTATTGAATTTTGGATTTGCTTGAGGGATTTTAAGACCTCCGAGGTAGCTAAGGATTTTTGATACCTTAGGTTCAAGTTAATGGGGACCTGAATTGTTTCGAAGGGTTTTAAGACCTTGATGGTTCCTAAGGGGTTTAAGACCTTAGGTTCAGGTCTATGGGGACCTGAGTTGTTTCGAAGGGTTTTAAGACCTTGACGGTTCCTAAGGGTTTTAAGACCTTAGGTTCAGGTTTATGGGGACCTGAATTGTTTCGAAAGGTTTGACAGTAAGGGTTTTAAGACCTCAGGTTCAGGTTTATGGCGACCTGAGTTGTTTCGAAGGGTTTTAAGACCTTGGCAGTAAGGGTTTTAAGACCTCAGGTTCAGGTTTATGGCGACCTGAATTTATTCGAAGGGATTTAAGACCTTGACAGTAAGGGTTTTAAGATCTCAAGTTCAGGTTTATGGCGACCTGAATTTATTCGAAGGATTTTATGACTTTTGGTGTTGAAAGACTCAAGATGTCGAAGACAACTGTTTCATTGGTAATTCTTATAGAATACAAGGTATTGTAATAGTCATACAATTGCTGTTTGGGCTATGTGTTCCTGATCAACATATGCCCCCTTTGGTTACGGTGAAAAGAGTGTTGAAATGAGTTTGGGGCTGCACTCATGACGGAGTTGCCTACGTACTCAGTCAAGGGATCAAGCCTAATGCAGTTCAAGGTGTTTAGGTACCCAGTGATAATATCTCTTGAGATTTGTGGCATCCCAAGATCGAATTTCAGGTGCCCTTGTTCGTACCTTCAGGGGCTTATAGACGCCAGGTCGTACCACATGGATAATCCGGTAAGGACCTTCCCAATTAGTTCTTAACTTCTCGGCGCCTGGCTCTTTGGTCCCTTCGAAAACTTTCCTAAGTACTAGGTCACCTACGACGAATTGTCGGGGCCTGACTTTGGAGTTGTAATGTCGGGCCATTGCCTGCTGATAGTTTTGAATGCGAAGTAAGGCTTGATATCGCCATTCTTTGATTAAATCGAAGCTGTCCGGTAGGAGCTGGTTATTTGCTTCAGGATCAGACGTACAGAGCTCCAGGCGGAGGCTCTCAGTGGTGGTTTCGGCTGGGACGACAGCCTCCATCCCATAAGTTTAAGGAGAAAGGGGTTTCTTCTGTAGCCTTTCGTGTGGTGGTTCGGCCAAGGTTTTTTTTGTTGGTTCTAATGCGTTTCTTGAGGTTTGCTAATATTGACTTATTAGCAGCCTCCGCCTGGCTGTTTCCCTGAGGGCATCGAGATGTCGAAAAGGTGAGGCAAATATTCCACTTGTCACAAAACGCTTTAAAGTCGTGGGTTATGAATTGTCTTCTATTATCGGTCACGATTTCGTATGAGACGCCGTGTATGCACAAGATGTTTTTCTATAGGAATCCTTCAACTTCGAATCTGGTTACCTATTGGAAAGCTTCAGCCTCAATCCACTTTGTGAAATAGTTAGTTAGGACTAACAGGAAGCGTAGCTTCTTCTTTCCCTTTCCTGATGCTACTAGTGGTCCTACGATATCCATGGACCACCTCATAAATGGATAGGGAGCGGATATGTTGGATAGCTTTTCCGCAGGTTGGTGTATAATCGGTGTGTGTCTTTGGCATTTATCGCATGAAGAGGGGTAGACTTCACAGTCTGCAATAATGGTAGGCCACAAGTAGCCATGTCTTTTGATTCGGATAGCTAGAGCTTTGCCACCGGAGTGGTTTCCACAGGAGCCATCGTGCATTTCCTTCATGGGTTTCATAGCAACGAGGCCATGGACACATTTTAGGTAAGGTCCGGAAACGCTTCGTTTGTGGAGGACTGAATTGATTATGCAATATCTTGCGCTTAATGCTTTGAGTTTTCGAGCCTCCCATTTATTAGGTGGATTTTTTTTTCCTTTACGATATACTGCATGATCGGTAATCTCCAGTCTTCTCTCCCTACAATTTTGTTGTGAAGAGAGGAAGGAGGTTCCTGTTTGGGACCTGGTGTCGTGGTGCCCCGGAGATATTCACATGATTAGGCTCTAAGGGTTCTGAGTTCTGAGGCATATCTCCAATCTCTTGGTTATTTTCCGGGGTCTGAATAGTGCCCCCGGAAATATTTTCGGGAGCAGAGCGGCTTCTTGTTTTGACTCTGCAGATTGTTTGATCTGAGGTCTGGATGGTGCCCCTGGAGGTATTCGCAGGACTAGGCTCCTGGAAGTCTGAATTCTTGGGAATACCTTCCTTTTCATGGATGTTCCCCGGGTTCTGGATCATGTTCCTGGTGGTGTTCGTCTTAAAGCGGTGAATTTTGGGTTTCGGGAACCGGAATGTAGTGAGGACTTGGGTAGCTACCGTCTTGGGGTAGCTATCCTCTGTTTCCCCTTTTGGTTTGCTATCTATCTCATCTTTGGTAGCTATGTTGATGCTTGGTTTTTCGATTCCTTCTACGGTTATGATCCGTTTTACGAGGGGATCTGATGTGGAGGCTAAAGCTGCCAAAGCGTCTGCTGAGGAGTTCTCTCCTCGAGGGATCCTCGTTAGTTCGAATTTGTCAAACTGTTTAGTGAGGTTCTGGACAAGTTTGAGGTATGCCCCCATTCTTTCGTCCCTTGTTTCGTATTCTCCGTGAAAGTGGCTAACTAGTAGCTGCGGATCACTATAAGCGTTTAGCTCTCGAATTCCGAGGCTTAGAGCGAGTTTTAAGCCAGCGATTAGTGCTTCGTATTTGGCTTCATTATTAGAAGCGCTAAATCTGAGCCTGTAAGATTGTTTGATGGTTTCTCCAGCTGTTGAGGTTAGTCTTAGGCCGACGCCGGAGCCTTGTCTGGATGAGGCCCCGTTGACGTACATGCTCCACTTTGGAGCTTCGATTTCTAGGTATAGATGCTCGGGTGCTAGCTCGATGATGAAATCGGCGAGGGCCTAAGCTTTTGCTGCTGCTCGAGGTCTGTACTCGATGTCATATTCGTTGAGTTCTATGATCCATTTAGCTAACTGTCCAGATTGGCTAGGGCTATGTAGAATTGTTCGAAAATGGTTGCGAGGTCATTACGACAGTTGAATGTGACTGAAAATAAGATCGCAGTTTCCTGGTAGCTGTTACAACTGCTAGAGGTAGTTTTTCCATAGTAGGGTACCTCGTTTCAGCGTCTATTAGACTTTTGCTAGTGTAATAGACAGGTCTTTGCTCGTTTTCCTCTTCTCGTACTAACACGCCGCTAACTGCGGCAGCTGATACGGCGAGGTATAGATACATTGGTTCTCTGATCACTGGTTTGGATAAGATCAGAGGTTCGGAGAGGTAAGCTTTCAGTTGTTTGAAGGCTTCCTCACACTTCTCGTCCCACATGAACGTTTTATTATTTTTCAGGAGTTTATAGAACGGGAGGTACTTATCGGTGGACCTGGATATGAATCGGTTTAATGCAGCGATTCGTCCAGTCAATCTTTGTACCTCTATGGTTTTTTAGGTGACAACATTTCTAGAAATGTCTATCTGTTTTGGGTTAGCTTCGATGCCTCTTTCGGTTACGAAAATTAAGATATCGTCAATATAGACCTCCATGGTTTTTCCGAGTTGTCCAGCGAACATTTTGTTTACTATCCCCTAATAGGTAGCTCATGCATTTTTCAAACAGAATAGCATGACCTTGCAGCAATAGGTTCCACGCTCGGTTATGAATGCAGTTTTTTCTTGATCTTCAGGATCCATCATGATCTGGTTATATCCTGAAAAGGTGTCCATTAAGGACAGGAGCTGATGGCCAGCCGTCGCTTCGACCAGACGGTCGATGTGAGGTAATGGAAAACTGTCCTTAGGGCAAGCCTTGTTTAGGTCAGTGAAATCTACGCATATTCTCCATTTCCCGTTTTTCTTTTTTACTACCACCGGATTAGCTAGCTAATCGGGGTATTGTACTTCTCGGATGGACCCGGCTTTTGTTATTCGATCCACCTCGTCATTGACAGCTTGGGCCTTTTCTAGACCTAGCTTACGATGTTTTTGTTTGATCGGTTTGAAAGTAGGGTCTACATTGGGCTTATGGGTGGTGACATTTGCGTTTATGCCTTTCATATCGCTGGTGGTCCACGCGAAGGTCTTGACGTTGCATTTTAGGAATTCGATGAGCTCCTTCTTGGTTTCAAGAGATAACTCAGACCCGATACTTACCTGTTTTTCAGGATTCGAGTCGTCAATGCCAACTTTTTCGGTGAAGTTTCTTGGGGGGACCTCGGATATTTTGTTGCATTTCACGACTTTCCTGGACCTGTAATTGCTATTGGGAGGACTCTTTTATGATCTCAAATCCTCCTAGATAACAGATCCTTGAGATCTTTTGGCTACCATGCACGGTAGCTATTCCGTCAGATGTCGGGAATTTTACGCATTGGTGATAAGTTGAAGCTACTGCTTTCATCTTATGGATCCAAGGCCTTCCAAGAATTGCATGTAACGGGGAAGGTTTGTCGACAACTATGAAATTGGTCATCTTCATGACTCCGCCAGCTATGATTGGGAGTTTAATTGTTCCCAATGAGGTAGCTGTTTCTCCAAAGAAACCTACGAGATTGGATTTCTGGTCGATAATTTCGTAGTCGTCTATTTCCATTCCTTTCAATGCATTGTAGAAAATGAGATCGACGGAGCTTCTGGTGTCGATCATGAGCTTAGGTACCTCGTACCCTGCTATATTTAACGTTACGACGAGGGCGTCGTCGCGAGGTCTGTCGAGACCTGATGTCTCACTTTCCCAAAAAGAGATTTTAGTGTTAGACTCGGGTTTGGTCGGTTTGGGCTGAGTGTTTGACATAGCTTTCCGTACGTGACTTTTGATAGAGTTAACGGAGTCTTGACATACGTCGGATCCTCCGAGGATGTAATCGACCCTTGAGCCAGGGCTCGATTGGGGAGGTGGTTTACTCATGAAGGCCTCGATTTGTAGGCTTTTTCCTTGCGGGAATTTTCCAAGGATCATATCGACTCTCTTTTTGGGAGCTGGGGGTGGTGAGTATGTTTCTTTTTCAGATGACCTCTCGCGTTTCAGAGAGGTGTCTCTGGGACCTCTTTTTTTATAAGGCTGTAGCTTTTTGAGGTTAACGTCCTTTATTTCTCCAGCTGCAAACTTGGCTGCCAGCTGTCGTTGGAGGTCCCAACACTCTTCGGTTGAATGTCCTTTTCGATCGTGGTAAGAGCCTCGATGGCAATAGCTGTCGCGGCGACATGTTTTTCAAGAGGTTAATTGTTTTAGCTGTCGCGGCGTAGCCTTTGGACCAGGGGGCTTTAGCTGTCGCGGTGACAAGTTTTTCTTCCTTGTCTTCCTCGACAACGTAAGAGTGCTCTCCCTGAGTCTGGTTGTTTTCGGGAATTTCCCCTTTTATGAGGTTCCTTCCCGTCCGAGGCTTCGCCTTTCGGGTGACTCTGGGGTTTCTTGTGGAGATTATCCAGTGCAGCGGTTTCCTCCTCCAAGGTAATATATCTAGAGGCGTTATGAAGAGCGTCGTCGATAGTTGGAGGAGGGTTGAGTGTCAGCTCTGAGAAGAATTCTGATTTATACCAGAGACCTCTTCTAAGGGCCTCGATGGCAATTTGATCGTTGGGGTTCGAGAGCTTAGTTCTCACTGCTCTGAATTTCTCAATGTAGGCTCTTAGCGAGACTCCCATTCCTTGTCTAATTTTCCAGAGGTCAGCCTCAGATGCTTATTTGAGGATATGGGTCGAATACTGCTTCATGAAGGTGTTGATTAACTGATCGAAGCTGTCTATCGAATTTGGCTCAAGGCTAGAGAACCGTTCAAGGGCTGTTCGGACCAGTGTTTTCGGCGAATGTCCTGTAGTATCCTGCCTCACATTCTTCTTTCGTAAAATGAGCTTTCACGATAGCTAATCGGAAGGCTCTTAAATAGACCTTTGGGTCTGAGGTCCCATTGTATTCGGGGATCCTAATTTTTCGGGTGTCTCTTATGTAAGAGCTGGCAATCCTGTCAGTGAATGGAGTCCCACGGGTTTCCTCAATCAGGCTCTCGATTTCTGGAGCTGAGCTCGTTGCCTTGTGGACTTGAGCATTCAGTTTTTGGAGACCGGCGTGAGTTCGCTCCATGTATATGTGAATGGCCTCAGGTCCCTCAAAAGGAAGGGCAAAAGGATCATTGTCTGGTACATGATGGGTAGGTTCCTGACGAAACCGAGCTCGATCGCTTTCGCAGGTAGCTGGCGGGCTAAGTCGCTCACTAGTCCTCAGGTTTCGAGCGAGGTTAGTGTGGGGAGCTGCAGGATCAGCATCCGTCCTTTGATACTCGTCCGGATTTGGGGTTGAAACCCTGGCTTGAAACACCGAAGCTTATGTTCTGCCCCCGGACGGTATAGTAGTTCCTGCTCCGGACCTAAAAAGAGGTGGCGGCGGAGGCTAGCGAGCTCCCTCGCTGGTGACCTGATCGGGCATAGAGCTGGTCGTTGCTATGTTGCTTCCCATAGCGCTGGTGATATGTGGGATAAACATGGGAGATGTCCTAGCGCGAGGCGTTTGGAAAGCAGGTTCCTCGAAAGGAAGAACAATTGGGTCATTGTCAGGTACCTGACGGATAGGTTCCTGATGGACCCGAGCTTGATCGTTTTTCTTAGGTAGCTGGTGAGCTAAGTTGCTCACTAGCCCTCAGATTATTCTGACGAGCAATGTTAGTGGGCAGAGCTGCAGGATCAGCATCCGTCCTTTGATATTCGTCCGGATTCGGGGTTGAGGTTCTGGCCTGATACCTTGAAGCTGATGTTCTGCCCCCGGACAGGATGCTTACTCCTGCTCCGGACCTAAAAATAGGTGGCGGCGGAGGCTAGCGAGCTCCCTCGCCAGTGACCTGATCGGGCATAGAGCCGGTCGTTGCTATGTTGCTTCCCATAGCGCTAGTGATAGGTGGGTTAAACGCGGGAGCTGTCCTAACATGAGGTGTCTGGAAAGCAGGTCCCTGTTCTTCCGGACCTCCTCGAATCGTTGCTGCCGAACAGCTAGCTGTTGCGTTGTACGCTCATTCTCTTGAGCTCTGTCTACTAGCTGCAACATCGTCTGTCGGATCTCAGAAAGTTGAGGATTATTGAGGGCTGGAAGCCCAGAGTTAGTCCCACTGGACGATCTTGGGTTAGTTACCCTAGTGGAAGTTCGGTTCGGTGAGCTATTGCTCTGGATCGGGAGATCGGGGTTAGATGGATTCGTTCTTCCATCAGCTGGATTCATCCTCAAGTTTTAGAGTAAGGGATTCAATTATTTCGTCCCCACAGACGGCGCCAATTGTGAGGGACTAGATTCACCTTCTGATTTTAGGTCAGGTTAAGATTAAGGAAGATAGCGTGGGCTGAATCCCGTTAGAACTTGAAGAATGAACATACATTTTTATTGATGAATTTGATAAGAAAATGTTACAATAGATGTTTTTGATGATTACAAAGAGAAATATATGAGAAACTCGTGTTTATGATGAATGAATGAATAATCCCTTCTTCTTTGATCTTCTGCCTCTTTAAATAGCCTCAGGCTCCGTTTTGACCGGCGCTAACAGGTTCCCGAGATATCCGCCGTAAGTTGTGGGATCTGCAACAGCTTCCGTTTGACCGGGTCCTGCGCCTCTTTCTTCGTGATGTGAGCTGCCTCTTTTCCGTGACCTCTTCGAGGGTTGCTCTCAGCTAACAGCCTCCGGATTCGTCTTAGCTTTATTTAAAGAATTAATCTGTGGTGGGCCTGTCACGGCCCATTACCAGTTTCTATTATTTAACTGATATTATTGTCAGCTAGGGTGCCATATTTGGGCCCAACAGGCGCAACGAGAACATTGCGTTTTTTGAGAGGGGGTGAATTGTAACATCCCAGGTTTGTGGTACATGGAAAGGTTTAAATGAATTGATTTGGCTACCAATATCACCAAAGTTGACTTGCCTTTTCCGGAACACTTCCTGAAAGAACTCCAGAGTTAAGCGTGCTTGAGCTGGAGTAGTGGAAGGATGGGTGACCTATCGGGAAGTGATTCGTGATAGCGTGCGAGTGAGGCCAAAGTACGGGAAAAGGTCGGGTGGTGATTGCAGGGTCAGTAAACAATGATTTCGAGCCTTAGAAAATTAACGGACCGACCGTCGGATAGGGGTGGAGCCCACGAGCCCGATAGAGGGATGGGTGACTCACCGGTAGGGGCGGTCGGGGCGTTATAAGTGGTATCAAAGCGGGGTTCCGTCCCGGCTCCGACCCGGGATGGCGATTTATGGGACTTGATTGTAATCGGTTTTAAACGATTTTCGAAATGTTTTCCTTAGGGTGGGGATTTTTAAATAAAGAGTAAATAGCACCCTTCTGTTGGCCTTATGTCTTAAATCGTTGGTATTTGATTTCAAGAGGTTAATTGTTTTGCTTTCCTTTCAGATGCCGCCAGAGAGGAGAGCTAACCGTACTCAGGCCGCTAGTGTTGCTCGAGAGGGTGCAGATGAGCATGTGCCTCCACCGCCTCCACCACCAGTGGTTCCACCGATCGATCAGGCTGCTATCATGCAGATGGTACATGACGCAGCTAGGCAAGCTGCTCAGGAAGCAGTCCAGCAGGCTGCTCAGAGAGCTGCCAGAGTAGCTGCACAAGAGGTTGTGAGGCAGATGACTGCCACTCCGCAGGGTCAGGGTCAGGGTCCGCAGCAGGGCCAGCAGGTTAATGTGCAGCAGGCCGCTCCGGTTCAGACACATGGGGTTCCGCAAGTTCCTGGTGCTTTTCAGGTTCCACCACCACCGCCACCCATACATCAAGAGCAAGTTCAGGAGGTTGATGAGACACTCCTTAGGGTGATGGGACAGATGAAGCACGTGCATTTGGAGACTTTTGAGGGAACAGTGGATCCTACAGCTGCTTATAAGTGGAAGTATAGGCTGACTCAGTGTCTGTAGACTATCAATTGTCCGATGCGCATTTGTCTTAATATTGCAGAACTGTATCTACGTGGAGACGCATTGATATGGTGGGATGGAGTGAAAATGTTGCGTCAGGGTGATATGACTTATGAGGATTTTCTGCTTGCGTTTGACAAGAAGTACTTTCCCAGGGAAGCGCTACATGAGAAGAAAAATGCCTTCGAGCATTTGAGTCAGGGTACTAGGAGCGTTAGGGAGTACGAGCACGAGTTTTGTCAACTCCGTATGTTTGCTGGTAATAACTTTGATCAGGAAGATTTAATCAGGAGGTTCTTAGATGGGATGCGAGTTGATCTTCGCGGACGATGCAGTGTGGTTACTTACACCAGCTTGGAAGATTTGATAGAAAAGGCTGTACAGCAAGAGAAGTGTATTGCTGAGGAGCATAAACAGTCAAAGGCAGCTCAGACTAAGACTGGGAGGACTTCGGAGCCACAAAAGAGGACTTGGGATCAGGCAAATGTGCAGTGCTACAACTGTGGAAAGATGGGGCATAAGAGCAGAGCTTGTCGTAGCCGCAGGCAATTTGGTGCGCGGATTGCTGGACCAGCAGCACAGGGAGCACCGGTAGCACAGGGAGAACCAGAAGCACAGGGAGCACTAGTAGCTCAGAGAGGACAGGCAGCACCGGCAGCTGCAGCATATGCACCAGGCGCTTGTTTCACTTGTGGCCAATTTGGCCATATTTCTAGGTACTGTCCGACTAAGGGACCTGCGGCCAGGCCTCAAGACATTGCTCCACGTGTCTATGCTCTGGGAGAGGCCACTGAGACTAGAGCTGAGCCGATAGCTGGTATGTATTTTTTTCATACTCGTATGCTTGAGTAATTGTGTCTTTGATGTCATAATTGGTAGTTGGAAAAGAAAAATTGTGTGTAGGGTCAGTTTCTGTTGGAGGTGAGGTAGCTCACACTCTATTCGACACTGGAGCTACCATTAGCTTTGTGAGTTCGCGTTTGGTTAAGTCTTGGCCTTTTCGAGGTGTTTTTGAGCCGGAAGCTAAGCGGATTACCACAGCCGGCACAGAGAGGTTGATAACCACCAGCACTCATCGAGATGTACCAGTTCTACTTGAAGGGAATAATTTCATTGGAGACTTGGCAGAGATGGAGCTAGATTACTATGATGTCATTCTTGGGATGGATTGGCTGACACGTCATCGAGTGATAATTGATTGCCAGAGGGCAAGAGTTAACATTCCTAAGGGAGATGGAAAGATCTTATGCCAGTGTATTCCTGCCTACCAGGGTCTCTCTATTATCTCTATGATGCATGCTGAGGATCTTTTAGAGAGGGGAGCAGAGGGATTCTTGGCGACTATTTCTATAGATAAGGATGATGGACACTCCGTGTTGCAGGATATTCTAGTGGTTGCAGAGTTTCAGGACGTATTTGAGGCCTTAAAGGGGCCACCACCAGCTAGAGGGAATGTTCTCACCATTGAGTTGAAGCCAGGGACAGCTCCGGTTTCACGGGCTCCATATCGCTTAGCACCAGCAGAGATGGCTGAGCTAAAATTGCAGTTGGAGGAGTTATTGGGTAAAGGATTAATTAGACCTAGTACTTCACCATGGGATGCACCGGTATTGTTTGTGAAGAAGAAAGATGGGAGTTTCAGACTTTGTATTGACTACAGAGGTTTGAACAAAGTGACCATCAAGAATAAGTATCCACTTCCGCGTATTGACGAGTTATTGGATCAGTTACAAGGAGCTTCATGGTTTTCTAAGATTGACTTGGCATCAGGTTACGACCAGATTGCGATAGCAGATGAGGATGTGCGGAAGACAGCTTTCCGTACACGTTATGGACATTATGAGTTTGTAGTTATGCCATTTGGATTGACTAATGCACCTGCAGCCTTCATGAAGCTTATGAATGATGTGTTTCGCGAGCATTTGGATAAGTTCGTGATTGTCTTCATCGATGATATCCTGAGTTATTCTCGAAGTAGAGAGGAGCATGCCAAGCATTTGCGGATCGTGTTGGAAAAGCTGAGGGAACATCAGTTGTTTGCTAAGCTAAGTAAGTGTAGCTTCTGGCAGAGGAAGATTGGATTTTTGGGGCATGTAATTTCGGAAGCTGGAGTTGCAGTGGATCAGGAAAAGATTACTGCAATAACAGAGTGGCCTACACCTAAGACTGCTACAGAGATCCGCAGTTTTCTGGGATTAGCAGGTTATTACAGGAAGTATGTCAAGGATTTCTCCAGCATCGCCAAGCCGATGACCCAGTTGACAGGAAAGGATGTTAGGTTTGTTTGGTCGGGTGCTTGCCTGGAGAGTTTCACTGAGTTGAAACGACAGTTGACAAATGCACCAATTTTGGTACTACCGAGACCGGGAATACCATATGAGGTTTATACATATGCGTCAGGTTCGGGTTTGGGTTGTGTACTGATGCAGGAGGGTTATGTTATTGCTTATGCATCGCGTCAATTGAGACCTCACGAGGTTAACTACTGTACTCATGATTTGGAGTTAGCAGCAGTCGTCTTTGCACTAAAAATATGGAGGTCATATTTATATGGAGAGAAAGTTCAGATCTTCACCGATCACCAGAGTCTGAAGTATATATTTACTCAGGCAGACCTGAATTTAGGACAGCGAAGGTGGATGAAGTTGTTAGCAGATTACATCTTGGATATTGCTTATCATCCGGGTAAGGCCAATCATGTGGCAGATGCCTTGAGTAGACGCATGAGAGATGTTTCAGGAACCAAAGAGGTTCAGGAGCTGACTGAGACACTTGCTAGTCTCAGAGTGTGTGCAATTACTGCATAAGGAGACCGAACAGGTTAGGATGCAGTGGAACAGGCAGATTTATTATGGAGGATAAGGAAAGCCCAAGATATCGATGAGGCTTTGCTTAAGCAGATTGAGATCGAGAGTATTGTATATCATACAGCTTCGAGCGGGATGTACATGTACCGAAACCGAGTTTGTGTGCCAAATGATAAGTTGTTAAGGAAAGAGATTTTGCAGCAAGCACATAACTCGCGTTTTTCTATCCATCCAGGGAACCCTAAGATGTACAGAGATTTGAAGCGATATTACCACTGGCCTGGTATGAAGAAAGATGTTGCTACATTTGTATCGCAGTGTCAGACTTGTCAGATGGTTAAGGCTGAGCATCAGGTGCCTAGCGGATTACTGCAGAACTTGCCTTTGCCCGAATGGAAATGGGATATGGTGACTATGGATTTTGTGACTGGACTTCCAACCACGAGTGGTGGGAAGAATGCTATTTGGGTTATTGTGGATAGATTCACCAAGTCTGCTCATTTCTTAGCAATCAAGAAGACAGACAAGGCAAATCAGTTGGCAGAGATTTATATCGATGAGATAGTGAGATTGCATGGAGTTCCTGTCAGCATTGTATCCGATCGGGATACAAAGTTCACATCAGCTTTTTGGGGAGCTTTTTAGAAGGCACTTGGGATTAAAGTCCACATGAGTACAGCGTATCATCCGCAGACAGATGGTCAGTCAGAAAGGACTATTCAGACATTGGATGATATGCTCAGGGCTTGTGTTTTGGATTGGGAAGGAAGCTGGGGAAAGTATCTACCTCTAGCAGAGTTTGCCTACAACAACAGTTACCATTCGAGTATTGGGATGGCACCATATGAGGCCCTTTATGGTAGACCTTGTCGTACACCACTTTGTTGGACAGAAGTGGGAGAGAGATGAGACTTAGAGCCAGCTATGGTTCAAAAGATAGTAGAGCAAGTTGAGATGCTCAAGACTCGGCTTAAAGAAGCCCATGACCGTCAGAAGAGTTATGCAGATAAGCGCCGTAAGGATTTGGAGTTTCAGGTGGGCGACTTAGTATACCTGAAAATGAGGACATTTCAGGGAGGATCTAAGACTCGGAAGCTTAAGAAACTTAAACCGAGATACATGGGACCGTACCCCATTCTGGAACGGATTGGAGCAGTTGCATATAGATTGAAGTTATCAGCAGAGTTGTCGGACTTTCATGATGTGTTTCATTTGTCAGTTCTGAGGAAAGTCGTCAGAGAGCCAGAGCTGATATTGCAGCAGCCACCAGTTGATCTTAGTAAAAATTTGTCTGCACCTTGTCAGCCAGTTGAGATTTTAGATCGACAAATGAAAACTGTTCAGGGGATGATGACAAGTTTGGTTAAAGTTCGTTGGGAAAGAGATGGTATCCAAGAGGAAACTTGGGAAACTAAAACTCAGATGAGGATTGACTATCCAGAGTTTTTTCAGGATGGTATCGGACAGATGGATCATGAGCCGAATTCGAGGTCGAATTCTTCATTAGTGGGGGAGAATTGTAACGACCCGTTAACCGGTCCAGTAAATTCGGCCCAACAGATTTCAGGCCCATCGCAGGAAACCCTAGGTGAGATCCTATTTAAACACCCATTGCCACATTATTTTATTCAGAAAAGTCTAAAGCATCGAAACTCTGCAGAAACTGAGCCGTCACGGATAGTTGAGATCGTCCAGCCATCTCCACCGTCGGGATTACACAGTGAACCGCCGTTAGTCACCCAAGGTAACCGCCTCGCCGCCGTATTAGTGGTTTAAGTGTTGGCCGTTTAGAAAATAGTCGATATCTCTCTAACCGTTTGGTTTCTCGCGATTTCAAGGCCATCACTACGTTCCTGACGTCGAGACGAATCCGGTGGTAGAAGCTCAGCCGGAGATCAGCCGCGACGCGCCGCCACGCGCGGGAAGAAGCTCAGCGCGTGTGTTTCACGCGCCGCCGGAGCCGTCGTCTCCGCCGGCTGTTCGCCGGAGCAACCGTGTCCGGCCGCCGTCCGTCCGCCGCCGAGAATCTGCCGCAGTATCGCCGCCGCCGGTGATATTCCGGTAAGCCGCCGCCGGCGACCGGCCACCGGTGACTCGCCGTTAACTCAGCAAGTCAAGTCGGTGCCCGGTCCAACCGGTCGGTTAGTTTTCAATTGGGAATTGATTTCGGTTTGGGTTGATTAATTGCGGTTATTGAAAATTGATTTTTGTTAAGGGTTAAACCGGTTTTAATTGATTTGATTCTGGTCCAATTGAAATCGAATCCGGTTAGGGAAAACCGGCGGTTCAATTTGATTTCGATTTGGTCAAAGGTTAACCGGCTTGGGTTAGCGTTGACCGGGTTGACTTTTGACCAGCGGGATGACTTTTTGACCAGATTTCCGGTTATCCGTTTTGGACCGTTCGAAGGGCGTTCTGACTCGATTTTTCGCCCTGATTTCAGATTTGGAGTCTATTTGTGGAGTTGGAGTTCATACCTACTACATTTTCACATTGCTAAGGTGAGGGCTACTCCGTTAAATCCCGAACTAGTATAGTACTACCATTTTGGAAAGTTTAGCTTCGAAACATGATAAGTCTGTGTGATTTGAGTCTTGTTTGATTATTGTTTTATTGATTGTTAAACCGGATTAGGATAATAGAGGATTCAACGGTTGAGTGAAATGATTGATGCTGAGCACTGTTATATATATATATATATATATATATATATATATGTATATACTTAGTTAGGAGTATGGACTATGTGATGGGGCGTGAGTTCGGAGATGTCCGGGCTTCGACGCTACGGTGTTATGGGCGTGAGTTCAGAGACGTTTGAGCTTCAACGCTACTGTGTGGGGCGTGGTGCAGAGACGTTTGCATTTCAACGCTACTATGGGCGGGGGTACAAAGACAGACTGTACTAGCGACGCTTCGAGTATATGTATATATATATATCCTTATGAGGAAATGCGTGGTGCAGAGAATAGTTGTGTGCTATTAGCGCATTGATTGTTGTGTGTGGTGTATAGACACTATGTTTGTTTCATGCTAGAGCTAGGCCTACAATTTTGTAGTGCTATGAGCTGAGTCAGCAGTTTGCGGTTTAGCATCCCATACCTCACTGAGCGATTCCCCTGTCGTTCATCCTCTTTCTTTCCCTATTTCAGGTGATACCGTCAGACGTGACTGATTGCTTCCGGAGGGGTGCTTTTGGGTGTTTTATTGCATTTATTTTTACAGACTTGCGGATTTATGCTTTATCGATATTTTCGGGATTTATTATCTTATTTGGATTTATGGATATTTATTGGATTATGATGTTGGACTCATTTTCGAGGAGTAATAAATGGAGATTTTCAGACATTATTATTATTATTATATATTGAGAAATGCGGGTGTTACAACAATTTTTACTTGGATAGTTATGAGTACTTCTTAAATAGAAGTACACTGAAACAAATAAAGGAAAGTGGAGTAATGGACTCCTACAATGCGGGAATAGGGATGTGGAGAACAGTTCCTACAAATTGTTGGATAAGCTTCAACATTATTTGGAAGGGAAGTTATCCTTATAAGAATTAGGATAACTAAAACTATGTTTATTAGAAAAACAAAATATCTAATATAATATATGTAACAGGATAGAAAAAGAAATCTAGCTCCGACATATAATGATCATCGTGTGTGATAGATCATAAGGAAGTCAACATATTATTTTTAGTTTGAGAAGTTTTCTAAACATTAATAAAGGAAAGATTCTTTATTGAGCTGTTGTGTTCAAGACTAATTTGAGGTTAAACACAAATATGAATTCAGTCATTTTATTTCATATCAGAGCCATGTTTGTTTTGCTGAAGAAGTTTCACCGAAGATATGAGTGATTCAAAGCCGACACTGAAGACAAGAGAAGTGGTGCCGTCCACGGTGGTATTGTCCGATGTTATCTTCAACAAACTACACGGTACGGACGATGAGGATGAAAGTGTTGCCGCGAGAACACAAGGTTTAGGAATCAATTGACACAGGGTCAGACATGAAGAGAAGAATGACATCACAACTTCTCTGCTATTCCAATCGATTCCAAAGAACAAGACTCCCAAAAGAAGATAGATCTGGATTGTGGAGCATGGTGAAGCCAAATACGAAGATGGTGATGGTGCATGATAGAATCAAAGAAGAAGAAGAATGGTGGTTATTGAAATATTGTTTGGACGGTGGGGGATACTGATGAAGTAGAAGAAGAAGAATTTGTAGTTGCTGGAAGTTGCTCAGACAGTCACGGGACAGAGCATGACAGAGGGAGATGTATAAATATATGTGTGTGTATCTATACAATATATGTATTTTTTTCTACTTTTAAGTATTTTATTTTAAAATTAATTATCAAAAATATAATTTTATGAATAATTAAATTGACATACAAAGATTTTATATTTTTTTCTTAACAGCCACGATTAGTAATTAATAATTAGTCATTTGGTTACATATTATTTGTGTTTATTTTGTGGCTAATATGATCACATATGTGCCAAAATTGAGGCTTGGAATGGTTACAATAGAATTTGTATCGCAGTTAACGATAATAAAAATTTGTAGATATATTTATGTACTTTTTTAATTAATATTAGAACAGTGTCGCATTTATTATGCATGCTACCATTTGAAGCCTACAGTCACAAAAAATAACAAAAACTACTTGATCACATTTGTATAGCCATTAGCCACAAAACATATTTCATGATTTTTTATGATTATTTTATCATATAGCCATAGAGCTTAATATACGTCAACTGCAATGGCTGTAGATATTTTTTCTACTATTTGAAACTTGAAGGTGACTTCAGACGACATATAACGTTTTGTCTTTCTTGATTTCTAAGTTACCGACAAACTCGTACGTTATACGACTCACCAAACCAAGTTTTTTTTGGCTTATCAACTTTCGATAGCCAATTTTGGAAATATAATTTTAATATCAGAGAGATTTAAACCCCACATATAACAACTGATCAAATATCACCTAGGAGGTTTTACTTATTACCATCTTCCAAGGAATAATACATGAATTCTCGGACGCCTTTTATTTTACCAAACGGAATGATACATATTCATACAACCACAATCAAATTATAAACGTAAAGTGGAAAGATTATGAGTGAAGGCTCGTTTACGAAAGGGAAGATCCAACTACACCGTCTTTTCCCACCTTTTTCTCCCCTTTTTTGACTAAATCTTCAATATGAACATCATCCTCAATAGATAGTACCACTGCCTCTGGTCCATGTGGTCCCTCGACTATAGCTTCGTTCATCTTATAGTGCTCATCGACACGAACTATCTCACTTTTATCACTGTTCTTCTTGCATTTCTTCTTGATCATGAAACAAATGACAAACGCTAGAAATGCCAAGAACATAACGCAACCTAGAGAGACAAAGACAACAACTACGACAGTCGTGTCATGGTCTGGAGTTGGCATCGGGCGGTTAATAGCGTCCATGGAGGCCATTGATGTGTTCGATGTGTGAGACTGATGATTTCTTGAGGTTGTTAGTTTGAGGAAGATGTAGTTTCAAGTTCTTTATTTATAGGGAGGATTGAGAACAGTACGTTGCCGCTAAGTTTCTCTAACTTGGCTACCATCCTAAGATTTTTTATTTTTTTTGGATTATAAAACACTTCTACGCATCCAGTTTGATTTTTATTTCCAAGCCAAGATAGATAACAACTAAACTAAAGAGAGAGTAAAAGGAAGAAAATTAGGCTCTCAGTTCTGGTTTTGTTTGCTGAATTCTTTTTTTTTTGTGCACCTGTTTGCTGAATTCTACACTTCGAATAATATGCTAATGGAGACTAGAGAGAAAATCCAAACCCATTTGTGCACCTGTTTGCTGAATTCTACACTTCGAATAATAATTCTAGACTGTAAATACACAACCCATCAACTTAGTGAGGTAAAGAGAGATTTGGCAAATGGAGAAAAAAACAAGTCTCTGACTGCCCAATAGACCTTTTACCAATTTTTTTTGTTAATTTCTCCAAATGCCCTACAAGATATTAAATTATTGCAAATAATATTTTACTTTTTTAAGAAATAGAAGGAAAATACAAAGATGGGAAATCGTTTTAGGGCTTTTTTCAAGACTAACCTATAATTTGAAGTCAAATGCAAAACCAACCCTCTTTTTTTGTTATTACTATTCACCCTTAAAATTTCCAAACCATCCTTATGCTTTTGAATTATTTACAAAATTACCATTATTATCTAATTATTTAATTATTTCAAAAAGGAAACAAAACCTATTACACCATAAACATTTCTTCTTATTTACAACAATGCCATCATCATCAATTTTGCAAACACCATTGAACCACTATTTTTGAGCTCATAAAAGCTCAAGAACTCAATTTATAACCTTTTGTTTATCTTGTTAAGACAACAATTCTTCATTTCTTCTTGTTTCCTCTACATTTCTATCTAAAAAACTCTCACAACTCTTATTTTCATAATCTTAAACTACATATTTTCGAATTTATTCATCAGCAAATCATAAAAGATGCCTCGTTTTGCTCAATTTTGGAGTTTGGACGGTTGAAAGGGTTGGAATCGAGGTTCACACCGGAAAAAGGTAACTGTTTACATGGTTTTCACTATTTTTTCAGTCTGTGTCGCGATGGTAGACTGTTTTATATGTCTACACCAATGTGTAAACGTACGACTCAGTCTATTTGTCAACGCACAAGTCAATTTTGCAATTGATCTTTCAAACTTTTTTTTGTAACGCTGACTTCCTCAGGAGTCTACGTCCTTATCTTTGACAACAAAAGCAAAAATCTACGTAAACCTATCAAGACGGCTACGGAGAAGAGGTTAGTTTCACATTTGACCAAACTTTGACTTTCTAAAGTAGACTTTACTGGAAGTCTACGAATTGTAGGCTGCCAAAGAAGTCTACTTTAGGTCAGTTTTGCATTTTACCAAAACATTGACTTCGTTGAATATGTTAGTTTTGTATTTGATTAAAATGTTTTTAAATAAATTAAATATTTTTTAAATTATAGACTTTAAATGCAGTCTTCTCATCTTGGAAAAAAAATAGAGACTATTTGTGAAGTCTACACATTTATTTTGGTCAAATGCAAAACCAACCCATGGATTTTGAAGTTAGACTTTACGCGAAGTCTATGAAGCTGTAGACGTGCATTTTAATCTACTCTTAGAAATTCAAACAATTGTCAATTGCAAAACTAACATTTTTCAAAAAAATTAAAACATGTAGACTACATATGAAATCTACCTTCGAAAGTCAAAACTTGGATGAGTTCTGGTCAATAGCAAAATCTAACCTTTTTAATGTGGTAGACTGAAAAGGAAGTCTAAATGTATATAGTCAAAACTTGGATGAGTTCTGGTCAAATAAAAAAGTAACCCGTAAAATTTTCAGTTGCAAAAACCAACCCAAAGAGTAGACCTATTTGACCGTCTACGGACATAAACTAAAACGAACGTCTACACTGTCGTACACGGATTGAACAGTCTACATAGAAAAATAAATTAAAACTGAATTTCTGTATTATTCATAAATGTTTTGGTGGATATTTTTGTTCGACAGCGTGTGTTAGTTAATCCTAATGGTGTTAGGTGTTAACTGTAGACATATTTGTAAGATATAATGTTAGTAAATAATTACCATAACTCCAACAAATTATATCTTACAATGTAGTTAGGTGTTAACTGTAGACAAATTTGTCAGTCTATGTTTGTAGTTTTATGAAACATGAATTTTTCTTCGCTAATTATGTAAACTTGTATTTTTTGGAGGCAATGACTCAATTACATGCCGTATACGGAGAATGGATGGAGAGAGGCTCTTTGTTGGAGTTGGGAGAATGTTCCCTGCTTATGATGGGTGGTGTACACATGGTGAACTTATGCATGTCACGAGTGATTGACAAGTGCAGAACTTGATTGAATTATCTAATACACACTTAGTACGCTTTTATGTATCAAGCCAACGCTATGTACACTACAAATTTTTGGTTTGTATATATGTTAGAAACCAAATGTAGACGTCTTTCTAAATTTAAGAATTTAGACTATATTTGAAGTCTACGTCATAAATTCTATTAGAAGTGTAATTGTGTATTATTCATCATATTTTTTTCATTATATAGTTATTTTACAGTGTGTGTTAGTAAATTTTAATTGTTTTAGATGAATTTTAAAAGTGAATGTGTTATAATTATACACTTGAAACTTTTTGAAAAAATTTGTGATTAGTTTTACTCTTGAAGTTTCTTGAAAATTATGTATAAATTTTTTTTCTACTCACATGTGTGTTAGTTATTGTTTTAGCTTATGGTGGTTTCACTTGTTTGGTTGATTAGTTCTTGTAAAAAATGATATCTGACAAAAAGTGAATACAATTTTTTATTGATTATGCATCACACTTATTTACAAATAAACATTATTATGAGAAAATATTACAAAGGAATTTATTTGAGTGTGTTTGATTTTTCATAATTTTGATGCCTCATATAAAGTCTTGGAAAAAGTACCTACAAAATAAGATAAATTTATGAGAAAAAATAAGATAAAAAGGAAAATCATATTTTAGTAGAGTTTTTATTTAGTTTACTTAAGGTTTATTGTTTAGTAGACTTTAGTTGAAGTCTACACCAACGGAAAATTTCCAGATCCAAAAGTGAACATTTAGAAATTTGAAAATATTTTGTTCTGAAAGATATTTCAAAATATTTTCTATCAACCTTCTATCAAAACAAAAACAGAAAATATGAATCTATAAATTTAGTTCAATATAAGCACAAAAATATCTCTATAATAAATAAATGTAAATGTTACATTTTTAGGAAGATGATTTGAAAATTTTGGAAGAGAATACTTGCAAAATAAAATAAATTTATGAGAAATAAGATAAAATTAAAATAATATTTGAGTAAATTTCTAATGAAATCTACTTAAAAATCAAGGCTACTAGACTTCAAGTGAAGTCTACCAGCCCTGAGTTTTAGGTAGACTTCATTTGAAGTCTACCATATCAAAACAAAATCTACATCTGAAAAATATATACATTAAAAATATCAAATAAGTTTAAATATATTTTTTTAGAAAATATGATTTATATGAAAATAGTAATAAATTAAAGACATGAAGTTTGAATAAGTAACTTTATCTAAATATAATTACAATAAGAAATATTTAAAATCTATAAATGTAAATCTTACATTTTTGGGAGGAAGAGATAACATCCATAAAAGAAAATAACTGCAAAATAAGATAAATATTAAAAATCATAGAAAAAAAAATTAAAATCATTTTTTTGTAGACTTTCAATGAAGTCTGCTTTTCATATCAAGTATACTAGCTTTACTTATAAGCAGACTTCATTAGAAGTCTAAACTGTCAGATAATCTTCAGATCTGAAAAAAATCTATACATTTTTATTATAATTATTATAAAAGTAAATGCACAGGTTTGAGTTATAACTTTATTTGATTATAAACTTAAAAATACACATTTAAAATCTATATATCCAAACTTACATTTTAGAAGAGAAGATGAAAACCATGAATGATAATACCTACAAAAAAACAAATATGTGAGAAAGAAATAACATCAAAATACACTTTTGAAGTCTACAAATCTAAAACTTACATTTTTAAAGGAGAAGATGAAACCATGAATCATAATACCTAAAATGACAAGATAACATTGTGAGAAAAACATGAGAGAATTTAAGAGAGAATGGAGAGAGAGTTTTAGAGAGAAGTGAGAGAGATTTAAAAACTTGTGCATCCATTTTAAAGAGAGATTGTGGAAATTTCATTTATATATGGAGACAAAAATGTAACTAGGTTAAAAGTTGTCGACATTTAGAATAGATTTTATTGTAACGTAGTAAACCTTGTTGGAAGCCTACAATAATAATTTCATTATTGTTGTTTATATCATTATTGTTTTAATAATTTTAACATAAAATTTACTGAACTTTAATTGTTTTTATTTTTACTAGTTATAGTATATCATTTCACATTTTTTATTCTTATAACTCAATTTAATTTGAAATAATAAATTTTTGTTAACAGAATTTAAAAATGTAGACTGAAAAGACGTCTCTAACAATATAGACTTTATTGTAGATCTACGAAACCCTAAAACATAAATCTCAAACCCTAATTTTTTTTTTTATGATAAAAAGTTTTAATGACTGTATCAAATATCAAAATTATACAAAATATAGACTACTAAACATTAATATACAAATTTAAGTCAGTAAAACAAAAAAAAATCAAAATCTATAATCTAGCCCTAAAAATCTACCACTAGAATACATAACATGTTAGCACCTATTGTTTCTAAACCATGAACATTATCTAACACATGGTTACCACATTAGTATACATTCTTTAAAATTGTTCAATTATATATAAATTTAATTTATTTACTTCATATTAACCATTATATTGATGATTAATTAAAAACATAACAACAATTATTTTTATATATTTTAAAATTAAATTATTATATCAATCTACGGTATAGAGTACAAAATAAGTCTACACGGTAGACTTCTTAAGAGGTCTACATGTATTTAAACTTCTTTCTATTACGTGTAGACTTACGAAGGACGGAAGTGTAAAATACATTTATATTTTTTGGTTGGTCACAAGGGTTAAATAGTACTTTTATCATTTCTTTAGGTTGGTTTTGCATTTGACTGAAATTGATGTACACTTTTAGATTTGACTTGAATTTTTGAGTTGGTTTTAACAATTCTCCGTTTATTATTTTCTAAATAAAATATATAAATTAAATTTCTTCTGTTCTTAATTTTTTTAGTAATTTTAATATATTATGTAATAAATTTATTTTTAATAGTTATAATATATGATTTCACATTTTTACTCATATATTTTGTGTGTAGAATACACTGATTTGTTTTTCTTTTTTCCTATATTTTTACAAAATTTTGCATATGATTTACTAGCTTCTTTAATTATTTTAAATATTCGTAATATATGATTTAAAATTTTTATTTATAAATTAGAACATTTAATTTAAAATTAAAGATAAACACGAACAAAATAGATTGATAAAGACGTCTCCAGATGTATAGACTTTATTGTAGGTCTACGAAACCCTAGACCACAAATCCCAAACCCTATATAGTTTGCTTGATAATCAAAAATTATCATTTACTGTATCAAATATCAACATTACACAAAATATAAACTACTAAAAATTAATTAGCAGATTTAAGTCAATAAAACAAAATAAAATAAAAATCTAAAGTCTAACCCTAAAAATCTACCACTTAAAGACATAACATGTTACAACTTTTAGTTTCTAAACTATGAACATTGTTTAACACATGGTTACCAATTTAGTATATATTCCTTAAAATTGTTCAGTTATATAAAATTTTAATATATTACTTCATATTATCTATTATATTAATGATTAGTTAAAATCTATCAGAATAATTATTTTTATACAATTTTAAAATTAAATTATTAGATAATGTTTATGTGTGTCAAGTATAAATATTAGACTTTGTTTGGAAGTCTATAAATATGTAGACTTCCTTCTTCTAGATGTAGTATTCTAAAGGATAGAAGCGTAAATACAGCCTCGTTTTTTTGTTTGGTCATAAGGACTAAATAGTATTTTCATCACCTTGTTAGGTTGGTTCTGAATTTGACGGAAATTGTGATACACTAATTCATTTTACTTCAATATTTAGGTTAGTTTTAGCAATTCTCCCAATTATTTGTGACTATTTTATAGTTAGCCACACAGTGGTACTGTTTTCCACGATTGTATACAAAGTTTGTGAGTTGGTATTTTGATATTGTTGTATATTATTATGTTACAAAATCATATGATATCGAAGAAGATAATTTGTTTAAATTATATATCATGAATTAGGTATTTAAAATTCTGTATGTACACTCTTATATAACTCTTTCTTAGTATGAATATTTCACATAACCCGAAAAACTAAACCGAAATCGACTTGGAAATGTAGGCGTAGTTTGGGTTTAAGTCCATGGTAAAGTACATATTCAATTTCTTTTGGATCCGCAGGTCTCTTTTCGAGTCAAGATCATACCGAAACCTAATCCGATACCCACATACTTGAAATGTTTTCTGATATTAGGTATATTGAGTATTTTATATATGTTTTTGGTATTAAAAATACATCTAAAGTTCTGGGTTCAGATTTTTGATTTTAGTTTCGGGTAAAAATTAAGTTTTTTGAAAAAGTATTTCGGATATTTGAAAAATTGGCTTTTTCAATTTCCCAGGTCAGAACGGATTGGTTCATTTTGGGTTATGGATTCAAACTGACCCAGATCCGAAAGGAATCAATCAATACTTGAACCAAAAAAATTAAATACCTAATTATATTCAAATTTTCTGAAACCACAATTAATCAATATGTACCTGAACCAGAAACCTAGATACTCAGGCCTACTATTTTTCATTATATCTTGTGTATATTTTGTAAAAATTATATTTGTTGAGTTGATGAGACTTAATATTTACTTGACAAATTTTGGCTAATTCAATAGTATAAATTTGTAATGCTTTTTATATATTTAAACCTATCTTAAATAAAAAAAATTTATAATAAATACTTTTTATAAAAAACAATTTAAAGTAAAATATATATTTTGTATTTAACAGATGGTTTGATTTTTTTAAATTTAATTTTGTAAATATATGGAACTATGTAATGCAAGATAACATGGTGTAATATGACGTATGAACTTTTAGATGAGTTTTGAAATATATTAAAGTTAATAAATTAAGTGGATTTAAAGAGCATATCTACAATATACTCTTTTTTTGGTTTAAATATTTTGTAACAAAATATGCTGTATCTATATTTTTTAAATAAGATAAAACTATAAGAATATTCAATTTTTATTTCGTTTTAAATTTAGTTTCCTTTACAAATATGGTATATTCTTAGAAAACATATGAAAATTAGGATTGTAATTTTTTGATATCTTCATTGCTACAAACTAACAACATGATAAAAATATAAGATCACGATTTCAATTATCTTTTGAAATTATATTAAATGTTTCAATATCAATCTACAGATATTCAAGATAATATTTGTAAATTTGTTAAACGATTATGACGAAAATGCTAAGTTTGTTATATTGGTGTGATAAATATGCTGACTTATTTAAATGATAAATATCTAATACATATTTTATTAAAGTCTTGTTATGAGGTATAGTGTTGGTTTATATTAATTTCACACCATCATTCGATACAAACATTTTATATAAACATTAGTACTAAGTCGTCTAGACAAAACGTACGTACATATTGGTCGGCGGTTTAGATTATAACATTTAGTCAATAAACAGTAATAGGCTTTATTCAAATGTAGGAGTGATATCACTTAGATTACCCTAAAGAGTAAATTACTCTCTCAAATAAGAGGTTCAGATGTAGTACTTAGGGATCGAATCACGAGGAGCAAATGAACACAAAAGATTGTAATCTTTAGAGCTAAGCTAGGTTGAAATATGTTTAAATGTAAATTGCAGTTGTGAGCAATGATAAGTTGTTCAAGAGAATGATTTTAGGTTATAAGCAATAAGAGAAAGTAGTTAGATTCAAAGTTGTTATTCAGTTAATTCAGGATTATAATGCTATAGATGTTTTAATGAGTTGCTTACAGATACTAAAGAACTTCAATTCTTAGATTTATCTAATATCTATAGTTATTATAATCGTCTTGATCTGACTGCCGACAATATCGATCGATGTTTTGACATCTTGTATCGATCGATATGTTTGTCGTCGATCGATATGTTTGTCGTCGATCGATTACTGTATTTGAGTATCGATCGATATAGCTTTAGATCGAATTGAATATATGTTCACCAAGATCATTGACCGGCTCTCGCTTAACCCTAGAGGATCTCAGCTTATACAAGATGATGTCAGGAGAATGATTTATGGATTAAATCACTTCCAAGATCATATTCTAGTTAGCTACTCTAGAATAAGCATTAGGGTTCATCAAGATAATGAGTATACAACTCAACAATCTATAGTTGGGGATTAATCCCTCATAACTATTTGAACCCTAAATCTAACAAATGAATCAACTCAGACATGGCTAAGTGATTCATAGCATCAAGGTAATAATAGCAATTCATTAGATTTAGAAGACCGAGCACTTAAGTTCCTCTTGATACCAAATCTCTTTGTATCTTTCTTCTAAAAACTAGAATCCTATAACCTTTGATGAAACATAATTAAGGTGAAAAGAATACTTTTATTGATAAATAAAAAGTATTTAGAACAATAGAAAGCAAGTAAAAGAACTAGAAGGTATTGAAAGCATACTTTGCCAAAACACATAGGCAAAGCTATAAATATTGAGTTCAATTAGGTTAAAAACTCGTCAGGGGCATTATTGTAATAATGAGAGATCCTGGGCTTCAAATCGATTGAGAATATTCATTCTTCTTCTGCATGCTCGATATCGATCGATAGTACTAGGCGTACATCGATCGATGGAGTATCTCGTCATCGTTTCTTTGGATGCGTCGTTGATCGATTACACATAATCAGTATCTATCGATATGTTTCTCTAGATATCGATCTTCACGTGTGATCTTATAGTCATCTCGGGAAAACTCTCCTTTAAGCTCCATAATGGCACCTAAAACGTCACTTTACTCCAAAATGCCCTTGAACCTGAAAACATACCTGAAAGACTCCAAAACATAGATATATATATAGTAAAATCATAGAAATACCATGTGTAAAAGTGGGTCAAAATCATGGTATATCAACTCCCACAGGCTTAACCTTTTGATTGTCCTCAAGCAAACACACATGCAGTCTTTGAAAGAAGTTTGAAAATAGCAGGGACTCAAGTAAATCTTAGCTTTAGAATCATCACCTCTACTTTTTTGCAAGCCACATCTTATGTCTATTAACCACATAAGTACATTATACCATATCCTAGCTTAGCTACCAAATTCATCTTGCCAAACAACTTAGCAATCATGTTTGTCTATCCCCTCTATTGATTTCATTTATGCATAAAAAATAAAAATGCAGGCCTTACCTTGGGGATATCGATCAAGAAACACATGAACTCAACTCAAGCAAGTTTCTGAACACACAAACAGTCTTCTCTGATTCCTTTCTTCTCCATTTTTCTCTCTTCTCTGAATCCTCATAGTTTCAAATTTAATGAACATTGATTGCCACAAAGGCTATATTTGTATCATCTCATTGACTTAGTAACACATATCTTTTGAATAAGCGAATAATGGAGTCGCAGGAGTCACTCCTACCCCTCGCTTTGATCATTCTTTTAAAGTAGAATAATGGGGTCGCAGGAATCACTCCTACCCCTCTACTTCTCAAGAAGTCATATTACATCTTTATACAAATCTTTTCTTTCTTTCTTTAGGATGCCGAAGAGAGAGAACGAAGGGAATCAGAAGCACACAAACTATTACCTTCCAGATTTCCAGGAGGATTCCAATCCCTTGTATACCAAGCCCCAAGACAAGCAATAGATTGTCAGGTTAGGTTGGAAATCAGCTTTGGTTCTTCCAAACAATCATGAAAAGTACTGTCATAGGTGACAGGTGATCCGCTTTAGCATCTATAGTACTTTCTGCAATCAACAGATCTAAGAATGGTGCTAAAGAGTGGTTAGATAAAAATATTTTTTTAAAAAAATATCCTAGTCCCTTTCTCGACTCAATAAAACCAATTTTGAAAACATTTAATGAAATCAAAAAGGTAAGGTATCATCAGTAATCTCCCCCCAGACTTAAATCATACACTGTCCCCAATGTATAGCAGTCGGATTAGGGTATAAATAAATCATATGAAATGAACTGATATCGAAAATTAGAACGATATACCTGACCGTGAATACATATCGATCGATAGTGAGTCATCTATGTCGATCGATCTGGATAGGTTTATGTCGAGCGATGTCGATAGGATCGTATCGGTCGATAGGAATGGTAATCGTCAAGAATGTAATCTGAAAAACTAAAAACAAAAACAAAAAAAAAAACAAAAAACAAAAAATCAAATTTAACTAAGTAAGAAAATACCTAACAGTGGGTTGCCTCCCACTCAGCGCTTTATTATAGTCTTTTAGCTTGACTATGACGGTATTGAGGCTAGTGAAGTGAGTTGCTGAACTTGCTGGTTGACAAGTCTCCTCATTGTCTTCTTGTTTCTCTCCAAACCATGTGGTGAAGAAGCTTCTTGTGGCTTCATCTCCTCTGGTAAGTCTCTCCTTAAGTGTTGCTATCTCATTGTGTATAGCATCTAGCCTTGATTCATAATACTCATTGTAGAACCCATGACGTCTAAGTGTTGGATAAGCGTGTGTGGATAGGTCACTGAGTTCTTCTTGCATGTCATTGAGTCTCTCATAGGTTCTCCTGCATACCATGAGCTTATCGATCGATCTCGGGTAGTCTACATCAATCGACACTGGTACTGGTCTGTCGGTCGATGTCCTGGCTGGCATACGGTCGATTCTAGTGGTGCAGGTCTTTCAGCGAGTTGTCAGGAGATGGTTTTTATCTCCTTCTGAAGGTTCTCTATGGTGAACTCCATGCTTTTGACGTCGCCTTGTACTGGGAACCAGAATTCTTCAGTGCTTCGGTAGGACGAATCACCCACTTCTTGGATCATTGTGAAGAGATCTTGAACTATTTTCTCCATCTCAGCTTTTGTGCAGTATTCTGGATTGGTAATATCGGACGATGTACTCGGTTGTGCATCGGTCGATACTGAGCGTCTGTAATCTTCGCAAAATTTCTGAGTGTAGAGCTCTCTCAATCTTTCTTCAACCTCTTGTAGACGACTGTCAATTGGTGGGATCAGCTCATCAGTGATTTCCTTCTTGCTGTTGTAGAAAGATTTCATCGTCTGGTGTATGTGTTGTAATGCGTTGATGATGTGATCCATAGTAGTTGCCATTGTTGTTGTGTGATTCTTGAATGAGGTGAAGTTGCTGTTGGGGTGCTGATATTTGTCTTCCAGATCTTTTGTGATGACCTCTTCTTCTCTTCTTATATCCCAATAGATATTGCTGATAAGGGTATGTATCTCTTCTTTGTTGTATGTGGTCGTTTTTAAACGTTTATTGAGCGATGACACATAATCCGTATCGGTCGACGTGGTGTGTCCAGTATCGGTCGATGGCTTCCTGTAGGTTTCTATCTTCAGACGAAGCATATCTACTTCTTCCCGTAAGGCATCTTTCTTCTGATGGACAAAATCATTAGCACTCTGAAGCCAGTTGATCTCTGATTGAAGTGATGATCAGACCTTCTCGATTTCTGTTGGATATCCGAATGTCTCCCAAATATAAGGACTCTTTGCTTCGTTAATCATACTCTGGACTTCAGCTTCGGTGTAGAGCTTCTCTGGTGGTACATCTTTGCTAAAGTGTTATGCATGTGCTGGTAGGCAGAAGTAAGACCATTGAAACATTGAAGCTCTAGTTAGCAACTTCTTCATGTCTTCCTTGGAAACATATATGATGTCTCCATTGATTCCTCTAGCAAACCCAGATTCATCTCTGCATACTCCATATTCATCCTTCTTCTCCCAAGAAAAACGACGAATTCCATCTTTCAAAGCTTGTTTCCCAAACTCTTGATGTATATCGATCGATGTAGGTATGTCCTTATCGGTCGATACATGTTAAGATTCTGGAACCTCCGAGTTGAGATGATCATCTGCAGCACCGTCTGGATTGGTTGATGTGTGTGTATGCTGATGGTGCTGATAGTCGGGGTTGTTGGGTAGCTGTTTGAAGAGGTTGACAATTCCATTGGCTGTCTGAAGGATGTCTGCTATGTCCTTCTTTGTGAGTGGAATGATTCTTCCATCCATTGCTCGTGCATTGCCTGCTGGGTCTCTGAAAATACCAAACTCATTAGGAGTTAGAAAACCAAAATCTATATTATGTGTTGTACCTCAGATAGTGTAGTGGTTGTATCCTTCGATGCTCTAGCAGGTGCATCGCTCGATGTCTTGTGACGTGTGTCGATTGATTGTTGTTGTGACATATCGGTCGATGGGACTTCCTTAGGTTGGGTTGAATGCTTCAGTGGTGTTGTATCCACCGCAAAACTCTCATGATAGTCGCTTGCCCAACTTCTAATTGAGTAGTCTCTGTCTTTTATATCATCACGTGGTGTGTAGAGTGATATAAATTCAATGGGATTCCTTGATGGTTGATAAGGTCGTTTGAGCGATCTCCTTGGATGCGTATCAGTCGATGAAGGCTGGTCTCTATCGGTCGATGCGTTGAATTTGAAGATGTGGGAAGTGTGTCCGTCTTCTTCTTCACGAAGGAATCTGTACTCTATGGCTCGTTTTTCCTCATGATCTTCATCATACTCCTCTTCTATGACCAGTGGTGGTATGTAACGATCCGTTTTTGAATTGTGTAGCTTGAAATCTCCGTCTGGAAACTCCTCGTCGGCTTCCTTGAATAACCTATCGATCGATGCCAAGATTTCGGCATTGGTCCTCTTAGGTGGCTCCGTATCGATTGATGTGATGTTTTCTACATCGGTCGATGGGCTGTCACAGTTATCGGTCGATGCCATGTAGCTCTCATCGGTCGTAGTGACTGAATCTATTGCATACTCAGCCATGGAATCATACTCTTGTGAACAAAAGCATGCTGCTTCGAGTGCTGGGGTTTCCTTCCTTGGAATCTTGATGACTTGGACTGGATAATAGAGGGTAGTGGGGTCAATTAGGGTTAGGTAGAGCTTGTTGAACTTTAGGTCATAAACAGCTCCAACAGTGGCTAAGAAGGCTCTTCCAAGTAGTAGGGATGTCTTGAAGTTGAGCTTGACATCCAGGACGTGGAAGTCTGTAGGGATGATGACATCTCCTATATGTACCTCAAGATTTTGGACTATGCCTCCAGAGTTCTGTTTAGAACAATCCACGAAGATGAATGTCTCTTTAGTAGGCTATATCTTCAGATCTAGGTGGCTGCCATGATCTTAGGTAAGATGCTGACTCCTGATCATGTATCACAGAGGGCACGAGGGAACTCAATACCCTTTATTTGAGCATGGTACTGTGAACGTCCCTGGATCGCTCCTCTTCGTTAGTGTGATCCTCTTCTTCAAGTTATCGCGAACTTGGTGAAACATCCTCTTGATGTCTTCTTCTGTTTCCTTAGTTTCCCTGAAAAACATCCACAATCTGTGTGAGAAGTATGCTTCCTCAAAAGGTTTCTCTGCAGGGATCCTAAGAAATCTCTTTCTGAAGTTTTCCATCTCTGCTTCATTAGCTCCCCTTTTAAGGTGTTTGGCAATCTTCTCTTTCTTTTTTCTTAGAACTCTTCCTAGATTTTCCTTTTCTGTCTCCATGGGCTCAATGATGTCCGTGGGTTTCTTCATGATGGCTGTTATAAGGGTTTTGGAAAGTTTAGACTGCTCCCGGAGTGCGTTAAGTCGTGCTACATCGATCTTCGGTAGTTGCACTCTGGGATGAGGTATGGTATATCGAGCGACAGCGACTCCTGTATGTTAGTCGATATTGGTGTCTCCTGATCGATCGATGGAAAGTTCTTTGTATCGGTCGATAGGATCTGAAGTCGGTTTGACTTCCGTAGGGGCGGGCGGATGTGGGTGTCTAGCTGCGAAGGCTTCGTGTGACATGATCTTGATGGAATTGCATTCGTTGGAGGTTTCCTCGAAGTCTATCGATCGATACTCATCAAATTTATCGATCGCTTCGCTCTTGGTGATATCGATCGATGTCGGGTAGATGATGTCAATCGATATAAGGCGAATCCGGTTTCGGGTGTGTCCTCATGTGTCGAATCTTGCGGCTTTTCTTGCTTCAGCACTTGCCAAAAATCATCATCCAGGATAGCATTGACGTGGTGGTTAGCAGCAGACTCTCTTTGTCCCTTTGCTAAAGCTTCTTGTTTCTTCAAAGCTTCTCCTGTCTAAACCACCTGAGTTTCCACTTTCTTCACATAGGTACTCAAAGCATTAAGCTTTGTGTTCAGGGTGGTGTAGACAGAGTCAATCTTCCCATTGCACCTGTAGCTTCTGTTGGCTCTCCAGAACTCTTTCCAGCATCTCTTCTAGTTTGCTTTCCTGGGTGAGAGGGGTGGATTGGTGTAGAATGAGTTTCCATAACTCCTGTTGTTGTTGGGGTTGCTGCTGCAGTAGGTGGGTTTCTTTGAACTTGGGTTGTAATTGCTTCTCTGTCCTTAGAAGTTCATGTTTCTTCCTCGAATTCCAGATCTCTGAAATCCTGCTCCACTGATCCAGTTCACATCTTCCTCTGTGTAATCCTCTCCAGCTGCAGTTTCTGCATCCTCAACTGAGTAAATCTGCTTGTTTAGTAACTTCTGAACATTGTCCAGCTGTGCTTGAAATTCATTAATTTGTTCATTCCCAAGGAATGATACAGACTTCGCCTTGACAGTGTTTTTCGTGTAGAAGGTGCAGAGTAGTTGCACATTGTTGAATCCATGGTGTCCGCAATCGCGCTTGTAGGATTTGAATCTTCTCCAGGTATCCTTGAATGACTCTCCAGGATCCTGAGTGAATGTAGCAATCTTCCTCCTCCAGTTTTCAACACGTGAATCATCAAAGAAGTTACGCAGGAATGCGTTTTTGATGTCCTTCCAGGTAGTGAGAGAACCTGGTGGTAGTTGCCTCAACCACTGCAAAGCTTCTCCTCATAGAGAATATTTGAAAAGCTTGCAGAGAAGATAGTCTTCAGAGACTCCATTGGCTTTGATGGCGGATATGAGATCCTCAAACCTCTCTAGATGGTCCATAGGAAGCTCATGGGATAACCCACAGAAGGGTATCTGTCCCACAAGTGTGTAGTACTGTGGCTCGAGCTCGAAATCTCCTCTCTAAATGGGAGCAGGGCGGATGGCTGATCGGTTGGTATATAACTGATCTAGACGGTTGTAGTCAGCCAAGGTTCTAGCTCCGTTAGCCTCATCTACAGGTTGGATGAGGTTTGTAGTTGCAGTGTCTTACTCAAGAATGATTTTCTTTTGAGCATTCAGCTTCTGACCTGCTGCATTACGCAGGTGACCATCTTGATCATGCATGTCTCAATTCTCATCGGTTGTGAGAATAATAGGCATTACCATGACTCGGCGGGTAGTATCGATCAATGTAATGTGATTAATATCGATTGATGTCGGATGAAAGGTATCGGCCGACGAACGGTTGTTGATGTCGATCGATGAAGCGGTGCGAGTATCGGTCGACAAAGAAGGTGTCTCGGTCGACTGTGGTAGGCGAGTATCATTCGACAAAGAGTAGTTGATGTCGATCGATGTGGAACGTAAGTTCTTGCGGATGCTACGTTCCAAGCTGTGGGGGTCTTCTGAGTACACAAGTTGAGGATTCTTGTTGCTTCTAGTACTGCTGGGCATGTACCTGGAAAATACAAGATTTTTTTTTTGCGTCAGAAAATGATTAAGTAGTAACAAATAATCTATACCTAATCAGATTAAATCTAATGGCTATCTTAGCTCCCCGGCAACGGCGCCAAATTTGATATCACTCAAATTACCCTAAGGAGTGAATTACCCTCTCAAATAAGAGGTTCATATGTAGTACTTAGGGATCGAATCACGAGAAGCGAAGGAACACAAAAGATTGTAATCTTTAGAGACTAAGCTAGGTTGAAATATGTTTAAATGTAAATTGCAGTTGTGAGCAATGATAAGTTGCTCAAGAGAATGGTTTTAGGTTATAAGCAATAAGAGAAAGTAGTTAGATTCAAGGTTGCTATTCAGTTAATTCGGGATTATAATGCTATAGATGTTTTAATGAGTTGCTTGCAGATACTAAAGAACTTCAATTCTTAGATTTGTCTAATATCTATCGTTTATTAGACTCGTGTATTGATCTGACTGCCGACAATATCGATCGATGTTTTGACAGCTTGTATCGATCGATATATTTGTCGTCGATCGATTACTCTATTTTAGTATTTGAATATATGTTCACCAAGATCATAGACCGGCTCTCGGTTAACCCTAGAGGATCTCAGCTTATACAAGATGATGCCAGGAGAATGATTTGTGGATTAAATCACTTCCAAGATCATATTCTAGTTAACTACTCCAGAATAAGCATTAGGGTTCATCAGGATAATGAGTATACAACTCAACAATCTATAGTTGTAGATTTATCCCTCATAATTATTTGAACCCTAAATCTAACAAAGGAATCTACTCAGACATGGCTAAGTGATTCATAGCATCAAGGTAATAATATCAATTCATTAGATTTAGAAGACCGAACACTTAAGTTCCTCTTGATACCAAATCTCTTTGTATATTTCTTCTAAAAACTAGAATCCTATAACATTTGATGAAACAGAATTAAGATGAAAAGAATACTTTTATTGATAAATGAAAAGTATTTAGAACAATAGAAAGCAAGTAAAAGAACTAGAAGGTATTGAAAGCAAACTTTGCCAAAACACATAGGCAAAGCTATAAATATTGAGTTCAATTAGGTTAAAAACTCGTCAGGGGCATTATTGTAATAATGAGAGATCCTGGGCTTCAAATCGATTGAAAATATTCATTCTTCTTCTGCATGCTCGATATCGATCGATAGTACTAGGCGTACATCGATCAATGGAGTATCTCGTCATCGTTTCTTCGGATGCATCGTCGATCGATTACACATAATGGGTATCGATCGATCACGTCTGATCTTATAGTCATCTTGGGAAAACTCTCCTTTAAGCTCCATAATGGCACCTAAAACGTCACTTTACTCCATATATATATAGTAAAATCATAGAAAAACCATGGGTAAAAGTGGGTCAAAATCATAGTATATCAAGGAGAATTCTTTTTGGTTGCTATAAATTAGGTTTATTATAAGATTTGGTTGTATATAATAGGTTGGACAAAAAAAAATGAAAAGGTCCAAGAACTTTGTTTAAGTAGATTCTTATAACTCATTCGCTTTTAATAGTATTGATATCTATATATATAAAATAGATTATTTTCTCTTCATTTGACATGTGGAAGGGGGGTTTGTTGACATGTGTCCTTTTTTTTTTTACATTTTAGCTCCTTCATTTTTTATATTACTGCAATTTGGTTCACCACTTTCAAAGTATGCACAATTAAATCATTCTCACAATAATCATCATCATTTGAAGTGTTATAATCTATTTTATCAGTCACAGAAATACATGATGAATTAAAAAATAAGTAAAGTAATATAAATATATTTTAACTATTTAATTCATTCACAACTAAAAACAACATAAACATTCGTTCTTTTCTTATTTTACTATTTTCGAAATATTTGCTTACAAATTATATATTTAATTTTAATATTAACTAAACTAAAAAGAATAAACTATATCAAAACACATAATTTAAATATAAAACCTCTATAATCACAAAGAGAAGCAAATTGTCGAAGTAACACTAACTCAATAAAAATCCAGAATTGAAGGAAATCAAGAACAAAGACAAACTTACCGCGCTTTATTATAGAGTGTCATAGTCATAACAAAAAAAAGGTCAGAAAATGATTGAAAGATAAACTTTGGAACAAAGCAATCTCTCGAACACAAAAAAGTGCAATCAAAGACCAACAAAAAAACATGTTGCACAAAGAATAATCAACAAAAGGCCAAAATCGCTACGACGCACGAAGACGCTTTCCTAACGCACCATAAGCGCAACTACGAGCTAAGAAGTAAGAAGCACCTCACAAACTAAACAAACACAAATAAAAAGCTCATTCCAGCAAAGAACCACTAAGCTTTAATAGAAGAAACCAAAAGCTCCAGGAGACTAACTTTGAACACTTATACTAAAGGAAACATGGGAAAAAAAGAAACAACCTGAGGGAGAAAGAATGGAAGACCATAAAAAACCTTCGAAACCTACAAATCATACATGGAGAAAAACACTATCTAAACATAGAGTGGTAAGCATGGCGAAAGAGACAGCCACAAAAGACGAGGAAAGTGATGAAAACTGCAACGAGATGAAAAAACAGAAAGGGAGGTAGACAAAATGAAATCGATAAACCGTGGAGCCTTCCTTGAGCTACGAAAGAGAACATACAAGTTAGATCACCAAAATCCAAATCTTGAAAACTAATACAAGCTTGGACTATTGATAGTAAACCAACGACGAGGATAACAACATAAAAGACGACTAAACTGAGGCTCAACCCAGGGAGATTTAGTTTCCAACATAAGTTGAAATCTAAGGAAGACGAGGAGCAGCCAATATTGACTGGAAGAGCTTACAATGCCGTTATAAACAATCACATAACTAGGAACTTATAAACCCGATCTATAACAAATACCATATAATCTCACATGAAAAAAAATGAGGAAGAACAAGAGCATGGTGGTAAGTATTTTTTCCAATGATGGTGAGAAACATATCAGACCAAAATGGTAAACGAAATACATAGATGGTGAATGTCAAATATCAAAATATGGAGAGATGGCAAAAAAATATGTGAATATCTTAAATGTTCAAACAATTTTTTTTTAAAACATAAAATACAATTTTTATTGTTTAAACTCTTTATCTTAGATCAATAAAACAAATTTATTGAAATTCAATATGCTTGGCTTCAATATACTTTATATCATAGGCATAATTAATAAAGACAATCACATAATTACATCATCCAAATAATCATATACTTAACAGCATTAGAACAATATTCTGGGCGAGCGCGGACACGCCTCTAGTATTTTAAATTTGTAAACTTTAAACACAAAACTTTAAAACTTTAGTATTTCATAGTGAAGCCTCAATCTTAATCGGAATCAGCTTTAGTATAGTCAAATCTTAGTCTTAATCTTAAGCCCTAAAACCTCAATCATCCTAAGCCATGAACTCTCAATCTAAACCATATTCCAAATTATATACCCTAAAATCTTACAAAAAGAAACATTAAAAATCTAATCGAAGCATTACCTAACGGTAAATCTGGAACATAATCTTAAAATTTAAACTCTTTTTTTTTGTCAAGTTTAAACCTAAAAAACTATTCCAACCCCTAAACTATAAACTATAAACTAAATCTTGTACCCCAAATCCTAAATCTAAACACCAAATCAAACATTTATAATAACTCAAGCACTAATTCTTAAATCTAAACAAAGTTTATATTTTTAAATTTTAATCTAAATTCTTATCCAAACCCCATATTTCAAATTAATTTCTTAAATCATAAACACAAAAGTGTAAATTTTACATATACAAATCTAATTACTATAGTATATTAACATAATAGATTATAAATTTTAAATCTAATATTTTCAAGTTCAAGTTCTAAATATTACACATAAAATTAAATTTTAAAATTAACTTATTTTAATTTAGATATAAAGACTAATAAACTAAAGAATAAATAAGTTAAAAGAATATATTTTTTTTTTTCTTTGTGTATATAAGATTGATGTTTTATTTATAATTAATACATTTTATTTTAGAAGTAAACCATAATTTCAAATTTAGCAACATGAATAGTAAAATTTAATTAAAAGCAAATAAATTAACAAAAAATAATAATCAAAGTATATATTTATTTTTTATTTATATGTGTGAAAATCTTCTTTTGTTTTTTTAACACTGTATCAAGAACATAAAATTTTGCAGAAAAGCAAAGCCAAACACTCAAGGCCTGCAACACCAACCTCAAAAGAAAATAGAAAGATGAAATAGAGTCTAAAGCTCACTCTCCCAAAGAAACAACCCAACCACTAAACGCTTCCAACGACACCCTCAACAGACCCTGGACCTCAACGCTTCCTCCGCAGCAAGTTATTTAGCCAAACCGGACTCCCTTGAGCTACATAAGATTGAAATCTTCTCTCATTTGTAACACTCCGAGCTATTAAGAAAGCAGATTTATTTCTCTCTCTGTTCACAGTACACAATTCCCAGTCACCAATCTTGTTCATGACATCTCTTATCTATACTCCATACGCTCGGTAAGCAGGCCACGCTTTCGGATTATTCACCGCCCCTACCACATCAAAATCCTCCACCTCCAACCTAACCCTCTGTATTTTATGAGACATCATATTCTCCGCAGCCCATATCACACCCAATCGTTTGACCTCCAGAAGCAAAGAAACACCATTAAAAGCTAGTCTGTTATGTAACAAAGCCACACCTTCACTGTTTCTAACAATCCACCCCATCCCCACCATTTTCGTCTTTTTGACCCACGAGATACCTAGACTGCACTTCACTCTTCCTTCCTCTGGTGCCTTCCAGACCTTATCATCGCTACACTTTCGGGCCTTAGCACTCCCATCACCTTTAGGTGCCACCACCACCTCAAACCATCGTTTTGCCTCTTCACGACCCTTAGTTACCGTATCCTCTGCAGCATAATCCTTCCCTTCAAATAAAAAAGAAATCCTATTCTTCCACAACAACCATATGATCCAAGGGAAGCACCTTATAACCTCCTTCAGTACCTTCTGGTCGCTTCCCTTAGACAGCAAGTAACTAAAATTCTCATAAAGAGATCGATGCTCGAAACCTCGTTGGGGGAAAGGGAAACCCGGCGTCGCTCATACCAAACGAGCAGCTTGACAAGTAAACAAAACATGGTTAATAGATTCTCCTTCTTCCCCACATCTAGGACATATAGAATCAACTTTCATCTCTCTTGCATTACACTCATCAGCCACACCTAAAGCATTTGATAACGCCTTCCATAGAAATTTTTTGATCTTTGGAGCTGTATCAACCTTCCACACTTGACTTCTCAGAGAATTCAGAGAAGGCTTACTCTGAGCTAAGACTTTAACCTCGGATTGATCTATAGAACACGCGAACCAGTATCCCGATCTCACAGAATAGGCACCCGACTTATTATGTACCCATTCGTAGGAATCTTTCATCCCATAAACCGGTTTCATCTTCAATATTTTCTCAATATCATAGGGGGAAAAACTTCCTCAAGCTTCCCTCTGTCCCAAGTTTTCGTTTGTGGATCAATGAGATCACAAACCCTTAGATCAAGGTTGAAAATGATTTGTTTCCTCATCGGAGCCATTGGTTCAGCTGCAAACAACCATATGTCCATCCACACTTTGATAGTCTCTCCCGACCCCACATTACATCTTAAACCTTTTACGAAAAGCTCACGTCTGTATACGATGCTTCTCCAAGCATATGATGGCCTTGGACCAAGCCTAGCATCTAAAAACTCGCCCAAGGGATAATATCTGCTCCGCAACACCCTGGCACATAAAGATTCAGGGTCCATAAGCAAACGCCAGCCTTGTTTTGCCAACAAAGCCTGATTAAACTTCTCCATATCTTTAAAACCCAAACCCTCATCCTTCTTGTCCAAGCATATTCTCTCCCAAGAGACCCAATGCATTTTATTTTTTTCCTTCTTGTGCATTCCACCAGAAGTTTGCCATTGCACTGGTGAGATTTTTGCATGTCACCTTTGTAAACTTGAAAACAAACATTGCATAAACCGGCATCGCCATAGCCACTGATTTTAACAAGACTTCTTTACCTCCAGTCAATAGGAAAGAAGCATACCACCCTTGGAAGCGAGACATCATTTTCTCTTGAATATATTGTAGCATATCAACCTAGAGCTGCTAAAACATTTAGGCAATCCCAGATATTTCCCAGACCCACCTTTATTAGTGATTCCTGTGATCTCTTTAATCTTCACTTTCATCTCATCAAAAACTTTCCTACCAAAAGTGATAGCCGATTTCTGAAAACTAATCACTTGGCCGGATACCAGTTCATACTCTTTCAGTATCTTACACACCGCCCTGCATTCATCTTCGTTCGCCTTAAGCAATAGCAGGGAATCATTAGCAAAAAACAAATGGTGAACCGCAGGCTCTGTTATGGTATTTTTGTGTTGGGTCGTTTTAGTACTACGGAACACAGGAAGACTTATGTATTTAGAAGAGAAATCGAGGCAAAGAGATGTATTATTGAGTATCTTAAGCGTTTACAACGTTGGATGCGTGATCCCTTAGTTTTCTAGCCTAACTCGATGATCTCTAAGCCTCTGAAAGTTGATCCCCTGTTCTAGGGTTTGGGCTCCCCTTTTATAGTAGATGGATGTCGGTTAAGTAGGGCGAACTCTTCCATAATCGTAGAAATAGAAGTTTTCCCATTACTAGAAAACTTCTATTTTATTGCGAGGGGTCGGACCCTGGTTCCTTCCGGCAGGGGCTGGACCCTGGAATCTCCTAGCAGGGGCAGGACCATGGGTCCTTCTTAGGAGAAAGGTCTGGAAATCAAGGACCCCTTCGAAGGCTGGAGAAATCTTAGGTCTTGGATATTTTTCCCCAACAGTTTGCCCCTTATTCCTTGATTGCTTCGTGGGAGGCAAAGGATAACATGTGATCTTAAACCTTGGTAATCTTTCTTCAAGCAGGAGAAGGGCCGAAGTCTTAGTAATGGAGGCGAGGCTTGGGATATTGACTTGGAAACTTCTGATCCGGAATTTAAGAAATCGATCCAGACCGGTTTCATTTATCGGGATCTTTTTTCGTTTTCGGGAGCGGTAATCTCGAAAGATCCGGGGAGCGGGATAATTCAAATTTCAAACTCTACCTCGCAAGTAGCGAGTTTTTAGATCTGGATTTTCCCGAGATGACGTTCAACGGCTCTTTCCTTTTGGCGAGGATAAATATACACTCTGGGCCTCACGTTTTTCCCACTATCTCTTCGAAGCTTCATCATTTCTTTTTCTCGGGTATAAAATTAACTACTCCATCAAAGCTTCTTCTTCTTTCTATCGGTAGAGATGGGTGGTTCGGAGAGGAGGGTTGAACCATTATTATCTAGGTCGGGTAGTCCACAAAGCCCCCGGGCCTCGGCTCGTCCTTCGTTTATTCCTCTTGGGTCTCCACAAGTGGGTCCCCATCGTCGGCTGGAGAAGACGAGGTACGGGATTGGCGGAGGAAATACGTACTTCCTTCTTCCATTGCTCTTCGTGCCCCCGAGTCATTGGAGCGTGCCTCTGGTGGCATGCCCGAGGAGATCGCCGTTTACGAAGCTTTCTTTGAATCCGGTTTCAGAGGTGACGTTCCATCGTTGGTTGCAGATCTTAGTAACTATTTTCATCTCACTTTCCCAGCCCAATCCTCCAGCCTGGCGTATTCTTGTGGCGATTCAGAATTTTGGTGATGAAGAAGATTTGACCCTGGGAGTTAATGAGGTGCTTTTCGCCTACCATATGGCTCCAATAAATGGCAATGAAGGGCGTTTCCACCTTCGTCCACGTGCTGGGCTTCCCATAGTTGAAGAGCTTCCCAAAGTTGATCGTAAAGGGTTGGCCTTTGAGAAGAAGTGGCCTGAAAAATATGTTTTTATGACCCTTCCCGAGTCATTTTATCGATGGTGCTTCGCAGGTAGGGGTAGTGAATACTTTCGTAGTTGATGATTGGGCTCTGCTTATTTTCTTTTATTCTTTTGTAGAGGGGACTCATCCCACTCCCGCTTAAGGGAAGGACAATGTTCTTAAGGCAAGGCTGTTCCCTACTGAGCGGCGCCAAGTGACTTATCTTCTTAGCCCGAGGGTGATATCACTACAAGAAAAAAGGTTTTTCAGACTGCATAAATAGTAGGAAATCAGTCACTAAACAGAAAATTACGACTGATTTACGAGTGATCATGACAGTCATAATAGTGCTCGTCGCAAAATAAAACAGTCGTAATCCAATCGCTAAATAGAGACTGTTTAGTGACTGATTTGCCCAGTCGTTGATCAGTCACTAAATAGTCACAAAATTTTATTATTGAATTGCTACTAATTAGTGACTGATTTTGCGACTACTTTTACGACTACATGCCAAATAAAAAATTAAAAAAAAAAAGAAATTTATTCGTTAATTTTTTTTTATCAATTATTAATTAATTTTTTATTAATTAATTTTTAAAAAACAATTAGTGTTATTAATTTTTGTCTCAAACCGGGAATGGTTAATGGTTAACCAGATACAATCAGATAAAAGAAGAACCCAGACAATTAAACCGAAAACCAAAGAAGCCATAAATAACCGACAGTGAGATCGCTATCAAACTGCCGCCGCCATGTTCTCCGGTTACCCTTAGCTCCAGTCCATGCCTTCGCTCTTTCTCATCTCTCCCCGTTCCTAGCTGATAACTCCGACGGGAATGACCTTGAAGCTTCGTCCTTACTCTCCATTTACCACATGCGGCTTGCAACAACCCCGCACCACGACGTCGTACCTGTCTTGAAGCTCACGACCACCACCTCTCCTCACCACCCACCTTGCTTTACCAAAAACAATACAAAATCAGAGAGAGATTGAGATAGAGAGAGAGAGCTTGACCGGCGAGGTTCATGGCAAAGAGAGGCTGAGAAGAACTTGATGACCGTAGACGGAGTGAAGAGAGGTGGCGACGAGATGAGGTAGAGGCGTAGAGCCACACCGAAGCTCCCTCTCCATCTCTGCTTCTTCATGGCATCTTCTTCTTCTTCTTGTAAGAGAGATATAGAGATAGAGGGATAATGAGATTGCTTCTTCTTCTCTCAGTCTTTGTTGATTTGTTGTTCATTGTGTACAGATAGTGCGATACAGAGAGATAGGAGGATATGATCCGTAGAAGGTGAGGAGGAAAGAAAAAAAGTCAGTTAATTTACATCTGTTGGATCAAGTTAATCCAACGATAGATAACATTGATCCTTGTCTTCTTCAAATTGACCAATGGGAAGCTTTCTCTAATATTTATTTATTAATATTTATTTATTTAAATTTATGCTTTTATTGTGTAGTTAGTCCAACGGTGGACCAATGGTATAAGTGGGTGACTTTTTAATTTTGGACTTCAAGTTTGTGATTTAAAATACTATTAATACAAGAATTATCACTTTATCAGGGTGTAGAAAATGGAATATAGGTTTGGATTTAAGAATGGGATTACACTTTTTATTAAGATTTGAGATTAAGTTTTCTAAATAAATAAGTTTATAGTTTAAGTTTAAGATCTAGATTGGATTTTTTATGTAAGGTTCATATACAAATTTATTAGGTAGATGAAATGAAGTTGAATGTGTATGTACCTCTACAGGTGGTAGTGAACGTGAGTGTATCATGTTTTGTTTATAGAACCGTTAAATATTTGTTTTCTTCGATTTCTTAATGGTCTTACTCATACATTTATTACATATGATATGATTCACACAGAACAACATAATAATCAATAAAAATTTCTAACCAGTTTTAATTTACTATAGTAAATTTTAGTTAAAGTCTAATTTTTGAAATATAGATTTGGGGTAGAAGGTTAATTTGGAATCTGAAAGTTAGGAGATTAAAGTACGATTTGAGATAACCATTTTTAAAAGATTAGATTTTTATTTAAATTTGAAATTTTTGAATTGGTATATAGATTTGTGACTTGGAGTATAAGTTTTAGGTTTAGAGTTTATGGTTTGGTATATAGTATTTGGGTTATAAATTTAAGATTTGAGATTCATTATAAGATTAGTTGTAAGTTTAGATTTAATATTTGATGTTACAATTTTATATTTGAGTTTTAAAATATTATAATTGGAATTTGTATTTATGATACTGGGTTTTAAGAAATTGTGTTTAGGGGTTAGATAGAATTATTGTGTGAAAGTTTAGAGTTTTAAGGTCTGTATTTAAAGTTTATAGAGCAAATATGTTTAGGGTTTAGGATATCAGATTTAGGTTTATGATAATATATATACCGACTGTTTTCCTACTAATTTCAGACTGATTTTGCTACTGATATATTCAGTCGTTAATACTCGGTATACCTACCTTAAAAATGATATTCACGTGTTTTATAATGGTTTTTAGTGACTAAATGGTGATTGTTAAGCCCCAAAATAACTCAATCGGTAATCAGCCGCTAATTTAGTGACTGATTACCGACTGCAATTTGCCGACTACATATTAGTCGCATTTTAGTCGCTAATTTACGACTAAAGAGTGACTATTTTTCTTAGTCGTTATTTAGTGACTGTTTCGCTACCAAAATCTTTGGACCGCAAATCAGTCGCTAATCAGTCAGTAAATATTCAGTAAATTTAGTGACTACACCATCAGTCGGGAAAATCAGTCACAAAATTCGTGTTTTCTTGCAGTGTACGCCGCAGCAAACTATGGGGTAAACTTCTTTTTATGGAATGTATAGGATTCTCTTCGTTGTTTGACTGATTGTGGGAAGGTTCCGATCAGGGGATGTGACGGAGGAGGATTTGGAAGATCCAATGGCATCTTTCAAGAGGGCCACTGACGCAATCTCTGCACGAAAGGGTTTACCCGTCGGGGAGACAGCCGGAAGAGGGAGCATAACTATCGGGAACAAGTGCAGGATGACGAGGAATGAGGATGTCTCTTCCAGCCAAGGCAGCGGACAGAAGGAGGACGTGAGTCCAATGAGTCAGCAACCATCATTGAGTAGATGCTTGCTCGGAAGATTATCGACCGTTCTAGCTGATTTGAACGCAGGCATATTCGCCAAGATGCAGGCTTTTCCTCCGGAGAAGAGTCCTTCGGAGGCGGTGCAGCAGGTTCAGAGTGGACTCTTCCAGGTAGGTGATGATATACTGTTCCTCATCTTAGTCCTCTGGTTCACGTTTTCTTTGTTTTACTTGCGTAGGTCCTTTCACAATAACATCATTTGTAGGATCGGATGATAAAGGAAGGTGTGAACCAGGACAAGATAATGGAATTATCAAGTCAGCTGTCCGACGAGAAGGGCAGGCGGGTTGGTAAAGAATTAGAGCTTCGGGATCTACAAGCTAAGATTCGAGCCATCGAAGGTTCGGTGGAAACTGCTTCAGCTGAATTCCTTCAACTAAGTCGAGAAAAGCAAGAGCTGGAAGAAACTGTCGTTGAGCTTCGATCCGAGGTGGAGACTTTGAAGAACGAGAAGAATATGGCCGTGAGTAGAGCAAAAATGGTTGCTCGTTGGAAAGTGATGAGAGAATGGTTTCGAGGACAGACCTCTAGATGGGACCTGGCCAAAGAGTTCTCTCAGTTTAAAACGGTAATGTCGGCCGAGGCGGAGCTCAGGGGTACCAAACCTCCCACCTTTGAGGATGAACCTGATATCCGTTCGACCAGGCGCGGTAGACCTTAGGGACTTTCTTTTGTAACGGTTGCCCTTCGTAGCTTGTCTTTGTTTATCCAACCATGTTTTATTTGCTTTTCTACAAAACAGTCCCTTTCATTAAGATTGCCTTTTGGTTGAGAACGTTCACGGCTGTATGGCTTGCGACCCACATTTGTTCGAAGAAATGTGTAGGTGTAGGACTTCTTGACGTCTTTGAGATGGAAGGATGCTTTGATGGTTGGATGACTGATAGGAGGGATCTGACCCTTTAGTGAGTCGTTGTCTAGGACCTGAGTCCTGTTAATGATTAGATCAAGACCTGAGATCATTCAACAAAGCATTAGATCTTGTAATCCAGTCTTAAAAACTTGAGTTTTATTTTTAGGAATGTAAGATCTTTGCTGGAAACTCGGAAGTTCCAGCCTGATTAGAACCCTAAAGTTATTGGACCCTTGAACTCGGAAGTTCTGAGGATCTTGAACCCTTAGGTTCCCTACCTAGTCCCTGAGGCCGTTTTTTGAACCCGAAGGTTTGTTCATTGAACCCTGAGTTTTTTGGTTTAACCTATGGATCCTGGGACCATGGTTTAACTCAAGGGATACTTCGAACCTGGAGGTCAATACCTTTAGATCCTAAGATCTTTGGTAATTCCCTGAGGTCAGTATTAGGACTTTGAAATCCTTGATCCCGAGGGTCTTTTAGACTCGAAAGTCTTCGATTCGTTTTTAGGTGATCTTTATGAATCCGGAGATTCTTTAAAGGCCTATAGGTTTCAATGGACCCGAGGGTTCCAAAGAACCTAGAATCATTTCGAACCCGGAGGTTCTAGACCATGATGGCACATTGAATCCTGGGAGATTCTGGATCCTGAGGTCGTATCAAACCCTGAGGTTCTTATCGAACCCTGAAGTTCTCGACCCGAAGGCCTTGATTCAATCCGGAGATTCTAGACCCTGAGGTCGTATTGAACCCTGAGGTTCTTGACCCGGAGGCCTTGATTGAATCCGAAGATTCTAGACCCTGAGGTCATATTGAACCATGAGGTTCCTGACCCGGAGGCCTTTATCGAATCCTGAGATTCTAGAACCTGAGGTCATATTGAACCCTGAGGTTCTTGACCCGGAGGCCTTGATTGAATCCAGAGATTCTAGACCCTGAGGTCGTATTGAACCCTGAGGTTTCTGACCCGGAGGCCTTTATTGAATCCGGAGATTCTAGACCCTGAGGTCATATTGAACCCTGAGGTTCTTTGGGCTTATGCGTTTCAGGAGTCTTTTGATCGTCCTCTGCTGCCCGGAGGCGCGCTGTGAGAGACAAGGTTTCACTTCTTAGATTCAGGTTAGGTTGAGAGAGATGATGAATAAGAATCGTGGGCTGAATCCCGTAAGTAAGCTTAAAGAATGAATTTGATTTTATTGATGAGTTGAAAAGATGATGAATACAAAGAAAAGTATCTTGAGTTGATTACAAAGGAAATACGTAATGCTTTTAGTCTAATACAAAAGTTGGTCTATGAAAAGAGATCCCCTTGTCTTCGATCTTCTCCGTCTTTATATAGTCTAGGTTTCGTCGATAGCTCCTCAACTAACCTCCGAGATATACGGCTTTAGTTATGGGACTTGCTCCAGGTTCCTCTTGACCGAGTCTCTCGAAGTGTTAGCTCCCTTTCTATCGTGACTTCTGTTACGATAGCTTCCAGGTTCAGCCTCCGGCTCAGCTTCTAGCTCTATTTGTTATGATGGGCTCACCGCGGCCCACTTATTAGCTCGTGCTTACCGGTACCTCACCTGAGGGTCATATTCGGGTCCAACAGTTTCCCCCAGCTTCCGAATAAAATCTTTTTTGTCTCGGAAGCTAGATTCTAGCTATCGATTTTATCTTTTCGTTGAGGTAATGATTAGTTCTTATCCCGTTTAGATTCGGTTTACTTGATCTAACGGTCTTTATTGCGCTTGACGAAACCTACGGCTCAGATGGAGAGGATTTGAAATAGTGTTTCCGAATCTCGAGAGTTGATGGGATATAAAGCTGTAAGCATTAACTGCTACGTCTCCCACTTTCTCCACGCCTCCGTTCAGTTTCCTAAGGTAACTTCTCTCTTCTCTCTTCATTTTTACTGCGATTTCTTTCTTTTTTTTATCTTATTCGTTACTCTTTCTGCAAATTCTCTCCCAAACCTTGCAATATATTATCCTCTTAATCTTCCTGTACCATGGATCATCCGAAAGAAGGTTCCGGAGAAACCGGGATGCCTCCCTCTGCCTCTGGAGCTGAACTGCTAAAGGTTAAGCAGGAGGTCGGAGTCAAGATGAGGAGAGAGAAAAAGAAGGCTAAGGAGACAATCGCGACTAGGGTCTCCAAGCGGAAGAAGAAGGGTGATTCTAGCGGGAGTGGTCCTCACTCGCCTTCGTTGTTGAAGGGCCAAGACGTGGTCAACCTCATGGTTCAAGCTCTTGGCCGGAAAGAGCTTGGCCGGGCTTGTAATTCCGATGAAACCCCCGAAACTGCTCCGGAGGGTTGGTTCTGTTGTCAAGAGAAGTACATCTCCAAGTGTCACCTGAGATTTCCTCTTCCGACCCTGTTGCTTGATCTCCTCGATCATTATCAATTAGCCATTTCCCAACTTTGTCCCTCAGTCATCCGAGTGATAAACGTCTTTATCACTAGATCTAAAGAGGAGGGGGTTAGCGTTGGTCTTACCGAGCTTTTGAGCCTCTTCTCACTGAAGGAGAGTGCTTCTAAGGAGGGTGGTACCGGGACCTACTACCTCCCTAGTCGTCCTAATCATGTTATCTTTAGATTCTCTAGCAGTGATGACGATTGGAGGAAGAAGTACTTTTATGTTAAAGTCGATCCTTCGACAGTTCCTGTGGGTCGGAACCTCAGGATCACTTGGTCTAATCCATCTGGTTAGGAATTCTAGGGATATGTTCTATCCGTTTTATTTATTTATGGTTGCTTAATCTTTTTGCTCGGATTTGCTTGCAGAAATCGAAGATCCTCCGAAGCTCTCTACCAAGCTCACTAGAGCCATGTTCCGCAAGTTGCAGCAAAGTCCTTGTACCTGGGTAGCTTATACCACTTCTCGAATAGGTGCAGCCAGATTCCCAGATACCTACAACGTCTCTTTCCAAGATCCCATTCCCGTCGAGGACCTTGAAAGTAAGCTCAAGTTCGAACCTTTTTTTAACGACTTTATTGTATAAGTTTTTAATCTTCTTAAGAATTTCCATTATTCCAGTTTCGGCAGGTGACTCAGTTGTGTCGATCTCAACTGGTGCTACTGCTTCAGGAACCGAAAAGACTCAGCCAGGTGACATGACTCTGAGACCATCGTTCCGTTCTAGGGGTAATCCCTCCAAAAGCTGCTAGTACCTCCCGTGGAGGCGATAAGAACCAAGGAGGATCGTTCCTCGATTCAATGAAGGAAGTTTTGGATGACGGAGGGTCCGGACCTGCTGTCGAGACCACTCCAGCTGAGGTTGTAGCTCAGGATGATGCTCCTCTCCCTGAGGTCCCGGTGCCGGAAGCTGATTACCAGGTTCCGAGGGGTACCTCTGAGGTCGAGCCGTCGAGACACAAGAGGCCTAGGACCGATCAAGTCGGAGCTCCTACCCGGTCTTCTTCCTCGTCTTCTAGAGGAGGAACCGTCGGGTGGAGTTTTACCCATTCAAAGCCTGGGTCGATCCTGGACGACCCTTGGGGCCTGGCCGCAATACTGAGGCACCTGAAGAGGGTGGGATGTCCTCTTCCAGCGCTCAAAGACCTGACTAACCGGGACGAGTATCTTGACATCGCCCACTGTATGGGTCAGGTACATGACTCTATCTTTTCTTCGTTTACACTTTTTGAAGACGATGATATATATATTTTTGGTTTTGTTGCAGTTTGCTGGGGCTGTTAACAGGGCCCAGCTCAAGTTTGAGAATGCTTTGCATGATGCCCCCAATGCTGGTGAGCTTGCCGAGGTTACCGAGATGGTTAAGGCAGCCAAGGCCGATCTTGATCAAGCCCGGGCTCGAATTTTGGAACTTGAGGCTGAGGTGACGAAGCTAGGTTCTAAGGCTGATGCTCAACAGGGGAAGATCGAGAGTCAAGAGCTCGAAATCTAGGTGAAGAGCAGAAGGATCAACGAGCTAGATGCTGCTCGTAGGGTAGCTGAACATCAGGTCCGTGACCTCATTATCACGTCCCAAGACAGCCAGAGGAACAAGGAGGCTGAAGTCAAGCTAGCTGTGAGGGAAGAGAAGAAGGAGGTCACCGAAGCTTACGGCAAGATCCTGGCCTGTGTTCAGGAGAAGTTTGCTAGGAAGAAGGAGAAGGTCAGCGATTTGGTTTATGCTCAGGAGCTCTTGAAGTTACGCCGAAGCTAACGCCGACCTCTTGAATGACATGTTGAACAACAAGATTTAGAGTGTTGAAGAGGAGTACAACCACTTGGTGGCCTTGTTACCCGGAGCAGCGACTGCGTATGAGAAGGCTCAAGTCTCCGACTTTTCAGTCAGCAAGCTTCCTCTTCCCCAGATCTCGGAGAGCTCAGGTACTTTCGAGATTAACATGTTTAATCCATCCTTTTCTGGGGAGTATGGTTCTAATTTGGGTTTGATGGCTCCTGACTTAGCTCTGATCGAAGCGGCTACAGGAGGCGATGATAATGTGGTTGAAGAGGGAGTTCCTGCTGGTGATGGTGATCCGATCCAGGAAGAGAATGAAGGTTGAGAGCTGTGGCTCTTTTGAATTTATGTTTTGTGTTTTTCAAGACTTCGGCCTGAGGGCTTTTGTTTCATTTAAGCTTTATGACTTAGTGCCTGAGGAGGCCTTTAAACCTTAAAACTTGTTGGATTTCAATAGCCTGGGGAGGCTTTTAAACCCTTTCTTATGTTTAAGTCTTGGTTATTATTTTTGTTTTAGCGCTTTTGAACTTAACTTCGTTTTGTTTAGACATAGTGATCATGAATCTCGGCTGAGTCGTGTGTCGTGATCATTGGATCGGATTAGGATCTTTAGTCTTAATCTGTGATAAGCATTTAGTTTAGTATACATTCGGTCATGAGGACCTTAAAGAGGAGTCTTTGATATTAGCTCGGGGAATTTAGGGACCCGAGTCTGATTTGAAAGGTTCTGGGACTTGGCGTCTAGGTTAGTAGGAACCTGAATTTATATTCATAGGAACCTGAGTTAGTTCGAAGGATTTCGAGACCTTTGGAGTTTAACGGATGAGATTGAGGAATTTTGAGATCTTGTTGATTCTTTAGGATTTTAAGACCTTGTTGATTGTTAAGGATTTTAAGACCTTAGTTGTTGTTAAGGATTTTAAGACCTTGTTGATTGTTAAGGATTTTAAGACCTTAGTTGTTGTTAAAGATTTTAAGACCTCGTTGATTGTTAAGGATTTTAAGACCTTAGTTGTTGTTAAGGATTTTAAGACCTTTGGACTTGTTAAGGATTTTAAGACCTTAGGTTCAGGTTTTTAGAGACCTGAATGTATTTGAAGTTGTTGAGCTTAGGTCCCGATTTAGGGGGACCTGAATTTTCTTGGAGGGTTTTAAAACCTTTGATGTTTATGAAACCGAATTAATCGTTTTATTAAGGTCAGATATCAGAGAATACATTGTTCGAATTATTCATATAGTAACTGTTTTTAGGCTATGTGTTCTTGGTAACACATGCCCCTTTGCTTAGGTGAGGAGATTGGTGAAAAGAGGTTGGGGCTGCACTCATGACGGAGTTGCCTACGTACCCAGTCAAGGGATCAAGCCAAGCGTAGTTCAGGGGAATTAGGTACCTAATGATAGTATCTCTTGAGGTTCGTGGCGTTCCACGATCGGATTTCAAGTACCCCGGTTCGTACCTTCTGGAGTTTGTAGACTCCGGATCGTACTATGTGGATAACTCGGTAGGGACCTTCCCAGTTGGTTCCTAGCTTTCCAGCTCCTGGTTCTTTAGTTCCTTCGAACACCTTCCTAAGTACTAGGTCCCCTACAGCGAACTGTCGGGGCCTTACTTTGGAATTATAGTGCCGTGCCATTGCTTGCTGATAATTTTGAATGCAAAGCAAGGCTTGGTCTCGTCCTTCCTCGATCAAGTCGAGGCTGTCCATTAGGAGCTGGTTATTAGCTGTGGGATTGGAGGTGCAGAGCTCCCGTCGGAGGCTACCTGCGATGGTTTCTGCTGGGACAACAGCTTCCATCCCGTAAGCTAAGGAGAAAGGAGTTTCCTCTGTAGCTTTTCGTGGGGTGGTTCCGCAGGCCCATAGTACTTCGGGTAATTTTTCCGACCAAAGCTCCTTCTGGGCTCCTAGGCGTTTCTTGAGGTTTGCTAAAATTGACTTGTTAGCAGCCTCCGCCTGCCCGTTCCCTTGAGGTCGCCGAGGTGATGAGATGGTGAGGCGGATGTTCCATTTATCGCAGAAACTTTTGAAGTCATGGGATATGAACTGTCCTCCATTGTCTGTTACGATTTCGTACGGGACGCCATGCCTGCATACGATGTTTTTCCATACAAATCCTTCGACCTCAAATCTGTTTATTTGTTGGAAACCTTCAGCTTCGATCCATTTCGTGAAGTAATCGGTTAGGACCAGGAGGTTTAATAACTTCTTTCCTTTCCCTGAAGGTACTAGTGGACCTACAATATCCATGGACCACCTCATGAACGGGTAGGGAGCTGATATGTTGGATAGTTTTTCTGCAGGTTGGTGTATGATCGGTGCATGCCTTTGGCATTTATCGCATGAAGAGGAGTAGACTTCGCAGTCTGCAATAATGGTAGCCAGAAGTAGTCCTGCCTTTTAATTCGGATAGCTAGGGCTCTGCCTCCGGAGTGGTTACCACATGAACCATCGTGCATTTCTTTCATGAGTTTCATAGCTACAAGGCCATGAACGCATTTTAGGTAGGGTCCGGAGACGCTTCGCTTGTGGAGGGCTGATTCGATTATGCAATACCTTGCGCTTAAGGCTTTGAGTTTTCTAGCTTCCCACTCATTAGGTGGAATTTTTCCCTCTATGATATATTCCATGATCAGTATTCTCCAATCTTCTCTTCCTACGACTTTATTGTGGAGAGAGGTGGGAGGTTCCTGTTCGGGACCTGGTGTCGTGGTGCCCCCGGAGATATTCGTTGGCGCAGGCTCCGGAAGGTCTGGGTCCTGAGGGATATCTCCGGTTCCTTCGTCGTCTCCTGGGGTTTGTATAGCGTCGCTATATGAGTTTATAAGAGCGGAGCGGCTTCTCGTTTGGACTTTGTATACGAGTGACTCTGAGGTCTGGATGGTGCCCCCGGAGGTATTCGTAATGTTAGGATCCAGAGAGTCTGAACTTCGGAGAATACCTTCACCTTTGTCGTTATTTTCCGGGTTTTGGATTAAGTTCCTGAAGGTGTACTTTCTGACGCTGCGTGTTCTTGTTTTTGGGAACCAGAATGTTGTGAGAACTTGGGTAGCTACCGTCGGAGGGCTGTTATCCTCCGTTTCTTTATTCGGTTTGCTATCCAACTCAGCCTTGGTAGCTATGTTGATACTCGGTTTCTCGATTCCTTCCACGGGTATAATTTGTTTTACGAGTGGATCGAATGTGGAAGCTAACGCGGCGATCGCGTCTGCTGAAGAGTTTTCTCCGCGTGGGATCCTCGTTAGCTCAAATTTATCGAACCGCTTTGTGAGGCCCATGGCGACTTCGAGGTATGCCCCCATTCTTTCGTCCCTTGTTTCGTATTCGCCGTGAAACTGGCTAGCTACTAGCTGTGAGTCACTATAAGCGTTCAGCTCCCGGATTCCGAGGCTCAGGGCGAGTTTTAAGCCGGCGATTAATGTTTCATACCCGGCTTCGTTGTTTGAAGCGCTAAAAACAAGCCTATAGGATTGTTCGATGGTTTCTCCGGCTGAAGAGGTTAGTCTTAGACCGACGCCGGAGCCTTGTTTTGACGAGGCTCCGTCTACATACAAGCTCCATTTAGGAACCTCTGTTTCCAAGTCTAGGTGTTCAGAGGCTAGTTCGATAATGAAATTGGCGAGGACCTGAGCTTTTGCTGCTGCTCGAGGTCTGTACTCGATGTCGTATTCGCTGAGCTCTATGGCCCATTTAGCTAATCGTCCGGATTGGCTGGGGCTATGCAGAATTGTTCGCAACGGCTGTGAGGTCATTACGACGATCGAGTGCGATTGGAAATAAGGTCGCAGCTTCCTGGCAGTTGTTACGAATGCTAGGGCTAGTTTTTCCATGGTAGGGTACCTCGTTTCGGCGTCTATTAGGCTTTTGCTAGTATAATAGACGGGTCTTTGTTCGTTTTGTTCTTCTCGTACCAACACGCCGCTGACTGCAGCTGCCGATACGGCGAGGTACATGTATAATGGTTCTCCAACCACAGGTTTGGATAGTATTGGAGGTTCCGAGAGGTAAGCTTTTAGTTGTCTGAAGGCTTCTTCACACTTCTCGTCCCACTGGAACTTCTTGTTATTTTTCAGAAGTTTATAAAATGGGAGGCACTTATCGGTGGATCTGGATATGAATTGATTTAATGATGTGATCCGTCCGGTCAACCTTTGCACCTCGTACCCTGCTATATTTAACGTTACGACGAGGGCGTCGTCATGAGGTCTGTCGAGATCTGATGTCTCACTTTCCCAAAAAGAGATTTTAGTGTTAGGCTCGGGTTTGGTCGGTTTGGGCTGAGTGTTTGAAACAGCTTTACGTACGTGACTTTTGATAGAGTTAACGGAGTCTTGACACACGTTGGACCCTCCGAGGATGTAATCGACCCTTGAGCCAGAGCTCGATTGGAGAGGTGGTTTACTCAGGAGGGCCTCGATTTGTAGGCTTTTCCCTTGCGGGAATTTTCCAAGGATCATATCGACTCTCTTTTTGGGAGCTGGGGGTGGTGAGTCTGTTTCTTTTTCAGGTGATTTTTCGCATTTCGGAGAGCTATCTCTGGGACCTAACTTCTGATAAGGCTGTGGCTTTTTGAGTTCCACGTCTTTTATTTCTCCGGCTGCGAATTTAGCAGCCAATTGTCGTTGGAGGTCCCAACATTCTTCGGTTGAGTGTCCCTTTCGATCGTGGTAAGAGCAATGTTTGCTCTCGTCGTAGCCTTTGGACCAGGGGGCTTTGGCTGTCGCGGCGACAGGTTTTTCTTCCTTGTCTTCCTCGATTGCGTAAGAATGCTCTCCCTGGGTCTGATTATTTCGGGAGTTCCCCCTTTTGTGAGGTCCCTTCCCGTCGGAGGCTTCGCCTTTCGGGTGATTCTGAGGTTTTCTATGGAGTTTATCCAATGCCGCTGTTTCCTCCTCCAAGGTGATGTATCTAGAGGCCTTATGGAGGGCGTCATCGATAGTCGGAGGGGGATTCAGCGTCAGCTCCGAGAAGAAACCTGATTTATACCAGAGACCTCTCCTAAGAGCCTCAATGGCTACCTGATCGTTGGGGTTCGAGAGTTTAGTTCTTACTGCCCTGAACTTCTCGATGTAGACTCGCAGCGAGTCTCCCAGTCCTTGTCTGATCTTCCAGAGGTCAGCCTCAGAAGCTTGTTTTAGGATGTGGGTTGAATATTGCTTCATAAAGGCGTTAGCTAACTGATCGAAACTGTCTATAGAGTTCGGCTCGAGGCCAGAAAACCATTCGAGAGCTGTTCCGATCAAGTTTTCAGCAAATGTTCTGCAATATCCTGCATCGCATTCTTTCTTTGTGAAGTGAGCTTTGACGATGGCTAATCGGAAGGCTCTTAAATAAGCCTTTGGGTATGCGTTCCCATCGTATTCGGGAATCTTAATTTTTCGAGTATCTCTTATATAAGAGTTGGCAATTCTATCGGTGAATGGAGTTCCACGAGTCTCCTCAATTAAGCTCTCGATTTCGGGAGCTGAGCTTGTTGCCTTGTGAACTTGAGCTCCAAATTTCTGGAGAGCTATGTGGGTTCGCTCCATGTATCTGCGAATTGCGTCAGGTCCTTCGAAGGGAAGGACGTTTGGGTCATTATCAGACACTCGGCGAGCAGGTTCCTGGCGAGACCGAGCTCGGTCGTTTTCCCAGCTAGCTGGCGAAATAGGTTGCTCATTGGTCCTTAGGCTCCGAGCAAGATTAGTGCGGAGAGCTGCATGATCAGCATCCGTCCTTTGATATTCGTCCGTATTTGGGGTTGAAACCCTAGCTTGAAACACCGAAGCTGATGTTCTGCCTCCGGACGGTATGTTGGTTCCTGCTCCAGACCCGGAAGGAGGTGGCGGCGGAGGCAAACGGGTGCTACCACCGGTGGTTCGATCAGGCATGGAGCTAGTTGTTGCTACATTGCTTCCCATGGTGCTGGTGATAGGTGGGATAAACGCAGGAGCTGTCCTAGCGCGAGGCGTTTGGAAAGCGGGTTCATGTCCTTCTGCACCAGGGCTATCGGGGGAGAAGTTCAGACGCTATCGAGGGAAGGAGGGGTCAGCTAACCGTTCTTGGAAGGTGACTCATGTTCCCTGGTGAACGGATGGTTGGGTTGCTGTGGACTGAGATCTGATTATCTCTTCGAACCGTTGCTGCCATTCGGCTAGCTGTTGCATTGTTCGCTCGGTTTCCTGAGCTTTGTCCACTAACTGGAGCATCATTTGACGGATCTCAGAAAGCTGAGCTTCCGTTTGATTCGGAGTGGATTGATGCAATGGGTTATTGAGGGCTGAGGACACAGAGTTGGTCCCTCCGGAAGCTCTCGGGTTATCTGCCCCCGGAGCAGTGCGGTTCGGTGAGCTGTTGCTCTGGTTCGATTGATCAGGGTTAGATGGGTTTGTTCCATCGAGTAGATTCATCCTTAAGCTTTAGAGAAAGGGATTCGATTATTTGTGTCCCCACAGTCGGCGCCAATTGTGAGAGACAAGGTTTCACTTCTTAGATTCTGGTTAGGTTGAGAGAGATGATGAAATAAGAATCGTGGGCTGAATCCCGTAAGTAAGCTTAAAGAATGAATTTTATTTTATTGATGAGTTGAAAAGATGATGAATACAAAGAAAAGTATCTTGAGTTGATTACAAAGGAAATACGTAATGTTTTTAGTCTAATACAAAAGTTGGTCTATGAAAAGAGATCCCCTTGTCTTCGATCTTCTCCGTCTTTATATAGTCTAGGTTTCGTCGATAGCTCCTCAACTAACCTCCGAGATATATGGCTTTAGTTATGGGACTTGCTCCAGGTTCCTCTTGACCGAGTCTCTCGAAGTGTTAGCTCCCTTTCTATCGTGACCTTTGTTACGATAGCTTCCAGGTTCAGCCTCCGGCTCAGCTTCTAGCTCCCTTTGTTATGATGGGCTCACCGCTGCCCACTTATTAGCTCGTGCTTATCGGTACCTCACCTGAGGGTCATATTCGGGTCCAACACGCGCCACCCTCCATCTTATATTGAGAAATCGTACTTTGCCCCCCGTAGGTGTAGGCAAATCTCGAAAGTCTCAATGCTGCACTCTACCTTTCTGCAGAAAGGTCACTCTCAGACTTACTGTGGTCTGGGGTGGGCCCCCTGCAAGGCGACTTCACCCCAGGCCCACTACCTTCCACGTCTGGATAGGTATTGAATTTTGTTGTGCTTAACCGGTTTTTCCGCACTTTGCTCCCTGCATATCAGCCACTAGAATTTGATTACAGTACTTTGCCGTGTACGTTATGTCCTCCGCGTGTGTTTTAGCTCGTAGCATCTTTAACGCGGGGTTTGGGTAGCATTTAGTACGTGGTCCCCACGTAACTCTTGGCCATAAGCCTTTACGCGGGGCCCATTGTGCAAACATCGGTGCAAGGCTGATCAGACTCCTTCCATATATGTCTGCACCTTAAGTGAGTAGCTTCACCAGCTAGGGGGTTAGCTAAGATCTGAGGTTCCTAAGATCCCGATCCAGCTAGTATGCCCCTTTAAGTATATTGGTATTCCCTTAACTCCTTTTAGTTGAAACCAAATGTATTTTATAAGCCTAGTCCGAAGACGTTCTCGTTATACATAGGAGTAGGGAAAACCAAAATACTTAAATATATAGTATAGTAGTATATATAAAGCTTGATCCGAAGATCTTATTTTTAGAAACGGTAGAATTTGAGGTGCAATGTGTTCCAGCAGTTAGGTTGGACATTACCTTTACTGTCTTGCAGTTTGTACGATATTGTCATATATCCAAACATAATTAACTATATGATTAACTGGCAAAATGAGAATACTTTTTCATAAATTTATTATTCCAATCTTGTAGTTTGGATATATCCAATTTGAGTATATCATGAAGATTATTGGCAATATCCATGACGTTTGGGACCGTCCAAACTTCCCGATAATGCATCTCATTTAGGCAATGGATATCTTTCAGGTTAATATCATATTACCAGGTTATTGGCAATATGTATGGTTAGCATCTTCTATTTTAGATTTTCATTAAAAAGTTGGTATTGTTCCTCACTGAAACGCTACCAAAAAGGTTTCAGATGCCATTAACTTCAAATATTTTGCAAAGTATACCAATTTTTATTCTCCAGCCCAGGTAATTTTGGCAATCTATTTTTTTTTGTTGCATAGGTTTCAGTGAGATAGATCTTATGTGATCTGGTTATCATCTGTTGATGTGAATTTTATGTGGATTTTTGAGATGTTGGGAAGTGGGACCAACATAACTGGATTTTGCTGTGTACTTTTTGTCTGAAGAAGTTATACAAACAGACCATCCAGAGACAGAGACAGAATCTGATGATGCTGACCGTACAAAACATAAAAAAAGAAGTAGAAAATAATCTGTCTTTTATCTCTAGAAGATAAAGAATGCTTAGTTGTGTTAATTTAATTGTTAAGTTGTTATCGCATAATTTCTAAGCTATGTCATTAGGTTGGTTAAATCTGTTTTATTTGATGTTCTTGAAAGTTTAGACACTGATAATTATGAATGATCAAGTTAGTTATCTGAGGATTAAGTTAAATTATTATTACATGATTGGTAAAAGTCAATAGCATCAATACTCTGTTTTATCTATTTGCAGCTCTTCCTCCTCCTGGGCTCTCATGCCATGTGGGTGCAAATTTTACAACACATCATTTTATTGTCAATGCCGGTGAGGTAAAAAATTCTCTAAAACAATTTTTTTTTTCTTTCTTTTTCGCCGTTCTTGTAGTCAAAGCTTTGATATAGAATTTTGTTTTGAGAATATCGTTTTCTGTTAATCAGGATGTAATGATGAAACTTATGCCATATTCCCAAGGATCTCGAGCTATATGCATTCTTTCTGCAACTGGTTCCATCTCTAATGTCACGCTTAGTCAATCTACCACTTCAGGTGGCACTCTTACGTATGAGGTAAACCTAATGAACATGGAATCAAATATCTTTATTTTCTTGGTTCTTGATTGTTTTCTTTTACGGCTCCTGGAAATATATTTCTATTTTCTTGGCTTAGGGTCTATTTGAGATACTTTCGCTATCTGGTTCTTTTAGCTTCATTATGTTGAAATCACCGATTAGACTATGTTTTATGTTGAGGTTATTGGGATTAAGATTCACTATTTTGTAAATGACATGGTTCTATAACTTAATAATCCCAAAAATATTTTCTAGTGATTCTTATGAAGTCAAGATATAGCGCAATTGCAAAAAAAATCCACATAATTTCTTTCAGACAATATAAAGACAAAATCCATTAAAGGTTTAATGAGTATTATTGTATACAAAATGAGGTGGAGTAAAAAGCTACATACAACTATTTTGGTTATATTTGCAACAACTAAGGGAATAGAGGGGCTAAATCATGAATATAAAACAACTGATACGTTCTCTTTCCTAAAACCCTTAAACCTAGTGGCCTCCGCTGATTTCGGAATCTTCGACTCCCCTTCTTTCTCGGAGATTTTTTTACTCTGTTTGACCGTTTTTACAGTTCAAAGTTCAACTGATCTTATATGTACAAGTTAATCTCTTGCCTCTCTTCGTTTTCTCTTAACCCTAGCACGAGAGCGTCTAGGTTTCTTGTTCAAAACGCTCCAAAACTCATTCAACCTTCCAGAACTCGAGCCTTCTCCGGCAGCTCAGGGTTCGATGGATTCGGAGACGACGGCATCCCAACGGAAGGAGGAGACTCGTCAGGCGGTGGTACAGGATCCGATGATCTTGGTTGGGACCATAAGTCAATGTGGTCGACTGGTTTCACCAGCGAACACTTCGATGGTGTCTCCGTTGGTCGTAAGAAGGACACAAACCCTTCTTCCGACAACACCGGTTCTGATTCGGGTGACGTGATGAGCAAGTTGGGTCCGAGAGAAGTGGCTATGGTTAACTAGATGAACGAGTACGATGATTTGCTAAAAAAGATTGATCAGGATAATAAAGAGAGCAGGGCTTTCGTTGATGGGATCAAAACTAGGATGATGGAGATTAGCGTATTGCTGAAGCAAGTGAGGGAGCCTGGAGCTAGAGGGTCTTATCTTAAAGACTCTGAGAAAACTGAGATGTATAGGTTGCATAAAGAGAACCCTAAGGTGTATACTGTTGAGAGGCTTGCAAAAGATTATAGGATCATGAGGCAGCGTGTTCACGCCATTCTTTTTCTTAAAGAAGATGAGGAAGAAGAGGAGAGAAAGCTTGGTCGTCCCTTGGATGATTCTGTTGAGCGTTTGCTTGATGAGTACCATGAGTAAGTTCTTAACATGCAAATAATTTTTATTTTTGATTACTATAAAAAATATATCTATCTGAATACTTGGGAATGTGCTATTAAAAATCGTATGATTTGTAATATTCATACTAGTTGATTTCAGTTACGATTGGCTAACTTATACCATTCGTTGGAGGATATATATTGGACAAGTAACGGTGGGCATAACCATAAGAAAGTTCATATTTCATGAGTTTATCATGTTAGTTGATAACACAAGATAATGAGCCAAATGATAACATAATAGTAATAGGTTTGGAGATGACACAACCAACTCGTTGTGTACCTGAGAAACTTGTATCATCTTGATAATGAGTTGGTGAGAAAGCTAATGATAGTGAGAAAGCCAATATGCCAATAACCTGCCAACTCGTTTATTAATATCCAACTTAATAGTTTCTCCTTCACAACGAGTTGAAGGAGATGACATAAACTCCTTATTCTGCCATGTTATCATTTGGAGATGACACAAAAGTAACAGATGATATCTTTGGAGATGACACATAACCTATTACACCCTAAACATTTCTTCTTATTTACAACAATGTCATCATCATCAATTTTGCAAACACCATAGAACCACTATTTTTGAGCTCATAAAAGCTCAAGAACTCAATTTATAACTTTTTGTTTCCCTTTTTAAGACAACAATTCTTCATTTCTTCTTGTTTCCTCTACATTTCTATCTAAAAAACTCTCATAACTCTTATTTTCATAATCTTAAACTACATATTTTTGAATTTCTTCATCAGCAAATCATAAAAGATGCCTTTTTTTGCTCATTTTTGGAGTTTGGACGGTTGAAAGGGTTGGAATCGAGGTTCACACCGGAAAAAAGGTAATTGTTTACATGGTTTTCACCATTTTTTCAGTCTGTGTCGCGATGGTAGACTGTTTTATATGTCTACACCAATGTGTAGACGTACGACTCAGTCTATTTGTCAACGCACAAGTCAATTTTGCAATTGACCTTTCGAACTTTTTTTTGTAACGCTGACTTCCTCAGGAGTCTACATCCTTACATTTGACAACAAAAACAAAAATCTACGTAAACCTACCAAGAGGCAACTGAGAAGATGTTAGTTTCACATTTTACGTAAACCTACCAAGACGGCTACGGAGAAGATGTTAGTTTCACATTTAACCGAACTTTTGACTTTCTAAAGTAGACTTCACTGGAAGTCTACGAATTGTAGGCTGCCAAAGAAGTCTACTTTAGGTCAGTTTTGCATTTGACCAAAACATTGACTTCGTTGAATAGGTTAGTTTTGTATTTGACTAAAATGTTTTTAAATAAATTAAATATTTTAAATTGTAGACTTTAAATGCAGTCTTCTCATCTTGGACAAAAAAATAGAGACTATTTGTGAAGTCTACACATTTATTTTGGTCAAATGCAAAACCAACCCATGGGTTTTGAAGTTAGATTTTACGCGAAGTCTATGAAGCTGTAGACGTGCATTTTAATCTACTCTTAGAAAGTCAAACAATTGTCAATTGCAAAACTAACCTTTTTCAAAAAAATTAAAACATGTAGACTACATATGAAATCTACCTTCGAAAGTCAAAACTTGGATGAGTTCTGGTCAATAGCAAAATCTAACCTTTTTAATGTGGTAGACTGAAAAGGAAGCACACTGGAGGAAAATATAATTAATTGTTAAGATTTTTATATACATTAATGCAAATCCAACCAGTAACAACTTACGGGATTAAGAATACTTGCAAAATAAAATAAATTTATGAGAAATAAGATAAAATTAATATCTATTTATTTTCTAATTTTGGATATATGCAAATTATCGCAAGATTGGAATAATAAATTTAACTTTTTATTTATATGTTAGTAGTTGTTATTGCTTAGCATTGTAACTGAAACGCAAATTTCAAAGATCTAATCCATATATTTTAGGCATGGATATTCCTAGTTGATATCACCATATATTATGGTATGACCAACAGGGGTAACTTACTGATATTGTTGATAGTTATATGGATTTGCATATGGTTATACCATTACGTGTTGCATGAACATGTCGATTATATCAATTAATAGCTAAATATGATTCAATTTATATCAAGTAATTTATTACTGTCATGAGAAATATTATCAATAGTTTAATTTCGTAGGGAATTACCCAATGGTACATGTTAGTAATCAGTTGTGATATTAACCTGATAGCAGGTGGACATGTTATAATATGTTATACTGAGGAGTTATCATATTCCAATATGATTTTAGATTGTTATATGAAAATGCGTTATTATGAAATACTAGATAATAGTATCTAGCAATCACCTAACAACCTTTTCATGCGTAATATGAACAATATGCAAGGTGAGATAGTTACAATTGGCTTCTTATCGTATGGTTATACCATATAAGGGATTAACCAATCCACATCATATAATTTTAATGAACATTAACCAATAGGCATGATTATCTCCACTAGCTATGATAGTACGGATATGAACCTAGAATAATGTGAAATCTTATAAAAAGTCTTATCAATTTCAGATTTAAATTGATATGGCCAAAGATGTGGCCATAGGGTAACTTATGGCCAAAGCTAGGTTGGATGCTAATGGGAGATTATTGTTAAGTTACAATAGGATATGGACGACCCCATACTTTGGGACTGTCGATTGGTCAAATAAACATCATATTTCATAGCAGGAGACATGTTAACACTTATCTATATTCATATGACAAGGTTACTCACCTTTATCATATGTCAATTGTTATACTGTAAATATTTTACATAACAATTGATATCAGCCTATAGCAGTATGAACGGGTTATAATATAAATTTTGTTACTGTCAACTTAGTAACGTGATGAGTCATAAGTTACAAGCTTAATTTCTAAATTACTGATTGCCGGCATATTTATATTGGGTTAATTCAGTTAGATACCCTAATATTATTTGATACAAAATGTAAGTTAATAATCAGTCAATATCCTCGAGATATAACACATTGGCTTAGTGGTCTTGTATCTTGGTAATCTCTGGAAACACATCCTGAATATCCCAAATGGTATCCTAGATAAGATATATTTATCTTTGAGAATAAATATAACTTCATGATAATAAAAATTATAAACCGGTTACTCCATATCAATAGATATGATAAACCATCATGACCAAGACGTATTTGGGTCATGAATATAATATGTGAACACATACCATTATACAAAATTAGTACCAAAGTTACCAAACGTGATAACATGACCGTACATATGATAGTAATATTTGATTGGTATCTCATTGATAACTACAGCAATAATTATAGAATATAGGCTCACTATTTACTTGATTATATGGATTTATGCTAAGAAATCCTAGGTATTAATATAAATTCCCTCTATTATACCTGTAAATAGTTAAAATGAGATAATCATGATAATTGTCATGAATGAAAATCCATGTCATACACATAATATCACAACATGTGACATATAAGCCAATCATTTAACTGTAAGCTTAACATAAGGCTTACAACCTGAATACTTATCAATATAAATCATATTCAACAAATGCATACGGTTAATTTTGTCATGACGGGTTCATATCAATTATTGCTATATTGGTAATTACATTACCATTTGTTATTTATCACAACGATATATATTCAATTTATACCAACATAAATAATTGCATTAACTATGATATTCAATTTATAATCCAACAATTGCAATGATCTATCCCCATCACGATGAAATTTCAAAGATTACCCGGGAGTGTGAATACATATGGCCACTGGTGTACCAAAACAATTAAGCTTCATCACACTTGCATAATGTTAATTAACAATTACGATTGTATTTATTAATTTCATTATAACTGGAGTAATTACTCATTCATAATGGAATAAGATATATCACCCAATCATATACTAATATTTATGTTATATGGGTAGCATATATATCAAATCATTACGATGAATCCAAAGTGGTTGATATACCATGATTTTGATATATTATGACTGATATATCAGAAATATATAAATTACGAAACATCAGCATCAGTAGACAACCTAATTACAGGATAGTTGCTGTTACTAATCCATATGTCCAAACATGACTAATTATGAATAGAATCATTTATGGTAAGTCTAATATCACTGATGAGGAAAAATCCAACAGTGGCACCGAAATTATGTTAATATATTGACACTTATAACGGGGATATTACACTTGTAGAAATATTTTAGTTATAAGCTTAAATAATGCTATTTCAGGCTAATATACATTTTAACTCAAATCATATATTCATATATACTTAATATCACCGATATCAGGTACTTTTCTTTTTCATCATCTCCAAGTATGTGTTCATGATCTTCTTGTCTAATTCATAATAGACTTCCATTTTCTTCAATGGTCTCATATCAAGATCAATGAAATGTACCTGCCAACATAGAGCTCAATGTATAAGAAGCACTTCAGAAAAGCCAAAAGATTTGGGTTTGAATAGCAACAAAAGAAACCACTCTGCTCTGCAGTAAATAGTAACAAAAATATCTGCATATATTTTTGTTATTATTAGAACCGCACCGTAGTTATTTTGATTAAGTATCAGCAGCTAAAAAGTTTACCTTGTAATCAATTCTTGCTTTGCTGATTCAAGATGCAGATTACTATGAGAAGATGATCTTGAGATCACATCATTTGTTAATCTAAAGCTTATCATTACACTACAATCTCTTGCAGTGGCAGATATCAAGAACTCCTTCAAAACTTTCACTTTCTCAGCCATCGGAATCGAATGCATGGAGCTAAACTGACTTGTCGATGATGTTCTACTCTTCTCCAACTCTTTGCACACTTTGCATGGCTGGTTAATGAGGTCATAGTACACGTGAACCGCTCCTTCGATATTATACTTGTCTAACTTTTGAACGTCTAGAAGATGATCTAGAACTCCAGAGGTGTAAACGGTCTCAGCAACAAGCTCTATGAAATGTTTTGCACGTGGACCATCTTTGGTCTTGATGATATCTTTGAGTATATGCTCAAAGTCTTGTTCAACCTTTGATGTTTTCTTTGCATGTGCCACCACCTAAGCCTCCAAATACAAGAGAACCGTTCAAGAACATGCGGAAGTTGTTCTGAGGCGTGGCGTAGAGAGCTCTTATTGCTTTGTGTATTCTATCTTTAGATCCAGAGAATAGGTCCAAAGGATCATATTCACTGATCTTTGAGATCTGCAACATAATTTTAATGTCTTAGGTTCGGAAGCTGGGTTGTAAAGAGTTTTTGTTTTGAATGACTTAGGAGGTTATGGACCAATAGGTCCGTACATTCTCTAAAACGTGATAAAAACAATCTCAAATTAACTTTCTTTAGGAGAATATACATTTATGTTTCTCAAGAGTTTTAAAGAAGTACCTCATTATCTTGAAGCTTCAGAACTTGGTGCATCTCAAATCGAGTTACACTCTTCTTGATAACGTTTTCTTCTGCCATGAAACTTGAAGATGGTAGGAATCCACATTTTGGCTACTTAATCAGAGCAAACATGCAAAGTATATTACCTGAAAAAAGCATTCAATCGCTAGACAAAAGAAGAAGAAAGAAGAAAAGCACATGTAATGTAATGATCAAGAACTACCTTTATTTCAACACATAAGCATGGTTTATTCTCAACACGACCTGAAAGCAGAAAAAAATCACTAACGTATCATATAACTATCAACGTAAGAACATAGCATAGCTAGGGGAATATATGCACAAACGGATTACCATGGGCGAAAAGTGTCAAATCATCGATCAGAAGAACGGAGCTGCGGTTAGTATCCACACTGTCTGCATCAGCTCGCCAAGAAGGTCGCTGAGATGTCACAGTGTTCTCAACAGACTCAAGAAACTCCTTTGCTACAAGAAGACGTATCTACAAAAAAAAAATTTTGCAAAAAGAAGATCTCAGAGAGACAAAGCAAAAACACAAAGAGGAAGGAAATGAAGAGGGAAACATACACCAGGATTGACATGTTTATGACCCAACAAAGGTCTCATGACATGTTTGACAAACAAAACTCTACAATCTCCTTGTTCTGGCAAGAAACAAGTTCCTTGCACTCTCCCCATATAACCTTTTCATGAGACGTGAGACCATTTCCACTTGTGTTTCCATTAACTTCTTTCCCATCATTTGATATCTTCTGTATTCTCATCATCTTTCCCAGCTTCACACATAATACAAACGAAGAGAAAACAATGTAGAATATAAATGTCAATTAAATTTTTCTAATCCAAAGATGATTACTTCAAGAACAAATTCAATATATATATGTATATATATATATATATATATATATATATATATTTTTTTTTTTTTTTTTGCAACCGATTTATTGTAACAGATTCAAAATATTGAAATGAATTAAAAAAAAAATTAAGAGACTAACGAAAGAGGGAGAGGATCCAGTGTAAGCGAGAACCAAATTAACAGCTCCTTCGCCTCTATACGACCAATCAACTGCATCTTTTGGTTCCAAACCAATCTCCATCTGAATCGAAACACCAACACAGATTAAAAAACTCACTTTTGATTATTTTTACGTAAAATCCAATGATCAAATGGAAAGAAAATAATGTACCTTACGTCTCAAATAGAATCACATCGTGATGAGATTTCGTGAGTTAGGTTTACCGATTTCTTTCGTGATTGCTTCGAAATGAATAGGTATCATTGTATCAGTATGTGACGGCCGGATTGATTGTATGTTTTTTTTATGTTTGTTTGATACATGTTAACTGTTTTGTCAAATAATCAGTCAGGTATACAATAATGGACATGCGACTTTGCGTACATAACAAGCGATGAATCGAATAATAATTAAACTAGATGATAACCCGCCCAGGCTTAAAGTGAGTTCTTTAAAATATGATGTATTTAAATATTACAATTAAAACGTATTTTAAATTTTTTTACATTTGATATAGGATAGACATTCGGAAACCATTTGCTTCGGTTCAGTTATATTCCGATATTTTGTGAGTTTGATCCGATTCGGATCTGCGGATTTGGTTTGGATTTGGACTCAAATAACTAATTTAATTTGTAAAATAAAATAAAATTCATATGTACTTTAAATTTCTCAAAATATAAAAATAAAAATTATTTATAACATATAAATGTGTATAATGTAAGATAAAATAATAAAAATTAACGTAAAATTTGGTTTAGCTTCAATATTCAGATAAAAAATCAATAGATATTTGAAGTATTGGTATTTTGAGTATTATTTAACTATTTTAAACATGTATTTTTTAACTATTTGTATATATTTCTAAGTATTTTGGTCAACTTAATAACATCTTATATATTATGTATATTCTTTTAAATATTAAATTTTAAAATTAATTAATATATTTAAGTATATATATCTGGTTTGGATATATTTGATATCCGAAATATTTCATTTTGGATCTGGTTCCGTTCTATAAAATAACATCATAATAACATCTTATCATTTTTCGTAATTTCTAGACGTTTTAAGAAATTCAAAATATAACATATATAAAAAATATAATTTTTAATATATGCTAAATGTGATTTTTATTTTTTAATAATATAAAATAAAACAAAAAATGTAGAGGATGATTTTTTTATCAAAGATGTATCATTTATAATCATTAATTGTCATATATACGTTAATCATATTAGGTAATTTCGTAGTTTCTATTTAAGGAAATAAACTTAGTAGCTTTTCTTTCAGAAAACAATTTAAGACTACTAATCAATGTGATAATTAGTTTAATAAAAATTATAATATATATTTGTATGGACCAACTTATTTTCCTAAGAATTTCTAAGAATCATCATAGTGATGACACATGGCTACAAAACATGTTGTAATGTTCCAGGATTAATATATAGGGGATAAGATTTTCATATGGCATTTTTTTCCTTTAGGATTCATACGATATATGACTAAGAGATGTCAAACAGGTTGATCAGTCTCGTCATGTTCCGTACCGCAACGGGATCATCTCCTTGCGGATCACGGCGGGTCAGGTCCGTGCGGGCTGTGGTCTCCAAAAGGTCATCCCAAGCCTGTACTGCCAATTGCACACTTTTTAACGGACTGTCCCACAGGACATACGTTAATGTAGTGTATCTGATTATGTTTGACACTGCAGGCCGCTCCGGAACACTTCCTGATGCTGCAGGCTGCTCTAAGACGCCTCAGGCTGCTCCCTTACATTACCAAATTCACATAATTAATATACATGAAACATCTACAATGCAAATTCTTCCAAAATTTGTTATATATTATACTTATTTCTCTAATAAAATTGCATATAGAACATGAGATGATTATATATATATATATATATAAATAAAAGTAGAATATTTAATTTAAGACTTGGCGCATGTATGTAGCCGTAGCCCGTAGCAAACCATGATTATGGAAACTAATACTGTAATTTCAGTCATCTTGAATATCAGCCTTACCCTTTCTCATGTGCACTTGCTACACGAGAATATCAGCCAATGTTATGGGTTTTATGAGCTAAGCCCAACTTCACTCTTTAGTCTTTTGTTTACCATTTTAACAGCTCCATACTTGGTTGGATTATTAGAGCACTTCACTAGTTTTTAGATAGAGTATCTAAGAAAAAAGAAAATTCAAAAAATTTAAAAATATGAAAGAGAAGAAAATCTAGCAGGCGAACTTGTGACTTGTGACACAAGTTTAAAACTCTCACAAGACCACATGTCTTTTTATAGTTGGATATGGTTTAAAACATAAAACAAAAATTAATCTTTAAATTAAAACTGATTAAACTAATAACATTTTTTGTTTTGAGATATCTAATTTGAGTATGAGCCAATAAGGTTGCTCTTATATTTCTTTTTCATACTTTTTTTTGTTGTGTTGGCGTACTTCAATTCGGATTTAAAAAGATAAATGGATCGTGTTTCATGTCGAAAACCTAATCCTAGTGTTACAGTAAAGTTAAAGAAAACGTTATTTAAGAAGAAATATGTAATTTCATTATTCGTTTTAGCATGTCATCAACCAATATGAATAATGCATCCTATTATAAGGAAAAGAAATCATGATCTAAGGATTGAAAACTATATATGAGTCTTTATTAAAGCAAAACAAAAGTATACTAGGTAAAAAAAGGCATGTTTGTCTCTGTCGAAACACAGCTTTTATTAGTCAAGTGGTGCTAATCTAATTAAAGAATGAATGGGAATTAGGCAAAGAAGATTAAATTAAACAATGTTATCTTAAAGAGTCGGGTAAGTCATTGAGAGCCCAATTATTTTTCACTAAGCCAAGAGTGGGTTATTAAAAGATGACACTGCATTGACATTGGAGACCCCTTCACATTAATTAGAGTGAATAAATATTTTAATAAAAGCATTAATCTTGCACACTTTGTGTTGTAGTCCACAAAATGCGACCTAATATGTAGAAAAAAAATTAAAGTCTTTATGATTAAAAGACTTAAAATATATTTTAAATTTAATTTAAATTATGTAACATTGTTGAGATTTTTTTTGAAATAGAAACGAATATTTGAAGAGAAATACAAAAAAAAAAACAGAATAGTTCACGAAACTGTGGAGCCGGCAGGGGAATATTCCAACGAGCAGTGACGTGTCGGCCGACGATAAGAAACCAGCTCATCACCGGTGTGAGTGACGTCATCTAACGCGTAATTTAGATACATAAGCGCATGTTAAAAGGTAAGAGGAAAAGGACGACTTGGACTATTCTTCTGTCTCCCGATATTTTTTTCTCACGGTGGTGCTTTTTTGTTGTTCATCGTTCGTTTACTTCAACTTTGCTTATTATTACCTCATTAGTCTTGACTAATCAAAGCAAAGTGAGAGGAAAAAATAAATATCTTTACCTTTTTCTTTCTTCACCTCTCAATGATGTGTGTATTACGCTTCACCTCTAAGTTTTGAGTCACCAAAGTGTCGTCATCTCTCTGCTCTCTTGAGAGGGAATAATACTCAAGAGAACGCGTTTCAGCTGGAGATTCACTGTTCAAATCTCGACTTCGTGATGAATTATCAATGGTTGGTTCTGCTTTCAGAACTTTGCAAATTTACTTTTCTTTCTACGTTTGTTTTGGTTTTGGTCAAGTTTGGAATTATGGACATTGCTTTATTATTTCGTTAGTTTTATTACAAGACTCAAATCTTTGATGAGTTTGGTCTGATTGTTGCTTAAAAGTTAATAGAAAGTGGTGGAGAGCTTCTTCTAACTTGTGTGTGTGCCTTAAGCTTGTCATAACTGATTTTTTTTTACAGATGATGAGCTCTTTATCTTCTACTAATACACGAGCTGTACAATTCAGAGACATGGGGATGTACGAACCGTTCCAACAGTTGTCTGGTTGGGAAAACACTTTCAACACTATAACTAGTACTAACAACAACAATCAGACTTCCTCCACAGTCCATGAGGTGGATGCTGCTAGACCAGAAGCAGATGTTAACAATAAGGTAAAGATTCTTCCCTAATTCATATTTAAGACTGGTTACATTCTTCCCTAATTCATATTTAAGACTGGTTACATTTTCTTTTAGTTAATTTATCTGTTAATAATAACGCGCAGGGAAACTATACTTCTTTGTATAATAACTCTGTTGAAGCAGAACCTTCTAGCAACAATGATCAGGGCGAAGTTCAAATCAATGATAAGGTAAAAACAAGAAGACTTGTGTTGGCATTTCCATATGAGAGAAGAGAATGATAAAAGTTTTATCATAAAACTATGAGTGATAACTGGGACGAAATTAATACTACATGATGTGGTTTGGGACCTAGGGGAATTGAGGACTTGGTCCGAACTTCCTGATGATTCAAGAAAAAAAAGAAAAAAAAATGTTTTATCATAAAACTATGAGTGTATTTATTTAAAGGGACATACACAATGTAATGACATGATTTGTTGCTGTTGTTCAAACTGTATGTACAGACGAAACGAAGATTAGCTCAGAACAGAGAGGCTGCTTGCAAAAGTCGTTTGAGAAAGAAAGTAAGAAACGTCTCCCTTGGTAGGTTCTTTCTTTGTATTAATGAAGTTAAAAAATAAAAAATAAATAAAAATCTTATTTCTATGTCTTTTAGGCACATGTTCAGCAGCTAGAAGAAAGCAGGTTAAAGCTATCACAGCTCGAGCAGGAACTCATACGAGCTAGACAACAGGGACTATGCGTAACCTCAGATGCAAGTTACCTCGCCGCATTCGAGATGGAATACAAACACTGGCTGGACGAACAGAGCAAGAGAGTGAGCGAGATTCGAACAGCGGTCGGAGCGCATATAAGCGACGTCAAGCTCAAAATGCTCGTTGATGTTTGTTTGAACCACTATGCGAATCTGTTCCGCATGAAAGCTGATGCTGCAAAGGCTGACGTGTTCTTCTTGATATCGGGTATGTGGAGAACTTCAACCGAACGTTTCTTCCAGTGGATTGGAGGTTTCCGACCGTCCGAGCTGTTAAATGTAAATAAACCCTTTTTACATCTTCACTGGTGAGAGAACACACTCACTCTTAAGTATTTGTTTGTTTGTTTTCAGGTTGTGATGACGTACATTGAGCCTTTAACTGATCAGCAGCTCTTGGCGGTGAGAAACCTCCAGCAGTCGTCTCAGCAAGCAGAGGAGGCTCTCTCTCAAGGCTTAGATAAGCTTCAGCCAGGTTTGGTCGAGAACATAGCGGCTGTTGAGTCATTAATCATGGAGGAGCTCAGATGGCTTCAGCCATGGATAATATTCAGTCGTTGGAGGGTTTTGTGAACTAGGCGGATCATCTGAGAAAGCAGTCTCTGCAACAGATGAGCAAGATCTTGACGACAAGACAAGCTGCTAGAGGCTTGCTTGCTTTAGGAGAGTACTTTCACAGGCTTCGTGCTTTAAGTGCTCTTTGGGCAACTCGTCCACGAGAACGCAATCAAAGTAAAGTTTAGGAAGCAAAAGAAAGAGCACACAAGGAAGCAGAGTCAACCTCTAATGGTTTTAGTTAGGCATGTATTTATCTGTGAGTGAAAGTGTATGGAAATGTAGAGTGATTGATTCTCCACGAGAGCATCATCTTCCTCATTGATGTTTTTGTTTTTTATCTTGAGATATAAATTAATAAAGAAGATGTATATTGAGTGGAAACATTTGTAATACGGAAATTGAAGTGTCTTAAGTTTATAACGAAGAGATTGTTGTGAGCGGGTTTCAAAAATTGATGAAGACTAAGCAAACCGAATGTGACTTACTACCCAATCATGAATTTTTGTAAGCATATTCTATGAGATAATGAAATGTTTCATCTCATCAGCTTTTATAGTTTTAGAAGCACTGACGCTGAGGTCTCTTCCTCTCTCCCAATGATTCTTTCTTTTTCATCATCTCCAAGTATGTGTTCATGATCTTCTTGTCTAATTCATAATAGACTTCCATTTTCTTCAATGGTCTCATATCAAGATCAATGAAATGTACCTGCCAACATAGAGCTCAGTGTATAAGAAGCACTTCAGCAAAGCCAAAAGATTAGGGTTTGAATAGCAACAAAAGAAACCACACTGCTCTGCAGTAAATAGTAACAAAAATATCTGCATATATTTTTGTTATTATTAGAACCGCACCGTACTTATTTTGATTAAGTATCAGTAGCTAAAAAAAAGTTTACCTTGTAATCGAATTCTTGCTTTGCTGATTCAAGATGCAGACTACTATGAGAAGATGATCTTGAGATCACATCATTTGTTGATCTAAAGCTTATCATTACACTACAATCTTTTGCAGTGACAGATATCAAGAACTCCTTCAAAACATTCACTTTCTCAGCCATCGGAATCGAATGCATGGAGCTAAACTGACTTGTCGATGATGTTCTACTCTTCTCCAACTCTTTGCACACTTTGCATGGCTGGTTAATGAGGTCATAGTACACGTGAACCGCTCCTTCGATATTATACTTGTCTAACTTTTGAACGTCTAGAAGATGATCTAGAACTCCAGAGGTGTAAACGGTCTCAGCAACAAGCTCTATGAAATGTTTTGCACGTGGACCATCTTTGGTCTTGATGATATCTTTGAGTATATGCTCAAAGTCTTGTTCAACCTTTGATGTTGTTTTGCATGTGCCACCACCTAAGCCTCCAAATACAAGAGAACCGTTCAAGAACACGCGGAAGTTGTTCTGAGGAGTGGCGTAGAGAGCTCTTATTGCTTTGTGTATTCTATCTTTAGATCCAGAGAATAGGTCCAAAGGATCATATTCACTGATCTCTGAGATCTGCAACATAATTTTATCGTCTTAGGTTCGGAAGCTGGGTTGTAAAGAGTTTTTGTTTTGAATGACTTAGGAGGTTATGGACCAATAGGTCCGTACATTCTCTAAAATGTGATAAAAACAATCTCAAATTAACTTTCTTTAGGAGAATATACATTTATGTTTCTCAAGAGTTTTAAAAAAGTACCTCATTATCTTGAAGCTTCAGAACTTGGTGCATCTCAAATCGAGTTACACTCTTCTTGATAAAGTTTTCTTCTGCTATGAAACTTGAAGATGGTAGGAATCCACATTTTGGCTACTTAATCAGAGCAAACATGCAATGTATATTAGCCGAAAAAAGCATTCAATCGCTAGACAAAAGAAGAAGAAAGAAAAAAAACACATGTAATGTAATGATCAAGAACTACCTTTATTTCAACACTTAAGCATGGTTTATTCTCAACACGACCTGAAAGCAGAAAAAAAATCACTAACGTATTATATAACTATCAACTTAAGAACATAGCATAGCTAGGGGAATATATGCACAAACAGATTTACCGTGGGCGAAAAGTGTCAAATCATCCATCAGAAGAACGGAGCTGCGGTTAGTATCCACACTGGCTGCATCAGCTCGCCAAGAAGGTCGCTGAGATGTCACAATGTTCTCAACAGACTCAAGAAACTCCTTTGCTACAAGAAGACGTATCTACAAAAAAAATTTGCAAAATGAAGATCTTAGAGAGACAAAGCAAAAACACAAAGAGAAAGGAAATGAAGAGGGAAACATACACCAGGATTGACATGTTTATGACCCAACAAAGGTCTCATGACATGTTTGACAAACAAAAACTCCACAATCTCCTTGTTCTGGCAAGAAACAAGTTCCTTGCACTCTCCCCATATAACCTTTTCATGAGACGTGAGACCATTTCCACTTGTGTTTCCATTAACTTCTTTCCCATCATTTGATATCTTCTGTATTCTCATCATCTTTCCCAGCTTCACACATAATACAAACGAAGAGAAAACAATGTAGAATATAAATGTCAATTAAAATTTTCTAATCCAAAGATGATTACTTCAAGAAAAAAATCAATATTTTTTTTTTTGCAGCCGATTTATTGTAACAGATTCAAAATATTGAAATGAATTAAAAATAATTAAGAGACTAACGAAAGAGGGAGAGGATCCAGTGTAAGCGAGAACCAAATTAACAGCTCCTTCGCCTCTATACGACCAATCAACTGCATCTTTTGGTTCCAAACTAATCTCCATCTGAATCGAAACACCAACACAGATTAAAAAACTCACTTTTGATTATTTTTTACGTAAAATCCAATTATCAAATGGAAAAACAAATTATGTACCTTACGTCTTGAAACAATGACTCTAATATGATGTATGTGTTGCAGCGAGAAATGATCTCGAATAGAATCACACCGTGATGAGATTTCGTGAGTTAGGTTTACAGATTTCTTTCGTGATGGCTTCGAAATGAATCGGTATCCCTGTATCAGTATGTGACGGCCGGATTGATTGTATGTTTTTTTTTTATGCTTGTTTGATACACTGTTTTGTCAAATAATCAGTCAGGTATACAATAATGGACATGCGACTCTGCGTATATAACAAGCGATGAATCGAATAATAAATAAACTAGATGATAACCCGCGCAGGTCTAAAGTGAGTTCTTTAAAATATGTTGTATTTAAATATTACAATTAAAACGTATTTTAAATTTTTTTACATTTGATATAGGATAGACATTCGGAAACCATTTGGTTCGGTTCAGTTATATTCCGATATTTTGTGAGTTTGATCCGATTCGGATCTGCGGATTTGGTTTGAATTTGGACTCAAATAACTCATTTAATTTGTAAAAAATAAAATAAAATAAAATTCATATGTACTTTAAATTTCTCAAAATATAAAAATAAAAATTATTTATAACATATAAATGTGTATAATGTAAGATACAATAATAAAAAATTAACGTAAAATTTGGTCTAGCTTCAATATTCCGATAAGAAATCAATAGATATTTGAAGTATTGGTATTTTGAGTATTATTTAACTATTTTAAACAGGTATTTTTTAACTATTTGTATATATTTCTAAGTAGTTTGGTCAACTTAATAACATCTTATATATTATGTATATTCTTTTAAATATTAATTTTTAAAATTAATTAATATATTTAAGTATATAAATCTGGTTTGGATATATTTGATATCCAAAATATTTCATTTTGGATCTAGTTCCCTTCTAAAAAATAACATCTTAATAATATCTTATCATTTTTCGTAATTTATAGACATTTTAAGAAATTCAAAATATAACATATATAAAATTTTTTTTTTTTATAATACCGTTTATAGCTTGGAATAAACAAAACATTACTAACACTGTTTCATACAATTAAAACCAGCGCGGTAATGTATTCTAAACTTAACACAATGCTGATGTTATTCATGCATAATATCATCAACATAATTTGTTGATTAATTATTGACACCTGTTATCCGCATGTTATTATTAGCCTGCACTTAATTTCGGTGTTCAATGCTATTTCCATCTAGCGTATTACCATTATTTTCTACATTAAATGATTTTCAAGGTTAATGCTATTCTCATCATGCCCACATTGTTGTCATGTTGCTGTGGTACCCGTGATATCAACCAAACAATCACTTGCTTATCATTTAATTTACTGTTTTAAATCCTCTAAGTCTAGCTTTATTCCAAAGACTAAATAATCTGTTGTGATCATATGGTTGATTGCATGAAGGGCAATATTTTGCAAATTATGTTAAAATGTATTCATATAAGGTTGCTTTTAAGTACCCTCCCATCCACCGATATTACATAAATCATCCATAGACTAAATATATTGTTATGATGAAAAAGAAATCATGCTTATTATATCATTAAGCTTATATTATTTCGTTTTTCTAATGAAACTTTCTCTATCATTTTACCAGATTCTGTCTATTTTTGAACGCAAAAAGCAACTATGATGCACGAAATAAACAAGGTTGGCTAATAAGATTTGATAATGAGTTATTCGAATTATACAAAAAAAATCATAAACGCATTGGTCAATCGAACAAGCTACATGCGCCTTTTTAAAAAACACGAAGCTGACTTCCACGAAATTTTTCAAGAATTTGTTTAATCATCATCTTTCCTAACCACATTTTAATCCAAACTCAAAGAAAAAAAAACTAGAATAATCATGACCATTGTTGTAACATTCCGGACCCGGCCCAAAATGAAACCCATGGAACTCAGGTTCAAGAAGGGGAAACCTTAACCCTAATACTCCCTACCCCTTATAAAAAGAGCAGCTTACAAGGGTTTCAGACAGAAGAAGAACAGCAAGCGAAGTTCTGCCCGACTAAAGCCCCGCCGCCGCCGCCTCAGACCGCCGAGTCGCTTGCCGCCGTCGACCGCTCACCACCGCCGCTCGCCGACCGCACCACGCGGAGCCCGAGTCGCCGATCCCGAGTTCCCAGCCGCCGACTCCTTGATTCTTTTTCTTGTAGCCATCTCAGATCTGAACCTTAAGGTAAACCTAGATCTATAACTCTATGTCATGGGGAATGACAGATCTGAAACTTAAACCCCCCTTTCTCACTCTTGTGGATCCTTATGAACCAGATCCGAAGTGGTGACCTTTTCCTTCTTTCCTAGATCCAGATCTACGACTTCGACAAGCTAAGGTGAGGACTTGGTTGTGAACTTATCTCATGTTGAGTAATCCGTGAGGATATAGTCCTTTGTTAATCGGATCTAGATCTTGTAGATGTTGATGAGTTATGTGATGATGTGATGTGATGATATGATGATGCGATGATGTGATGATATGATGATGCGATGATGTGATGATGTGATGTATGTAGTCTAAGTTGAGTAAGGAGTTGATGAAAGTTATGGATGAGTTAAGTAAAAGGAATGAGGTGTCTAGGTTGTTAGCAAATGTTAAGGTTAAAGTTAAGAGTTGAGTAAGGATTGGAAATGAAAATGAGTATGATGAGGTAAAGGAAATGATGAACGAGTAATGTTAAGGATATGATGAACGAGTAAGTGTAAAGGAAATGAGAATGAGAACATGTAAGGAAATAAATGATGAAAGTGGATTGTTTGTGTGATGATTGTGATAGTTTTGTTTGGACCACCGAGAACGGGTGGGCGTCTAGATCTTGCTTGTGATTGTAGTATGCCTGCGGGACAGTAGCCTAACACGAGGTACCCGCAGGGGACCCACGGGACAGTAGCCTAACACGAGGCACCCGTGGGTGTAAAGTAGGTCCAACAGCGAGAGGCGGGATAGAAAAAGTAGGCCCAACCGCGAGAGGCGGGATATAAAAAGTTAAAACAAACCTTAAGATCGAGTCGAGTCTAGTAATGTTTGTGAATAGTTCTTATAACTTATGACTGTGTTGACTGGTTGCTTTCCTTGAGATGAGTTAGTGGGTTCCTGGAACCTGTCCTCACTGAGTCTGTTGTACTCACCCCTCTTTCTTTCAGGTATGGCCAGGAGGGAGCAGGAGTAGAAGTCCGTATGGTGCTATGTTTTCAAGTTTTATTTTCTTTTTGTAACGTTTTACTTTGAGATACATTTCAACTTTCTGGTTAGAAGAACAACTTCTCTTTTCAAGTACGGATTCATGTTAGACTATTCGAGTTATAATAAAGGATTTTCTATGAAGTTTGTGTGGATTACGTTTTGAGAAAGGTCCTCGGGATAGGAATGTTACAACTGGTATCAGAGCGGGGGTTAAACTCGTCCGGTGCTGTCCCGGATGGGTAGGTAGAGTAAGGAAGTGGGGTTGAAAGAATTTCAAAGGTTTTTCAAAGTTGTTTTAAAAAAAAATAGTAGCACCACTAGGACCGAAACTCCCAGCTTGCTTGGTAGGAAAAACCGAATCGTATAGAACCTGATTTTTATCGTTTCGTCTGTAACAAGATGCCTCCTAAGAACACCAGAGCCAACCAAGCAGCCGGAACCGGCCAACAACCCGCGAGACGGGTCACACGATCCGCAACCCACGCCTCCAGTGAGGCCGAGAGTCGTAGCGTGACCGCATCCGCAACAGGAAATCCGGCAGCCGGACCCAACACCGTGAACGCAGCAATTCTGGAAGAGTTGCGGAGGTATATGGAAGCCTATGGGGGACAACTTCCGAACGGCGAAGCCGCCGCAGGAGCCGGGGCAGTTCCAATACCGCCCGGCGGGGGTCAGAACCCGCCACCACCACCACCACCGGCCGGAGGGGACCAGAACCCGCCGCCACCACCACCACCAGCCGGAGGGGACCAGAATCCGCCACCACCGCCGCCAGCAGCACCGGTGGCCATGCCTGCCCAGGGACCCACTTATTGGGACATGATGAGGCACATGAGGAACATGCAGATGGAGTGTTTCAGTGGGAAGGCAGATGCGATTGCTGCAGATAACTGGAGGCGGAAACTTGAGAGAAACTTTGCGGCCGCCCGGTGCCCACCTGAGTTCCGTAGGGATCTGGCAGTTCACCACCTCAAGGACGATGCGCTCGTCTGGTGGGAGGGGATAGCAGAGAGAGCTCATGGGATACGGCTAACATGGGACGACTTCTTGGAAGAGTTTAACGGGAAGTACTTTCCTGTGGAAGCCATGGACCAGATGGAAGGTAAATTCCAGGACATCAAGCAAGGATCCCGGAACGTAAGGGAGTACGGAGATGAATTCAATAGGCTCCGTCGATTCGCGGGGCACTACATGAGTGACCGTGACCTGGTGCGCCGTTTTCTCAAAGGAATGCAGATAGAGCTAAAGAATAGCTGTAACCTACGAGAATACCGGGACGTCCATGAATTGATTGAGATGGCCGCCGAACAGGAAGCAGGGCTGGAGGAGGAGCGGAAGCAGAACCAAGCGTTGTAAAACCGGGGAACCAAGTGGGCCCGCGACGTGACACCGACCCCCGAGGTCGCGGCGCTAAGGCCTCTGTGTGTGAAGTGTGGGAAAGCCCATCTGGGGGAGTGCCGAGCAGGACTATGCTACAATTGCGGTCAGGCAGGGCATATGTCAAGGAATTGCCCGCAAGAGAGACATGTCCGACCGAGGGGACGATGCTACAGGTGCGGATTAGAGGGACACGAGGCTCGGGACTGCAGGACACAGCTTGGGGGACCGGTTGGAGGAGCCCAACATCAACAGCAGAGAGATCAGGCGGGAGGACCCCGAGCGTACGTGGCTGACGGCCCCGGAGGCCCCGAACCCATTGCTGGTATGTACAGATCCGAACCTATGTTATGACGATCAAAAATTTAAAAGTGTGGTTGCATAGCTTAGTAATAGTATTATGTAGGATCGGTTGAAGTCGGAGGAGTGGCGGCGTTCACTCTCTTCGACACCAGGGCTACACATAGTTTCGTGAGCCCAAACCTTACGCGAGAATGGATTTTCAAAGGGAGTTACAACACCAAGTTAGCCGGGGTTGAAACTGCGGGAAAAGAGAAAATGACGACGAAAGAAAAGTATGAGACGGTACCAGTGGTTCTCGCAGGAGTAAACCTTCCCGCTGATTTGTTGGAGTTGGAACTCGGACGATACGAGGTGATATTAGGAATGGACTGGCTAGGTCAGTACGGAGCTGTAGTGGACTGTGCCAAAGCATGCGTGCAGATTCCACTAGACGGAATGCGGATTGTATATCGAGGAATGAAGACGAGGACGGGATTGTCAGTCATTTCGATGGCACAAGCGGAAGCAGCGATTCAGAAAGGGAATGAAGCATTCTTGGCCAGAATTGAAATGGTGGAGGAGACCGAGGCTCCAGACCTGCAAAACATCTTGGTGGCCGCCGAGTATGCGGATGTATTTGAACCCTTGCGCGGACCGCCACCACAACGGAATAATGCTTTCACGACTGAAGTAGAACCTGGAACCGCTCCAATGTCCAAAGCCCCTTACCGACTTGCACCCGCGGAAATGGCCGAACTCAAGAAACAATTAGGTGAACTAATAGAGAAGGGATTCATATGGCCGAGCAGTTCGCCCTGGGGCGCACCGGTCTTGTTCGTTAAGAAGAAGGACGGGAGCATGCGACTCTGCATCAATTACCGAGGAATAAACAAAGTGACGGTTAAAAATAAGTACCCCCTACCCCGCATAGATGAACTACTCGACCAGCTAGAGGGAGCCACGTGGTTTTCAAAAATCGACCTTGCCTCGGGATACCATCAGATACCCATCCACGAGAAGGACATTCGGAAAATGGCTTTCCGGACCCCCTACGGACACTATGAATTCGTAGTAATGCCCTTCGGGCTGACCAACGCCCCAGCAGCATTCATGGGATTGATGAACGACATCTTCCGAGAATACTTAGACCGCTTTGTGATTGTGTTCATCGATGATATTCTGATCTACTCCAAGAGCCGGGAAGAACACGAGCGGCACTTAAGCTTGGTCCTGGACAAGCTGAGGGAACACCAGCTATACGCAAAATTTAGCAAGTGCAGTTTCTGGCAACGAAATATCGGATTCCTAGGACATGTGATCTCCGAGGCGGGAGTAGAAGTAGACCCGGAGAAGATAGAAGCCATTGTAAAATGGCCCGTACCGAGCAATGCCACTGAAGTTCGAAGTTTCCTTGGTTTAGCGGGGTATTACCGTAAGTACGTGGAAGGGTTCGCCGCAACCGCGAAACCCCTCACACGACTTACTGGAAAGGAAGGGAAGTTCGCATGGACGGAGGCCTGTGGGGAAGGGTTCAAGCAGCTAAAGGAGGCTCTAACAAACACCCCGGTACTGGTCTTACCAAAAACGGGAGTACCATTTACAGTTTATACGGACGCCTCTGGAGTGGGGCTTGGGTGTGTGTTAATGCAAAAAGGACGAGTGATTGCTTATGCATCCCGGCAACTACGGAAACACGAGGTCAACTACCCGACACATGATCTCGAAATAGCAGTTGTAGTGTTCGCCCTTAAGATTTGGCGATCTTACTTATATGGAGAAAAGGTGCAAATCTACACGGATCACAAGAGCCTGAAGTATGGAACTATTGGCAGATTACGACCTGAGCATCGACTATCATCCCGGGAAGGCAAATCAGGTAGCAGACGCCCTAAGCCGGAGGAGAGCGGACGTGTCTGGAGCCAGGGAGACACAAGAATTAACTGGAGCCTTAGCCAGTCTGCGCCTCTGCGCGACATCAGTGAATGAAGAAGGAGTTGGGTTGGAAGCTATAGAGCAAGCAGATTTACTTAACCGGATTATCACAGCCCAAGCAACGGATCCTACCCTCCAAGGAATGATCGACAAGGAAGTGGTAGGATATCGATAAGCTGGGAATGGAACCATCATGTTTAGAGGTCGTGTGTGCGTACCCAGCAGAGGGGAGCTAAGGAACGAAGTACTGGGCCAGGCCCACCAATCACGATTTTCAATCCACCCGAGAATAACGAAAATGTACCAGGACTTGAAACGATATTACCACTGGGAAGGAATGAAAAGAGATGTAGCCGACTGGGTTTCTAAATGCCAGACCTGTCAATTAGTTAAAGCAGAGCGTGGAGTCCCGGGGGGACTACTACAAGAACTACCGCTACCCCAATGGAAGTGGGATATGGTAACTATGGATTTCGTTACTGGATTACCCAGGACCACGAGAAACAAGGATGCTGTGTGGGTTGTGGTCGACCGACTAACCAAATCCGCCCACTTCCTCCCCATCAAAACCACCGATAAGACCGAGGAACTGGCCAAGGAGTATTTGAATGTAATAGTGAAGTTGCATGGGGTACCAGTAAGCATAGTGTCGGACAGAGACCCAAAGTTTACTTCCAACTTCTGGCAAGCTTTCCAGAAAGCATTGGGCACGAAAGTACACCTGAACACGGCATACCATCCCCAGACCGATGGACAATCAGAACGGACCATTAGGACGCTAGAGGACTTGTTGCGGTCTAGTGTCTTTGATTAGGGAGGGAAATGGGGCGAACATTTACCCTTAGCAGAGTTCTCCTACAATAACAGTTACCATGCTAGCATCAGAATGTCCCCGTACGAGGCACTGTACGGTCGGCCGTGCCGCACCCCCTTGTGCTTGACTGAAGTGGGGGAGATCCGCGACATGTCACCTGAAATAGCCAGAGAGGCAGTAGAGCAAGTGGAACTCCTGAAGGAAAGGCTGAAGGAAGCTCACGACAGACAGAAAAGTTATGCTGACCAGCATAGGAAGAAACTGGAATTTGCAGTCGGGGACAAAGTGTATTTAAAAACGAGGACTTTTAGAGGAAGCGACCCGAACCGGAAGTTGAAAAAGTTAAAAAGCCTAGATACATGGGCCCATACGCCATAACCGAAAGGATCGGTGAAGTAGCATATCGGCTGGCCTTACCGCTAGAACTGTCAGACTTCCACGATGTGTTCCATGTGTCAGTATTAAGAAGGGCAGTACGAGAGCCTGAGTTAATCTTGCCATACCCCCCAGTTGACGCACAGAGTAACCTTACATTAGCCAGTAAACCCGTGAGGATCGTGGAAAGGAAGGAAGTAAGTAACCGGGGAAAACGGACAAGGATGGTGTTAGTTCGGTGGGAAAGGGATGGGATTCACGAAGATGTGTGGGAACCAGAGTCTCATTTGAAAGCCAACTACCCCGGGATGTTTGAGGACCTTATGGAGGGTCGACAAAGAGCACAGGATTCGGGGACGAATCCCTTTCAAGTGGGGGAGAATTGTAACATCCCGGGCCCGGCCTAAAATGAAACCCATGGAACTCAGACCTAAGAAGGGGAAACCCTAACCCTAATACCCCCTACCCCTTATAAAAGAGCAGCTCACAAGAGTTTCAGACAGAAGAGGAACAGCAAGCGAAGCTCTGCCCGACTGAAGCCCCGCCCCCGCCGCCTCAGACCGCCGGGTCGCCTGCCGCCGTCGACCGCTCGCCACTGCCGCTCGCCGACCGCACCACGCGGAGCCCGAGTCGCCGATCCCGAGTTCCTAGCCGCCGACTCCTTGATTCTTTTTCTTGTAGCTATCTCCTTGATTTTTTTTTTTTTTTTTTTTTTTTTTTTTTTATGTCATGGGGAATGACAGATCTGAAACTTAAACCCCCCTTTCTCACTCTTGTGGATCCTTATGAACCAGATCCGAAGTGGTGACCTTTTCCTTCTTCCCTAGATCCAGATCTACGACTTCGACAAGCTAAGGTGAGGACTTGGTTGTGAACTTATCTCATGTTGAGTAATCCGTGAGGATATAGTCCTTTGTTAATCGGATCTAGATCTTATAGATGTCGATGAGTTATGTGATGATGTGATGTGATGATATGATGATGCGATGATGGGATGATGTGATGATTTGATGATATGATGATGTGATGTATGTAGTCTAAGTTGAGTAAGGAGTTGATGAAAGTTATGGATGAGTTAAGTAAAAGGAATGAGGTGTCTAGGTTTTTAGCAAATGTTAAGGTTACAGTTAAGAGTTGAGTAAGGATTGGAAATGAAAATGAGTATGATGAGGTAAAGGAAATGATGAACGAGTAATGTTAAGGATATGATGAACGAGTAAGTGTAAAGGAAATGAGAATGAGAACATGTAAGGAAATAAATGATGAAAGTGGATTGTTTGTGTGATGATTGTGATAGTTTTGTTTGGACCACCGAGAACGGATGGGCGTCTAGATCTTGCTTGTGATTGTAGTATGCCTGCGGGACAGTAGCTTAACACGAGGTACCCGCAGGGGACCCACGGGACAGTAGCCTAACACGAGGCACCCGTGGGTGTAAAGTAGGCCCAACCGCGAGAGACGGGATAGAAAAAGTAGGCCCAACCGCGAGAGGCGGGATATAAAAAGTTAAAACAAACCTTAAGATCGAGTCGAGTCTAGTAATGTTTGTGAATAGTTCTTATTAACTTATGACTGTGTTGACTGGTTGCTTTGCTTGAGATGAGTTAGTGGGTTCCTGGAACCTGTCCTCACTGAGTGTTGTACTCACCCCTCTTTCTTTCAGGTATGGCCAGGAGGGAGCAGGAGTATAAGTCTGTATGGTGCTACGTTTTCAAGTTTTATTTTCTTTTCGTAACGTTTTACACTTTGAGATACATTTCAACTTTCTGGTTAGAAGAACAACTTCTCTTTTTAAGTACGGATTCATGTTAGACTATTCGAGTTTTGATAAAGAATTTTCTATGAAGTTTGTGTGGATTACGTTTTGAGAAAGATTTTCGGGATAGGAATGTTACAATTGTCATGTCGCACCTAGGAATTAACGTTTATATAAATATAAACGATGGATTGAGGATAATATCAAAAGAAACCCTAATCTAATCATATGAATCGTCGTACATCATAAATCGAATAGAATAATTATCAAATACAAAACAGATTGAACGTGAATATTAAAATGAAAAGAACGACAAAGGAGATATAATAATAAAGTAATTAATTTACCTGTAGACATGGATAAGCAAATGAATTTTCTTCTGGTGAAGTTGAAGGATGAACGTTACGCGAACTTTTGTTCTCTTATACACGCACTCACAACGAAGCAGAGGGGAATTTAATTTATCGAAACAGAATCGATAAGATATACTCTATGGATTAACACGAATATTTAATCTTATGGGATTAAGGAAAGATAATCAAAAAATATTAATTAGAATTTATAAAAAGGAAAGAAAAATGCTTAAAATTAGGCGTACGCGGAGGAATTAAGTAAGATTAGGATGTTTAACCAAGTCGGGCCGTTCCTTTCTCACCTGCTGTAAATCCTTAACCTTTCCTAATTTGTGGGGTTATGGATAACTTTTTACTATCCTACAGCGGGTAACTTTTTACTATCCTACAGCAGGTTCATGGTAACAAAATATTTTGGAATTTACTATTCACCATAATGACATAACTTAGAAAATAAATAAATTGCAAAGTGGATTAAGATAGTTATAATTAGCAAAGGAACCCAATTAAAGTTTCAACTAAATTTTGATCCCCGCATAAAAGCGCAGATTTTGTTTTCTTATTAAAATTGAACAAATATATATATATATATATATATATATAGTGATGCATTGATATTGGTTCGGATTCGCACCAAAGACAAAATACATATTTAGTATTTTCTTGGACCAATGGTCTCTGATAGTCTGGATCTTTTTTAAGATACGATAGAATACTCAAATTATCTGAAATGTTTATATATATTAAATATATTTTGATATTTCAAATATGATTTCGTACTATGAATATTTTTTAAGTTTTGGTTTTCAGTTATAGTTTCAGGCTTCATGTAAAATTTTAATATTTAGAAATATATTTTGGGTATTTTGATGAAATTTTATATACTTTTTGGTTTATCAGATCAAATTTCACGTCAAATTATGATCAGAGTATTTAAATATTTCTGGGTATTTTTTGTGTTTCATGTACTTTTAATGTTTTTGGCTACTTCGAATCTTTTTCGAATCCTAAATATATGACGGACCCGTTAGATATCCGAAAATTACATGTAGTTTACATGTATTTTAGATATTGATCCAAACTCCAAAGAAACCGACACTGTAAGACCCGATCCTGGAATCCCCATTCCGACCAGACCGCGGCTTACCTTATTAATTCTTAAGTGTTTTGTTTTCTTTCTTTTTATTTTTCTAAGTGTTTTACATTTGCTTTGAGGTTCATTCAATCAACATGATCAATGCACAGCGGAATAAAGGCAAACGTTTTCATATATATATAAAACAATGTAGTCATACAATCATTCATTCGTTCATCATTCATTGCACACTAGGCTACATAAATCAAATGCTACAAAAGACTTGTCTTCCACACACACATCCCATCCACGGCTAGGTTCCTCACGGTTCCATGGCTTTCCCACGATCACCTTTGCTATCTGGATCCATCAAACAACACACACAAACACTTGGTTAGATTTATCAACAACAAAGCTAATCAATTGCATGGATGGATCCTATCCTATGCTATCAAACCGTATCAGACCAGAAAATGGTCGTCTCAAATATGCGTGGATAAATACAATAAAATTCATGTAAACTCATGATAATTCTCAACTAAGAGATTGGCCGAATCGGATTCCACAGAACCGGTCTCGATCATCATGATCTCGACCCTGATTCACTAAACCGGCCACGACCCAATCCCTCTAAATCAATACGTTCAATCCCAAATCTATACATGATAATTCATGATAAATAACCACTAGGAAGAATCAATCATCAGATCCCCTCAAGTCCATCGGGAACTATGAGATCCAATGTTACCTCTCAAACCACGGCCATGGAGGACTTTCTCCAAACCGGCCAAGGCCGAGGTTTGCCCTTGCGGGTCTGAACCCTTAGGCTCGATCAGAATGAAGATGAAATGAGATAATTACAAAGACAAGACAGAAAGGATGCTTCCAGAACAATCGACCCTTCACACCAGCCCGGACTTAACCGCGGTGAAGGAGGATGAACCATGGAGAGGATCACTGACCTTAGGCGTTCGTTCTTCAGGAGCCGGAGTCTTCTCCTTCTCCTTATCCTTCTCGTGATCCCTCTGACGAGTCTCCATGTCTTGCCACCGAATAGTCTTGCTCCGGTAACCCTTTTGGTCGGATGAACCTTCCCACGGACCGTCTCTCTCTTTCTCTCTGTTTATCTCTGTTACGATTTTGCCAGGGCTTCGCCTGAGTGTTCTGATGCCTTTTTCGAAGTCAGAGACTCTCTATTTATAGAGATCTCGATTGCCAACTTCCATTAAAGCGAACCGGTACGAGATGAGAGAGATCGGACCGAACGGTTGCCTTTGGCACCGTTTCGCGTGTATCCGACTAACTGTCCTTTTGGGACAGTTCCTAGGCGCGGAGGGAACCTCCCCTTCCCCAGATCAATGGGCAAGACATTGGTCCCATTGTCACATATTTCACATATGCGCGGACCGTCGGACCAGTCCGGTAACCGTCCAGCTTGACCAGTCTGGTCCGGACCCGAACACTCCGCCGAGGTGAGATGAGCTTCCCCCGAGCTGCCCCAGATGACCCAGCTAACCCTTCAGCTCCGGTGAGCTGGACAAACCTCAGGTGAGCTAACCACACTCATGATCCAGCTGGATGAGCTTGACCCGGACCACTTTAAGCTTCCGGTTCACTCGTCCAGCTCTCCTTTACCGTCTTCCTTCTGCCGATGGTCAAGTACTCGTACCACGACCCACTCAACCATCCCTTTGGACCATGATACACCTGATTTCAGGTTTAACGACCTGACTTGGTGCGTCTCCATGTACCATGGTCCGCCCCGCGGTCCTATCGAGGATCGGGGACATGACAAGTCTCCCCCACTAACAAAGGATTCGTCCCCGAATCCAAGTTAGAGATCTCATCATGATAAAACTGATTGTACCATTTCGGGTACTCAGCCTTCATCCTTGCTTCCGTTTCCCAAGTGATAAGGTCTTTACCATTGTATTCCCATACCACTTTTACCATGGGAACGGTCTTCTTTCTCATTGCCTTCTCTGATCGATCCACGATCCGAACCGGCCTTGTCTCTAATGTTAGGTTCATACCAAGATCGTCAGGAATCTCAGGCAATACTACTTCTTGCTCCGTTAAGCATTTCCTGAGTTGAGACACATGGAACACATTGTGGAAAGCATCCATCTTAGACGGCAAATCCAACTTGTACGCCACTGCTCCCACTCGTTCAATGATCTTAAACGGACCCAAGTACCTTGGACCCAATTTCTTCCTTCCTGAAATTCTGGTCCGCCCCTTGAAGGTAATCATCTTGAGATACACAAGATCCCCAACTTCAAACTCCAAGTGTTTTCTACGCTTGTCAGCATAGCTCTTTTGGCGATCTTGTGCTGCCTTCATATGGCCCTTAACCATACGTATTTTCTCTATGGTTTCTTCCACAATCTCAGGACCCAACATGCTACGCTCCCCCACTTGGGTCCAGCATAGAGGTGTCCTGCAAGGTCTTCCATACAAAGCCTCATATGGTGACATACCAATGCTTGTATGGAAACTGTTATTGTACGCAAATTCCACTAAAGGTAAGTGTCTTTCCCAAGACTCACCCCAGTCTAAGACACATGCCCTTAGCATATCCTCCAAAGTCTGGATCGTCCTTTCAGACTGTCCATCCGTTTGGGGATGATATGTCGTACTCATGTTTACTCTGGTCCCCAAAGCCTTTTGGAAAGCTTGCCAGAAGTAAGATGTGAACCTTGGATCTCTATCTGAGACAATGCTTGCTGGAACACCATGCAACCGTACTATCTCATCCAAGTAAATCCTTACTATCTCATCTACACCATACCTTTTTCGTATGGGGAGGAAGTGTGCTGACTTAGTCAGACGGTCCACTACGACCCACACAACATCCTTCTTATTCCGAGTGGTGGGAAACCCAGTCACAAAGTCCATTGTGATGTGATCCCACTTCCACTCTGGTATAGGTAGATTCTGAAGAAACCCACTAGGAACTTGGTGTTCAGCCTTAATGAGCTGACAAGTAGGACACTTTGCCACCCATTCGGCTACATCCGTTTTCATCCTCACCCAATGGTAATATCTCTTCAAATCCCTATACATCTTATTCAATCCGGGGTGGATTGAAACTTAGACTTATGAGCTTGTCTCATAATCTCTTCCTTCAGTTCCTTATCATTAGGAACACTGATCCTGCCATTGACCAAGATGGTACCATTACGTGCCGTTTGGTACTCAGTCTTGTCATTTGCAGCAACCTTCTTAAGGTTCTCATCCAAGCCTTGTGCTTGTCGGATCCGGGTAAGGAGATCGGCCTGGTTCACTGCTTCCAACCCCAAAGGTTCTTCCTGACCCGTGAGAGTATCCAGGCGCAGTGATCTTACCATCCCTTCCAGATCATCAGCTTCCCTTTCTGCGGATACATCAGCCCATCTTCGGCTCAATGCATCAGCCACCAGGTTAGCCTTTCCCGGATAGTAAGTTATGTCCAGATCATAATCTGCAACAAACTCCATCCACCTCCTCTGCCTAAGGTTCAACTCAGGCTGAGTGAAAATATACTTTAGACTCTTATGGTCTCTGAGTATTTGCACCTTTTCCCCATAAAGATAAGATCTCCATATCTTTAAAGCAAAGACCACAGCTGCCATTTCCAAGTCATGGGTCGGATAATTCCCCTCATGCTTTCTCAACTGTCGAGACGCATAGGCTATTACCTTCCCTTGCTGTGTAAGGACACATCCTAGTCCTGTGATTGATGCATCCGTGTACACTACATAAGGCTGATCAGCCTCAGGTAGCACCAGTACCGGAGCACTTGTTAACATGTCCTTCAGTGCGGAGAAACTCTTCTCACACTGGTCCGACCATGCAAACTTCACATCTTTCCCGGTCAGTTGTGTCATGGGTTGAGCCACACTCGAAAACCCTTTCACAAACTTCCGGTAATAACCAGCCAACCCCAGGAAGCTCCTTACCTCAGTAGCATTCCTTGGTTGAGGCCATTCACGTATACATTTGATCTTTTCCGGATCAACTGATACGCCCTGGTCAGACACTATATGTCCAAGGAACCCAATGCTCTTCTGCCAAAAACTACACTTGCTCAACTTAGCAAAGAGTTTCTGCTCCCTCAAGCGTTCCAACACTGCCCGAAGATGCTTTTCATGATCCTCTTTGGTCTTTGAATACACGAGTATATCATCAATGAAGATGATCACAAACTCGTCCAAGTATTCTCTGAACACACCATTCATCATGTTCATGAAAGCAGCCGGAGCATTTGTCAATCTGAACGGTATCACTACAAATTCAAAGTGACCATACCGCGTCCGGAATGCGGTCTTCTGGATATCATTAGGTTCAATCGGAATCTGATGATACCCAGATGCCAAGTCCACTTTGGAGAACCACTTGGCTCCCCTGAGTTGATCCAACAACTCATCAATCCGGGGCAACGGGTACTTGTTCTTTACAGTGACCCGGTTCAACCCTCTATAATCAATGCACAACCTAAAGCTTCCATCCTTCTTTTTCACGAAAAGGACTGGTGCTCCCCAAGGTGATACACTAGGACGTATAAAGCCCTTATCCAACAACTCCTCAAGTTGTTTCTTCAGCTCAGCCATCTCGGCAGGAGCTATGCGGTACGGACTTTTGGACAAAGGAGCCGTCCCTGGTTCCAGTTCAATCTTGAATGGATCAGCCCTATCAGGTGAAACACCCTGTAGCGACCTGAACACATCCTCAAATTCCCTAACCAGCGGTATTCCCTCCGGGTCACCACCCCCCACGCACTCCTTAGTGGTGATGGTAGCCAAATAGGCCTCACAACCATCCAACAGCATCCTTTCCGCACGAAGTGCTGAGACCACTTTCAACCCAGGAGTCGAACACATTCCTTGGAACCAGACCGGACGTCCACACCCTGTATCAAACTGCACCCTTCCCCGGTGACAGTTCAGAGTGGCCCGATGCTTCCCAAGCCAGTCCATACCCAATATCACTTCGTGATTCTCAAGGGGGACTACTATCAGATCTACAGGCATCTCCCTGTCCGTGATCAATACCGGGATTCCTTTTACCAGCCCAAGTGAGTTCATAACATGGCCACCAGCCCCTCTCACTTTGCAAGGTTCATTCCCATCACTCAATTGGAATAATCCCTTTCCAATCATTCCTGGACTCACAAAACTATGTGTAGCTCCAGTGTCAAACAATACGTGTGTTTCCACACCACCAATACTTAAGGTTCCTACACAAGGTCCATTCAAAGTATCCTAATCCGTTCTAGATTCCATACCATGCAATCTACAAATTTAAAAGATCAAGTTTACAGAAACTATTACCCGTGATCGATTGGAATTGTCCAGCTTCATCCGTATCCTTGCACAGCTCGTACACCCTTGGTGCGGATGACTGGTTCCGGTTCTGGTTCGGCTTACTCGACTCTCCACGGCCCTTATCCGTACCGGGTGGGTTCTTGGGACAATCCCTTCGGTAGTGTCCCACCTTACCGCATCCGTGACAAGTGGCTGAACCACTGTTGGAAGCCGGGTTTGGACAGTCTCGAGCCGAGTGATCCATCTTACCACAGCGGGTGCAAGCTCCCATGGCTTTCCAGCACTCACCCCCGTGGCGTCTTCCACATTTAGAGCACTCCGACCTACCACCTGAGGTTTTACCCTCATCAGCCGAGTCTCTCTTTCTTTTCCGGTCACCACCAGACCCAACCGGAGTCGTGTGGCTCCGTGGCTTCAGTTTTGCTTCTTCAGCAATGTTAGCTTCGAGGATAGCCATCCTCTCCACCAGTTCAGACACAGTATGGAAGGTACGGACAGAGCAGTAAGTCTTCAGGTCCGCCCTTAGACCACGGATGAACCTCCTGACCTGTACAGCTTCGTCCTCTAACTCCCTTCCCACATACTTCCTGATCCGGTTAAACTCCTCTTCATACTCACGGACCGTCTTGCGTCCTTGAGTTAAGTCCAAAAACTTAGACTCCAAACGATCCCACGCTTCAGCAGGAAAGTACTTGTGGTTGAACTCAACCTCAAAGTCCGCAAAACGCTCAATGGTGCCATTGGTCCTCTTGTCCAGAGCCAACCACCAATTGTGAGCATCACCTTCCAAGAAGTGGACTGCTATGTCTCTCTTGTACTCCTCCGGACAACGAGTGGAGCTGAAGTTATGAACCAGCCTGCTCCTCCACTCGTCAGCCTCAATGGGATCCACACTTCAGCAAAGTGTTTAGTACCCAATTTGGATATGTGTTCGAGCACCTTAAGGTAATCGACCTTATGCACTCTTCTCACGGGTGGATCAATCTCCACCACGTCCGCGGTACGTCTTGTACGCGTGGCTCTAGTCCGTGTGGCAGCACGAACTGGAGGATTAGCCTGACCCACATATGAGTTCACCAACAGGGTGAATGTTTGTGTCAAGGCAATCAACTGATCTCCCATGGCTTTCATGGCGTCCAGGACCTCTTTCATGGTTGGTCCCGTCACCACAGTCTCAGGTCCGGTCCTGCCCACATCAGCAGCAACCTCCTGATCCTCATGATCACCAGCATGGGAAGACTCAGCATCTTCCTCCTGCTCCAGCATGTCCTGATCCTCAGGAATCTCCACACGCGGTTCACCAGGTAGGATTGGTCCCTGTGGCAATCCGGTCTCAGTGTTCACCATTCCATCCGCGGTAGGTAACACAGGTGTTTCAGTGACTCTTTCAGCCACCACCGTTCCGGATCCACCAGCAGCCTCCTTTGCCTTCCTAGTCCTCTTCTTAGTTCCCTTAGGCACAACAACACAAACAAAAGGTCAGTTTACAACTGTAATACTCGAACCTCTACACGCCTAAAGATAACCAAAACAAGCAATCAATTATTGCTAAACCCATAGCCTCACCGCAAGTACCCTTAGCCGGATGTGTGTGTGCACCATAACCCAACAAATCCTAGAATCAAGCATGCTCTGATACCAACTTGTAAGACCCGATCCTGGAATCCCCATTCCGACCAGACCGCGGCTTACCTTATTAATTCTTAAGTGTTTTGTTTTCTTTCTTTTTATTTTTCTAAGTGTTTTACATTTGCTTTGAGGTTCATTCAATCAACATGATCAATGCACAGCGGAATAAAGGCAAATGTTTTCATATATATATAAAACAATGTAGTCATACAATCATTCATTCGTTCATCATTCATTGCACACTAGGCTACATAAATCAAATGCTACAAAAGACTTGTCTTCCACACACACATCCCATCCACGGCTAGGTTCCTCACGGTTCCATGGCTTTCCCACGATCACCTTTGCTATCTGGATCCATCAAACAACACACACAAACACTTGGTTAGATTTATCAACAACAAAGCTAATCAATTGCATGGATGGATCCTATCCTATGCTATCAAACCGTATCAGACCAGAAAATGGTCGTCTCAAATATGCGTGGATAAATACAATAAAATTCATGTAAACTCATGATAATTCTCAACTAGGAGATTGGCCGAATCGGATTCCACAGAACCGGTCTCGATTATCATGATCTCGACCCTGATTCACTAAACCGGCCACGACCCAATCCCTCTAAATCAATACGTTCAATCCCAAATCTATACATGATAATTCATGATAAATAACCACTAGGAAGAATCAATCATCAGATCCCCTCAAGTCCATCGGGAACTATGAGATCCAATGTTACCTCTCAAACCACGGCCATGGAGGACTTTCTCCAAACCGGCCAAGGCCGAGGTTTGCCCTTGCGGGTCTGAACCCTTAGGCTCGATCAGAATGAAGATGAAATGAGATAATTACAAAGACAAGACAGAAAGGATGCTTCCAGAACAATCGACCCTTCACACCAGCCCGGACTTAACCGCGGTGAAGGAGGATGAACCATGGAGAGCATCACTGACCTTAGGCGTTCGTTCTTCAGGAGCCGGAGTCTTCTCCTTCTCCTTATCTTTCTCGTGATCCCTCTGACGAGTCTCCATGTCTTGCCACCGAATAGTCTTGCTCCGGTAATCCTTTTGGTCGGATGAACCTTCCCACGGACCGTCTCTCTCTTTCTCTCTGTTTATCTCTGTTACGATTTTGCCAGGACTTTGCCTGAGTGTTCTGATGCCTTTTTCGAAGTCAGAGACTCTCTATTTATAGAGATCTCGATTGCCAACTTCCATTTAGGCGAACCGGTACGAGATGAGAGAGATCGGACCGAACGGTTGCCTTTGGCACCGTTTCGCGTGTATCCGACTAACTGTCCCTTTGGGACAGTTCCTAGGCGCGGAAGGAACCTCCCCTTCCCTTGTGGGACGTCCCAGATCAATGGGCAAGACATTGTTCCCATCGTCACATATTTCACATATGCGCGGACCCTCGGACCAGTCCGGTAACCGTCCAGCTCGACCAGTCTGGTCCGGACCCGAACACTCCGCCGAGGTGAGATGAGCTTCCCCCGAGCTTCCCCAGCTGACCCAGCTAACCCTTCAGCTCCGGTGAGCTGGACAAACCTCAGGTGAGCTAACCACACTCATGATCCAGCTGGATGAGCTTGACCCGGACCACTTTAAGCTTCCGGTTCACTCGTCCAGCTCTCCTTTACCGTCTTCCTTCTGCCGATGGCCAAGTACTCGTACCACGACCCACTCAACCATCCCTTTGGACCATGATACACCTGATTTCAGGTTTAACGACCTGACTTGGTGCGTCTCCATGTACCATGGTCCGTCCCGCGGTCCTATCGAGGATCGGGGACATGACAGACACAAACTTAAACCAAAATTAATAAATACCTACTTAGGTATAAATGTCTAGGATCCAAAAGACCCATACCCGAAAGAAACCGATCTAATATATAATAGTGAGGCTTTAGTGTTTAGCACGTGAAATGCGTGTATGATGACTAAAATAAGTCTTAGTATTAAATGTTAGTGTGGTAAGTTCGTAATCCCCTATATATTAAAGGATAAGCATTTTTAAGGCTTTCATTATATGATTAAAATCAATTTTCTCCAGAATGCATGAGAAGACTGCATTCCTTATTTTGTACACGTGTCGGTTTGTGAGCGTTTTAAGGAAAAATACCACATTTATTGTTAAGGTTTGTTTCCTTTTTTGATGATATTGCATGAAGCTTTCACATTCAATTTTTTTCACAGCTTATTGTTATCTATGTCGTCTATCTATGTCGTATATGTAGGGAATGTTTGACGACTGTTTTGTTTAAAGATGTTGAAACACCTATAAATGTTTTGGTATCAGCTCACACAAGATTTACATTGGAGGATGTTCGCCGGGAAACAGCTCGAGAACAATGAAATTGGTCGTGAAAGGAACAGCAGCTTGAGCAAGAGAATTCACTTGGTTCGTGTTCATCGCACACAGAGACCTATGAATACAAATATATAAGTTGCAGAGACAAGAACCTATCAGCTCGCTGAGGATCCATCGGAAGACTACGAGGAGCACAACAAGAACTTTCATCAATCGGTCCTTTGCTCTCCATGAAACAGCTCGAGAACAAAGACATTGGTCGTTGGGGAACAGCAGCTTGAGCTAGAGAATTCACTTGGTTCGTCTTCTTCGCACACGGAGACCTATCAGCTACGGAACATATCAGCTCGCTGAGGATCCATCGGAAGACTACGAGGAGTAGAAGCGGAACTTTCATCAATCGATCCTTTGCTCTCCATGTTCTTTCTATTGACCCTTTAGCCCTGAGATTTTATGTTATCTTAAGAATCTCTAGCATCATAGTCTTATTAGCACACATAGACCTGTGGATGCATGAGAAGTTGCATAGACGATGAAGCTATAAGCTCACAGAGGATAGCTCGGAAGACTATGACGATTACAGTGGAACTTTCTTCTCTATATGACGAGCACAAGAACCTATAAGCTCCATGTTCTCTCTATATTTAAATTAGCCGTTAGGTTTCATGTTGGTTTAAGGATTTCTAGCGTCGTATTACTTTTATATTCGTAAGTGACGAAGTGAAGGTCATGTTCGATGATTTTTTTAATATACATGAATTGTTTGGATGCATGAGGTTAGATAACCTAATTACCACTGGTGGGATAAATCATATATACATCCATCAAAGACAATCCTCAATCCATATATATAAATCATATATACATCCATTTAAGTCTATCACCGATAATATTTAAACATCCATTTATGTCATGTGTATAAACATGATACAAATCTTGTGTGACCGATAACTAAGTAAATATCCCACATTTTATATGTCAAAAAGGTTTTTCTTTTGCAGTAGGAATATGTACATTTTCGTAAAGCATATATATTTCCCATTTTGAACACATGTGTCATTCCGATTTGAAATTTTCTATCTATATCAATTAAAAATGCGCATCAAGTTAAAATCTTGCTACTTTTAGTGATGGATTCAGAACTTTTTGTGATATAAAGTGGATGACTCAATGACACAAATAGTATTTCTTTGTGTTATCAAGAAGCATGCATGGAGAAGAATTCAAAGTCGTGAAAATGTTTTGCGGGTATTTTATTTTAATAAACTCTCATAGGGGTTGCATTGTTCTTCATATCGAGCCACTCTTCTCCATATAAAGAGAACGTATGTGAATATCAAGAATATCTACCCTAAAGATTTCCTCTCATATTCATCTACCACTATTACTTTAAATTACTTTCTCATTCTACAACTGGATAGTCTCTTTTGAAAGGTCTATTCCACAAAGAAAGTCAATTCGAACTCAAACTACTTCTTCTCTCTTTTATATTATTCAACAAAAACACAATATTAGGCATGGACTCAGATGATTCTGTCGACAATCAAAACCTTACCATCACCGGTGATAACAGAATCAACGACGATTACTCAGACCCGGATCCTACTGGCTATTACCGAGATATCAGTTTGAGACTGTTTTGTGCGGATCCAATCCAGATGTTTACTACGCACAAACAGTTAAAGGAACTCTGCTTGGCTAATGGGAATCCTGAAGCTCATTATATCGAAGGAATATTTCGATATTTCCTCAATGACGATCATCATCGTGGGCTTCATCATCTAAGACAATCCTCAATCCGTGATTTTGAAACAGGTACCTATCTTTATGCTGTGTTACTTCTTTCTTTAGGTCACAATCTGAAGGGTAAAAAGTATTTCGATAAACTCTTATGGCGCCACGACATGTCAACATCTAATCTATGTTGGGAAAGAATCAAAAACTCACTGCGTGATATCCGTATTGAATGGACGACTGATAACTACACAAACTTGGTCAATCTTCAACCACACACCAACTGCCATCCTGTTGATACCATGGCTTTAGTATGCAATGGGTGTTACTACTTCAAGAGGCTCTATCAGTTCTATAAGTTTGCTACTAATGATGACTAATAATCCAAGGGATATGTGCTTTCCATGTTGTTCTATGCAATGTTTCCTTGAAATTGTATTTTAGTTATATGTCTATGTAAGCTACTATGTTTCTTTGTTCTCCAGTCGCTATGTTATATGAACCGTTTATTTTTCATTCTTTTGTTGTCTTGCAAGGGTGAGAAATAAAACTATGGTCGGTAAGATGATTTTGTTTCAAATCATAACAACAAGAACTGTTGACACTAACTAAAAACATAGACTATATTACCTTATATGTACATATAAGGAAACATTACACCTCATAGTTACCGTAGTACTACTATCTATTATCTATATTTTATATCTCACTAAAATATATAAAAAATATAAATGATTTAAAATTTAGATTGCACATGAGAAAAGTCCCATGTATATGATGGGATCTTTAGTTCAACTTTTTAAAACAACTTTTTCTCATAATTTTTTAAAGAAATGTAATGAGAGCAAATTTTATTAGCAAAAAAGTAATCAAAAATATAAACACATGAATAAAATGGAAAAGAAAAGTTATAATATAACTTTTGTATTCTGTATATTGTATGCTGAATCATAACATTCCATTCCCCGCAGTCCGTGTTAAGATAGTGAGGAAATGGACTACGAGAATTGGAGGAGATCATCACGAAGTCATGCTCCTAGGAGATCAGAGTGTAAATTTTTTTTATAGATTTAATTCATTGTGTCGTATATTTTTTAAACGACACAATGAATCATAACATTCCATTCCCCGCAATCCGTGTTAAGATAGTGAGGAAATGGACTACGAGAATTGGAGGAGATCATCACGCAGTCATGCTCCTAAGAGATCAGAGTGTAATTTTTTTTATAGATTTAATTCATTGTTTCGTATATTTTTTAAACATTTATAGTAAGATTAGTTTTTACTGCGTTTTAAACAGGGGATAACAATTGAAGGAAGTTTAAACTATGCTTTGTGTCTACCTAATGAGATTGAGCTGAAAGAAGGTGACTGGTTTGAGATAATCAATTTCGAGAAAATGTATTCTCTCGAAATGTATCGAACCACAAAGCACAAGTACAGAATCCGGTTCAATGAATCGACTTTGTTTAGAAAGATGGGACCAGTAAACGGTTCTAATTTTCTATGCTGTGCAAACTTTTGCGATATCAAGCGTGGTCTTCATCATCCTATGTACTGTCTCAGTATGTTAAGTAGGCAATATTTATAACTTATATTCTCATCTATTGGTACTACAGACTCATATAATATTTTCTAATGTGGAGCATTGGTATCTGTAGGAGATCTTATAGCTACAAAGACATATCAACCTGATAACATCTACAATCGTATGATATATTCGTTGGAGTTCTCCTTAACAGATCTCGGGTTTGAACTTTCCCTATGTCTCATAGTTGTTGTTGTTTGTCGGGTAAATAAAGTTTCTTTTAAATGAAAAATATATTGAACGAACTGTTCCATGTAACAGGCTCGCCCAAATTAGGTGTGTTGCATATGGAGCTTTAGCACATACTTTAAACGCCTTTTGGCGTTCTAACACAAAGGATGTTGTAGTATGTGTATTAAGGTTATGACGACTTGAGTGGGAAGCAGATAATCGCATCCAAACTTGCTAATTTTGATATTTTTGTTTTTGTCCATTGCTGATATATTATTTTTATAGGTGGTCATAATTTTGTAACAAACATGAATGGTGTTTCTGAAATTCTGTTCGATAATGAAATCCCTGAGATTCAGTTCTTCAGATCACAGTAAGCATAAAGATTTAATTTCGTACAGTGAAGTCTGTGTAGTATATATTAGTTAAAATTGTTTCTTCTTCCTCACATCTTTAACTTGTGCCATTGCAGGATTCCCAACATCGATTACTGAAGTTTCAGATTTAATATTTTTTTTTATTAAAATTGTTGTTTACAATATCTATTTATATTTAGACCATTCTTAATTTTCCGAAGAATGAGATATGCTAAACTTATTACAATGAAATATTGTTTTTCTATCTGAGATTTCCTCCAGTGAGATATTATTTTAATTTGCGGAAAAATAAGTAAATATTTCTAATAAATTCTCAAGTTTACATCCTCTTGGGGTAATAAATTTACAATTTCTCATTATGGAAATTGCAATATGTTTTGCTTGGTGAAAAAGTTCACACAAATGGAATATATACATATTTTATATGTATCCCTATTACTCTCACATTTTTTATGGAATATATAAATATTTTACATATCCTTCTCGAATCGGTTAACATAAGACTATGGTTTATAGTGAGTATAACATACATGTAATACCTAATATAATATGGAGAATATTTGCTTATAGTTTATAGTATCATATATAAAGTAGAATCCTATAATGTGAAGATTTACATTTTTCTTAATGACTCCATATAATAGTAAGTCTTCTTGTTAATACTTTTAATATAAATTCGGTTATTACAATAAGTTGTTCAAAGGTTCTTCGTATTGTGCTTAGGGAAGGCGATGATTACTTAATAAAATTCATTCAAAGCACTTTAGTAATGTATATTTGATGTTATGAAATGGATTATAATTAATTAAAATGATTAAGAATTTATGTTTATAGTATTCTCCACAATAAAAATGCGATCGTAAGATCTGCTTATTTAGTCTAGGAATTTACATATATATATATATATATTCATAAACAATAGGTAATCATAACCAAAAGGTAATAATAGGAAACAAATTTAATATCTGATCACAATATATCATAAAGAATCCATAAGAGATTCAAAACTGATGTGCAAATAGTTACCGAGTTAACATTTAGTAACATGAAGTCTATATTTTGGTAACCGATCATTATTTCATTAGAAACCCATAGAAAGAACGAAATAATTAAGAAAACATTATGAAATTATCATGAAATACATGTCCATTAAAAATATCTTTGATTTTCTAAATAAACTTTAAATGACAATAAAAATATTTTCCAAAAGACACGACTCTTCGAGTGCCTTCCATTGTATTATAAATAAGTATTTTAGGAAGATCTACTATACATTCAACCTCTCTCATTTATCATCATCATATCTCTTTTTCTCAGACTCTCCAATTTCGGTTAGTACGTTTATAAAGTTTCTTCTTCTATTTTGTGTATATACTTCAATTAGTTGGTAGATCGGTCCATTATAGTTAGTTGAATGTCATTATAATCAATATAAGTCATATCTTTTATATATTCAAAAAGCCTTGTGAATACTCTTTCTAGGGTTAAAATGCATTTCCAGAAGTTTGCAGGATTAATGATCCATGTTTTCTATTATAATAACTTAGATTTCAATATATTACAAAACGATTTACTTATATTGATTTTGCTAATTTTTAGTGGGAAAATCACAGTTACCGATTATAGAGTTTTGGGATTATTCGTAACCCTTTTTTTTACAATGTTAACATCCAGCCGAAGAGACCAGCATGGCAAATATGGTTGAATATTATGGGGATTCTGTGGAAGAGGCGTTCATGAAAGGTAAGGAGGAACTGACCGAGCATTACCGAACCAAGCTTCTTTTGATGAAGCAACAACAAGATGCAGAGTACAAGAAACATCAAGAGGAGCGTGAGGTCTCCCGCGTACAAGGGAAACTCGAAATGATTCACCAACTCTTCAAGTACAGAGCCTTGAAGGAAGAGAAATCGAGGTTGGAGTCGGAACTCAGGCTTTCGGAGGCCAAGGCGTCGGATGTTAAAGTACCGTGGATCAATTGGGAGGAGTTGGGTGAGCCACAAATGTGGGCTAAATAGCATCTGTTTATTAACCTCTACTACAAGAAAACGTTTGTTGGTTTTACATTTTGGTTATGTATGTTATCGGATATTTTCTTGTTTTTGATTTTTTTTGGCTATGTCCTTTATCTTCGGCTGGAATGCTAAACTAAACTTATGATATTATATGTTAACCAAATTATTGGATGCTTATCTCATTTTGGTTTCTTATTGCATTTGTCTTATAATTGGCGAATTATTTTAGTTATACTTTGGGTTGATTTAGGTTTGGTTAGTTAAGCAGGAGTTCGTATTGAAGTAATGATGAGATTGGCATAGGAATTATCTTACGCAAGAGGCATGTCATACGCAAGAGGCATATCATAATATATGTGAAAATAAAGTTTGTTTGATAGATTTGTTCATATAACATTCTTCAATGTCTGTGTTAATGAATCCTAATCATTATTTTCTTCCTTCTTTAGACTTGACAGTTAACGTGCTATATATTTATAAACGATTATTTGCATACAGAACATTTTACAACTTCAAGAGTGGAAATTATGATATATTGAAGATTCTATTGTAAGGATATATATTAATGATTATTTGCATACTGAAAATTTTACCATATCAAGAATGGAAATTTTAATATAAAGAAGATTTTATAATAATGAGATATAATGTAAAACTCGACAAATGTATTGAAATTGGATATGAAGAGCAAAACTATCATTGTAGAATGGTGCATTATGTAAGACAATATAACAAGTACGATATGCGATCTTATTTTTTTCTGAGATCTTATACACTCTCATTTACATGCTCAATCACCATTTAAAGTATTCATTTAAATGCATTACTTGGATATTAATTCAAGATCTATGACCAAGATATTATAGACGGATGTAATATGGGTGAAAGATTTTGTAAATTATTATGCTTATGGTAGTAAATATATTGCTTGCATATAAAGTGAAGATTCATCGAGCAATAAAACTCTAATAGCTTAAGAGTTTTGATGTGAATATCTACAGAATATTTAGTTTGAGATGAATATTTCGATGGAAATTTAGTGACTGTGATTTTCCAAATTGTTTTACAATATGACCATCTGTGAATATTTTCTTATAAATTGCGCGGTTAAAGTTGTTTTCCTAAATGAATGATACATAAATGGTACTTTATTTGCTTTGTCCCCAAGGCTAATTAATAGTTATTAATATCACCATCTTTGAATATTTGCGTATAAATTGCGCGGTTAAAGTTGTTTTCCTAAATGAACGATACATAAATGTACTTTCTTTGCTTTGTCCCCAAGGCTAATTAATAGTTATCACAAAAGATCTTAAACTAAACATTATAAACTATATAAAGGACCATAGTTCCACCGAGAATAACACAAACAAACAACTTCTCTTATATTTTTGCTCTAAAACCGGTGTTTCAAACACTTATGGCTTCCTTCACCAATGTCACCGATCTGAAACCATTCAAAACAATGTGGAAGATAAGGGTAAAGATCATTCGACTTTGGAAGCAGTACTCCGCTGCAGGAGGATTAACAATTTAGATGGTTGTCGTGGATCAACATGTTTGTTTCTATATTCTTTTGAATGTTTTAAAAACTATATTTTCCCTTATAAATGTTCTAAAAGGTATTTTTAACAATATATATTACAGGGAGTGACGATACATGCCTCTGTCAAGAAAGATTTAGTTAATCAATTTGATCCGATACTGTCAGAGGGTAGTTCAAAGATATTGATCAACTTTTCGGTTGGACATTCTTTTGGTTCGTACAGAACTACTAACCATCCATACAAGATCTCTTTTCTCGAAACCACACATGTTAGGAATTGTGAGTATCCTGTCGTAACATCCGGTTTTGATCCTGCAAACTACCGTGAAATTCTTGATGGTCACTGAATTCGGACTACTTGGTTGGTGAGTATATTTTAAATTTTTCGTTTTTTTGGTAGCATCATGCTCTTCAACTTTTCATAAATAGTACGATGTTGATATCTTTATATATTTCCTTATTCAGATGTCATTGGACAAATTGTTGAAGTCTCCCCATTGAAGTTGTCTCAGTTAATGGGAAAGACACAAACAAAATGGCGTTGGAACTAAGAAATGCTGAGTAATATTACTAGCAATTATTTGTGATAATACTATATGTAATTCTTATATCTAATTATATAAAGATCTAACAGTTATAATATTTTCTGTAGTGATGAACGTCTACAGACTGTCTTGTGGGGGAGTTTTGCAACGGAAGTGATAGAAGCTATCCAAACGAGAAAGGACCAGGCTATTATCTGTGTCATCAGATTTGGGAAGATAAAAGTTTGGAAAGGTAACTTTCAAAATTTTTTTTATTGTTTTAATAGTTATATCGTCAGTATATTCTTTCAATTAGCTTTTTACAACTTGAGACTTTGAACATTGTCTTTACATTAACAGAAGAGCGTAGCATATATAATGCATACAATGTCTCTGCTGTTGAACTTAATCCACCCATGGCTGCAGTGGATGATTTCTTAAGATTGTAAGTATTTTCGTTAACCCTTAATTTAATTACTCGATATGCTACATGTTCTGTTAAAGACATGTATTATTTTGTTTTTTAAGGTTACCAAATGACGAATTGGCTTTAGCTATTAGCGATCCTAAGCCGTTGTCTATTGCCTCTGGCGTTTCCGAGAAAGATGAGTTCTTTGTCCACACACCAAGGAAAACCATTGCTCAAATGTCTGAATCTAGACAGGTTCGTTCTTTTAACCAATGCATTTAGTTTTTTTTGAATGTATAAAAACATTTTTTTGTGTGTTAAGGTTGAGAAGTGTATTTTGATGTGCACCATTGCCGCCATTAATTCTGATATGGGAGAAGTGTATTTTGATGTGCACCATTGCCGCCATTAATTCTGATATGGGATGGTATTATTTGAGTTGCAAAGTGTGTGCCAAGAAGGTTTTGAGTGTTCCTAACGATTTTGCTGAAGATGAGGATGACGAAAATCCCCTAATGTTCAGTTACTATTGTCCTAAATACAAAGTTTACAGTCCTAAATTTCTGCCAAGGTATTATCTTATTTTGTACTTCTTTATAACAGTAAAACATTAATTAAACCTTCCATTCAGTGATGATCTAACATACCTTTATAGGTACAAGTTGCATTTGGTTGCCGCCGATAGTACGGGGAATTCCAAGTTTCTTCTATTCGATAATCTTGCTCTCCAGTTACTTCATAAGCCTTGCAGTGAGCTAGCCGGACCCAATGTTGACGAGGTAATAGGATAGCCTTTTTATGAAGGTTTTTTTATCTACCATATTAATAGTCTGAGTGTAAATCCATTTGTAGGTTGATGAACCGGCTGATATTCCTCTTGCTTTAAAGAATTTGGTCGGGAAGACTTATTTGTTTAAGGTTGGAATTGAAAGAGAAAATTTTCTCTATAAGAATGAAACTTACAAAGTCACTAAGATTATCACCGACGATGATTTAATTGTCGAGTTTGATACTAAGGTCGATGCAAAGGTAATTTGAGTAGTAACTACGATAAGTCTTTTACAAAATCTAGCGAGATAGTTCTTTTTTGATTAATGTGTTTACTTATAAAATACGCAGCTACCATTGCTTACCTTATCAGGCTACACCAGCAATGTCTCCGATGCACCAGAGGTAATATTGACCATTTTTAGTTACATACCGTCGAGGTGCATAGTTATCGTAACTAAGAGTCAAAAAACTTATTGTGTGCATTGACAGGGTTCCCTCATGCTTTTTGATGATTCGGGTGAATCGGGTGAACGCACAAGCCTGACCCCAGCTAAGCGAGGATCTCCGCCTATTGTTAACTTGGAGGAAACAATTGATCAGAATTCCGTCACAAGGACTCAGAGTGCAATTCACATCAAGAAGGAAAAGACTGACAAAAGTGGCTGAATTGTTTGCGAGGATGATTGAATACCGAGGAGGCTTCTTATACTATTTAATAGAAAATTTGGATTTCTATGGCTTTGGATTTTGCTTATTTATGGTGTTGGATCAATACTTTGTTATGTTTTTTTTTTATTTTTATGATTTTATTTAATGAAAAACCTCTTTTACGATTATATTGATCTTGAATTACATAGAATGTGGATGAGTAATTAACAACTCATAATAGAATTGAGCATATTTCTTTCAAGTTACAAATTTAAATCGCCCTTATTCTATTAGGTCACCAAGTATACCACAAGTGTAGGTTTTAGTAGTTTGATTCTTTCACTGAACATTATATCGTAAAAAAAATCTTTGAGGTTGTATGGGTGTTTTCACTTTATAATTACTGGATCCATATTATTTTTGTAACTATATATATATATATATATATATATATATATTTACATAGAAATTTGCTTTACCTTTGTATGGTCGGTCTGTTATTTTTCTATCCACAAGTCTTACACTGTTTTGAACTGATACGAAATCCGTGTATGTCGATTTTCAGACATGAAAAAGTGAGATAACAGTGACTTTATGTCTCTTTCTTATAAAAACATATTTGATTTTATGCTTAAATTTTAATGAATATCAAAGATGTGATTTCAAACAAAAAAACACATAATATAATTAAAACATACATTGGACCAAACATTAACAAACTAATAAAAGACATAATAAGGAACCACAGACTTTGATAGATGTCGAAACAAATGATAGATGTCGTGTAAACTGAACCAACCTGCAAATGGTTTGCTAGAAGAAGATACACGACTTAGGAGCAGACTTCACTTTATATGTTAATGTTAGCGATTTGGACAAAGAGTGATAGTCTTTTGTAGTAGTAACAATGTCCACATACCTCATCCATGTTGTCTGGATCGCAACAGACCTTGCGTGGCTGAAGGTTTTTCCAGTTCGTATAGGTATCCCACGTCATCGCAACAGGGATTTCACTAAGAGAGTTCTTCATTTTTTCCCAGTATCTATTAGTCTTTTGTAAGTTAAATCTCCATGATAGTTTATCCAAAAACTTAATACCTTTCTTATAGTTTCCCTCTAATAGCATTAACAATCCGAAGGCATAAGTACCGTTTTTATTTTTCAGGTCCGATGCATAACGTAGATGACTGAGGCCCAAGCCTTCGTCCTTGTGGTGGAAGTATTGAAGTAATCCCTCGATGTAGTGGGCCTCGGGGTTAGCTGCCTCTAAGCACATCTCCTTTAACTTTTCATGCTCGGTCAACATTTTAAGTGGTCTTGCATCAAAGTATCGTAGAGGCAAAGTTCTATAATAACTTTTGGGATCGGCTTGCGAGTAGTCGTCATTCTCTGAGGATTCACCGCTTTGGTAGGCATCGTAATTGTTAATCGAATTATCACTCATTCTCGCGATTGGTTTTTCTTTGGGAGATAGGAGACGTTTTTTTTATAACAGTAACGATGAAGTGTTTTGATCGTGGATGAAGGAGGAGGAAGATGGGTTTAATAAGGCAATAAATCGATGTGAAATAACTTTTCAAATTAATTTGTAACTTTTACTTAAAAGGCTGAAGCTTAATGTATTGTCATTTCATTCCCTTCTTTAGATGTTCAGCTTTATTAAGGCGCTATGGGAAGAGGGTTTGAACTTGGACGTTATATTCTGGAATTGGTATTTCCCTATGTTTACAAAAACATAAGAAAAAAATATGGTTGGTGCATGAGCTTATTTTGGAGTTATTATGAAAAGAATATGATAATGCAAGGCCTGGTTTAGAGTGAGAGGTTGAGAGAAATATCACTTAGTAGTCTTTCTATATATTTCTTAGTTTCGTTAGAATTGTATTTATAACACTTACCATACACTACGATTCTTAGAGTCGATACAATATATTTGGATAGAAAATATATTTTCCTTGATATATTTTAAATATTGGTTACTATTCTTTGACAATGAAAATCGTAAAAGAATTATTACTTGCATATTAATTCAAACCAAGGGTATTGTAACGGATGTACTATCGGTTAAAGATTGTAAACTATTCCTTTATGCGTAAAAGATATATTGGTTGCGTACAAATCTTCGTAACCTTGGGCAATGGTCAAACATTAATAACATATTACATATATATATATACAGAATATATAGTTTCAGATAAACAACGATGTATTAGATTTGATTATGATGAGATCAATCATTCTAATTGATTAGACAAAGTAAGCAAATTTTTTCTTTCCAAAACTTCTGTAAAAGTTGTATTTCTAATGGACGATGAATAAAAGAAACTTTTGTTCCTTTCTCCACAAGGATAATTAATAGTGATCACAATAGATCACCGATCTTATATTCGAGCGCATAAATTCTAAACTATGTAAAGGTACTTACTTCCACCGAGAATACCACACACCTACACATTTTCTTATTATTTTTTCTACGAGTTTTCTTAAAAATTTTATGGCTTCCTTCAACAATGTAACCGATCTAAAACTATACAAAACAATGTGGAAGATAAAGGTTAAGATCATTCGTCTTTGGAAGCAGTACTCCGCTGCAGGAGGATTAACAATTGAGATGGTTGTGGTGGAATCTGAGGTTTGTTTCTCCATGCTGTTAGTTGTTAAGTTTTAATATCTAAATATTCCTGATTAAATGTTCTAACAATCAGTTTTTCACCACTGTTTATATTACAGGGAGTAAAGATACATGCTTCTGTGAAGAAAGATTTGGTAAATCAGTTTGATCCGATTCTGTCGGAGGATATTTCAAAGATATTTATCAACTTCTCGGTTGGACAGGCCTATGGTTCCTTCAGGACTACTAATCATCCATACAAGATTTTTTTCCTTGAAACCACATGTGTTAGAAATTGCGATAATCCTGTTGTGTCATCCGGCTTTGATCCTGCAAACTACTGTGATATTCTTGACGGGTCACTAAATTCGGACTACTTGGTTGGTGAGTCTTTTAAAGTTTGAAGTTTTTGTTACATTGTGTATTGTTTCTTATTTAATGATGAAGACTACGTTCATATATTTTATGGCCTTTTCAGATGTCATTGGTCAAATTGTAGAAGTCTCACCAGTTGAAGTTGTCTCTATCGATGGAAAAGACATAAACAAAATGGCGTTGGAACTATGAAATGCTGAGTAATATTACTTGCAATTGTTTGTGAAAAACTCTATTGTCTTTCTCATTAGTTCGAACTAATATTATTAATATTTTGTGTAGTGATGAACGTCTACAGACTGTTTTGTGGGGGCGTTTTGCGACGGATGTTATGGACGCCATCCAAACGAGAAAGGACAATGCTATTATATGTGTCATTCGATTTGGGAAGATAAAAGTTTGGAAAGGCAAGTTCTAAACAACTTATGATTTACATTATTATAGTTATTATATCGTATGTGTATTATTTCAAATATTTTGTTAATATTGCCTTTAATAGCATTGTCCTTTCTTTTAACAGAAGAGCGCATCATATGTAATGCATACAATGTCTCAGCTGTGCAACTTAATCCACCCATGGCTGCGTTGATGATTTGCTTGCATTGTAAGATATTATTCTAGAACTATATTTAATAAGACCGTCTGTATGTAAACCATCGATAAAGACATCTTCTTTCTTTTCTTATTAGGTTACCAAAAGACGAATTGGTTTTAACGATTGTCGATCGTAAGCCACTCTCTATTGTCTCTGGTGTTTCTGTGAAGGATGATTTATTTGTACACACACCAAGGAAAACAATTACTCAATTGTCTGAATCTAGACAGGTTCGTTCGCTTAGAAATACATAGTGCTTTGTACCTATATTTGTAACACCTAAATTATTTTCAGCACCGCTTATCAATTTCATTTGTGTCTTAAAGGTTGAGAACTGTATTGTGATGTGCACCATTGCCGCTATTGATGCTGATATGGGATGGTATTATTTGAGTTGTAAGGTGTGTGGAAAGAAGGTTTTGAGTGTGCCTAATGACTATGTTGATGATGAGGAAGACGAATTTCCAATAATGTTCAGTTACTACTGTTATAAATGCAAAGTTTACAATCCAAAACTTCTCCCAAGGTACTATCAAATTTGCAACCCATTTTGTAAGATGTATATAATTGCTTAATATTTACTCAAAAGTATGTCAATATATTTGCGATTCATAGGTACGAGCTGCATTTGGTTGTCTTAGACAATACTGGCAATTCAAAGTTTCTCATATTTGATCATCTTGCTATTCAGTTACTTCATCAGCCTTGCATTGAACTCGCTGGACCTAATGCAGATCAGGTACTGACGTATGTATGTTATCTTTTCGTAAGATATATATAATTTTAGTTTTACATCATAAGTTTATAAGATTGTTATCTAGACCATATGCGTTTACTGATTTGTAGATTGAGGAACCGGCTGCTATACCTCTTGCTCTCAACAATTTGATTGGAAAGACTTATTTGTTCAAGGTTGGAATTGAAAGAGAAAATTTTCTCTATAAGCATGACACTTACAAAGTCGCTAAGATTATCACCAACGATGATATAATAAGTGAATTCGATAAAAAGGCGACAATTCCATTCTCTCTGATGCACCAGAGGTTTCCCATTGCTTTTCAACTCTAATCACTTGCGTCATGTCATTTTTTATATTAACTGTCATTCATATTGGATTTTTTTAAAGGGTTCCCTCTTGCTTTCTGCTGAGTCATCTGCCGAAGGTGGACTAATTGATCTCACCCCTGCAAAACGAAGAGTGTTGCCTATTGTTAACTTGGAGGAAGCATTTGATGATAATTCTGTTACTAGGACTCTGTGTACTGTTAGAATCAAGAAAGAGAAGACAGAAAACCGTGGCTGAGATTCCGCGGTAATTTAATTTTGCAGTGGGGGCTTTCTTTGAAGTTATATTTATATTCGTTTTTTGTTTTGGATTTAGCATGATATTATTTTGATTTTGGTGTTTGCTTTATTTTATTAGTTTGCAACATTATATTTAATATGAAGCCTCTATTTTATCGTAATTATATTTATCCATGCACATATAGTTAATTTCGATCCTAAAAATTTAAAGAGTCAGGGTTATTGTTCTTCTTTGTGTTATAGTATGTAATTTTATTAAAGACTTATACTCAATCTTAGAACTATGGAAAGAAACTCATAATTTAATATGTGTCTTTACTCTGTAATATACATCGGAAGAATCAGTTATCCAAATATTTCCATATTATAGACAAATATGCACATCCCATTATATATGATTAACGATACTTTTTTGCCTTTATTGATACCAATATGAGAATATAACTTGGGAATAACAACTATTTTGGCATAGAGTTGCTTTAGTAAAGATAAACATATAAAGATGTTATTGAAATGACAACACATTAGCTCATATTCTTTTAAAAGAAACTAAAATATAATCGTTATTTCCCATGGGAAGTTTTGGCCTTAGTAAACGCATCTTATTTCTCCTTCCTCCAAAACTTAACTTCATCGTCCATAACGTCTCTGCATTAAAAAAAACTTGGATCTCCAAAAGCAATTCCAATCGCAAGAATGAGTGAAAAATCGGTAAACAATTACGATGGATATCAAAGCGATGAAGACTCGGATAATGATGACTACTCGCAAGCAGATCCCACAAGCTACTATAGAACCTTCAGACTACGATACTTTGCTGCGAGACCGCTTCAGATGTTGACCGACCACGGTCCGTTGAAGGAGATGTGTTTGGAGGCAGGTAACCCCGAGGCCCACTACATCGAGGGATTACTTCAATAATTCCACCGCAAAGATCAACGCAAGGGTCTCAGACATCTACGCTGTGCTTCTACATTGAATAATAAAAACGGTACGTATTCCTATGGATTGCTAATGCTTGCACACGGTCACTATTCTAAAGGTACTAAGTATTTGGAAAAACTCCCATGGAGAAATAACTTAGCCTCTACGGATAGATGCTGGCAAAGAATGAAGAACTCTCTAAGGGAAATCCCTTTTGAGATGACTCAGAGGTACTATATAAATTGGGTAAATCTTCGGCCAATGACGATTTGTTGCGAGCCAGACAACATGCATGAAGTTTTTGAACAATGTTACTTCTACAAAAGACTTAGCCTCTTTGTCGAATTCGCAGGTCATCCTATAAGATGAAGAGCAAACCACAGTCGTGTATGTTTTTAAGCAAACCATTTTCATGCATATGCGAATGTCGAAATCTATCTTTTGATTTGTCTTTGTTTTGAAGTTTGTGGGAACTTCTTATGTCTTTAATTAATTAAAAGTACATCTGCTGTATTTTAGATGATCTATGTTAGAATTTGGTATTTTATTTTTTAATCTAATCATATAATTATCTAAAAGTTATTCTTTTTGTGTTGCACGGAGACTCTTTTAGTGAACATGTAAACAAATAAGCCCCTAGGAGGCTTTGTTTTGTAGTCAAATTGGGTAAAGTGTGGATTGTAATGCGTATACCATATTAGACTTCCTCTTATCACGGAATATCATAAAAGTTGAATCATGAAAGACAATATCTTCTCTGCACCGTATATCAGAACGAATGTCCTCTTAATTTTCTATGTTTCATACCGAGGTAAACTCCTTACAAAATATAAGAGATACCTTATCGAAATATCATTTAGGGTAAACAGATTATTTTTATGCTATAAAGACCTTTTTAACATTACTATGTAGACTTCACTCTCACAACTTACAAAGATGGTTGTATATTTGATTCGAAAAAAATATCGGGTAATATGTCTTATATGGAAATTAAATATTGAAAATGTAAATTGTTTCCCCACTTAAATGAATATGAATTTGTAATAAGTATTATTATTGTTTGAAAAGGAAATTATACATATATGTTTCAGAACAAGTGAGAAATAATATATTTGGTGACATATTAGTCTCATACATGGTTTAACAGTTAACTTTGCAAACATTATACGGGAACTTAATTTGTCCTAAAAATAAGAATCAGCCTATACGAAAGAGATCATGAATCGTAAGAGACCTAAGTTTGGGAAGGAAAATGGTGTTGATAATCCTCTACCCAAACGACAGAAGCAAGGTACATCGTAAGGAAATATGATTATATACATACACCTCCACACATAAACTAACAACTTTTTTATCTATCAGACAAATATAACAGCGATGGGTCATCAGTTGATGAACAGGATTTTATTTCAGAATCACCTAATGTCAAAGAAAACACGATAGTTTTTAGTGACATAACTAACTACCGAGGAACGCACGAAAACGATGCTCGGACACAAACCACTGAACAGAGAGTACTGGAGGAAAGCAACCTGGTTCAAACGGCTGTTCGTCAAAGTAATGCAAGGACAGAAAGGTTTAATATTTTCCGGGATAGAAGGATACCTTCGGCTACAACTGACCTTTCCTCCAGTATTACAAACAATGCTATTTCACAAGTCAAACTGCCAAGAGATGCTAGATTGAGCCGTATTAACATAATGTCGCAGAAGAAAATATGTCCTGATGGAGGTACTTATGCAGTAAGACAAGCGCACCTACGAGAGTGTCAGACATTATCTTCAGCACTTTCTGCATCCCATAGACTGGTGGATACCTCAGGTATACTATCGCCAAATAATAAAACTATTTATTTAAATTATAAATCTTATTTACTTTACGTACTTTTTTCATATATGAGGTATGTGTTTATTATTGATAGATCCTGATATATATATTCGCGTGATCTTCGTGGAAGTGATCGAAATCAGAGTATATTGGAAAAGCAGTTTAATAGCCAATACAATAATGTAGACGACACAACATTGGAGGAAAACAATATAAAATTCGATGAAAATTTCAGTCTTAGAGCTCATCCTCAAGTTTATGAACCCGGCCCAGGAGGTTACACAAAATTACTCTAGTCAATGGTTACACAGAATCATTGTTTGCAGGACACTGATTATTATACACCACCCTTTGTGGAGAACATACTCCAAAATGAATCTTATGGCAGTTCTCCAGTTAAACCTATCAGTTTCACAAACCTGCTTCAATCAATGATGACACAGAATAGTGTTTTGGGGGGTCTACGTAGCCAGATAGAATCAACACGTGAGAGTCCTGCGAGCCTTAGCGAACTGAATGGTACCATGAACACAGTACCATCTTCAGTTGACTCAGATTCTGAAGGTTAGTGTAACATGTAAATATCTGTGTTTGTTTTTTTATTGTTGGTTTTATAACATGTAAGTATTCGATTAGTCAATATCTTCCTTGAAAAAACTAAGATGAATCTTATTAAAGAGTTTGTACTGCCTAATTCATATTTTAAATCTTATATTCAGAAAGCTGTGACGAGGTGTGGGATGTAGATACAAACTATGCCGAAAATGAATATCACTGTTATTCAGAAACAGACAGTGAGGACGAGTTTATTATTCTCGAGGAACAAGAAGATGAACAGAACAATGATGTGGATACATCTTACGGAGATATTGTCATTGATACAAAGCAAAAACGTAAAAGAAAGAAGTCTTCTCCATTGGGGTCAACAGTACTAACAGATGGTTTGAAAAAAATATGATCATTTTTTCTTTACGTGTTTCAATTAAGTTTATGGAATTAACGGATTTGTATCTTTCTAAAGCTTGGATATTTGTTGTGGTACGTTCTTGGACAGGGTACAAAGATGATGGTGACATAGAAAACGAATGTCCACTATGTGGAGCACTATTTTGGTACAACGAGCGAGTAAGTAAGCACAGGCGAGCTAAAAGACATGTTTTCACGATGTGTTGTATGAGGGGGAAAATCAAACTTCCAACCTTAAAAGAACCTCCAGAGTTTCTACAAGCCCTCTTAACCAACGACGATGTTATCAGTAAACACTTCCGTGATAATATTCGATCTCTGAACATGATGTTTTCATTTACCTCACTAGGAGGGAAGATTGATAATTCGGTCAACCGTGGGAAAGGGCCAAGAGTTTTTAAACTACACGGGGAGAATTATCATTTGATTGGGAGCATGAAACCGAAGAGTAATGAAAAAGAAAAGTTCTCTCAGTTATACATTCACGATACTGAGAATGAGGTTCAGAACATAATTTCAGCTTTGAGGTAACAATATACAGCTGTGCTTTCTGCTTCTCAATGATAGGTGACAAACATGTGTTTTCTAAATTTCTAAAATCACTATATTTATTACAGTGGGGATTCGGGGAGAAGTAAAATAAGAGAAGATTTGGTGGAATCTATAATGAAGATGTTAAGAGAGTGTAATGTGCATGTCAAGACGTTCCACAATGCAATGGAAAGATTCAATGATGAAGAAGAAACTGAAGAATTGGCTCTGGTTTTACTCAATAACAGGGAGAAAGATGGACGAGTCTACAATCTCCCAACTTCGAAAGAGGTTGCTGGCTTAGTTGTTGGAGATTTTCGACTTAATATGGATAAAAGGGATATTATTTTGGAGAAAAGTTCTGGAAAGCTAAAACGGATCAGTGAGTTGCATCCTTGCTATCTGCCACTTCAATATCCTCTCATTTTTCCCTACGGCGAAGATGGATTCCGATTGGGTATCAAACATGGTTTTACAGGAAACAACCAAAATAGGAAACAAATATTAGTATGCGAGAATTTTTCGCATATCGTATTCAAATCCGGAAGTTTGGTTCTCAGGCTCTTCTTCTTTCGAGGCGTTTACTTCAGCATTTTTTGGTAGATGCGTACACCATGATCGAAACTCATAGGCTTCGTTACATAAGGAAAAATCAAGCAAATCTAAGGTCTTTGAACTTCAGTAAGTTTGTGGCAGCTGCAAATCAGGGTTTATCTTCTCTTCCTATTGAAGGGAACCGTATCATCATACCCTCATCTTTCACAGGTGGTCCTCGGTACATGCATCAGATGTATTTGGATGCAATGACCATAAGCAAATATTATGGGTTTCCAGATTTATTTATCACCTACACATGTAACCCTAAATGGCCAGAGTTGACAAGATATTTTGTAAAATATAACCTCAGAGCTGAAGACAGACCAGATCTATGTTGCAGATTATTCAAAATTAAGCTTGATAGCTTGATGGATGATCTAACTAAAAAGCACATGCTTGGCAGAACCGTGTCTGGTGAGTAGTTTTATATTGTTCAAAGTATTATTTATACTGATATATGGAGTGGCTTTGAATTCGAAATAAGTTAGTAATTTCTATAACTGTATCTTATTGTCAGCTATTTATACCATCGAGATTCAAAAAAGAGGGCTTCCACATGCACATATTTTGTTATTCATGGATCCTAGAGACAAATTTCCATGTGCTGAGGATATTGATCGCATAATATCAGCAGAGATTCCCGATAAAGAAGTAGAATGAAGACTGTATGAAATTGTTAGAGATACTATGGTTCATGGCCCGTGTGGTGTTGTTAACAAGGATTCTCCGTGCATGTTAGATGGGAAGTGTTTGAATTTTTTTCCTAGGAAGAATGTGGAGAAGACAACAGTTGACTCACAAGGCTATCATGTATATCGGAGAAGAGAAAACGGTTCTTTCATTGAGAAAAGAGGAATTAAGTGTGATAACCGGTTTGTTGTTCCTTATAACAAAGAGCTACTCCTTCGATACAATGCACATATCAATGTAGAGTGGTGTAATCAGTCCAGATCTATTAAGTACTTATTCAAGTACATCAACAAGGGACATGATTGTGTTACTGCAACAGTAACAAAAAAAATGTAATAATGATTCAAATGGAATAGAGGCCAACGGAGCTACTGTTAGCTCTGGAGAAAACTTCAACACAACCGAGTCTGTGGAGGAAGAAACCGTAGATGAAATTAAAAAAAATTTCGATGCAAGGTTAGTCCCATTATTTTTCGCATAGCTTTACGCACTTACTTATCGTATATTTAGTAAATCGTTACAAAGGTCATATGTTCCAACGTTATTTTATATGTATTTTGTTTATTAGCTGATCATGGTTTTATGTATAGTTTATTTACCATTTTTTGAATATGTGTAGATATATATCTGCTTGCGAAGCAACTTGGAGAATTTTTGGATTTCCTACGCATTACCGTGCAACTCCTTTTGAGACGCTTACGTTTCACTTAGAAGGCGATCAACCGGTAATATATAGGCAGGGCGATACAGTTGAGACGGTTATGGCTCGGGCGAAAACAACTAAGACAATGTTTCTAGCTTGCTTTTAAGAAGCTAGACTTCTCACATATTCCGATCTTCCAACAAAATTCATATATGATGCGAAAGCAACCGTTTGGAAAATACACAAAAAAGGTTTTGCTATTGGAAGGTTGACCCATGTTTCACCAAGTGATGGTGCACTTTATTATCTAAGGGTATTGATTAATAAGATTAAAGGTCCACGGTCGTATGATGACATCAAGACATTAGATGGGATTCTTTGTCCAAGTTTTGAGGACGCATGTGATAAGCGTGGTTTGTTGGATGATGACAAGGAATATATCGAAGGTCTAAAAGAATGTAGTTTCTGGGCAACAGGAAGCTATGTGCGAAATATTTTTGCACAGATGCTTATAGGCGAAAGCTTATCGACGCCCAGATTGGTTTGGGAATCAACAAAAGATATTTTGTCCGAAGACGTTCTTTATCTAGAACGCAAAAAAAATGCGCAATCCAAGTACGTTTTCTTCTTTTGTTTTCAAAAGAATAAGTAAGAATTTGATGTACTAATCACTTCATTAATGATTTAAATTTTTTTGCAGATCTCTTATTGACGGAAGAACAGATTGACAATATCACATTGCTGATGATAGACAAGTTGTTAAGAAAAAAAATACATCTTTGGAACGATGGAAGACGATGCCTCAGCCAGATGATAATGCTCAACATTACTCTGACAATCAGCTTCTTCAAGATTAGCTTAATTACCCGCATGGAGAGTTGCGCATAAGACACCAGGAATTGTCAGAGAAATTGACTGATGAGCAGAGAAACGTTTATGAAGAAATTATGGCCTCTGTCAATACATCATCAGGAGGGGTCTACTTTGTATATGGTTATGGCGGAACCGGGAAAACTTTTATCTGGAATCTTCTTTCCGCTTCTATTCGTTCTAGAGGCGAAATTGTTGTTAACGTGGCTTCCAGCGGAATTGCAGCTTTATTATTACCTGGTGGAAGAACTGCTCATTCCAGATTTAGCATTCCAATTAACCCAGATGAATTCTCCACCTGCAGGATCCAACCAGGAAGTGATCAGGCAGAACTAATCTCTAAAGCTTCTCTTATTATTTGGGACGAAGCACCTATGATGAGTAAACATTGCTTTGAAGCTTTAGATCGTAGTCTCTGTGATATTATGAATACTACAGATGAAATACCTTTTGGTGGTAAAGTTGTAGTCTTTGGAGGTGATTTCAGACAAATACTACCGGTCATACCTAAGGGAAATCGAGCTAAGATAGTTATGGCTTCTCTTAACCGATCTTATTTGTGGAAATACTGTAAAGTCTTGGAGCTAACCAAAAATATGAGGCTCTTCGCAGAACAAGATAATATTGCAGCTGAGGAGATTGCGGAATTTTCAAAATGGATACTGGATGTAGGAGATGGAAAAATTAATGAACCAAACAGTGGATAGACTATGATCGATATTCCTGAGGATCTTTTGATAACTCAATGTGATGATCCTATCGAGGCTATAGTTTCAGAAGTTTATGGGACCACGTTCAAAGACTCAAAAGACCCACTATATTTCCGAGAGAGAGCTATATTGTGTCCAACTAACGAAGATGTCGATGTTATTAATAACTACATGCTGAATCACCTAACTGGTAATATCATCTTTGTCTCTTCTTAATTACTGATTTCTTCGGTGTGTTTATAAATTATTCTTCGAAGAAATTTTATGCTAATATCCTAATACTTATGCAGGGGAGGAGAGAATATATTTGAGTTCTGATAGTATTGATCCTGCTGATACGTAATCTAGAGATGACTTCGTATTTACACCTGAATTTCTTAATAGTATTAAAACGTCAGGGTTGCCTAATCATTCGCTACACCTGGGAATTGGTACACCAGTTATGTTATTAAGGAATCTTGATATTACCGAAAGATTTGTGCAACGGTACAAGGTTGCAAATAACCCAAGTTGGTGATCATCTTCTCGAAGCCAAAGTTATTACAGGAATATTAGCGGGTGAGAGAGTCTTCTTACATCGTATGTTGATTACACCTACAGATTCTAAGCTTCCATTCAAAATGAGGCGTAGACAATTTCCTTTGAAAGTTGCTCTTGCTATGACAATTAACAAAAGTCAGGGTCAAACACTAGCGAAAGTGGGTTTGTTTCTACGTAGACCAGTGTTCTCACATGGTCAGCTGTATGTGGCCGTGTCTCGAGTGAAATCCAGGAAAGGTTTGAAGATATTAATTACAGATAAAGATGGCAAACCCCAGAGATCAACGATGAATGTCCTTTTCAAGGAAGTTTTTCAGAATTTATTTGAAGAGGAAGATGTATAAGTAAGTATTGGCTTCTTTTTTTCTGAAACTATAACTTAATTATTGAGTAGGATGGTTACTAAATATTGTGTTTATACATTTGAAATGTATGCAATTTTAAAATAGCTGACTATCTTGCTTACTATTTGTTATGTTTTATTCTGCAGATTACATCCGAGAACTTTGTCCGAGAACAAGTGGTTTCCGTGAAAGGTATGTGGATTTATACATCTTTTTTATCTGTATTAATATACTTATGAAGTAATCATTCAACGATATATATTTGCAGGGGTAAACCTATGGAAAAGAAAGACACACCAAATTAACATGGAAATCAAATTTTCTTGTTTATCAACTTTCTATTCGTAAAAGCCTTTAATTTGTACTATGTTTCATTCAACTCTTGCGAGATTATAGCTTTCCATGAAGATGTTCTTTACTTGCTATTTATACCTTTAGTTTTTAAATAAATTAATTTTCAGGATCAGGATCTCTTTATATGCATAATGTGTCGAGCAATTGTCTTCGTGAATGTTGCAGTGGCCGAAAACATTTAGTTTTGTTGCTGATTTTTTTATCGTACATGTGATTTATTTCTATATCATTATAACTTTTTATGAATCTATTTTGATATATGTTCTCTCATTGCGGTATTCATATTTCATACAAATATAGTTACTTCAAACAAATTATTTTTAAACCTATGTATTATTTGCTAATGCCATCACGGTCCTACCTTACCTTAAAGTAACTGAATATTATTCTTGACATATCTATATAATCGAAAAATAATTACCGATATACAATAAAATTGATAATCTTATTTTTTGCATAAGGGAGTCAGTTTGTGCCTTAAGTAGTAAGTTTCCTATTATATGCAAGAAAATATATGAACATTAACTTTAAGGGTAAATCATATTTTAGGCTATGCTCAGCCGCATAGTTAGCTACCTCTCCAAGGCTCGTGTAAAATTTAATTCAGTATTCGGTTATAGTAATATAACTTTAATATGGCTTAATATACCTAAATTGTGGGAAAGAAGATTTAAAATATCTTCCACGTCCCAAATAGGTAAGAATGTCGTAGTGTATAAGATTTAGTGTTTATATATTGACATGCACATAATATTTAATAGGAAAATATTGAAACGCAAGTTATGTATATATACCTCAATATCATATTGAACATTACTATATCCATTTAAAGTTGGTAATGGTCCGAAATAGGAAGAGAATAAGTTTTTTTCAATATTTACTTTCGTATGAAATATTGTGTTTCTCTACTAAGGTCCACATATAATTTATTACATACATTGCATGCCAAGTAAAAATATACCAATTCATTTACCTCTGTACTATATTAATGCATCGACACTTAAGAGAGTGTTGTCTCTATAACAAATAACGGGTCTTCTATCCTTGGCTTAGTTATGTTGACCTACGCATGTTTAGGTGCCTTGGTTCCCAAGAAAATACAGCCTCCTATTCGTGTGAAGATAATCAGAGCATGGGAGTCGCCAGTTGGTGCACTTCACCTCAATAGGTGCCTAATTTTTGGCGATGAAAATGTCAGTATACTTACTCACCACCCATGTATATTATTATATATTGATTTGCACAAACTTATTAACATATGATTTCGACAGGGTGCAACGATGGAAGCCAATTTGCCTTGGTATGTCAACAATGACCCGTGTAGAATAAACCTACAAGAAGGTGATTGGTTTGAGATCAAGGATTTTAAATTGATGCCTGCTCAGGTAGCATTGATACGACCAACAAAGAGCAAGTATCATATGAATATCACGCAAGAATCCTTGTGCGAAAGAATTCAGCCTGTCACAGACTGTAACTTTATTTCATGTGCGCGTTACATGGATATTCTACGTGGTTTATGTCATCCCAAGTTTTGTGTTGGTATGACAATTTTTTTAAAATGAATCTTGAAAGTGTTATGATTATTTTTATATGAACATACTTATAGTTTTTCTGCTAATTTTACTACTTTCTTTTATGTCGCAGACTTATGTGGGGCTATGGTTGAAGTAGGTGATATTGAAGATATACAAGAAATGCAAGGCAACCTAAATGTTCCAAATAACCCTATCCGAATTCAGTTCTCCATGATAGACTATGAGTATGTGCTATATTAATTTATCTTTTCATACTTACAATATATGATATTCGCTAACACGAATAACATCAAAGTGCAGTTTAACTCAAATAAGGTGTGTTGCACATGGTTCTGTAGCTGAGAAATTATATCAACGCAGGATTGCTTCACATGCAAATGTTTTCATTTGTGTCCTAAAGCTCTGGCGAATTGTGAGGGGGTAATGGTAGGTTTTTCTTACTGTTCGTATGAGTAATCCTTATTAGTAATCTTCCAATATAATATTTTCTCTGTTGCATAACTTAATTCTTAATTTTTATAGATCGTTTCAATCATTTAACAACTGTTGACGGCTGTTCGGATATTTTATTTGATCCTCAGATTTCTCAAATAAAGGATTACAGATCAATGTGAGTTTATAATGATATTGAAATATTTGTAACAATTTCCGGTTTAAATTAGTATATGATAATAGTATTGATGGCTATTTTATTTTCTTTCAGAATTTCATTCCGGAGATTTTGATTCGACTTGAAGAGGTGAAGACCTCAATTTAATATATTAATAAGTTTTAGTTGTTTTATTTCTTTTTTACTTTAATTATGTGTTTTATTGGGTAGATTGACCCTTAATTTTTTTAGTTTGAATTATTTTGTTACTTATATTTCCATGTTTCCATATTTTTTATATTTTAGTTGGTTATTTATTTGTCTTTTCTAATTGTACACATAATGTTAACTAATCAATTGCATGTTATGAAATAGTTAAAAAATAATTTAAATCTATACGAAGCGGTTATAAACTATTGTGAACACGTATATAACATGTAAACAAAAAATGAGATGAACTAAAACTTTGGTCATACCTACCGATAACTTAAGGCATACCTTATGTTATATACAATCGTAATATATAATTTCAACATGTAGCACATATATTAAACTATTGTGAACACGTAATTACATGTAAACAAAAAATGAGATGAACTAAAACTTTGGTCATACCTACCGATAACTTAAGGCATACCTTATGTTATATACAATCGTAATATATAATTTCAACATGTTGCACAGATATCTAACCCCGTGCAAGGCACGGATTACTACCTAGTCCATCTACTAAATGGAGAATATTATTGAATTCCTTATACCTTGTACACAGCTAATATATTTCGGACGTTTAATGTGAGTAATAAATAACAGCATTATATAGTTTGAGAAATATAAGAAATACCTAAAATGTTAAGTCTAATGAAATGGTCCAACAATATTTTGTAAGTGGATAATATATTTCTGGCGTTTAATGTGAGTAATAAATAACAACATTATATAGTTAAAGAAATATAAGAAAGACCTAAAAAAATAAATCTAATGAAAGGGTTCAACAATATTTTGTAAGTAGATTTTTAAAACTTTTTCTCTTTTAATAATATAGGCTAGAGTTTGATCCGCCCTTTCAAAAGGCGGGCAAGATATTTTTTTTGTCATCATCCTATGTATTGATCTTTCTTGTTTGTTAAATTTTTGAGATTGGTTTAGTCAACAAATTTATTAATCCGTTTTTTTTTGTTCACCAATATGTTTAAATATAATGTTTGGGTTTTGGTTTTGATTATAGGTTGTTTTTCCTTTTGGATTTCGGTTTCAGTTTGATTATGGTTTTCCTTTTTTTGGTCAAAAAATATATAAACCGTTCAGTTATTTATGAAATAACTTAATATATTTATGCTTGTGTTTACCCGACCCAGATCTATGGGATTAGTTTTTTTCCAAAATTTATTTACTGAAAATTAGAAATTTCATACAGGTATTTTTATTAAAAAAAACATTTATAGATAACTAAATTAAAATTAATAAATATAATTTGTTGAAAATAAGATAATTCATTTATAAAACCCATCATTAATAATTTTACTTATATTTTAAACTGTAAATTATAGTGAAAAATATTTTTAATTTTTATATTGGTCAAAATATATTTCATTCAACCCATATCATACTATATCGAATTATTTTTAATATTCAAATTTAAATATGTAATTATTTATTATTTTGTATATCTTACTTTACTATTTTATTTTAGTATGTGGTAAAATTCATGAGTGTATGTTATTCTTTAATTTTATGATTTATAAAATATTTAATAAATGAATTAGGTTACTTTTTAGGGCTTTTTGCAAAAGTAACTCAAAACTTGGAGTCAAACAGAAAACTAACATTTTCTTTTGACTCATTTTTTTTTTGAAATTTTCACCCCACATCTGTATTTTATTTACGAAAATGCCATTAACTTTTTTTTGTTTTTCGAAAATGGCTTATTTACTATCTCAACCTCATCTTCTTCAAGTATTTACAATAGTGCCACTACCATGAATAGTTCAACAACCTTGTACTAACTGTTTGGAGCTTTTAATGCCCTTTAATGCACATAAATCTCTTTACACTCTCTTTGTTTCAATTGTTACTAAAAACAAAACAAATTTCAATTTCTCTCCATATTCATCCAAAAAAACTCAAGCATTTGATTCAAAATATTTTGTGGTTGACAGAGCCATATTTCTTTCGTTTTGACTTACGGTTGCTTTCGTTTGAGGTTTTGGGTGGTTGGAGAAGACCTTGTGTGCAAACGAATTCATCTCACCTAGTTTAAGGTACGAATTTGAATTTTTTTTTAAGATATGTTCGCGTAGAAGACTTACTAGTAAGTCATCTGTATGTAGAAGACTTACTGATAAGTCTTCTGGTCAAACAGATGACTTAAACTAAGTCGTCCGGCTTTGTTTGTTAAAAAACAAACTCCAGACGACTTATATAAGTCGTCTACGAGAAAATGGCTAGTTTTGCATTTGACCGAATCGTGTCAGATCTTTGACTATTTCTGGACGACTTATAATTAAGTCGTCTCTGGGAAAGTTAAAATTTCAATATTTTATTAAACTAGACGACTTAAGTGTAAGTCGTCTTAGGTTAGTTTGTAAATGAAAAATAAAACTTCATTATTTAACTTTTACCAGACGGCATAATATAAAGTCGTCCCGCCATAAGACGTAGTTTAAAGTAGTCCGGGGAAAGCAAAGTCGTCCATAATTTTTCCTAATTTTCTGGTCAAACCTTGCTTATCCCGGACAACCTTAAATTAAGTCATCTAGCTGGACGACTTTCAATTAAGTCGTCTGGAGAAAGTTAAATTTCAAGTTTTATTTTTCAATTACAAAACTAACCTAGAACGACTTACATTTAAGTCGTCTGGTTTGAATAAAATATTGAAATTTTAACTTTCCCAGAGACGACTGAATTATAAGTCGTCCAGAAATAGTCAAAGATCTGACACGATCCGGTCAAATGCAAAACTAGCCCGTTTCTCGTAGACAACTTATATATAAGTCGTCTGGAGTTTTTTTTAACAAACAAAGCCGGACGACTTAGAATTAAGTCGTCCCTTTTAATTTTCAATTGCAAAAGTGACCTCTTTAGACGACTTACCTTTAAGTCTTCTGGACGAATTAATTTTAAATCGTCTGCGGCAATGTTTATTGAACTTCTTCATTTTCTCTATGTTTACTAATGTGTTTTATTTTGAATATTTGCAGATGATTTTTCAGTTACATGCAGTTTGTGGAGAATGGTTGTTGAGAGATTGCCGTTGGGATTTTGTGGTTGATGCTCTCAAAGGAGCAAGATTTTTTTTATTGAATGAAGATTCAACACATGCTGAACTTGTTGCAATGGCTCAAGAAGATTATAACCTGGACATGAGAACAATGACTGTGGAGATTAGCTACTCATTACCAGCAGAAATGATGATGGCTCCAGGCAGTCCTCCCATTCATGTTACAAGTGATAGACAAGTTCGAAACTTGCTCGAAATACTCAAAATGCATAGAGTATGTCTTTGTGTATCAAGCCACAGCAAGGTGGAAACGGTTTCAGAGAAAAGGGATAATGATGAAACTGGTGAATGGGAAGAAGATGTTGGTGATGATGAAGCTGGTGAATGGGAAGAAGATGTTGGTGATAATGATGAAGCTGATGAATGGGAAGAAGATGTTGGTGATAATGAGTTTGTTGAAGATGAAAATCAAGATGGGGAGGAGAAAAATAGGGAGGAGGATGCTGATAACTCTATTGTTGGTGAAACGGATCAGAATGGTGGGGATTATAGTATTTATGGAAAAGTTCAATATGAGGACGAGGAAGATGATGATAATATTTGTTTTGAAGAAATCGAAAAGACATATGCTAAGACAAATGCCATTGAAGGAGGAAAATCGAAGGGTACCAGTATCTATGTCAACCAGAGTTTTGTTAGCAAGGATGCACTGCTTTCAGAGCTGCGGTTGGCAGCAGTGAGGGGTAGGTTTTCTTACAGAATATACAAATCAACGAAAACTCTACTTGTGGCAAGATTTCGGGTTAGCGGTTGTGGATGGAAGATCAGAGCGAGTGTGAAACATGAGACAAACACGTTTTGGGTAACAAAGTATGTGGAAAAACATTTATGCTCAGTGGGAGACCGAATCGCTCAGCGGAGACACTGTACTCTGAAGTATGTTGGTAGTCTTTTCATTGATCGTGTTGGAATCATTGATGAGCTAACTCTGCAGCATATCACTGATGCAATGAGGAACATGTTTGGCATGGCGCTTGATTACACCACTTCATACAGAGCAGTGTTATATGCACAAACATTGGTGAGAGGATCAGCAGAAGAAGGGTATTTGCGTCTGCCATCATATCTCGAGCAAAACTCCATTGCAAATCTTGATTCTATCACGGCTATAGAACTTGATTTTGTTAAAAGATTTAAGTATTTATTTCTCTCTTTTGGAGCTTCTATCAAAGGTTTTAAGTATCAGAGAAGGGTCATTGTGGTGGATGGAACTCACCTAAGTGGAAAGTATGGAGGTGTTATGTTAGTTGCAGCCGCAAAAGATGGCAATTTTCAGATATTCCCATTGGCTTTTGGGATCGTGGATGCTGAAGATGAACCTTCTTGGGAATGGTTTTTCACAAAATTGGCTAGATGTATATCTCATGACAAGCCTCTGGTGATAGTCTCCGACCGGCACGCCGCCATTAAAAGTGCGTGTGATAAGGTGTTTCCTTGGGCAACCCGAGGAATATGTTATTATCACCTTCAAGATAACATTGTCAAAAAGTTTAAAGGGAAACATCTCATGTACTTGGTGAAAGGGGCTGCTTATGCTCACACGGTTTACGATTTTGACCGGTACATGGCTGAGATACGGAGTGCAAACCCGGAACTTGCAACGTATTTGGAGAATGCCGACGCCAGCCTATGGTCAAGGGTTTATTGTAAGGGGAACATGTACAACATAAAAACAAGCAACATCGCTGAATCTATTAATTCTGCACTGAAGCGAGCAAGAGGATTTTCGATTCCGTTCTTGCTGGAGTTCATAAGGCAGAAGTTAGGAAAATGGTATTGGAAAAGGAGACAAGATGCTTTGAGTCTCACAACTCAACATAGCCGGGGTGTTGAATACTTGCTTGTTGTTCGAACAGAGATAGCGGATACGATGACGGTCCAACCAATTGATGGATGGCGATTCTTTTTCAAAGGTGGCAAAATGGACTGTGTGGTTGATTTGAAACATGCAAAGTGTGATTGTGGTGTCTATGGAGTGGAGAAAATATCTTGCTCTCATGCTATAGCTGCTGGAACACATGTTGGTTTGCATATCTCCACACTTGTATGTCCACTGTACTCAAAGAATTATCTGTATGCAGGATACTCAGAGAATATATATCCTATCGTGTCACAACATATTGAGGAACGAGAATGCTTTCCTCAAGACGTAAAGCGTGGTCCGGGGAGACAGAAGAAATCAAGATGGCATTCTTGGTTGGAGCTATCTAGGATGAGAGGATACAAACCCAGGAAGAAACACAGGGCACGGAGATGCTCAAACTGCAAGGAAACTGGCCATACGAAACCACAATGTTCACAACCAGTTGACTAGTTGCCAGACGACCTAAATTAAGTCGTCCAGTCTTGATTACCTGTCCAGACGACTTATATATAAGTCGTCCAGTGTATTTTATTTTTAGACGACCTTATACTAAGTCGTCCAGTGTATTTTATTTTTGGACGACCTTCTACTAAGTCGTCCAGTGTATTTTATTTTTAGAGTACCTTCGACTATCCCGTCCAGTGTATTTTATTTTTAGACTACCTTCTACTATCCCTTCAAGTGTATTTTATTTTTAGACGACCTTCTACTAAGTAGTCCAGTGTATTTTATTTTTAGACTACCTTCTACTATCCCTTCAAGTGTATTTTATTAAATTTAGAAGTCCAGTGTATTTTATAAAATTTAGAAGTCGTCCAGCTGGAAGACCTTCCAGACGACTTAACTGTAAGTCGTTCAGCTGGAAAACCTTCCAGACGACTTAACTGTAAGTCGTCCAGCTGGAAAACCTTCCAGACGACTTATTTGTAAGTCGTCCAAACCTTCCAGGCGACTTATTTGTAAGTCGTCCAGCTGGAAAACCTTCCAGACGACTTATTGGTAAGTCGTCGAGCTGGAAAACCTTCCAGACGACTTATATATTTACAAATCTATACATAGACAAGTTCAAATACAAATATAAATCTAACCATTAGAAAATCTATACAAGAGGAGTTCAAATACAAATACAAATCGTTAGAAAAACATGTTCAAATACAAAGACAAGTTCAAAGCTATGCACAAATAATCATACATGCCCAATAACTTATCACCATCCACATTTTCTTTCAAATGCTGATCAAGAAGCTCCGTCCATATATCCACCGCCATATTATCTCTCGTATTCTTCGCATTGGACCTAGCAAAGTCTTTAGAGTTAAAAGAGATCCCAAGAGCATGACATTCAATGTACTTCAGAGCCTACACGCCACAATCACCATTGTTGGTCGTGGGTACATCTTTCAGATGTCTCTTATATGTGTATGGCTCCAACCCGTATTTAACCCGTATTTCGTCGGTGGCAGCGCACTCAACCACCAGATAAGGGACCATCTCGAGAAAAGGCTGCATTATCTCATCCCATGCTTCTGGTACCGACGCTGAAGGTATGCTGTCCCAGACAACTATGTGCCTCTTAGGGATCGATATCCAAATAGCAACCCAATGCTGGTTGTTCAAGTTCACTGGCGCATAGATATCATCAATGTCCCCCCCCCCCCCACTTCTTGTTTGATTGGCGAAATGAAGGAATTGATCCGTCATAAAAATTTCACGCCCCACCAGGTAGAGCTCTTCCTAAACCTTTGTGATCAGGTTCTGATGCTTTGAAGAACTGATACTGGTCTCTCCAAGACTGAGAAAAGTTGTGATCCAAGAAGCACATTCGCTCGCTCCTGAAAGCTTGTGGGTTCTCCTGATACCTCTGCTTCAGTACATTAATCCAAGCATCTATATGCTGCATATAAAATAATACAAGTTAGAAGATACCATACGACTTAAATATAAGTCGTCTGGAAAGTCATCTACGTGGACGACTTTCCAGACGACTTATCAGTAATTCGTCTACTTGGTCGTCCAAGTAGACGACTTTCCAGACGACTTATCTTTAAGTCGTCTGGTAAATATAAGTCGTCTGGAAAGTAGTCTACTTGGACGACTTTGTAGACGAATTTTCAGACGACTTAAAGATAAGTCGTCTAGAAAGTCGTCTACTTGGACGACCATGTAGACGATTTGCCAGGCGACTTATCTTTAAGTCCAGACGACAAAGATACAAAATAAGCAGAAGACTTACGCAGTCTTCCAGCCATGCTTTGGCTGTCCGGAGGATGTGATACCACCAAGTTGGTGATGTACATGGTTTGTCCTCTTGCTTAGTGAAATAATGACTGCAAACAAAAAAACAATCAGTTTTGGTAGACTAAATCAAGCTATTATGGGTAAAGCAATCACTTACGGATCAGTTTTCAACCAATCAGCGAGTTCCTTCAACTTAGGTCTGTTTACTGGCTGAAATGGATTATAGGCTGCCACTTTATCTTTTTTTTTCTCTGCCGTATAAGGAGATATCTGCGAGGGAGCAGGTTTCTTCGCTCGTTCACTCCTTGCACGCACAGAAGCAGTGGGAGCTGTTTTGTCCAATACAACCAGGCTCGGTTCTGAAACTGGAACGCTTGATTGTGGAACTGGAACGCTTGGAATGGTGGAAGCGAGGCTCGGTTGTTGATCGGTGGAAGCGAGGCTCGATTGTTGATCGGTGGAAGCGAGGCTCAGTTGTTGATTGGTGGAAGCGAGGCTCGGTTGGTCAGTGGAAGTGACAGCAACAATCTCTTTGGAGGAGACACCATCTGCTTTATCCTCCGGCAAGATCTTATTTACCGAGTTTGCCTCATCTGCTGTATCCTCTGGCAACAATCTCTGCAATAAAAGTTGCACACTAGTTAACCCTGGACGACTTAAATAAAAGTTGTCTGGACGACTAGTTGACCCTGGACGATTTAAATGTAAGTTGTCCGGACGACTAGTTGACCCTGGACGACTTAAATGTAAGTTGTCTGGACAACTTTTTGACCATGGACGACTTAAAATTAAGTCTTCCGTGGTCAACTTGTCGTCCAGACAACTTACATTTAAGTCGTCCTGGGTCAACTAGTCGTCCAGACAACTTTTATTTAAGTTGTCTGGACAACTAGTTAACCCTGGACGACTTAATTCTTGTTAGAAGAGGATTTGATACTAACCTCTTTGACTTGAGGGTTAGTCGTTTTGGCTCGAGGGGTAGTTTGTTTCGTTTGAGGAGAAGGCTGTTTCTTTTGAAGAGTAGGCTGTTTGGTTTGAGTAGTAGGCTATTTCTTTTGAGGAGTAGGCTATTTGTCTGATTGGTTAGAGGTGTTGGTTGTTTGTTACTAACCCTGTTTTGTTTGCCTTGAGGGGTAGCCGGATTGGTGACACCAACCTTCTTCTCCACAGCTTCCACCATATCGGACAACTTCCTAATCGCCTTGATGCACTTCTTAAACCCTTCTTTCATGCAGTCAACTACGTCCTTGAACATATTTTCCAACTCCTCTTTGGTCACCCAACTAGCCTCTTCTCTAGCTTCTTCACTAGCCTGTGTAGGAGCCTCTTTAGGAGCCTCTTTAGGATCCCCTTTACGAGCTTTCTTCAGAGGTCTTGGATTGTCTTCCTCCTCCTTCACCACAACCATCTCTATCTCTTAGGATTTCTTCGATGGAGTCACAACCTTAAGTTTTGAATAGACCTTAGTACCAGTGACTTTCCAGCAATCCATGATCCACTTTCACGGTCTTCGATTATACATGACTTTAATGATGTTCTCCGCGGGCAGGTCCTCAACCTCAGTGTCCCATTTTCGCCACATTTCACTAATGTCCTTCTCAACAAAGTTGATCACGCGGATCTACAGTAAAGAGAAGAATCGAGTTAGATATTTGAAAAAAAAAAACTAAATAGACGACTTAATTATGAGTCGTCTGGTAAGTCGTCCAGCTGGACGACATTTTAGACGACTTATAATAAGTTGTCTGGAAAGTCGTCCAGCTGGAAGACCTTCTAGATGACTTATAATAAGTCGTCTGGAAAGTCGTCCAGCTGGAAGACTTATCAGACGACTTAATTAAGTCGTCCAGCTGGACGACCTTCCAGACGACTTATTATAAGTCGTCTACTAAGTCGTCAAGCTGGAAGTCCTTCCAGACGACTTATAATAAGTCGTCTACTAAATCGTCCAGCTGGAAGACTTTCTAGACGACTTAATTAAGTCGTCCGATAAGTCGTCCAGTTGGACGACCTTCAAGACGACTTTAATATAAGTCGTCTGCGCAGTCTTTTGGATTGAAGTAAATACCTGACTCAAGATAGCAGCTTTCATTGATCTGCGGCCTCTGCTGCCCTCGTAAGCCAGTATCGGTGGAGACAGACTGTTTGCTCTGGGACAACCAATACTAGCACCCAATTCCGGCATAGCTGTGTACACCCAGACCTGAAGAACTTGTATAAACCCATCCACGGTGTAATAGCCAGTAATATCTTTTTTCCACAAAGAGTCCATCACCACCTTAAACGCGATTCTCCCCCATGGATAATTCTCAAACCGTTCTAAACCCATCACTAGCCTTGCCAGACTAGATCGTGTAGCGGTTGAAAACTTTTTTCGTTCAATGAATCCAGTGAAGATGGAAAGGTACGCGAGCCGCTTGCGATCTTCCGTGGACCAATCCCCGCATCTCTTCAGTGCTGCTATTATCTGATCAGTAGTTGGCCCAGCTTCCAGATGAACTCCCAGCATCCCCAAGAAAGAAACCAATTCTTTGGTAACTTCACATTTTGGTGACTCAAGGTGCTCGATGTACTCGTAGTTTAGACCAGTGAGGTTTTCAAACTATAACAGTGAAAACCTCAAAGGTTCTGGACCAACGAGAGACCACATCTCATACTTCTTCTTAATGTCCAGCTTGAAACTGAGCATGTAGTGAACCAGCCGAAGCCCAACCAAATCCCTGCTCCTTGAACTTGATGAAAACTCCCAAACTCAACTCCTTGAGCTCTTCAAATTCGTCATCAGTAAGAGCTTCCCTAAGAGCAATATGCAACTTGCTGTTATCTGTATGATACGAAATGTTATTGTGGGCTTCTGGCTCTTCCCCTAATGTGTATAACCTACGGGGGAGTTCTGGAATATCCATCCCTTTTATCTGCAAAATAATCAAAGGCAACAATAGAGATAAGCTAAACAAGATAAATCTAACAAGAACACACAGAAAAGTCACAACTTTCCATACGACTTAGTAGACGACTTATATTTAAGTCGTCTGGAAAGTCGCCCAACTAGACGACTTAGTAGACGACTTATATTTAAGTCGTCTGGAAAGTCTTCCAAATGGACGACTTAGTAGTCGACTTATAATTAAGTCGTCTGGAAAGTCTTCCTGCTGGACGACTTATATTTAAGTCGTCTACTAAGTCGTCCAGTTGAAAGACTTTCCAGACGACTTAAATTACAATTCTTCCAGTATAAAAAAATTTAAACCGGACCTGATTAGTCGCAGAAGGAGTTGGAGTACTCGGCATTGCGGTTATAAATCTGAAAAAATAAACGTGAAACGGTGAGAATGAGTAAATTGATAGAGACAACGTTTTATGTTCATCTTTTCCTCGATATTAATGACTTACCGGCGTTAGGGTTTACATAGAAACGGTGCTACGGTTTACAGAGAAGAAGCGGCGACGCTAGGGTTTAGAAGAAGCGGCGGTGAGAACGTTGGTGAGCACGGTGGCGAGGGCGACGGTTTGTTCGGAAATAGTGGAAGCGGCGGCGGTAGGGTTTAGAGGAAGCGGCGGCGCTAGGGTTAGAAGAAGCGGCGGCGAGAACGGCAAGAATGAAGTGAGATAGATAGCCGACGTTGAGAACGATGGTTTGTTCGGAAATAGTGGGAATTCGAAATTGCCTTTGATATCGCCGGTGAGAGAGAATTGTTAGGGTTTCTGAATTTCGCGAAAAATGAACAAAAAAAATCACCTTATATATTGGGTAAATAAACCGGTTAGCTTTAAAAGTACATTGGTAAAATTTAATGTTTGGTCCGGTTTAGACCGACTTATTCTGGCTGATAATGTAAATCAGACGACTTAATATTTAGTCGTCTGTAAACAGACGACTAAATATTAAGTCGTCCCAGACCCTAAAATGAACTCCTAAACTAAAATGACTAAATTATCTAACTAACCACGTTATAAAATAAAATTATACTTCAATAGTGTTTACTATACACAGAAATGAACACGCTTAGGTAATTTTTAAATTTTTCAAAAACGGTTTTAATGCTTTCTGAAATCTAACCCTAAGAACATATACAATACTACAACATATGTTGATGAAACCTAAACTAAAGAATATCATGACTCACTATTTTCACTCATCTATGCTCAAAACAATTGAAATGTGTTATATCTTAATTTATATCTCTTAAAACATATGTTAATTACATAATTCTCATTTTTCACTTATCAAAATATTTTTTGCAAAATTTCTAAATTATGTTTAAGAATAATTATGCTAGGGGTAGAAACGTAAAAAAATTCTGTTTTTTTTGTTTGTTCACAAGGGGATAGTTGTAATTTCAATAGCCTTTTAGGTTACTTTTGCTTTTGACCCAAGTTGGGGTATTCTTTTGGGTTTGACTCCAAGTTTTAAGTCACACTTGGTAATTCTCCCTACTTTTTATTTATTAGTTGATGTATTAATTTAATTATGAATATAACTATTATGTGAATATTATTTCTTATTTTATAATGAAATAATTAATATTGATTAATAATTTATTTAATATTAATTACGAATTTTATTATTTAAAATAAATGTTTTAAAGAATTTATGTTTACATCTTAAATAAAAAGATATTAAAAGATATTTTTATAATAAAATCTTAGAAAAAGATACTTGACAATATCTTTTTAGATATCTTATTTTGAAAATATTATTAAGTTAGTTGTAAGATAAAAAATAGGAGATTAAATATTGAAATATTAATAGATATTTGTTAGATTAGAAAAAATATTATATGATAATAACTAATGAAATTATTTTAGTTGGACTGTTATGAGTTTTTTGATAGTTCAAAACATAGTCGATAAAAAGTTCTCATGTTTTAATATATAGTATTGATTCTCTAGAATTGTATACTTAGTATAATCTTTTTGCTTTGATGATTCCAAAGCAGCTTATCATTAGTCAGAAGCTGATAAATGTAGAACATAAAAACAAAAGAATTAATGGTCATCAAACTTGCCATTTTGGAACATAGACGAGTGACATTAATCAATTGAAATGATGATGATTCTCAAAATTCCAAAAGAAAAATGTATCGAAGTCATTAGTCATTAGCTTGGCTCGTTGGCTTTCCCCTAGATTCATTAGATTCAATAAAGAAATCAAGGAAAAAGTTCAAGTGGTAACTAATAGTTTTCGAAGTCAATAGTTGAACTCTATTCGAAAAGAGTGATTTAGCACTACAAGAAATATGGACATTGTTAGGGCGGATTATATGTTATATTAGGAGTTTGATAGCGTTTTCATAAATGCTATATATACGGCAGCAATCATAGGTACTCCTTCTACGATAGCATTTTTCTGTGATGCTATAACATATTCGGATACGATAGCAATAGCTGGATGATGTTATTACTTTAATTATAACTCGGCTTTTTAGTTATAAATTGATTACGGATTATGTTTTAGGGAGAATTGGCAAAATGGGACACTTTGAAGTTTTGTTTGTCGGAATAGGACTTTTCATAGTTTTGACCATTTGTAGACATGTATTACCCTTATGTAATGGAAAAATAGTAAACTGGATTTTAAAAATATAAAAAAATATGAAAACAGTTGTAAACTTAAGTATGATAATATATATGTTTAATTTTTTGAAAAAAAAATTGTAATCATAATTTATTTAGTCTTATAGCTATGGTTAGAATACTCATTCTGGTGATCTACATAGTTTATAAGTCGGATTCTAAGTACTAAACATTGATATATCACAGTTATAAAACGTAATATAACCATTGTTGTATATTCTGACCGAGATAGGATCAGTTACGTTATAATCAAGAAATATGTCTAAGTCTACCTAAAGATAGAAAACAATGTATAGGCCAAAGTCAATGATATATCTTGGCTATATTACGTACCATAACATGTTCTGCTTTTTTCCCTAGATGACGTCTTCATGAGGAATAGGATTCATACCTTATATACAGTGTTATGCGTGGATAGTATGTATTCTGAGCAGATCGTGATATTATGGAAACTTCCATTTTCGGTTACAGGATTTTCCTAAATCTAAACTAAATCTAAATAAAAAATTTTAAAAAATATTTTTGCCTAATATCACGTTAATCTGAACCTCCCACAATCTTTTTCTCTTCTTTTCGTGTTTTTGTGTTCTTCATCCAAAAATTCATTCATTCTCTCAATCAATAGATCATGGTTCAAACTCTGGAGAATGGGTGTGTGATTGAAGTGAAGAGTGAAGTTTCGTGGTAGAAATCGGATAAAAAAATGTAGTGTTAAATGAATCAACAGACGAAATCTAATACCTAGTGTGAAGAAACGTGAGATTTTAATGAAACTGATGGAAGAACACTCCAATTTCGTTAGAAGAATCCGCCAAGAGAACTTGAGGAATAACAAAGAAGAAAAGGTTCATCTTTCGGTTTGAGAACAAAGATGATGACGGAAAGTATGATGGTTTGATCCTATTACGACGAAAACACTAGAAAATAAAAGATTTCAGAAGTTAAAAGAGTGAATCGCCATTGATGGGGTGGGGGGAACTCGACGGAGAAGAGAGAGTGAAAAGGGTAAACGATTTACCCTAACCCTTTTAACTTTCTTTATTATTATTTTTTACTTTCTAATTAATCTAATTTTTAATATTTTCGAAAGCTAATATATATTATTATGATTAATATTAATTGATAATCTAAGGGTATTTCTGTATTTAAAAGAATCAAAATCCTAGTTTCCAAAAACATTTGCTAGAAATCCTATATGCTATATTAGAGGTTTGATAGCGTTTTCATAAATGCTATCTATACGGCAGCAATCATAGGTACTCCCTCTACGATAGCGTTTTTCTGTGATGCTATAACATATGCGGATACGATAGCAATAGCTGGATGATGTTATTACTTTAATTGTAACTCGGCTTTTTAGTTATAAATTGATTACGGATTATATTTTATGCTATGATAAGTATTTGTTCAATAGCATTTTCTCATTGCTATTATCTTTTATGCTATATATATATATATAATACTATTTTCATAATTTATAATTTAAATATTATTGATTCAAACAAAAATATATATATATATATATATATATAATACTATTTTCATAATTTATAATTTAAATATTATTGATTCAAACAAAAACTGATTTATAATTCAAAATTAAATTTTATTTATTAATCTATTTTTGGTTACAATTAAATTCTGGTTCACAAAAATAAATCAGAATTAGAACATTAAGTAAACCTAGAAAAAAAAACTAAATCTAAGGCTCAAGCTTCAAGCTTCAAGCCTCCTCCTCTCTAGATCTAACTGATCTTCTTCCTCACAGAATTTCGAGGTGGCTGTCTTCCAAGCCGTTCTTCTTTGTCGATGTCACCAGCTTTGTAACCTAAACCACAACTCCTCCACAATCGACACTTCAAACTTGCCACCATTTGCTGTCCACCTCCTTCACCCTAGATACTGCAAGAGTGAACAAGTATTTTGAAAGCAATGAAGACCAACTGAACATAAAAACAGAACACACCTACAAAATATACTATGGTTACCAGAAAACGTATGTTCTTACTGATTTTCTTCACTAAGAAGAAACTTTATTTCAGGCAATTGTTTTGTCATGTATTACCTACAAAATCAAAGCCATGTTTATCAGAAAACCGAAAGAAACAGATATATATCTCTGCTGCCAGCAACCAATAAAACGATACAACGTAGCCACCTTCTGTCTGAGAAGCTAGCAGAAACCTAAAGTCACATTCTTCTAGCCTTGAATCCGAACAGAACAGAAAGTACCTCACCAACAAGTTTCCTGTACAAGAACACAGAAAAAAAAAATCAAATTAAAAACATGAAGGGTCAGAGAAATAGAATAAAACACGTTGCAGAAACCAAATCAGAGCATAAAACCAATGAATTTGAAGTTTATAGTTCTTTTTCTTCTTCAGATCTACTGGAGACGATGAAATAGAGGTGACCAGTGGTGGTTATGACGAGCATCGCGGTAGTGGTGGCGACTCCGGTGAAGAAGAATCTAAGAAGCGATGGTGGTGGTGACGAGGGTTAGAGATTCGGAGGGGCTTGAAAGAGGAGGAGGTGGCAAGGTTCAATCGAAGGTGTCGAAAGCTTTAACTGTTAGATCTTAGAACTCCATCTCTTCTCTATTCTCTCGGTCTCTTTCCGGACTTTAACCTCATATACTCTTCTGGGAAAAAAATCATTCTTCTTAGCCTCTCTTTATTCTCATTACTCCTTTGCCTTTGAAAAACCTATACTAACATTTCTTTCTTTAATATATTTCATCTACACCTCATTAATTCATTTAATTTTTGAATTAAATATACTCAACCATACACAACAACAATTGGGGCCCACAAACAACTTTAACCAATCAGATTTTTGCTTGGCCCACATGTCTCTATGTTTCTCTCTTCTCTCTTCTTCTCCTCCGCGTGAAAGCTTCTCCTCCCCATCCTCCATTGACGATTTTGAAGTTTAAAAATCAGGTGATTCTTATCCGTTTTTCATGAAATTTTGTGTGGGATAGCTTTTAAATGTTTGTCTATACCATGGGTAACCTAAAAAATAAGAATTGTTGAAAATCCGAGAGAGAAAAAACTGATTTTGAAGACTGTATATTACAGATTCTGGGTATAATTTATGTTTTTTTTTATGTTTTTTTGGCTGAATACTTATAAAAATAAGTGTATATATCGGCTTGTGTAACAAAAGAAAGATTGAATGCAAATTAGAAGAGATTTTAAAGGATTTTGTAAACTGTGTTTATGGGGTTAAAGGTGTATTTTATGTACGTTTTGAACCTGTTTTGATGTTTTATTCGATGAATTTCATTAATATGAATTATATGTCATGGATAATGCAAAATCCGAACAAATCGAACTTAAAAGTTGATTAATTAGTGCAAGGATAATTTTTGGGCATTACTAAGATAACTAGGTTTACTATGTTGACAAATATTACTAGTTTTACTGGTTTTACTAAGTACATAATAATAATAAATTTTTATTATTAGTAAAAGAGTGTACAGCGTGGAATTAAATTTAAACTTCTTAATAATGCTAATTGTACTAATAATAAATTTTTATTTCAGGAAAATGCAAAATCCACATTGTAAATCATTTGTTTTGATTATGGAGGATGTTATATTAAAGATGGAGCTGAAATTAAATGGATTTCGAGAGAAGGTGAAGGGGAAGATGAAATTCACACTATTGTGTTGAAGAAACCACTGGAGGAGATTACACGCTCTGTTTTGGTTGAGCGTATTTGCAGAAAGATAAAGATCGATGACTATAAGATGGAAGCGAAGATTAGTTACTTTCCAATGGTAGTGTATTCGAACAAGCCATCACATATCTGTGAGGATGAAGACGTTTTTGGTTATCTAATGCAAGTAAATCCAGAGAATTGTAGAAGTGTTCTACATGTGGAATTCAACAAAATGGATGATGACACTGATTTCTATGGCAGTTTATCGGATAGAGAGGCCACTGAAAGAGGGGATACTGATAGAGAGGCTATTGATACAGAAGCTATTGATACAGAGACTATTGATACAGAGGCTACTGATACAGAAGCTATTGATACAGAGGCTACTGATACAGAAGCTATTGATAGAGAGGCTACTGAGACAGAGGGTAGTGATGAAGATGGTACTGAGAAAGATGCAACTGATAATGAAGGTACTGGTGTTGTGCTCACACTTTACGAAGACATTGAGATGCATGAGAATAACACCCAAAGAGAAGCAGGACCCTCAGTTGAAGCCACACCAGTTGTCTATAAGGAGCTGGATGATGATATGGATTTGGTTTTAGGTCAAGAATTTAGAACCAAAAAGGAAGCAAAAACTCATATTCAGACGGCTTCACATCTGAAGTGTTTTGAGTACAAGGTATCTCAGTCAGATAGTAAGAGATATGTGATAAAATGCCGAGTAGACAAAGAAGGCTGCAAGTGGTTTGTGCGTGTTGCGAAGTTAACGAATTCAGATGTTTGGTCAGTTAGAAGTTACATCAAGCAGCATAGATGTTCTGCTGTTACTACAAGAACACTGCCTAATAGAAGGAGAGGCACACCACAAATCGTTGCATCTATTCTGGCCCAAGATTATCCTGGCCGTTTTGACACACCACATCCCAATGCCCTGATCAATTTGGTTCATAACAGGGTTGCGGATGTGTCATACTCAACAGCATGGAGAGGAAAAAGACTAGCTGCAAATAAAGTGCGCGGAACTCCTGAACAGAGTTATTCTTTATTATATTCTTATATACACATGCTGGAGCAGACAAATCCTGACACAGTAACTCGTGTGGTTGTGGATGAGGGCAAAAAATTTAAGTATCTGTTTTGGGCTTTGGGAGCTAGCATAGAAGGGTTCCGAGCAATGAGAAAAGTCTTCATCGTGGATGCAACACACCTGAAGATTGTTTATGGTGGAGTGTATATCTATGTTTTGGAGTCTATTAGGTATGTTTTCAGGTTCAGAAGCATTTTGGAGTAAAGTGACGTTTTAGGTGCCATTATGGAGCTTAAAGGAGAGTTTTCCCGAGATGACTATAAAGATCAGACAAGAAGGTCGATATCCAGAGATACATATCGATCGATACACATCTTGTGTAATCGATCGACGACGCATCAGTAGAAGTTGATGACGAGATACCCCAACGATCGATATACGCCTAGTACTAACGATCGATATCGATCGTGTAGAAGAAGGATAGTTATCTCAGCCGACTTGAAGCCCATGATCTCTCAATATTACAATAATGCCCTTGACGAGTTTTTAACCTAATTGAACTCATATTTATAGGTATGCCTATGTGTTTTGGCAAAGTATGATTTCTTGTGCTTTCTAGTTTTCTCAATTGTTCTAAGTACTTTTCACTTATTAATCTAAAGTATTCTTTTCATCTTATTCTCTATTCATCAAAGGTTATAGAATTCTAAGATATAGAAGAAGATACAAAGAGATTTGTTATCTAGACGAACTTAATTGTTTAGTCTTCTATCATATGAATCTCTGCTATTACCTTGATGCTATGAATCACTTGGCTATGTCTAAGTAGATTCCTTTGTTAGATTTAGGGTTCAAATAGTTATGAGGGATTAGCCCCAACTATAGATTGTTAAGTTGTGATATTCATTATCATGATGAACCCTAATGCTTATCTAGAATAGCTAACTAGAATATGATCTTGGAAGTGATTTAACTCATAAATCATTATCCTGAAATCATCTTGCATAAGCTAAGATCCTTTAGGGATAGTCGAGAGCCGGTCTATGATCTTGGTGAACATATATTCAACTCGATATGAAGCTATATCGATCGATATTCCAATAGAGTAATCGATCGACGACAACCCATATCGATCGATATCACTGTCAAAACATCGATCGATATTGTCGGCAGTCAGATCAGTGGACGAGTCTAATAGCGATAGACGAGTCTAATAGTGATAGCTATTAGATAAATTTAAGAGTTGAAGATCTTTAGTATCATGCAAGCAACTTATCCAAACATTTATAGCATTATAATCTTGATTATCTGAATAGTAACATTGAATCTAACTACTTTCTCTTATTGCTTAAACCCAAAAACCAATTCTCTTGAGCAACTTATCATTGCTCACAAACTGCAATTTACTTTTAAACCTAATCAACCTAGCATAGTCTTAAGGATTACATCTATTTGTTCCTTAGCACTTTGTGGATTCAATCCCTAAGTACTACAATTTGACCTCTTTGGATGAGAGTAATTCACTCCTTAGGGTAATTTGAGTGATATCAGTGTTGGGGAAAAATATCTAAGGCCTAATTTTTCTCCAGCCTCCGAAGGGACCCTTGATTTCTAGACCTTCCTATGAAGAAGGGTCCAGGGTCCAGCCCCTGCTAAAAGGGTCCAGGGTCCGACCCCCGCTAGAAGGGTCCAAGGTCCGACCCCATAAAGCAAAATGGAAGTTTTCCAGCCATGGAACAGCTTTTCAAAATACTCTTTTGTGATCTTCCCCATCTGTGGTATCATTGATGCCTCTCTACCATCATCATCAATGAGTTTAAGTAACTGGTTTCTCTGTCGACTTGCCTTCACTGAAGCATATAAGAAAATTGTGTTATTATCTCCAACCACAAGCCATTTATCTCTACTCTTTTGTAACCAAAAATCCTCCTCCTCTTTGAAAGCTTTTGATATACTATGATTTTGACCCACTTTTACTTATGATATTTATATGATTTTACTATATATATCTATGTTTTGGAGTCTATTAGGTATGTTTTCAGGTTCATGAGCATTTTGGAGTAAAGTGACGTTTTAGGTGCCATTATGAAGCATAAAGGAGAGTTTTCCCGAGATGATTATAAAGATCAGACAAAGGTTGATATCTAGAGATACATATCGATCGAAACACATCCTGTATGATCGATCAACGACACATCCATAGAAGTTGATGACGAGATACCCCATCGATCGATATACGTCTAGTACTATCGATCGATATCAAGCGTGTAGAAGAAGGATAGTTATCTCAGCCGACTTGAAGCCCAAAATCTCGCAATAATGCCATTGGCGAGTTTTTAACCTAATTGAACTCATATATATAGTTATGCATATGTGTTTTGGTAAAGTATGCTTTCTTGTGCTTTCTAGTTTTCTACATTGTTCTAAGTACTTTTCATCTAATCTAAAGTATTCTTTTCATCTTATTCTCTATTCATCAAAGGTTATAGAATTCTAAGATCTAGAAGAAGATACAAAGAGTTTGTTATCTAGAGGAACTTAATTGTTTAGTCTTCTATCTTATGAATCTCTATTATTACCTTGATGTTATGAATCACTTGGCTATGTCTGAGTAGATTCCTTTGTTAGATTTAGGGTTCAAATAGTTATGAGGGATTAGCCCCAACTTATAGATTGTTGAGTTGTGATACTCATTATCATGATAAACCCTAATGCTTATTCTATAGTAGCTAACTAGAATATGATCTTGGAAGTAATTTAACTCATAAATCATTATCCTGAAATCATCTTGCATAAGCTAAGATCCTCTAGGGATAGTCGAGAGCCGGTATATGATCTTGGTGAACATATTCAACTCGATCTGAAGTTATAACGGTCGATACTCCAATAGAGTAATCGATCGACGACAACTTATGCCGATCGATATCGCTGTCAAAACATCGATAGCTATTGTCGGCAGTCAGATCAGTGGACGAGTCTAATAGCAATAGCTATTAAATAAATCTTTTTTTTTTTGGACAAAAGCTATTAAATAAATCTAAGAGTTGAAGTTCTTTAGTATCATGCAAGCAACTTATTAAAACATCTATAGCATTATAATTCTGATTATCTGAATAGCAACCTTGAATCTAACTACTTTCTCTTATTGTTTAAACCTATAACCAATTCCCTTGAGCAACTTATCATTGCTCACAACTGCAATTTATTTTTAAACCTAGTCAACCTAGCATAGTCTTAAGGATTACATATTTTTGTTCCTTAGTTCCTTGTGGATTTGATCCCTAAGTACTACATCTGAACTTCTTATTTGAGAGAGTAATTCACTCCTTAGGGTAATTTGAGTGATATCAGCTTTACATATCTTAGATTTTAGTTCTCCCACACGCTCCCAACCAGGAGCTAAGGATGATGTTTCGAGCTCCAGCTCATGTCTTAAACTCTGTAGTCGCACATTGGAATTGTGACTATTATCTCTTTTCCAATTTCCCACTGCCTTCCTCACCTCCCCCAAGCTATCCATCAGATTAAGATTCTTGATTCCTCTAGCTCTTCTCCACAATTCACCTATCGTGTCCTCCACTTTATGTTTCCCAACTAAACGTTTATCAAAACGAAAAGCTCCCCTGTTTTGGCCCTTTTCACAGAACATATTCACCATCACCGAGCAGTGATCTGACCCAAGCCTTTCCATGAATGTTTGGGTTGTTTTGGAAAATACATTTCTCCATTGCTTGTTACTAAAGCAACAATCCAGTTTGCACTGAATGCTTTTCTGATACCTCACACCAGCCCAAGTGGAGCTATCACCAACTCCCACAAGTTCCTTCATCTCACATACTTCCAAAATCTCTACAAAATCCACAAAAGAAGAAACCCCTCTGCTCGATCCTCCAAGCTTCTCACCATTGTGCATAATATCATTAAAGTCACCAACAATTCCCCAACACTCCTTCCTGTCAGCTCCAAACCTCAATATCCGCTCCCACACTTCCTTCTTATCATACTGACTAGGCTCTCCATAGACAAAAGTCACAAAAACAACTGGCCTCTGTAACTTATCCAACAATCTATAGCATTCTTATCAGCAAACTTAACCTCCACACTCACCTCCCGTTTCCACAGTAACGCCAAACTTCCAGAAATCTCAATAAGACCCACCACAAAAACTCTATCAGCTTTTATTTCTAAAGTGAGTATATACTTTAATATTCAAGTACTTAGTCTACAGCACTCAAGTCTTTGGGTTGGGTTTGTATCTGTTTTTACTGGATCAAAACTTTTTGGGTCTCAACTATTCGGACAAACTAGGTATCTGAAAATTTATGATTGAGTTCAGATCAGTTTCTGACAGTTCAAGATCAGTTCGAGTCTTTTTTTTTTTTTTTTGAAACAGATTACATAGTTCGAGTCTACAATTAAAACTATATATGTAATTGTATCAAAAATTACATGTTATCAAAAGTTACCCAGACTTACAAGTAGTTTAATCAAAATTAATTGTGCTTTCTCACTATACACGGTTAAAATTTAAAAGCATTACCGTTACGAAGGTATAAATACATGGTTCCTGTCGTGATTATCTTTCCAACACAGGTGAATTAAGCCCAGAGGTTGCTTCCCTACTCCATTCTATTTCAACGGCACTATATCCCGCTTCCTTTTTCTCTTTATACAATTCATTATCTAATAAATATTGTCGACCTTGCGGATTTCCAGCAACAGCATGTGTTCCAGCCAAAAGAATTGCATCAGCAAAACTTCTCTCACCCATTTCTACCAGTTTTATTCTCACAAGTCCCCCCAAATCTACATTCCCATAGACTCTACAAGCAGCCAGCAAAGCACGCCAAGCTGTTGAGTCGCTTGTGATAGGTAAATTCTTTATCAATTCATATGCTTCCTCTAACTGCCCTGCTCTACCTAAAAGATCAACCACACAACCATAATGCTCAACTTCGGGTATGAAGCGGTATACCTCAACCATCCTCTTAAAGCATGTGATTCCTTCCATCACCAGACCTCCATGGCTACAAGCATTCAACACAACCAAGAAAGTAATCTTATTGGGCTTCACTTTGCTGCTCTCGTCCTCCATCTTATAGAAAAGATTTATTGCTTCTCTTGCTAGTCCATGCGCTCCGTAACCCGAGATCATTGCGGTCCAAGACTTGACATCCTTGTTCTTCATCCTATTAAACATTTCAACAGCTTTGTCAAGCATCCCTAGCTTTGCGTACATATCAACGAGTGCGGTTCCCAGTACTGCATCAAAAATTATTCTTTCCTCTTCCACCAAGTCTCCAACGCTCTGTCCTATGGATGATGCTTCGTAGCTCACACATGAAGACGACAGCCCAACAAACGTAGATGAATTCGGTTTCATTTGTTCATACTTCATCTGCCTCAGCAGCCATAAACACTCTTCAAGCAGACCCATTTTGGCATACAGGTCAATCATACAATTCCAGATAACAACGTCCTTGCTTGCAGCACAATCAAAGATCCTGCGCGCTGAATTTATGTCCCCAATTTTGCCGTACATACCTATCAAAGCAGTGATTAAATGCAACTTAAGATCAAGGCCAGTCTTGAGAGACAACCCATAAGCACATTCTGCTCCTAACAAGTCTCCAAGATCACCAGTAGCCGAAAGAAAGCTAAGCAGCGTACTAACATTAACAATGATCTCGTTTCTCCGCATATCCCTGAACAAATACAAAACTAACGCAGGCTTACAAACCTGAAGATACCCATTCATCAAAGTACTAAACGAAACAGCATCGACCCTCTGCGGCATTTCGTCGAACAGTTTCCGAGCATCATTGATCCTCCCAAAAACACAGTAAAAATGAAGAAGAGCGTTTCTCAAATCGGTAAACGGCATTAACCCAGATCTCAATACGATCGCATGCACACCCTCACCAAACCTACTACAAGATTCACGAGCGCATGATTTCAAAGTTGCGATGAAAGAGAAGCGATCCAAGGTGAAAAATTTAGCTCTCAATAGGTTAAAGAGAGGAAAGGCTCGCTGTGGGTCGTCGCTGATAGAATAACCTCTGAGCATTGTGTTGAACATGAAGAGATTAGTGTTGGAGACGTTCTCGAAGATCGAGGAGGCGTATCGAATATCTTGAAGAGAGGAAGAAGCAATGAGCTTGCTCACTGTGAAATCGTCCTTGTCGATCCCTGTTTTCACCATGTAGCCATGGATTCGAGAAACTTGGGCAACGTCTCTGCAACATCTTAGGTCTTCTATAAGTTTCTGGAACAGTGAAGATTCAACGCTTGTTGTTGTTGTTGCTGTTGTGTGTAGACTCATACGACGCAACGCGTATGTGCGAAACGTTATCGCTGATGCCATTGGTAAACGCTAGCTTACGACGGACTTAAAAATACTGGTTAGGTTTTTTAGTTTAAGAAAGTCATATTGGGCTTTCATTCTTTAGTGAGCTTTTTGTACGATTGATAAAAGTTGCAGGGAAAGTTGAACGGATTTGGTCGGTAACGTGCGGGACAACTACACGACAATGCGGGGCAGTTTCTTTTTCTTTGACGTCGAACCTCTATTTTATTTCTCAAATTTGAGATGATCTCGATAACCAGACTGGAATCGAATAATCAATAAAAGAATTTTACTAAAAGATTTAGTTGTTTTAGCTATAAATCTGAAATTTTGATTGCGAGATCGAAGAACATAAGAAATGTTAAAATCCGGAAAACATATATGTCATATATCTATCCTCTCCAATTCAGTTGCAAAGTCTGGTCATGTATGAGGTTTCTTAATTATAATAATCAGTTTTTTACAGTCTATCCCGAAGCTTTGGAATGTCGTTGAAGCATATTCTCTATCGCCCATCGCAATGTTTCTACTTCCGAGTGCAAATTTGATTCTTGCCTTGAAAATTTATGTGTCCCTATAAGTTGAGTGTTCTAATAGTATCTATCCAGATCCATCCACATCCACTATATTGGGCATGAAATTTTCATGAGATAAGCAAATATTGTCCAATCTTATGACTTGAGGTTCCTCATTATTGTTCTCTTGTACCACTAGTGGTACCATCTCGTTTGCAGATAACTAGATGTGGCATTTACTTTCAACATATCGCACTAGTTCCAGAGGATCTCTATCTATCCTCCTGAAGAGTTTATCATTTCGAGCATTTCAGGGATAAGGATCTTTGTCTTGTTCTGGTTCGATTATACTTTTCTTCCGCCAGAATATATAATCCATATTCGTGTAGATGGTACTGGAAAAAAATCAGGACTTGTTGGAGTTAATGATAGTGATCAAACTTGTAGAGTTGGCGGGCATTCAAATATAAAATGGGTTATAGATTATTTTGGTTCACCGCACCTTGGACAATAGTTATCACATTCTCATGTTACGCCTTAATAAGTTCCTCGTTACTGCCACATGACCGATTAACAATTTCCATAAGATGACAAATTTTGTTTGGCGCTTTAACTTCCATGCAAAGGCTTGGAGCTTCGTAATACTTGGCTCTAACACTTTCTTTTCTTCCTTGTTCTTGAAAAGATTATGGACAACCTAATGTCCCGATTTAACCGTATATTGGCTATTTATGTAGTTCCAACAGAATGTGTCTCACCGATGAGTTGTGCTTATGACAATGCGGTACAGTTCAAATGGTAACAAAAATGTGGCTCTGGCACTTCATTTTCTTCCTCGTTCTTCAAAAGATTATGGACAACCCAATATCTAGATTTAACCGTATATTTGGCTATTCTTTATGTAGTTCCAGCAGAATGTGTCTCGCCGATAAGTTGTGCTTATGACAATGCGGTACAGTTCAAATGGTAACAAAAATGTATCGATATATAAATATATGTAGAGATTTTTGTTAATGCGGTGCGAGGCAGTTGGTTATCATTCGAAGTCTAAAGATACTTTATGTCTTTTAACATAATAGATCACTTCTTGATATTAAAGTAGTTTTTCACGCTTAAAAGTGATATAGGACCCACTAAAACAAAACTAAAAGCTTTTGGAAGAGCTAACTTTTTTAGTTAGCTTTTCAAAATTTAAAATTGCTTGTATGGTAAACTAGAGAAAACATTAAACTAGTTTGAATAAAATGACTGAATAATTCTTTTCTTACAGAAACTTTAATATAAAGTGTTGCGATAGCAATGACAGTGTTCTCGATGATATATTTTAAGTTACCAATCGATCCATTTTAATTAGGGAAGGATCACTCAACCGGACTATGGATATGAACTCAGACGGATTGAATGACAACAGATGTATTGAAGGGTCGAACAACAGTTGTGGAAGACTGTTTGATATTCCCGAACTTCGATTGTTGTTTTATATGAAGCACAAGTTTAACAAAAGAATGTTGTTTGGAAATTGCGCACCAAAAAACAGAGAAGTGGTCTAAGCATAAAACAAAAAGATAAAACTCAAAAAGGTTGAAAGAAAATCGATTGTATTATTTCATGGAAAATTTTACAAATTTATGCTCAAATGAATCAAAGAAAGACATAATGATTTGTGGGAATCACACAACTAGAGAACATAAATTTGACTAAAAATAATAATAGGAGTCAAATACTTTGATTTTGAGGCAGGCTTGTCGAGGCAACCCTTCGCCTACTTATCCAGGTTCATCCGAGTTGATCTGGTGCACGGCAGTAAGGAGAAGGTCGCATGCCGGACGATCGGGACGGTCCGCCAGGTGTCCTTCACGAACGAGTTGTGCACTGGCGCGGGTTAAATCTTCAGAAAGCTTGAGAATCCTTGCCTTTGAGAAATGGAACGAGAAGAAAGTCCATCATGGGGTCGAACACGGAGGCAATGTAGTTGTACGTTCGTCAGGGTTCGTTGGGGTGTGCGGTACGTACCAAACGGGCAAAAAGTGAGAAGGCCCGGTCATCTTCGGTTTCTTCACTGCCCAAGTTAAGTCTGACTCGACTATCAGTCGTAACTCGTCTAGATGGTCGGAAAAAGATGCATGTGGGTCCGTCAGTTCCATCGTTAGGATGTGTTTCTGGTCTAAGCTCCAATCCGGACGTCTGTGGGTCGAGACATTAAATAGCACGGTCAATATGGACATGATCGGATAGGATGGTATGGCCGTACGGACAGTACGATCAACACGATCCAATAGGAAAACCTCAATTGGGTTGAGCTGGTTGACTTGATCATCACTCTGGGTCGAGACTAAGTCCTGAGGTGCATCATTCCCCTCCTCTTCAAAATGATTTGTTCACAAATCTAGATCATCTGCAACAAAAGGAGATAGATCAGAAACATTAAAATTTGAAGAAATTTCATATTTACTTTGCAAATCAAGCTGATAAGCATTATTGCTGATTTTCCTATGGATCGGAAATGGTCCATCGATCCAAAGATGAGTTTGGACTTTCTCTCGTCCGGGTACCATTCTTTTTTTAAGTGAACCCAAACAAAATTACTTTCCTCAAAAACAACTTTGTTCCTTTTTTTGTTTGCCTTCTTTGTATAGAATTTTGTTTTGCTTTTAATGTTGGCACAAAACGTCTCATGCAGCTTATGAAAAATCCCCGGTTTTCTTTTTCCATCTGTACTAACTCTTTCACTCAAAGGCAAAGACAAAAAAATCAAGTGGAGACAGGATACAAGCCCAGCTCGTCAAAAATATTAACAACGTTTAGATAGGCACTCGTATGCAGTCTTGAGATGTTCGTCACAAACCCAAGTGCAGTCTTGAGATGTTCGCCACAAACCCTACTTGACCCGAACCACCTGATCTACATCAGTATAGGTCTGCAAAAACGCTACTAACCTATTTAACAATGTTTGGATTTTTCATGTGATTTAATTGTATGCATCAGTTGAACATATTCATTTGTCCCAAATAATGTTTAGTCTCAACAAATAACAAAAGTTCTATATTTGATACAACAAAAGAAAAAACGGACAACGCACAGAAAGTTCAAACGCGTCTTAAACCACCAAATCAAATCAGCAGTTTCCCGTTTTCTCCCATAATATAACATTCTTCAGACAATACTTGGAGGATCCCCAGCCCAACTACAAGTGGCTCGTGACCACCGAGTTCTGATACAATCCACCAATGGTGCATGCTGTGGCGGCTTAGGCTGGTTCACTTCTGAGTCTTTCTCAGAGCAGCTGGCCATGTACTCTTCTGGTGTCCATTTAGGAGGAACAGAGACGTTTAGCTTCGTGAGCCTTGGCCTTTGCATAGGAACATTCCCACCTTCCACAGCCATAGCTTGACCACCACCGTTTATATCGGATTTAGCAATCCCATTGAAGTGATAAACATCAAACACTTTCTTTCCCATCATCCCTGATGAATCTTTGATCCCTCCCAAGTTTCGGTCTAACTCCAAGATCACTTGCCATAACTCGCTCCACACAATGAACCCCATGGCGCAGATCTCATTCATCTTCTCAGTTGGCAGTCTAATGTTTGTTTCCTGAACAACTTGTTGAAAGGCCTCCACGCTGATGAAACCTCCTCCTCCGCTCTGGTCTCTTGCATCAAAAGCTCTTCTTATCTGAGACTCTCGCAGCTCAAGTTCGTTTTCTTCTTGGACAGATGGATCGAGTGCAAACAGGACGGTGTAATGTGACTCGCTGCCAACGACCCATATTGGCCATTTGGGAGATTTGAGATTCTGACCGACTTTGCAGAAATTGAGAGACTCAAGCAACGTCAGGAAGCCCACCTCCACATTCTTAGGTATGCCTTTCAGAAACATGCCGCCTCCAAGATCCATCCTTCCATCAAACACATTAGGAACCGCTTCACCACACAATAACAGGTTTACAATTTCCTAATTAAAAAAGGGGCACAGAGAAAAATCAGTATTACTCAAAAGGACAAAAGAGAGTAAAAGGACAAGTTACAGATCAAAGTGATATCTGGAAAGTTCGTTCTATTACCTGGGAGGCATGTCCAAATGGTGCAGTTACTAGGGGAAGGTTTGGATCATCCCTGTCGTTTTGAACAGTATCCTGTTTATGGAAAAATTAATTATATACGGCTACAACGCGATCAACTCAACCCATCTTTCGAGCTGACCTAATGAATGGAAATGAAAAAGCTAGCACAGTGATCAAGTCTCCAACTTGACATTCTGATTCACATCTGAATCAAAGTATAATCTAGAAATCTAAACCAAAAACTCTAAATGTTGATGTGATCGTAACACAGTAAGACCCTATCGTGTGCGTGAGATGTCAAATTAAATCTCCTAATCTATCATTCATATTATCTTTATTTTTTTAAAGTAATAAGGATCAAGGTTGCGTCAATACCAGTCCACGGGAGAGTAAAGCAGAAATAAGGAATAGCAAAGCACCCATGCGACTCTGGAATGCAGCTATTGTGCCTTCTAACTTGTTAAGAGCCATGGACTGAGTTGTGAATGTCTCAAATCTTAAGATCTTTTGCAAATCTGAAGCAGACTCAATGGGGAGCCCAGCAGCCATTACCTGCAACAGTAAATTAGGGACGCAACATAACCAGTGAAAGCAAAACTAATACTTGCACCAAATATGGAAAAGTGACTTACCTCATCTTTCTGATTAGTATTGAGATCCTCAGAATCAAGGAAACTCGCTACTACAGCACGGTTATTGTTTCCACACATAAATAGAATCTCACACATGCTTTTAACAAGGGCCCTGAAAAATCAGGAATATACAATGACAAGATGGTGAGATCATGACAGATGATGAGATCATAATAGTCTAACAAATATTCTTGAGAAAAAATCACCTTGTTTTTACTTCTTCTGGCACAGAAGAGAAAGATTCTGATGCGACATAATGGCTTTTAGCTGTTCTGAGAGCCAAACTCGGGGAATCTTTTCCTATGTCATCCGGAAAGTAAAGAAGGTATTTAAGAACAAATGCCTACACAGAAAAAACGGAGCAGTCAGCTTCCACTGTAAGAACGACTACATGCTTCCAGACAACATTCAACATAGACGACAAATCAAAAAATAGAGAACTACTTACTTGTAATGCTGCTAAAACACCGCAGGGCCCACCTTCATGCTGCACTAACCCTATAGTAGTTTCAGGATCAGGGCTAAACCTATAACGAAATTGTCAACACACTTTAATGACCAATAAAAGCAAGATACAAATATGGGAGTAAAGAGGGCATTATGCAAATGGAAATTCCGACTGAAGAAATATGTTGCAATATACATACGAGAAGAATAACCTAACATTTTTGGAGGCTACGCAAATGATTTCTGAAATCAGAGTCGAAATAGATACAATCACAAGCAGTGTGTAATCATGCATTTAAAGCGTGTTCCAAGTTTTAGCCATCAAAGCCTAAAAGGGAAAAGCATCTAAAGGGTTTGATATTTGATGAGAGGGTAACAAAACTAATGCCTTAAGTGACCATATAATAAACCCTCACTCATAATCTAGCTTTTGTAGTTCACTACTACCCAAGGGCTTATAGTGAAAACACAACTCTGCATTCGTTAACTACAACTAATCATGAACGTTTTCTTTTTATCTTCTCAGCTACATAACCAACAAGGCAAAACTAATGTATGTTCTCCTTAATACTTTCTCAAACGATATAAGATCAAGTGCTAAGGGAAATCATAGCATACTAAAATACAAAGAAGCAAACTTCGAAAAGGACATAACTTTGAATCAATAGGATGTTACCTAATGCCTTGATTAGTCCACTGTGCAAGTACGCTTTTGGAAACCTCATTCCCAAACACCATTGTGAAGAGCTGATTAGACTCTTCCGGCGATAACTCTAAACCACCACCACCACCGGATCCCATCTCTTTAGCAACCGTAATTGGCGAAGCCAGAGGAGGTCTGGGCTTGGGTTGAGCAGGAGGAGGAGGGCTCCTAGGAAAAGACATCATTCGCTTCTCCGCCGCAGCAGCCATTAGCTCCCGCTGCAACCGCCGTGTTTTGGCCTCGGGCGATTCACCAGATCCGGATCCGGTTTCTTCAATGGGTTTGCTCCGTTTGGACTCTGGAGGATTGTGTTGCATACTCATCTTGAGAGCCAATTCCAAATCCTCGTCGTCGTGTTGATGATCGGCCATTGAGATCTTAAGAGTATGCGGACAGGATAAGAATCTGAGACCGCGAGATCACAAACTTAACAGGGATGAGAAAACCCAAATCCGAATCAATGACTACAAAAGTCCCGAAAGGGAAAGAAATCATAAGGGTGGCATCCGACTGATTGAAGCGAATTAAAAGGCTTCTCTTTTCGATTTCAACAGTTTTTTTTAGGGCACATATAAACTCGAAGACAAGGGATACTACTTTAAATCTGTTTTGTTTTTTCAATTTGGATCCGTTTCACGAGTTGAATTATTTTGCTTCTCTTTTTCTGTTTAACTCACTCAGTTATTTTATTTTAATTTTAGTCAATATGTTGCTGGTTTTTTAATGACCTTACTAAAAAAATTAAGCAGAGCATTGAAAATTTAAGCATTTACATCTCGGTATCCATTCAGATACTGATCGCATTTACATTCGGGAAAGTTCTGAAAATCACGGTAACTAAGCTCTTTATAGAGGATTAGTTGTTGGATATGAGTTTGGTTGAACGGTTGAGAATAAAATAAACTCGGTTTTGTGGGTCTTGTAAAGACGTTTTATTGATTAGTATGTGAAAGTGAATGAGATTACAAGTGAACTTAGGAAAAAAAAAAAGATCGGAGTTTTGTTAAGAGGCTCCGACGGAAACACTGTTGTTCGATGGGCCTTGTTGAGGGGTGTCAAATCCCTCTTCAACAGTAAGCCCCCCCCCCCCCTCCAAGTCCACTTAGGGAGAGTCGTGGCACTTCGTATTTGGATTTTGATAACTGGTCCTGAGAATAACATGATTGGTTTCGCTGCATTTTGACCGTTTGGCGTGAGGTCGATCGCATGCTTCCAACTCTGGCTTTGCTTATCGATCGATCGATCGACCGTTCGCCTATGACTGCTGCTAGTCTTCTTGGCGGGCGACGGTCGTTTGTTTCGGGGTCATTCGCTTGTCAGTCGATCGATCGTGTCGGATAACGGGATTGGTCTCGCTGTATTTTGACTGTTTGGCATGAGGTCGATTGCATGCTTCCAACTCTGGCTTTGTTTATAGGTCGATCGATCGACCATTCACCTAAGATTGCTGCTGTATCTTCGCATGACTAATGCAGGCGGCGTGCCTCGATGATTATTTTTTGGCTGCGTATGAACAAAAAGGGCGATCAATCGATGGATGGATTCTTTGAGTTTGGTTGATTGACTAGTCATACTGAAGTTTTCCGAAGCTGCGATCGGCTGATGTATGTCGACTGAACGGTCGTAAGAATACTTCGGGTCGATAGTTGTTAGCTGACTTGGATTCTTTAATCGAGAAGTTGTGATTTGATGTCAGCGGATTGAAGTGACGGCTTGCGCGAAGAACGATGCGCTGATTTGGGCCTTGCAAGCCCGATGATGGAACTATTCATGAAGCCCGTTTTCTTTTTCGTATAAATAGAGGCTTCATTTTCCATTTCCTCACTTCTATTCAGACCTAAAAAAGTATTCTCTCTCTCTTTTCTTCTTCCATTCTCGTTTTTGCCTTTTCCATCTCTTTTCTTCTCATTTTTTTTGCTTTCCCTTTTTTCTCTCTCTTTTCTCCTCTTCTTCTTCCTTTTAGAAAAAGAGGTTTTACAGATCCGTTAGATCGTCGGTTGTCCGTTGACCCGTTGGAGGCCGATCGATGGAGCAAACACCACCGGGGAGACTGTCGGAAGCCGAGAAAGGGAAGAGGGTATCGATTGACCCAGATTCGCCGACGGATCGATCGCAAACTCCGAAGCTTATGGCATCGGCGATTAGGTTTGGACGGAGCATGAATGGCCCGATCGATCGATCTTCTGAGCAAGAACGCTTGAGGAACGCGGCTACCGATGATCGCTCGGGGTTTACGGCGAGGGCGATGTTTCGGAGGGATACGAGGATTGGCCGTCGAATCTTTTTTTTTGTAGGTGATTGGCCGTCGAATCTTCCTTGTCAAGCGAGTAAGGGGAAAAGGCTGAAGCTTCCTCTCATGGGGAAATATCCAAAAGCTTATCTGGACTACAGCGAGATTCTCGAAGCTCAGTTGAATGGTGAGACTCTCGAAGAGGCAGTAGAGTCGGTAGAAATGCACTCCGGGCCTCGGGACCTCCTGTTGGGGAAAAGGATGCCATCGCGGGCGACATTTCGGTTGGCGAAAGGGTCGATCAAGCTTCTGATATTCCTCTGAAAAAGAAGAAGAAAAAGGCTAAGGTTGCTAAGAAGGCAGAGACGCACTCTGTCGGATAGAAAGAACTTGGAGAGGATGCCAATCAAACGTCTGGTGACTGTGCAGCCAACGTGGTCGACAAAGTTCCTGAAAAAGATCCAGTCGGTGATCCTAAGTGTTTCGTGGAGAACGCCCAATCTGTTTCTTTGAGAACGAAAAGGAAGGAGGCGATCACTTCGTGGAGCAAAGATGTGTTGTTTGTTAATGATCTTGGCGCTTGTGCTGAGTTTTCTTGCTATATCAGAGGCAGTACTCATCAGATGCCGGGCGTTTCAGAGCTTGCATTTTCAAACAAATTCAAAGAATCGGCCCGTGTAGATTTCATAGTAAGTGTTTAAATTGTTGATATGCACCTGTGATTGTCCGCTTCTGATTAGGATAGTCGTTGTGCGATCGATTGACTGTTCTTCTCTTCTTGTTTTGCAGGCTATCGCTCGCAAGAACCAGCTCATACTCGATTACGAATTGGCTCTGCGAAGGATGGCGATAGATCTGAAAATGGCCAAGGCGGCTCTCACGGTCAAAGACGCAACAATCGATGAATACAAGAAGAAAGCCTCTGATGCGAGTGCGGAGTTGGCCGCTGAGCGACTTCGTTTCGGTCGCGAGCGGAAGCAAGCTTTTGAGACAGCTAGGGATCTCGAGGAAAGATTGGAGACTTCGCGGACTAAGGTTGCTCAGTTAGAGGAGGAGAAGACCAAAGAAGCTGAGAAGACACGTCAGACGATCGACCGTATGAGGCAGACGCATCGCCGTGACCTTATATCCGAGAGGGCGAGCGTTGTTGCCGCGGCAGAGACACGCTTTGAGAAGTTTAGAAAGTACATGGATGACCGAGATAAGTATGAGGAAAAACTTCTCCGTCATGGTAAGGCTGCTGGGACAATTCGATCGATGGACCTTATTCAGAAGTGGGGGTTCCCGGTTCCGAAAAAGCTGGCGGACCTGCTGACTGCTAACGAGGCGAAGTATAAGAAGGAGATGGAAGGGGTCAGTGTTGAGGAGATCACAGAGGAGGATCTCTCTCTAACGCCTTCACGTCCGCGGCCACTTTCGAGCTTTGATAAGTTTGGCTAGAACTTAGAGACCGTTGATCCAACTACTGCGGCTTCACTTCGATCTCCGGTTCTTGATGGTAGTTTCGATGTGATGGCATCGGATGCTGGGGTCGTCGATCGTCCTGACCCACTCGTTTCCAAAAACCACACGGACAAGCGACCGGTCGTGGTTCCAGAGGCTTCGACGCGTGAGGTGCTAAGTGATCGAGCTTTGGTTGCAGATACGGAGAAGACGGGTGTACCAGAGACGAAGGGCGCCGAGGGTTAATCGCCAAGGGTCGACTGATCCGCTTGTTGTTGTATTACTACTTATTTCCTTTTCATTGTAGACCTTCAAGTCTCTTTTGTCATGAGAATCGTTTATGTTTGAAAGTCGGCCGTTTTGGTTATGCGATCGATTCCTTGCTTCGTGCAGATTGTGATTTGCAGATTTGATGAAGTGTTGAAGAGAAAAAATTCTGAAACGTCAGTTGCCTCTTTTTTTTATCTCATGAGCGTAGTGGACGTTTTGCGAGCTGTACGATGCACAATCATTCCTTATCTGAAAGTGATGTATATGGTGCTGCGGCGTCGCTTGTAATGACATTGTGATGTGTAGTCGTTCGAACTAGTCGGAATCGACGTACAAGCGTTCACATGACCCATTTGACAACACTTGTTCTATACGAACAGAGTATGGTGTTGGTTTGGATTATAGCTGGACCTTGTGACAGGCTGCCTACGTACCCTCGGAAGGGATCAAGCCATTCGTAGTTCGGTTTGACCGAATGAAAGTTTGGTCATTTGCTTGGATCAACGCAAAAGTGACGGAAACCAGTTCATTCGGCGTTAGGACAGAAGTGACCTGATGTCATATGTCGGTAGCTGATGAAGCTACGAAAGAGTAGTATTTTTTTTCGAGATCGCGCGATGGCAATGACTAAGATGCTCATTGGCAAAGCAGATGAGAAAGCAGTAGCATTATGATGTAAAAGCAGTATGCTGCAGAAGCTATATGCTTTTACTAAACTGCTTAAAATATTGATTCGTAGAGCAGTATGAACATGCTATTAAAATTTATTATTAAAACTAGTATATAACATATAATATATTTATTTATAATGAATATATTTGTAATATATATACATATATATATATATATATATATATAATTTTATATATTAATATATATATATATAATTAGTTATTTTATTTACTAATTTTAAAATTATGTTTACAATTAAAATCTTATTTAAAAAAGTAAATTTTAAACTAAAATAAATATTTTTAAAAATAATATTTTGAATTTAAAATATAATTTAATTTATATAATTAATTTAAAATATAATTTATATATAATATAATTTAGATAATTAATTTATTAAATATATACAATTATATAATTAAATTTATATAATTAATTTATATAATTTATATAATTAATTTATCTAATATATATGATTAATTTATCTAATATATATAATTAATTTATTTAATTTATATAATTAATTTATCTAATTTATATAATTAATTTAAAATATAATTTATATATTAATTTAATTAAATATAATTAAATTATATTTAAATGTTAAAAATTATTTTTTAAAAATATACTTAAATTGTAAATTTATCGTAGAAATCAAAATTTTATTTTTTGGAAATAAAAATGATTTTATGATATTATTAAATAAAATAAATGAACTAATTATATATTTATTTCTTAAATTTATAAATTATAAATGCAAATGCTCTTCAAAAAGTTTCATATGAGAGCATTTGCTAAAGAGCATTTAGAAAGCATTAGCATCTAGTAAATGCTCTTCTAAATGCTTTTATAACAAATGTTAATTGAATAATGTAGAGCATAATGCTAATGCTAAAGCTCTACCAATCAAGGCCTAAGTATAATACATTCGGAGATTGGCGGCATTCCACGCCCTTGGTACCGGAACGCCGGTTGAAGTCTCCCGATGATAGACGCCCGGTTTGACGACCTTAACTATCTTGTAAGGACCTTCCCAATTTGTCTCAAGTTTTCCTGCTCCTCGTTCTTTCGTTTTCTTAAACACTTTGCGGAGTACCAAATCATTTAGTTCCAACGGTCGGGCTCGAACTTTCTTGTTGTAGTAGGACTCGGCGAGGTGCTGATAGTTCTGAATTCGGAGGAGCACTTGGTCTCTTCTTTCTTCAATCGCGTTGAGGGCGTCAAAGAGCATTTCATTGTTTAGTTTTTCGTTTTCTAGCATTTTTGCTCGACGAAGACTGGTTACGTTGACTTCAGCCGGAGCCATCGCTTCGACCCCATATGCAAGGGAGAATGGTGTCTGACCGGTCGCGTTTCGAAGAGTTTTCGGTGAGACCAGAGCACTCCATCCACCTCATCGGCCCAGTGACCTTTTTTGAGGTCCAGACGTTTCTTGATACCGTCAAAGATCTTATTGTTGGTGGCTTCAGCTTGGCTGTTGCATTGCGGATAGTGAGGCGTCGCCGTGTTTAGGCGAATCCTCCAACGTTCCAAGAAACTACGAAAGTCGTTCGAGGTGAACTGAGAGCTGTTGTCTGTAACGATTTCTTAGGGATGGCCATGCCTGCATATAATGTTCTTCCAAACGAAATTTTGGACTTCTTTGTCGGTGATATGAACGAGGGTTTTGGCTTTGACCCACTTTGTGAAGTAGTCTGTCATGATTAAGACATAACGACGTTGCCTGAAACTTGGCATTGGTCCAACGAGGTCCATTGCCCAACGCATGAACGGGTATAGAGCCGTCGTGGTTCGTAGAAATTTGGTCGGACTGTGTATGTTCGACGCATGTCGTTGACACTTGTCGCACCTGCGCGCAAATGCTTCACAATCAGCAGTCATAGTTGGCCAGTACAAGCCCTTGCCTTTGACTTTGAGAGCCAACGCTTGACCACCAGAATGATTCCCTGCCGCTCCTTCGTGGATTTCGGCCATAGCTAGTGATGCTTCTTTGTTGTCAAGGCACAGCAATAGAACTTTAGCAGATGTCCAACGATGTAAGTTTCCATCGACGAGAACGTAATTTGCGCTTTTGGTCTTCAGTCGACGGGCTTCCCACTTGTTTTGTGGTAGTGATCCGTCGGATAGAAACTTGACAAAAGGAATCTGCCAGTCAGACGGCATATCATTGGACCGATCGCTCGAGTCACTAATATCCATAGCTTCCGTCGAGTCGATCGTCGTTACGTAGTGACCATCGCTATTCGACAAGGTGATGCTTGGTTTGTCAATTTGTTGGATTGGGATGGTTCGTTTGACTTGGTCACGCGGATTGCTTCCCAGCGCTGCCAGAGCATCTTCACAAACTTTTTTGCCCCGAGGGATCCCTGTAAGCTGAAAAGATTCGAACTCTTTGGCTAGGTTTTGTACAACTTTGAGGTAAGCATCCATTCATTCGTTCTTGGCGTCGTAGTCACCGCTGAACTTGTTGGTAACCAATTGAGAGTCACAGTACGCGTGAACGTGCTGTGTTCTAACTGCCTGTGCGAGGCGTAATCCAGCGATGAGAGATTTGTATTCAGCTTCATTGTTGGACGCCTTGAACCCAAGTCGAAAGGATTGCTGGAGCAGCTCGCCCATCGGCGGTTGAAGTTGAATGCCGACGCCAGAGCCTTTGTTTGAAGACGATCCGTCAACATGGAGGATCCATGGTGCGGTTGGTGGCAGAAAATCTTGCTCGAGTTCCGGCGTGAGCTCGATGATAAAATCAGCTAACACTTGCGATTTCGCGTCTGGTCTGCTCTGGAAGGTGATGTCATATTCGCTGAGTTCGATAGCCCATTTCGACAGTCTTCCTGAGTGATTGGAGTTCTGCATTATGGTTCGCAGCGGCAAATTTGTCAAAACAACGATCGAATGAGACTGGAAGTAAGGTCGAAGCTTCCTTGCTGAAGTTATGACTGCTAGTGCCATCTTCTCGGGAGTTGAGTATCGTGTTTCTGCGTCGGTCATGCGTTGTCTGGTATAGAATATCGGGCGCTGCTCGCCTCGATCGTCTTTGACGAGCACGCTACTCACAGCTGCGTTGGAAACCCCGACGTAAAGGTACAACGTGTCACCTTTGTCTAGCTTGGCCAAAACGGGTGGTGTTGTGAGATAGTCTTTCAGTCGCTCGAACGCTTCTTCGCAGTGCTCGTCCCAAATGAACTTTTGGTTGCCACATAATAGCTCGTAGAAGGGGAGGCACTTATCAGTCGATCGCGAGATGAATTTATTCAATGCGGCAATACGACCAGTCAATCGTTGTACCTCGCAAATATTCTTGGGGCTAGGAAGGTTCGGGATGGCAGTTATCTGCTTTGGATTTGCTTCAATCCCTCTTAGAGTTACTATGTATCCAAGGAACTCTCCAGACGTAATGCCCAAAGTGCATTTCGTTGGGTTGAGTTTCATGCCGTACTTGTTGAGGGTGAAGAAACAATCTTTGAGGTGACTTACATGATCGATCGCCTTTTGAGATTTCACCAACATGTCGTCAATGTACACTTCTATTGTGGCACCCAATTGCTCTGCAAACATTTTGTTAACGAGACGTTGGTAAGTTGCGCCGGTATTTTTGAGACCGAAAGGCATGACTTCGTAACAGTATATCCCGCGATCAGTGATTAAGGCTGTTTTCTCTCGATCATCCGGGTGCATCATAATCTTGTTATAACCATAGAAGGCATCCATAAACGTCAGTAACTCGTTGCCGGCTGTTGACTCCACGAGTCAATCGATTTGAGGGAGGGGAAAGCTATCTTTAGGACATGCTTTGTTGAGGTCGGTGAAGTCGACGCAGACTCTCCACTTGCCATTTTTCTTCTTGACGACGACGGGGTTTGCCAGCCGCTCAGGGTATTTTACTTCTATGATAGAGCCCGTGTCTAGCAATCAGTCGACCTCCTCGTTAACGGCGAACTGGTTTAAATGTTGGATCGACATTGAGCTCGTGCGTGATGACATTGGGATCCATTCCTTTCATGTCGGCGGTGGACCAAGCAAAGGTAGAGACGTTATCCAGGAAAACAGAAACTATTGCATCTTTCATTTCGTCAGGAAGGCTAACGCCGATACGGATAATTTTGGGTTGTTTGTCGCCGATGGCTACTTTGAGAATCTCTTCTTTGAAGGAACAGACTTGATGCGTTGGTTTGGAGACCGCGTTGATGTGTGAAGTTGTTTTTCGGGCCTTCACCTCCGCAACAAGGAGGTCGCGAGCAGCGTTGATCACCCCAGAGAGTGATTATTCGACCGTCGGGACCAGGAAATTTGATACACTGGTGATAGGTGGAAGGGACGACCTTCATCGCATGGATCCAAGGTGTCCCTAAGAGTGCGTTGTAGGGAGCCGGAACATCGACCATTGATAATTTGACGTTTTTGGTGATGCCGTCAGCGTAGACGCGTAAGCGTATCGTATCTAGCACAGTTTCTTTCGATCCGTTGAAGCCTGTCAACGATCGTGCGGAAGGTTTCATGTCGTCGAGGCTTATACCCATCTTGACAAGTGTGCTTTTGAAGATGAGGTCGACAGAGCAACCGGTGTCGATGAGAACTTTGGTTACCCTGCAGTCGCTGATTCTGATGTCAACAAGGAGCGAGTGGTTGTGCGGCATGTGGACACCAATTGCATCTTCGGAAGAATAGGTGATTTGGGGGCTAAGTTTGGGATTGGTGGGCCAGAGTTTAGTTGTTACTGCCTTCTATCAAAACTCTTTCACATATCTGATGAAGTCGTTGCAAGGTGGAGATCCTCCAATTATCACGTTCAGGTGATGCGTTCGCCCTTGTCTCTCCTTCTCGTTTCGCACCATTCGCTCGGCTTTGAGAGAATCAAGACGCACGCGCAAATCTGAATTATTTCGTTGAGATGAAACGATCGGCTCTGATTCTGCTGCAGAACGGTCGGTTCTGCATCGTTTGAGTTTCTCACGAAGATCTGGGATCTTGGAGTTGAGTTTGACTTGTAGATCGGTCGTCTTCGCCTCGTCAGACTTGCTGTCTGGCCATGACTCTCGTTTGAGTTCATCTCGTTGGTGAGAATGCCCCTTTCGCCTGACTTCTAGGAAATATCGGACGTCAGTGGCATTGAGCTTTCTTACACAACAACTTGTCTCGGTCGGCGTGCCATCGACTTCCATATGTGTGCTACCGCTGGAAGTGAGTCCCTCAGATGTACGCACAGACTTTTGAAGGAGCGAATACCGCAAGTCGTCCTTTGGTTTTTCTATCGTGGATGGGCTCGGTGACTGAGTGGTTCGGATCATGAAGATCTTGCGTCGAGCGTTCGGCTTTTTTTCTTCGGAGGTTGAATCATCATCACCATGCGATCGGTCGCCGTCATCCGCCTGAGGAGAGCTCTCTTCCTTCTTCTCGTTGGACCTCTTCTTCTTATCCTTGCTTTTTCTCCAGCTCCTATCATTTTTGGCCGCTTTTGGTTTAGATTGCTCGCTCTTCTGGTGACCGTCGCTAGTTGATGCGAGCCATGCTTTGTAAAGGTGTCTGCACTCCTTGGTGTCGTGACCTCTCATGTTATGATTCTCGCAGAACTTTTTTTTATCGTACGAGCTCTTGGAGTTGGTGGTAGCGCCTTTGCGTGGTTGTGATTTTTTCTCCTCAGTATTGCGTTCCCACACGTTCCAACCCGGCTTGCATACTGCAGTTGTAGTTCCCGATTGATCGTCCTCGTTGACGGCATAGACGCCCCCTTTCCTCTTGTAAGGAGCGTGTTGTCGCGGCTCTTGAGCGTCAGACGTCTTGGCTGCCGCCTTTTGGGCCTGCTGCTGCTTCGCTTGGTGGGCTCGCATGTCTTCGTCCATCTTGACAAAGTTCTTTGAATCGTGCAGCGCGTCCTCGATGGTAATTATTGGATTCTGGTAGAGGTAGTCGCGGAACTTGGAGTTGATCCAAAGCGCGTTGGTTAGCGCTTCGACGGTTTTGTGATCGGGAGCAGGGACTTGGGACAGTGCCCCTTTGAACTTTTCCATGAAATCTTTGAGAATTTTGGTCGATGATTGGGATAACTTCCACAGATCGGCCATGGAAGCTCCTTGACAAGTCCACATGATGTAGTTCTTGAGGAAAGCCGCAGATAAGTCATGGAAACTTTCGATTGATCCTTCTTTTTAGTTGGAGAACCAGCCTAGAGTGGGTCCGGAGAGACTTTCGACGAAAAGTTGGCAAAGACCTGCGTCTCTTTCTCCGTCGGAGAAGTCGTTTTGACCCATAGCGATGTTGAAAGCCGTCATGTGACCGGTCGGATCTGTGTCTCCCTTGTACAGAGGGATGCAGAGTTTCTCCGCCTTTTTGATCTTGACTTTCGTTATCTCCTCGGTAAACGGGTTGCGCTGGGCAGAGGTAAGGACGCGTTCGAGCTCTGGCGCGGACGTCTTGACATGGTGGATTCTAGAGTGGATGTCTTTTAACGAGAGTTGCAGATCGGCAATCTGGCGGCTAGTTAGAGACTCCGACCCTCCGGTTGTCTGAATAGTCTCGCCGTTCGTAGGGTTTGCACCATCTGCTGGTTGTTCGGCCCTGGGGTAGGATTTGTGGTTGCGAACAACCTCCTTCGAGCGGTTTCTTCTACGCCGTTTGCGCCGTCTAGAGTTCCGAGGGCGGAAGTGATAGCGGCCAGGCGTTCGTTCGTAGCTCTGGTTGTTTCTTCTTGTTGAATGAAACGTGCCATGATGGCCTGCAGCATCTCGGGAACAAGACGGGTTTAGGGCGACTGGTACGGCGGACGTCGGTGTGAAAGAGGCCGACGTTCGGTCGCTCTCAGTGGGTGTGTCGTCGGGATTCATACTGACTTCGTAAACGTTACTTCGTAAGGCCCCATGGTGGGCGCCAAATGTTGAATACGAGTTTGGTTGAACGGTTGAGGGTAAAATAAACTCGGTTTTGTGGGTCTTGCAAAGACGTTTTATTGATCAGTATGTGGAAGTGAACGAGATTACAAGTGAAATTAGGAAAGAAAGAAAGGTCAGAGCTTTGTTAAGACGCTCCGACTGAAACACTAAGCCAGGCGATAAGTTGTAAACCCTAGATCTTGCCGTCAGTGTCTCAGTGTCTGTTTGTGGATCCCTTCCTTGTTCCTCTATGTCTTCCTTTTATACTCTTAGTCCGTCTCACCTTCGTTCGCCTTAAAGTCGGTTCGCCCTAAAAGTCTGGCCCAATTCTACATTGACATGGGCTTTTTAGTTGAACGAGGCTTTGTCGAGCCGAAGTCGATCCAGTCGATCGATCAGTTGAGAGATCAAGCTGACTGTCCAAGTCTTCGAGCCGTTCGACCTTTTAATGGGCCGAATCCTGTTGTTCGATGGGCCTCGTTGAGGGGTGTCAAATCCCTCTCCAACATTAGTGATTAGGCGAATTATCAGACGCATAGATAAGGTCTAGGCATCATCAAATTATTAATTTATTACATAATTTTTTATATTTATATGACATATTTTAGTTTTAAAATTTAATTATAAAATTATTTTATAGTTTATCAAAATTAGATATACAAACATAAGAAATTAGACAACTTTTTAGATTTGTATTAACGTTATTGATTAATTTAACATACTTAGACAAATTTAGATTGATTTAAACTAATTTTTAACCAATTTGAAACAGTTTAAACCAATCGTAAAAATCACTATAAAACTATCGTATTTGGATATTGTTACGTCAGATTCGGGTTTAGGTATTTTTAATCAAAATAACTAAGCTATCATGTTTTTACCCCCAAATACTCATTAGATATGGTTCAAATCATCTATCTATACTATTATTTGAGAATTGATTTGGCTTATGTGTCAGATTCTCCATATTTTTAGGTTTTTCGCTTATTTGTCACGTTCTCCATGATTTTAGGCTTAATCAATGATTTTCATAATTATATTTCATATATTTTAATAATAAAAATATTTGAAAACATGATAATTACAATTTTTCACTATACCAATATTTAATATTATCTTATTTATTCATTGAAGTTTTGATATATTTAGTGAATAATTCTTTATTTAATATTATAAAATTATCTTGAAAAAACAATAAAAACTGTTTGAAAAAGAAAAGATAATCTCATATATTCATCTTGTGTTTATCCACAATTATTTTTAATTTTATCTATGCATATAATAACTAGATTTATTATTATACTTATTAAAAATATTCTTACAAAATATAAAATAAATTTATTTATATCTTGAAAAAATAATAAAAAAGTGTTTGAAAAAGAAAAGATAATCTCATATATTCATCTTGCGTTTATCTACAATTATATTTAATTTTATATATGCATATAATAACTAGATTTATTATTATACTAAAATATTAAAAATAGTTTTACAAAATATAAAATAAATTTCTTTATATTTTTTTAAAAATATATATCAAGCCAAATATTTTTATAAACATCTTAATTTTATTAACGAGGTTTATAAGCTATAACAAAAACTGATTTATATTGTTTTGTTAATGTGACTTTTTGTAGTGTTTTTAATTATTATCACAGTTGAAAAAAATAACATTTATTTGTTACTTAAGTTGAAAATTAATATTTATTTTATTTTATTTTTTTATGAGAATCATAAAGATAATATTTTCAAAATATTATTTTTTTATTTACAACATGTACCTTATATTATAAAATTAATTATGCTTACTTTAAATTTCTTTCAAGAGTTTCACAGAGTTATGTCTTTGTTTTAATTAAAATTTCTTTAAAAGACCATTATATAAAGAAAATCGTGATTCTATATTTTTTTATAAAATATTTCCAAAATAATTTGTTTTAGTTATATTTAATAAACCTTGAAAGTTAAAGACCAATACCTGAAAATAAATAAAAATTATTATTTAACAATAAACCAATATCATTTTATAGAAAGTAGCAATTTCTATTTTAGAGTAAAAAAAAACATAGATTAATTATAACTGATTTTTCTCTATTATAGCATTTAGAAATTAAAATAACAATAGATATGAAATGTTTTTTCTTATACATTACATATTAATGTTTTGTTTGTCAATATGTCATTTTGGTGTTTATTCAGCTATTATGGGAGGTATTTTAAAATATAATTATAATCAATATTTTAGTTAACAATGATTCATATAATATGTAAAGTTGGATCGGTTTAACATTATTATGTTTTTGCTTTATTTTGAAATTTTGATAACTTCAAAATTTTGGTTTGAAAAAATCAAATTTTATTAAAAATTATGTATTTGTTTATTTAATTAGATAAAGGTTTTTAAATTAATATAGTAAAACTGATTAAACAAAAAAAATATTTTAAAATAAATATTGTTTTGTATTTAACTATTAGTACATTTACTAATAAATATCTATAAAAGAATTATCCCCGCAAATTCATATGATTATTTTTAATATCTATAAAACCTTATTAGATTATGATGATGATATTTTTACATGTGTAATTACAAAAATTATATCTTTTGATTAATTTAATATTTAAAACTAATTAAATAATTTAAATTGATTTTTTTAAAAAAAAATTGTTAAAATTAGAATTAGTTAGATATATATTAGTCCACACAAGTGTGCGGACCACCATCTAGTTTATATTCTTTAAATGTAATCATGGGATGAGAATGTATTTAATATCGGGTTTTAACACATCATAATGTCCAATTGACCCGTTTTAATTTTGGGTTTAGTTCTATATCGGCTTTTAGTTATCCAAATACTTGTTTTTGATTTAAATATTAGCTTTAATTCACAGGTTTGTCAAGTTTAAATAATTTTTACCAACGAAAAGCTTAGTGGAATAAAAACTAAATTCATTCTAATTTATATTAGATTCGGTACAGTTCTACGTCATTTTATCAGATCAGATTCTGTTCGAGTTTTCAGATTCGGATTATTATCCACCCTTACTAAACATTTTGGACCCACAAATAAATATCTCAGTAATTTGGCTAGATTTTTAAATTAATGATTGTGATTTTGTTTTGCCAAATCGGTATTGATCATGATTTTCTAGTTTTCACTTCTTTTCATGACTCACAAATAAAAAGAATTCGAAGATTTTAATTTATTCAAAAATATAGTCAAACAAACAGAATTAGAAGATTTAAATTTATTCCAAAATCTAGTCAAATTTTGGACCCACAAATAAATAAAATTCGAAGATTTTAATTTTAACATATACTACATTTTGATTTGTCTATTTGCATGACTGTCATTTTTACATTTGTGCATAGGTAAACTTTATAACTAGTCATGATTTTTAGTTGTTTCAACTAGATTTTGATCCACGCTTTAAAGGCGCGGAATATTATACATTGTAAAAGTTTAATAAAAATTGATCAAATACTTTGTTAAAAATATAAAATGAGATATCCACGTTATTTAAATTTGTCTCATTTTTAGCGAACACATTTACATTTCGTCCGTTTGAACTTATTTACTTTTCGGTTCTCAATAATTTTACTCTATAAATTGATGTTATTGTAGTGGTCATCTATTCAGACCGGTTTGAGTTTATTTTGAATGACTAAAATCATTTAATTTTTACAATTTGTATTTTATTTTTCTTCAATAATGTTTAATTTATTTCTAAAATTTGAAAATACTGTTTATATTTATTATTTTGAAAAAATGGAACAATAAATCAATGTAAGTCATGTATAAAAATCTTAGTATCTTTGGTTGTCAGGCTAGTGTGCTCAAAATAGTGTAAATTTAGTTAAAAAAATAAAAGAAAAATTAGTAAAAAAAATTGATACACATAGAAATTTACATTGTGAAAGTGAACCGCCCTCTACATAAATAATAAAAGAAATCAAATAATTTCAAACCTAGATTTGAGGTTATCTAATGAATTTAAAATTAGATATGATTATATATATAAGTATATATATATTATTATATATATGTTATTTTATGGATGATGTCGGCCTGAAGAAAGACTTTGTACAGACGGTTCTTTGATCTTGTCGTTTTGATCATCAGGTTTCCATAACGATCAAGCAGCAACAACAGGTCATCTTTCATACTTACTTCACATCCAGCCTCTATAGCTTGTCTTAAGCTCACAATATTGCTTCTAAGTTCAGGTATGTAGTAGACATTACTCAGTATTTTCTTCTCGCCACTTTCCGGAACAAACTTAACAGACCCTTTGCCTCTTATGTCAATACAAGAGTCATCTCCAAAGTGAAGCTTTCCTGTAACACCTTCGCCGAGTTTGCAAAAGAAGTTTATGTTTCCACTCATGTGATTACTTGCCCCATTGTCAAGATACCACACATTCTCCATGTCTTGTTCAACGATGAAGTCACTCGGTTTCACTTTCTTTTCATTGAGATGAACCACTTCGTGCATCATCAATTCACCAGCTCCTTGTGTGTCTTCTTCTTTCTTTTCTATAGTTTCTTGCAGTTTGAGCTTTGCGTCAGGGCACTCGGAAGCATAGTGGCCCAACCTTATCACAGGAGAAGCATGTGATGTGACTTTTGTCCTTGGCTTGAACATGAATACCTTGCTTATATGCTTCTCTCTGAGAATAAAAACCTCCAACGCGTCCTTGGCCTCTGCCTCCTCTCATGTTACCTCTTCCACCGCGTCTTCTACCTCTTCCGTACCCGTAACCATCTTATGACTCACTGTTTGCATACATCAATTTGTCACGATCATTACTCTGTTCTTCCTCTTGTTCTTTTATTTGCTCCTCGAACGCTTTCATTTTTCTAATTATATCTTCAAAGCTGGTGTTCTTAAGATCCAGAACTTGTTCCAGAGATGCGACCATGTGTATGTATTTCTTTCTTGTCAGGCTTTTCAGGAATTTCTTCACAAGCTTTGGTTCTTTGATGATTTCATCAAGAGAGGGTGTTTTGGATGAAATTTCAGTTATCTTGCCGATGAAGGCATCAATGCTTTCGTCTTCCTACATCTTGAGCCTGCCGAAGTCTTCCATCAATGTTTGCAATCGTGCTTCCCGCACTCTCTCTCTCTCTGCTCCAACATGTCTGATTTGTATTGCATCCCACACAGCTCTGGAGGTATCAAGGTTTCCCACTTGCAACGTTAATGCTTCAGGTATCAATTGAATGATCAACGCAATAGCCAGATGATTATTCTTTTCATGCTTGCTCCCGAGGTCAATTGTTTTCCACACCTCATTGACCTTTAGGGCAATCTTCATTCTCATAGACCAAACGGTGTAGTTTGTGGAATTCAACATCGGGTTTTTAATGGTTTAGGTTCCTGTTTTTTTACCGGTGACCTCGGTGGTTTCATTCTTCACATAGGTCATGATGACCGTATCAACTCACAAATCTCGATTTTATTCTATAATGCTCTGATACCACTACAAGAAATCAGTAAAACAGCCACCGATTTTTCTCTTGCTAAAAGGGACAATCTGTAGCAAAAAAAACAAAAAGCAACGGATGGCAACAGATAGAAGCGGTGGCCTCAGCGTCGACGCTAATTGTAAGTCGTCGCCAATTTGTAGCTAGCTCGCAACAGATTGCGAGAACAATAGTCATAGCTAATAGCAACAAACTGGCCACCGCATTGTCCGTTGCTCATTAGCAACGTCTTGGGCGAAGGATTTTTGTATCTAATAGCCATAATGTTTAACTACAATCTATCCTTAGCAAAGTTGTAGCGGATATATAGCTACAGATTTTATTGAAAATGTTAGATTCCAATATAGCAACAGACAAAACTTTGATTAATGTCATGGCGAAACAATTTATAACGCATGAAGTTATTTTGTAACAATACAAAATAAACCATTACTGTATTATAAGAAGAAATCTGAAAGTATCAAACATAACCAAAAATATCTGATGTCGAACTTTTTATACTTATACACAAACAAAAATTTTAAACCACGAACTGAAATCTAAAAACAACAAAAACTGAAGATATTTATGTGATGAATAAGACGGAGCTGCCACTGTGAACCAGAGAGGAGCACGACTGCGGAGGAATAGAGAGACGACTGAACCGCAGAGGAGCAGAGAGACTGAACCGCGGAGGAGCAAATAAGAGATTGGACTGCATGGGAGTAGGGAGGAGACTGGACTGCGACCACCGAGGAGACGACCGGATATTTGACTGAACTACTACACCGCCTTGCACCACAGAGAGGAGAAGACCAGTGAGGAGATGACCGGAGTAGAAGGCCAGAGAGGAGGTGACTGGAGAAGAGACCACGCCTTACACTAGCGGAGAAGAATAAGGAGATGAGGATTGCAAAGGATAAAGAAGAGATGAAGAGATTGATAGATCTGGAGAAAGATGAGATAGATTTTAAGAGATAAGAGACCTCCAGATCTGGAGAGATAGGAGATAAAGAAAAATAAAAAATAAAAAAGCAAAGCATTGCATTCGTTAGATCAAACTTCTATCAACGGCTCAGATTATAAACTGAGCGATCCTCGCCTTCTTATTACATTGGCTAATAACATCCAAACTTTCTTACTTCTTCTTTTCTTTCGTCGAGACCTTTCCTACTTGTTTTTTCAATTATATATGTAGAAACATCTGTTATATTTTTGATTTGTGGTTATGATTTAATTTCAATAAGTTTTTTCTTTTTTAAGTTTACATGTTAATTTTATGATTAGTTTAAGGTTTGAGATTTTTGGAATGTGGTTTGGGTTTTGGGAATAGGATTTGGGGTTTGGGGTTTAGGGGATAGGATTTGGGGTTTAACACTAAAGTTCATGGTTTTTAAAATATTTTTTTTTGTTTGTGAATAAAATAATTAGATTTAAATTTCTATAAATGGTATAAAAATAAGGGTTTCGCTTATGATTAAGATATGAGAGTTGATAAATAAAGTTTGTAGTCAAGTTTAGGGTTTGAGATTGATTGGAAAAATAGATTTATAAACATATAAATTTTTATAATGAGTAGATTTTAGTTTTTTTTTCTATTTAGGGCTTATAATTAAGATTTGCAATTTTCAGTCAAGGGTTGTGTGTGTATAATAAATAAATAAATATATATATATATATATATATATTTGAAAATTTAGAGTTTATCATATATTGCGACAACTTATCTCTAGTTAATTCATAGCTAATTAGCTATAGAAAATCTACAGAATCCATCTGTCGCTATATAGCTACGGATCGCTACAATTTTGCTACAAATTTAGCTAAAAACACAAAATTATGTGTTTCGTCGCCATCTCTCACCAATTTTGTAGCTAATAAATTTGGCTACGGAAATGCCTTCGCCACTCTTTAGCTATTTCAATGAATTCTTGTAGTGTACCAATTATAGAAATCAAGAACTCGATATCACAAAATCACTTTCGTATTGCTTTAGAAAATATCTCAAAAACTAAAGCTCTAATCTTTCACACAATTCGTGATTGATTCAACACCCTACGCTTTCATATATATAGAATTAGATACCTCCTAATCCTATTAGAGATAACTCTTACAATGTTTCCTAATCTCCTTTCAAGATAATCATAACAACATTAAAACTAAGATAGCTTGTATCTCAAGCTAGACTTCAAGCTTATCAATACACGATACCTTAAGAATTTGCTAGGAAGGATTTTTATTTTCAGATACGTACCTAAACCACCGCACCTTCATCGTTGCAGCAATCAGTGACTATAACAATCCCAAGGTTAATTGCTATGCTTTTACTATTTAAGAGTCTGCAATGTTTGTTCTATTTCCAGGTTTTGTCTTTTTAGTCCATTTACGGCAAAATAACTCTAACGATGAGTACAGTTTCTAAGATTAAATAATGAAAAAGTCATGGCTGACGTAATCTTTCTCTTATTCTGGTTAAGAAAAATGCACAACTGCATGTTCACATAGTAACCATAGCTCACGCCGCACGTATACAAAATTCACCTATACCTTGCAATCTTGCATAAACGTCCACTTTCTTCACATGCATTATGTTAAATCAATTTAATTAACCTACATATGCCCAAATAAAATGAATTTTGAAATATATGTGAACTTACAGATCCTGTCCATCTATGTAAACCGCAAATCTAATTGTCAACAACTCCGGTTCCGCCACTTATGCAAATACCATTTTTTGGCAAAATAATACGTACTTCATACTTCCAAAAGTTATTTATATTTACAAAAATATATTTCAAAAAGTTGATATTGCTTTTAGAAAATTGAGTTTGAAGTTTACAAATAAAAAATAAATGTATTTAATTTTTTTTGTCGACTTGTATTTAAATTGTAACTTCAATAAAATAATATAATTGAGTGTCTATCATCAGATTCATTAAGTTTAATATATATATATATAACAATTTTAAATATCTTAACTAAAAACAAAAATAAAATTAATTATTGAAATAAAATAGCATATAAATTATTTTTTTTTGGAAAATAGAAAATATTGTTTTAAATTAAACTAATTAAAAAACTATCAAATTTAAAATTAAACTAAAAAAATACGAATAATTTTTTAAACAGATAATGAATTAAAAACTAAATATAATTATGTTTTTATTATGTTAAAAAAATATTTTCCACATGGCACAAGAAACCACCTAATAATTAATTATTATAAAATTTTTGAAATAATTTATAAAATAGCATATAAATTATTTTTTGGAAAATAGAAAATATTGTTTTAAATTAAAATAATTAAAAAACTATCAAATTTAAAATTAAACTAAAAAAATACAAATATTTTTTTAAACAGATAATGAATTAAAAACTAAATATAATTATGTTTTTATTATGTTAAAAAAATATTTTCCACATGGCAGAAGAAACCACCTAATAATTAATTATAATAAATGTTTGAAATAACGGGCCGGGGTTTATACCCCCTACATAGAAGAGAACAGCAAATTAAAGAATAACGAAAAGTCGCAGTATCTTACTGTCTTGGAATTTGTATAAATCCACCACAATAATGAATATTGAGTTTGTTTCGGTGGCATCGCGTAACGAAATGAAATGATTGATATTTTTTTTCTTTTTCTTTTGAAGCAAAAATATCAGTTTAGTTGATACAAAAGTCTCCAAACCCCTCGGAAATCGGAAAAATCCTTCCCTCAAACCAAGAATTTTCCTTTCTATCTCTCTTGCGCTCTCACTCAGGTCAGCCGCAATCTCTTTCGATTCACTCCTTTGGGTTTCTTCTTTCTTCTCTCTCTCTGTTTCTTTGATTTGAAATTCTCTCTAGTCGTTTTGAAATTTTTGAGTTAAAAAGATGGATCCTTTTTTGTTTTCTCGTGAAAGAGACGCTTTCTTTGCTCCTGGGTTCTCTCGATTTATATGATAAAAGATAAAAAAAACATCCAATTTTTCGATTTTCTTTAATCCATTTTATTTATTTCCTTTTCCCTCTTGCTTTTGGTAAGGTGCATCTAACTTTCCCGGAGGATTGACTGGTTGGTTACACAGCTCTGATTTGCTGCTTACAGCGTTTGGCAAAAGAGCCATTGATCGAATAAATGTCTGTATAATTGCTTCAGAAGCTCATATTTGTTGTTGGCATTGAGTAGTAAGCACTATTGCAGTGATGGCGTGTAATGAAGCTACTCATCCATTGCAAGAATTAAACGATGGGATCAGTTCTTGGAAGGAAGATGATGATGATGGTGTAGTATATAGCAAGAAGGATGCATCTGGTGGTTCTTCTTCTGATTGGCCTAGGGGTTGGTTCCTTATATGGAAATGTGTATCTTTTTTTTTTCCATTCTTGCTTTTTTGTCCGATTCTAATACGATTGTATGTTCTTCAAGGACTGGACCACTGCACGACTGCACCTGTTGGTCTCTATGGAGATATGCTGATCGATGACAATGAGATTAAGTACTCTCGGTCTTTGACTGAGAAAGTCTCTCCTGTTAGGCATCATAATTCGAAGTTAGATAGATTATCGGAGCGTGACAAGGTATAGGAAACTGATTCCCTAATGTCTATTATAGATCATGAACGTAACAACATTCAGTTCATGTTCTTATTTTTTGCTTCTTTGTTGTTTGTTGCAGCAAAAACTCATAGTTGAGCTAGTCAGAATACAAAATGACGGGACAGTGGAAGTTGATATAAATAGAGGATCTCCAGTATCGGAGTTATTGGAGTTTCAGCCAGCCAAAGGGCAGTCCACAATCACATATGAAAAGTCCTTTGCAGAATCCTTCAGATCCATTCCACGGTTGAAAATTGTTATACTTGTGGTTGGAACTCGAGGCGATGTGCAGCCTTTTCTAGCCATTGCAAAGCGCCTCCAGGTGATGATCTCAAAATATTAGGATGCACATATCATATCTTCGAATCTCTTAACTGTAGTTTGATTTCTTCATTATCCCTAGTATATGTTCTTGACTCTTTTCCTTTAAGACTGAAGGAGCCCCCAAGACTTGTTACCATTGTAGGGAACCGATTTGTTATTGGCATTCTTGACAAAAGTTTTAAGTTAGATGTTGTTTTTCTTTGTTTTCAGGAATTTGGTCATCGTGTTAGGTTGGCAACTCATGCAAATTTCTCTTCTTTTGTACGGTCCGCTGGAGTAGAGTTCTACCCCTTGGGTGGTGATCCCCGAGAGTTAGCTGGATGTAAGGAGTCCTCAATGAAAAGATCCATTTATATTTTAGTTTCCTAATGGTTACAGAGGTAAGCTTTCAGAATTCACTGTTTATGAATGTAGATATGGCAAGAAATAAAGGTCTCATTCCTTCTGGACCTGGAGAAATCGCAAAGCAGAGAAAACAACTCAAGGCTATCATAGAGTCTCTTCTTCCGGCATGCACAGAGCCTGATATGCAAACTGGTGCCTCTTTCAGAGCTCAAGCAATAATTGCAAACCCTCCTGCATATGGTAAGTAAACTTTTTGATTCATCAGCACCGTATTGTTTCTAAGCTTTTTTTTACTAGGTTGTTTTCATTGCTCCTATGAAGCTAATAATGCATGTGGTTTTTGGCTCTAATTGCAGGACATGTGCATGTTGCTGAAGCTCTTGGAGTACCAATTCATATTTTTTTCACAATGCCTTGGACGTGAGTTGACTTCTGTAGTTTTCATCCTAAAGTCAGTTTTGTATGTTGTCCTGTTCTCTTACAACCTCTTCCTGTAGGCAGGCCAACCCATGAATTTCCCCACCCTTTGGCCCGTGTTCCTCAAAGTGCTGCGTATTGGGTAATGTTATAATTTGATGGGTAATGTTATATATTGGTTATTGTGATGCTATTTCTGTAATAACATTTTCTTGTTTCAGCTATCATATATAGTTGTTGATCTGATGGTATGGTGGAGCATAAGGACATACATAAATGATTTTAGGAAGAGGAAGCTAGACCTTGCACCTATCGCTTATTTCAGTACATACCATGGTTCCATTTCTCACTTGCCTACTGCTTACATGTGGAGTCCCCATGTTGTGCCAAAACCAAGTGGTAAGAGCCTCGCTGCATCTCCAATACATGTATTCCACTGATGTTTATCATGTGTCATTTGTCTCAAGGCCACGTTCTTTTTGATATGGCATGAGCATAATACTTTATCTGTTTATTTTTGATTGTGAGCTCTTTATCTTTTCTTTAATATAAATCTGAAAGATTTTTGGTTTTGTTTGACTAACTTGCAGACTGGGGCCCTTTAGTAGATGTTGTTGGGTATTGTTTCATGAACCTTGGATCGAAGTACCAACCTCGGGAAGAGTTTATCCACTGGATAGAGAGAGGATCACCGCCAATATATATTGGTTTTGGAAGCATGGTAAGCTCATTATCTGACCCTAAACACTCGGAAAATGGATCTTTCAAATAAACAAATAGCAATCAAATTGAAATCTTTGATTTGTATCAGTTTAATGTCAGGATGAAATACTTGTATTTAATCGATATATTTATTTCAACAAATTATGTTCTCCTAGTTTGTTGTTTAACTGGTGAAGCACTAGTTTCAGCTCACAGTATTGCTGCTTTGTTGTTTCTTCCCCTTAACAGCCTCTTGATGATCCCAAAAAGACAATGGACATTATACTGGAAACACTGAGAGATACAGAACAAAGAGGGATAGTTGATCGAGGTTGGGGTGGCCTTGGAAACCGTAAGCATCTTCTGTACCATCTCTTTCGACGCTGTGTGGTTTTCTTTTTCCCTTTCTTGATTCAGAAAAAAACATTATCGTCTTCTTTCAGTTGCTGATGTTCCTGAAAATGTATTCCTCTTAGAGGACTGTCCTCACGATTGGTTGTTTCCTCAGTGTTCAGCTGTGGTAAACCCTCTTTCTATTCCCAATTCCTTATCTACATTCATGTCTTATGAAGATTATGTTATAAATGAGGCTATTTCTCGTGTTGTGGGTATGAAGATTCATCATGGCGGTGCTGGAACCACAGCGACTGGACTGAAAGCTGGGGTAAAACGTCATACTCATCACCAAAGTGTCCTGTGGTGAAATTATAGCAGTTTTTTTTTACTACATGACATATAACGAAGCTGCCTAATTTGCTTCTGAATGTTTCTTTTATGCATTGCAGTGTCCAACAACAATTGTACCGTTCTTTGGGGATCAGTTCTTCTGGGGCGACAGGATCTGCGAGAAGGGACTTGGGCCTGCGCCAATACCGATAGCGCAGCTCAATGTTGAGAACCTATGTAGTTCCATAAGATTTATGCTTCAACCAGAGGTAAACAAACTTGATTTCCCATTTTTCCATGCCCATTTAGGATGTTTAGAGTAAAGAGAATTAAACAAAGTTTGAAGCTTTTTTCCCTCTGTTGAAAACCCACAAAACCTCCAAATATGTAGTTTTGATGTCTATCACAAGCGTGACCACATCTTTATCAATCCTAGAAAAAATATTTAGCAAAGAACACACATGCCGTGGCATTTCAGGTGAAATCACGAGTGATGGAGCTAGCGAAAGTACTGGAGAACGAGGATGGTGTAGCTGCAGCAGTTGATGCATTCCATAAGCATTTGCCACCGGAACTACCACTGCTCGAGTCCGCGCCTGAGAAAAAGGATGAAGATGATCAACCAGACCTGTTACAGCGGTTCTTCATCCAGATTGGCAGAAAGTGTTGCCTTCCATGTGGGGGCGTGTGATATCAAATGTTTTTAGATGCTTTTTAGTTGCGTTATCTTGTATCTGCAACTTCAATTCATTTCATTCAATGGTTAGGAATATTATTACTATTTTTTTTGTGTGCATTGCTACATAAATTGGATATAATAAAACTTTAAAGAATTTGCTAAAATGGAACAACAAAGGAACATCTCTATTGTCTTCTTGCTATAAATTCTTTTTTGTCCATTTTGGACATTTGATATGCGAGTCAAAATCCTTTTTTGTCCATTATAAAGTAAACTTTTCCTTTATAGGTATAGCCGTTGTTGTCATTTTAAAGTAAAATTTTATATCTAAACTAAATTTTGATCCACACAACCATGTGGATGATTGTTTTCATTTTATATTATAAATATTTGATTTATATGATTAGTGATATATAATTATTAGTAGTTTAATATAATATTTTTAAATACAACAATTTGTAGTTTACATGCAGTAATTTGATTTTTGTTTCAAATTATTAGTGATATCTCTTTTATTGGAACATAGGACATTAATTAAAACATTACATTATGTAATATTTATAACAAATTATGTTCAATTTACTATTAACTTAGATAGATATTAATATTCTTACGATTATACTTGTATTTTAGGTTTAGGTCATACATATATGCTGACCTTAATTATTTGTATGAATTAAATCGTTGATTGAATGACAATTTATAAAACGTCTGTTTCATTTAGATTATTAAACAAAAAATTGAAATGCATTGTGTTTTTTGTCCTTTTAAACCTGAAATTGCAATCCATTTATATTTTAACAATTATGAAATTAATTAAATATTTAAAAGATTTATTTAAGTGAAAAATAAATATACATTTATATTATAAATAATAACAAAAGTTAAGTACTTAAAATGTTTGCTTTAATGATAAATACAATAAATATTTATATTGTAAATAATAGATCTGAAATGATTTTATTCAGATTTTATTTAGAGAAAATATAAGAATATCTATTTGTTTTTTTAGAATAGTTAAAGTAATTCAAATATGTATAAAAGTTATTTAAATAATTTCCTAAGGATGGTCTCGCTAAGAAGATAACATATGAAATGAGGTTGTGACTTCTATTTTAATAGAACAGATTAAATTAAAACTAAATTTTAATAGATTAGAAATTTAGAAAATTAATTGACTTTATCCTTATATTAAATGATATTTTTAAATATAATGTTAATATATATAAAATGTTGGTATTACTGTCTACATTTTGTATTTTAAAACGAAATTAAAAATCAAAATAAATATTTATACAATGTTTATCTTCCTTCCTCTCATTTCTCTTTGTTTCGTGGCTGCAACTTTGGAACAAAACTAAAATTGGTTCCTAGTATGGTTGATATGCATCTTAACATTTTTAAGCTGTCACACTAATTTTGTTTCTCCTAATTGGTTAGCGACTGTGAGCATACATATAAATGAAAAGCCTATGTATTTTTGTTACTAATTCATTTCTATGTTGCAGTCATGTATAGTCATGTATAGTATAGTTACATCATGGATTAAACTCAACATCGTAACTAGTAAACTCTTTTATGTAACTATGTTATATGATATGTAGTATAGTATGATAGTTTTGCTTTTGGAGTGTCAAAATCAGGCGCAGACGTCTGAAAGGAGATCTTCGTTACATTTCAACACAAATTGTTATATCCAACAAATGCAATTGTAGCATGGCTATATTCTTAGTTTTTTCATCTCTTATGATTATAGAGCAAAATCACCCTATTATAATTAAAAATTAACTTTCTAATTTTTCTTACTTCACTGGTTTTAAAATAAACTAAGAGTTTTCTTTTATAATTCAATATCTTTCACAATATACATATAATTATTTTTGGTTAGAACACTATAGCATGATAAAAACTTCATTTATTAATTATTTTAAAAGATCGCCATTAAGTACGAAATTAGCTATTTGTTTACATAAATTGATATTTCTAGATATAATTTTAAAAATTCAAAACATTCATAAAATATAACATTACAAGAATATTAAGTTTAGTTGGTTTACTTTTGTTCGGATACAATAAATTGATAAAAAATATTTAATAGCTTAACAAAATAAACTTTAATTATCTTTTTAATCCAATTGATAAACATAAGTACAATTTCAAGTATTGAAATTCACAGAATTATAAAATTATTTTAATTTATATTTCATAAAAATTATATTAATGGGATATATATATATCCATCTTAAAATATAAATAAAATAGTAAATAGTTATTGTTCTATTTATAATATCTTGTCAAATTATAAATAATGATACCGTACATGTTGTAGTTACTTTCAAACCATGTCATAATTTCTAGTAAGCTATGTTATAACTTTCTATAAGCAACATTGTGTTTTTGTTGAAAAATATAATGATGTATATTAAGTTTGAAAATTTCACTTGGCAAATAATAATGTTGTATTACCAAATAAGTTGCTAGTTTCGGACAAACATGGTCTTAATAAGAAAAGACTCCTTGAGGCATCTCCACTATTGCCCCTAAATAAGAAAGAGTGAAGACTTTGCAACTCTGTATCCGCCAAAGCCGGAATGACGGGGCGACTTTTGCCTTCACAGATGTCCGGAGCCGGACTTGGGATCGCGGCAATATCGTACGTGGCGGTCGATTACATGAGATACGTGTCACCGTTATGGCATTCTCGTCTTCAGCCGGTTCTTTGGTCGGTCCTGGTTCTCGCCGTCGTTACGCGTGTCCCTTTCTACAAGCACTGGTCTAAAGAACTACGAGCAGCGATCCCTTTCCTCGCTTCTATTATCTTTATGCTTGGAGCTCTTCTCTTCGAAGCTCTTTGTGTTCGCTCTGTTACCGCCGTTCTTGGCTTAGATTGGCACCGGTAAAACTAGATCTGTGTGGAACTTACCTCGAAAGTTGATAGTTATGAGTGTGATTTTGACTTTGCTGTTTTGACCTGGTTGGTGTTTCTGGATCTGATTTGAGTAGAACATGGTTTGACTTTGAATATCATAGATTTACCGTAATCTTTGGTTGAGTGTTTGTCATTACGAGCATTATGTAGTGGGAATCTTTAAGTTTCTAGTCATTTATTCAATTTTTTTGGTGGAATTAAGTGTAGCTTATCGTTATTACATTTATCTTTTCTTTGACGGTTAATGCATTTCTGTAAACTCTTATCGTTAATACAGTTATCTTTTCTTGGACGGTTAATGCATTTCTGCAAACTATATTAACTACATTAAGTATAAATATTTAAGTTTATTTTCATTTATTCAATTAATTAAGCGATCGAGTGAAAATTACATATAGCTGTATCAAATATTACAGTAATCTTTGGTCGAATGCTTATCCATTTATGTGACTATTATCAATTTGAGTCTTTTATAAGTTACTATTCTTATAGCTTTATAAACATTACAGTTACCTTTTATGAATGCTTAAGATGTATTTCTGTAACTTTATATGTGATCAGTATGACAAATAAATTAGTATGAATGATAATTTTTCTGCTAATCTTTGACAGGGATACGTCTCCACTTCCTGACACAGGCCAATGGTTCCTACTCGCACTAAACGAGAGCCTTCCCGAGACAATTGTGGAAATCCTGAGGGCTCATATCATAGGATTGCACCATTTTCTTATGCTCTTCGTAATGCTGGGTTTCTCGGTAGTGTTCGACTCAGTTAAAGCTCCGGGTCTAGGATTAGGAGCACGATACATGTTCACCATGGGATTGGGCCGTCTTTTAAGAGCTATAACCTTCGTATCTACTATCTTACCTTCAGCTAGACCTTGGTGCGCTTCAGCCCGATTCAACAACGTCCCTTCTCATCCTCATCGTTGGGCTCAGAAGTATTATGTTCCTTATGCTAAAGACCCTTCTGCTATTCGCCAGCTCCTCCATTGGGATGCAGCTTACGGTGAACATCTTTACTACCTAGGCTGTTTGCTTTTGGGATTTAGATGAATACTTTATGAACAAAGGAATGATTTAAAAGTCTATTTTGTATTTAACAGCTGATCCTGGAAACTACATTGGTGACTACAGAGCTGACTGGGGTCCAATGAGTTTCCTCAGTGACTTCTTAAGACCGAGTTACTCTGAAGGATCATCGTGGTTTGCTTTATTAAAGAAAGCGGGAGGTGGTTGTAATGACCTCTTGTACAGTGGCCACATGCTCGTAGCTGTTCTAACCGCTATGGCTTGGACGGTATATATATTTATCTTTTTCTTCCTTTAAATTAGATATCACATATCACTTGTTAGGTAATTTTTTAAACCTATCTGTGGTAAAATCATCAACAGGAGGCTTATGGAGGTTTCTCTTCGGCGTTAATATGGTTGCTTGTGGCACACAGCGCACAGAGGGAAATAAGAGAGCGCCACCACTATTCAGTAGACTGCGTTGTGGCGATTTACGTTGGTATTCTTCTATGGAAAATGACTGGTTTTATTTGGTCTAATAAGAGAAAGTCGAAGCAGACAGTGAGGTTAGAGAAGATTCAGAACAGGCTTATTCACGCTGCCAAGGACTCGGATATGGAGGCTGTTAGGAGACTTGTGGAGGAGATGGAGGTAAGCCTCGGGGAAGAGAGGCAGAGAGGAGCTGTCTCCAAGAGGGCAATGACAGTGTTTGCGTGTGCTACAGTGATCACGACACTTGGTATAGTGGTTCTCGCTTTGACTTTGACAAGCGACGGTTGATAATATGGCTTCTTAGTCTTCTCCACGGTTACAATCTTGTTTTTTTTAATCTCCCTTTGTATTTTCTTGTCCTAAAACCACGATTATTAGCTACAAAGGTTGTTTTACTTTCTTGGCCTTTTGGTTTATCAGTGTTCAGACACTTTTTGGTATTAGTGGATAAACAACAGGAGAATGTGTATTTTTATAAGAAAATACATCTTCATTTTTTTAAGCTTTTGACAGAGTTCAGTTCACCCAAGTAAAATGAATTCTTTTTTATTCTCAAAGTAAATTCTAAACTTTTAACACTAATCCTATTTGAAAATATTAAGTTTACTTTTACTCCCTCTATTTTATATTGTAAGTAGTTTAAGAGAAATTTGCTTGTTTTATAATATAAGTAGTTTTCATTCTTTTATGTAACTTTTACTTTATCGATTATTGTGTGACCAATCAAACAATATCAATTCATTTATGATTGGTCTAACTATATTTAATTTATATATCAAATACTATTTTAAAAATGACTAATATATTTCTTAATCTTTGTGCATTCAAGTAAAACTATCTACATAAAAAAACAGAAGAAGTAGTTGAAAGTAGCTGAGGATTTTGATATTATGTTAATTAGTAGCTGCGATTTTTAATATTCGTGCTTAGTGTTTTAGCATGAAAAACGTTTATATTGTCACAAACAAAAAACGTTTTATAGCCAGAAAGAATTTAATCACACTGAATATAATTTTCTAGTAACCGTGGACTTGAAAACGAAATTGGTAGCCCTTGTTTTTGCTTGTCTTCTCCTATTGCTTGGATCCTAGAGAAGCTAAATTCTGATATGCTTGTCAGTGCGTTTTGCTGTTCTCAGACTCAGAGTATCTCCTTTTTTTGCTTCCCCATGCCTTCTTACATTTTGTTCCCCCCACATGCTATAAAAACGAAACTTGGAAAGAATATCCATGATCATCGTGAGAGTGTAAATGCGAGAAGAGTTTGAGATGATATCGAGAATATTGTGAAGCTAATGGTGAGCAGGCCTTGACTTGAGCTAACTTGGTCCAAACATCCGTTGAGTAGCTGCAGAGAAAAACAGGTGATCTCTAGACTCATGGGGATCATTACAGAGGACATGTTGCAGTAGGTCCCGTGTTCTAAAGTAACATTCTATCTTCGTAGAGTGTATATTCTGAGTTGCGAACCAAGTTCATAATACATATTTTTGCGTTGAACATGAAACTCAGATGCCCTTCAATCAGAAGATTCCAAGTGTTCTTTGTACTGAAATTTGTTTTGAAAATATCATCCTTATGCTTCCATAAATTGATTTTTTTTTTGCATATCTATTTTTTTTTTCATTTCTTAATTTTTACATAGTTCATCAGTTTTATTTTATGATTAAATCAAATTTAAGATATATAAAAGCCTTTGGTCAAAAAAAAAATTTAAGATATATAATAAATATTTTTTTGAATATTGTTATTTACTTTGAATTTTGTCTAACAGATAAAAATATTTATAAAATAATTAATATTTTAAATATATAATATAACATAATAAATATAATAATTTTTAAATAAGAAAAGCAAATTTACTTATTAACGTATGATATTATAATTTAATATGGAAATAATTAATTTTATATTATGTTGTCTTTAATTGCTTAAAAGTAACTGGATTTTAGTTTTACAGATTTTAAAATAGTTTATATCTTTTTAATGGGATATTTTTGTGACCTTCTCGTTCTCCTTTTGTTATCCAAATTAGTCTACATCATAATTTGATAATAATTTTAATTTTAAAAATATATAAAAATAATTGTTGTAATAATTTTAATCTAATCATAAATATAAAGGTTAATATGAAGTAAACAAAGTATTTTTTTATGTGACTGAACAATTTTTTTTTTAAAATAATATATATATATATATATATATATATATATATATATATATATATAGATTTGGTAACCATGTGTTGGACATTGTTTATGGTTTATCAACAATAAGAAAGTTTTTCTTTTGAAAACGAAAGTTATGAGAGTTTTTAGATGAAAATAGAGAAGAAATGAGAGGAAATGAAGATTTGTTGGTTTAGAATGAAACAAAAATAGTTAAAAATCGAATTCTTGAGCTTTTAAGAGCTCAAAAATGGCAGTTTATTGTGGTTAGAAAATTGATGATAACGACATTGTTGTAAATAAAAAGAAATGTTTAGGGTGTAATTGTTTTTTTTTTGTCATTTTCGAAATGATTGAAAATTAAATAATAATGACAATTTCGTAAATATTTCAAAAATATAAGAAGATGTTGAAAATTTCATGGTGGATATTAATGAAAAAAAAGATGTTGTTTTAGGTTTGACTTGAAATTTTAGCGATTTTAGAAAAACTCTCATTTATATTATTAATTTTATTATTTTATTCATATTTTGTCTTATTATTTGATATTCATTTAATTTAAAATATTAGTTATATACTAAGTGAATATTTTGTAGTGTTGTAAATTCTGTCAAACTACCGTAGCTTCCTAGTGTGATATTTTAGCATTGGTCAACAATATTTTATGGTAAAAACTACCCTAAAATAGTGTTTCAGTGTTGGTTTGGAATAGTCCAAGTGTGTATATTTTACTTCCTAAAACAAAAATAAAAAGAAAAATAAATAGTCATAACACAAAAGACTAAACAAAACTCCTCATGCCAGGGTCATGAGAGATCATTTTCTCCTTTTCTTTTCCTTATAAGAGTTAACCCTTCCAACAAAACTCTGCTCTTTGAGAGATACTCTTCTCTTGGCTCCGTTGTTTTCCTAACTAGGCATGGGCGTTTGGGTACCCATTCGTGTACGGATCGGTTCTTTCGGATATCGGGATCTTTTGGATATTGAAGTCAGTTCCCGTTCGGGTATTATAAAATTTTCGAATCGGGTTCGAGTCAGGTTTTTCCATGTTCATATGCATAGGAACCTGAAAAATAACCAAATAATCAAAGTATCTAAAGTGGATTCGGATATTTGTATCCGAAGTAACCAAAATATCCGATTTGATTCAAATATTTGTATCCAAATTACTCAAAAATAACCAAAAGTAACCAAAAAAACACTCATTTTACATAGTTTGTTTAGGTAGAATTTTATCCAAACTATCATATTTTATCCTAAAATACTCAAAAGTACCGAAATAAATAATATAGTTAACTTATAATATTAATTTAAAATATTAAAATACTTATAATTATAATTATAACATATATTTTAGACAAATATTAACATTTCGGATATCTTCGGATACTCATTCGGTTCTCGGTTTGGATCGGATTCGGGACCAATTCTTCGGATATAGCAATTCAAAACCCATTCAGATATTTACCCCGGGTCTGATCGGGTTCGAGACCCTGATTTTTGGGTCGGTTCGGGTCGGTTCCTCGGATCCGGTTTTTGTGCCCAGGCTTATTCCTAACCACTTGTTATCTTTTCTAATGGTTTGTTTGTGACCGAATATGCCAAGACTCATTCTAATGAATACTAAGGTTACAACATACATTAACTACGATTTATGAATCCGGTTTTACCGTGAATTTTATGTCGACGCATTTGAGCAATGTTTCATTTTTGCAGTTAATTTCTTAGGCGAATCTATTTACTTGAACTTCTGTTGTTTTTTAATTTCAGTATTGTAATCAGATAGGATGGATAACACCTTCTAACTTTTGTATGTTTGAAGATTAGAATAATGAAATGAAAGGTTGCACAAAAAAAGATTAAGAAAAAGCTTTCTTCTCCTTCATGCACTAGTTTGCTACAGTACTTTCCATAATCTAAGCTTATTCTTATTATCTTTTACAGAGTGGACATCTGGGTTTTTGTCATTTCTTCTAGTCAAGATCGTTTTCTCTAAGACACGATTGTTTCATCTTAATAAATAATCATTTTAGGCTCAAATTTTATCTAGGAACTATTATCTTAAATTGGCAATGGTTAGACTTATATTTCATCTAGATAGGATCATTTTATATTAGGTATTTCTATTAAGGCATCGACGAATCGTCCTCATATCAATAAGAAAATTCTGTTTATGCATGATTTTAACACTTTCGCCTAGGTGATTTCGAAGGAAAAATTGTCTCCCAGTTTGGACCCCAATATTTGCACCTAAACGAATTTGGAGAACAGTTTTGTTGAGTAAAATTCATAGCAGAATTGTACGTAGACATTATCTAGCTATGCTGACTGAAGTGGTTAGAAGTCGACAGTGAGGACTGTTAAGATAAATGTTATGCTTTTAAAAATCATCAATTTTTTTCACTGAAATTTTGTTTGAAGAGATGGCGGATCTGGCAAAAATCTTCCTCATTAGTTTGTTTGTATCATTTTACTTTCTTGCAAGTTAAACCATAAAAAGTAAAAAGTGAAAATACCAAAATAAGAAGAATGTTATGGGCTGGGCCTCGCATTAGAACCTACGAACCGAATATTAGCAAATGAAATCAAAAATGAGAAATTAACCAAAATAAAAAAGTGTTAAAGATTTTTAAGGAGAGGAAAAGAGGGCTGTTGTTTCTTCATACGTTTCGTTCCTCCAATGCGCTAATTCGCAAATAACAACAACACAGATTACCAAATTTCCTTTCTTCATCGCAAACAAAAACCCTAATTGCCTCCCTTCCTTCTTGATTCCCATAAATTTCCGTCCCCCTCTCTCTCTCTCTATCTCTTCCTTGTATCACGTTTCCAGTATCTGCCTCCGTGTGCGTGGAAAAATCCATTGGTTTCGATTGCATCTTGCGAGACTCCCCCCTGTTTCCTGCGATTAGACGAACAATCACCTTCCCGAATTAGGGTTTTGGTGTCCTCCCTCTCTCCTGTATCGGGTTAGGGATAATTTCGGCTGAGTTTTTTTAGGGATAATTAGAAAGGCGGTATTAGGGTTTCATCACCTGGAGTTGTCGCTTAGGCATTGAACCGGCTTGTGATGAGGGTGTTGTTCTAATTGTCCTTTTTTTTGTTACCCATCTGTGTGAGAGATGGAAGCCTAGAAGGTTCTTTTTTTTTAAAGATTGATACTGAGGCCGAGCCGATTTGGATTTCCTCTCCTGGATTCATAGTGGCAGAGATAGTTGGATGGTAGGATAGGTTTTAGGACATTGCTTCATTTTAGGGAAGAAGAAAATAAAAAAAAAGTATTGTTATTTTGTGTGGCTGGGTGAAGAAGAAAGGTGTTAGTGTCTTTTTTTTTTTTATCTGATGAGGTACGGCTTTCATAATGGACAAAGGTGAACCCTCTTTAGTTCCGGAATGGTTGAGAAGCTCAGGGCATCATGCTTCTGGTGGTGGGAGTTCTAACCACCTCCTTATATCATCTTCTTCTCACTCTGGTATTATTTCTCGACTCCTATACCATCTGTTTGTTTTGTTTTGTTTTGTTTTGTTTTGTTTTGTTTTGTTTGTCGTGTTTTTTAAAACTGTTTTGTAATCTTATTGTGTTATTAGATTCTGCATCTTCACCGCATAATAATAGTCGGAATAAGAACTCCAGGAGCAAAAGTGATGCTGATTCAGTTCATTCTCCTTTTCTTGATCGATCTTCTTCCACTAATTCGAGGAGGGGCTCTAGTAATGGGTCTGCTAAGCATCCGTACAGTAGTTTCAACTTCAATAGGAGTCAGAGGGATAAGGATCGCAGCAGGGACAAGGATAGGGTAAGCTATGTGGATCCATGGGACCTTGACACTTCCATCCCTCTCAGAAGTATCTTAACCGGTAGGGATCAGGACCAGTTGCGACGATCACATTCGATGGTTACAAGGAAACAGGCCGACCACTTGTCTCGAGGTCTTTCAGTGGGCTTGAAAAATGGTGGTGGTAGTAGTAGTTACAACGGTAATGGTATACTTCATGGACCTACTAGCTTTTTGAGGACTGGTTTTGATAAGGATTTTCCTTCGCTTGGAACTGAAGACAAACATGGTGTGCAAGACCTTGTACGGGTCTCATCTCCTGGTCTAGGCTCAGCTGTTCAGAGCTTGCCAGTTGGTAACTCTGCTTTGATTGGTGGGGAAGGTTGGACATCGGCTCTGGCAGAGGTTCCCAATGTCATCGAGAAGGCTTGTGCTGGGCCGTTAACTTCTCCGAAAGCTAATGTTGTTAGCATAGGATCTTCAACTGGTCTTAACATGGCTGAAGCATTGGTACAGGCTCCAGCAAGAACTCTTACCCCTCCACAAGTATGGTTTCTGTCATCGTCGTCGTTTGTGTTTATCCTACACTTGTCTTTCTGCCTGTCTAAGTAAGATAATAACCATTGTTTTCAGGGATCTGGTAAGACACAAAGATTTGAGGACTTGGCAATCAAGCAGTCGAGGCAGTTGATTCCGGTTGTGCCGTCAGCACCAAAGAGCTCGGTAAGTGTTCATCCTTACTATTATATCATTCATTATTCCTAATCAATCAATATCTGTTTTATTCAATTTGGCAGATTCTTAATTCTTCTGATAAATCCAAGACAAAGCAAATGGTTCGAGCTAGTGAAACTTGTCTTGCTCCCTCAAGAAACTCCCAACAGCACCCCTCTGTCCTGCTTGGAAATGTTCAGTCTAATCCTAGTGGTCAAATTAAATCAGAGAAGAAGCTGTTGATTCTCAAACCTGCTAGGGAAACTGGGGTCGCTGCTGTTAAAGAATCTGGAAGTCCTAGTAGTAATCCAAACAGCAGACCCAACTCTAGCCAGGTAATGAATACTGCTCAAACACCACAATCTGCTACTTTGAGAAGTACAAACAACAGCCCAAGGGAGCACAAGGGAATTACTTCCTTCACCATGACATCTGGGCAACCCATTGAAAAGAAACCCTACTTAGCTCAAACTCAGAGCAGGCATGCATTTTTCACTGCTCTGAAGCAGAAAACTCTATCAACAAACATCTGTACCGATCCTGTTGACCCTTCAACCACTTGCGTCTCTTCTTCCGTTGAGGAAAAAGTCAACACGTCAAAGGAGCTTGTAGCTAGTGACTTGTCAAGTTCGCAGGTTACACGTGGTCTTGAAGTCACTCAAAGGAATACTATTGGTTTTGAGGCAGCAGACACTCCAGATGAGGAGGAAGCTGAGTTTCTCAGATCGCTTGGCTGGGATGAAAACAATGGCGAAGTTGAAGCTCTTACAGAGGAGGAGATAAAAGCTTTTAATGAACAGGTAAAAAACATAACTACGCTCCTTTGACACTGTCTCGTTATATTTTAAGATTAAAAAGAGTAACAGTGGTTGTATCCTTGCTTTGTTCAAACAGTACAATAAGCTGAGGCCTTCACTTCCGCAGAAACTGTCCATCATACAAGAGCAAGAGAGTGTAACCTAGGGACCTTCGAAACCAACCTTACAAACCGAAGAAATTACTGTTTTTTTACTCCATGGAGCATAGTTTCTAATTTCTTTTTTTTTTTCTTGAAAAAAAACTGGCTACTACTTTTGGCAATAGAAGGGAGAAAAGCAGGAGGGGTTTTTGGGTTTTGTTTGATGGTTCTTAAAGATTGTGCTAAGAAGCTTATCATGAGGGCCACGAGGCTTGAGTGCGATAAAAGTGTCCTTCCCTCTTCAGACTTATCTTTGGTCTGGAAAAATGTCTCAGCTCTCAAACATAATTTTCATCAAAAAAAAACATAATTTTCATGCATCTCATTTGATTTCAAATCTTTGACAAGGGTAGGAGAATACGTCGATACGCGAAAGGAATCCTCTGAAAATAGGATATCAAATAATAATCATGGAAAATGTCTTATCTCATTTAGTGTTTCAAAACCGGACCGTGGATAGGGATAGTAATCAAGGATCTGGACCAAAGATTTGGACTGCGGACTTGGACCAAGGATCTGATCCGTAAAAGCTTATTACAGGGCGGGATTGAGTTTTTATTTGATAAGTCCGCAAAATTGCGGGTTTCGCGGGACGGACTCAAAACGGAACGAAACGAATGCATGACGAGTCTAATACAGAACTGGTCTAATGCGGAACAGGTCTAATGTGGGACGGGTTAACCCGCATGATTTTGAAGATCCGCAACCCTAAGTCCTCATTTCTCTTTGGTTTTGTTTTCTGTATTATGAATTGTTTTATTACTATACAAAATTTTCTTGTTTAAGTTGATGAGTTTTGTTTTTAGTACGGACAAGTGATGTTTTTAAGAAAATTAAATTTTGTTACAATGATGTTGTTGAAGAGCTACTGCTTGTTCTTTAAACGGTTCGAATTGATAGTTTGAGTTACTGCGTAATCTTGTCTCTACAGTCTTGTTCAACAGCTTGGTTGAAGGAGAAGAAAAAACCATTAGTATTAAGTTACTGTTGCTATGCAGAGATGTTGCTTTACAAATAATCAAACAAGAAGTATATTTGAGAGAGTTGAACTTCACTGTACAAATGGTTCTCAGTTATTTCAAGACCATTAAACCGGGAGTGATCATATGAATGTTGTTGTGATCAATGTTGATTAGCTCTCTTCAACTCTTTTACACAACTCTTATACTTCAGCATTTGTGAAGGAAGTTCTGCGGGACGGCCCGCGAAGGCTTATAAATTATGCGGTATGGGTTTGGGCCTGCTGTGACCTGTTCGACGACTAACCCGCTGCAGGATGGGACGGGACGAGACGGATAAACCTGTTTGACATCTCTATGAACCGGACATATAGCCGAATTGGTTCTAATAACTGGTTTGACCATGAACCGATCACAAAGCCAGATTGGATCTCAAAATTATTAAACCGATAAAAACCAATAAAACTATCAAAAATCTATAAATCATCCATATGAACATAAAACAAGTTTATATTTATAACTAGGGTCGGCCTGCTCTACGGGTAGGATATACTTTACTTGTGATCTATATTATTAATTTTGTATGATTTTGTAGTTTGTATTTTAGGTTTGCATTGTCTTCTAGAAAATTTTAAATAAGGAGGGATTATATGCGATAAGTACTTGTTTACAATAGTTGTTCTATATTAAAATGTTGTAATATTGATATGATGTGTAAGCTTCAATTGGTCTTCGTGTTGTCTATTTTAACAAAAATTTAATCCCATATCCGGTGTGTAATTTATGGTTTGTAATATTGTGGATTCGGAAGGATTGAATCAATTTTCCATACTATTGAGGTGCGTTTTATTGATAGCACTAAAAGGGTCATATTAATTCCATAACACTTGTTTTTCAATATAAATAAGTTGCATAAGGGACATTTGATCTACTCCATCATTTATCAGCTCCACATCTCGATTTCTCGTTCATGACGATCCATAAAGTTCATGCATTTCTCGTGTTCTTATGTGCATAGCAAAATTATGGCATAGAGATAGTTAATGATATACTTACCTTTATCACAATTGTTTTTTGCCAATATACAAAAATGTTTTAGCATTGTGGCTTTGCTTCGTTGTCAAAATTGATTTTGTTTTCTAATATTAATTTTTTTTTTGAATGAATGCTAAATTTATTCATAAAAAAATCTGTTTACATCAGAGTGTGACCTTTATATAACTAAGGTTAAAAGTTTAAAACTATGCTAATCATCAAGCTGGAAAACAATATTCACACTCTATGTTCGAACCAAAGCTGAAGAACTCCGATCATATTCTTTCCACATTTCCCCTCATCAAGCTGAGCTTGTTTCTAATACCCTTTTCAACCTCTTCTGAAGCGCAAGAAAATGAAGCGGTTTATCTCCATTTTATCTTGTTTCTTTCCCGCCACACCACATGAATAGCTGCTTGGAAAGAGTATTTGATACAGAAAAGCTTCTTCTTCTCTAAGCTTCTGTCTGTGATCAGAGCAACAATCTCAGACCAAACATTTGTATAATTGCTTTGCAGCACCCCTTTGATGAGATATTCCCAGACTTGACCAGAGAAAGAACATTCAAAAAATAAATGGTCTTTAGTTTCATTCCCATTCTTGCAGAGAACACATGTTGTATCAGCTCCTCGGTTCCACTTCACAATTCTGTCCATCGTAGATAATCTGTCTAGCATTGCTAGCCAGGTTATGAACGAAAATTTCGGAGTAACTTGAGGGACCCAGACCCCTCTGGTCCAACTTATTAGAATTAGTGAGTTTATGAAAAGATTAAGTGAAGAACATTGATGAGAATCATAAGAGAGAGTGAGTGAGAAAGAGAGTAAAGGAGGAAAATATTTCCTTAATCTTATTGTCTTGACATACAATGATACTTATAGAAGGTAAGGATGAAAAGAAACTACAAATTTGAATTCTAACAGCTATATTTTCGAATATGTGTTCACACCTTAAAGTCAACACTTTCCAACAGCTATATTTTCGTCTCAATAACTCAGCTGTTGTAACGTCATAACTCAGCTGTCGTAACGTCATAACTCAGCCTCCTTATGTCGTAACTCAGCTGTGTCATAACTCAGCCATGTCGTAGCTCAGCCAGTATTCATAACTCAGCTGTTTCGTAACTCGGCCAATTGTTCCCTTCTTTATGTATGTAAGTCAATGCTTATTGCTTCATGTCAACACTCTCCCTCAAGCTTGACCATGTGGAACAAATCAAGCTTGGAAGCCATGAAGCAATCCCTCATTAAAACCTTAGCTAGGCAAAACCCAATGGGATAAAAACCAAGCCAAGGGGAAAGAGTAGATCACTTCATGGAGGAGAGATCAGTGACATGAGAGATCTATGAGCCCCATTCTCGGATGAATGGACTCATACACCTTAGTACTTGCTGCCTTTGTGAAGATATCAGCTAGCTGGTCTTCACTTCTTGTGTAGCATGGAAGGATCACTTGCTGTTCCACTGCTTGTCTCACCTTGTGGCAGTCTACTTTTATATGTTGTCCTCTCATGGAAGACTGAGTTGGAGGCAATGTGTATTGCAGCTTGGTTGTCACAATGCATGCTCATAGGAGTGGTGATCTCAATGCCCAAGTCTCTTAGCAATCCTTTGATCCATATGAGCTCACTAGTTAGCTTTCTCATGGACCTGTATTCTGCTTCAGCACTAGAGCAAGACACCACATTCTGCTTCTTGCTTTTCCATGTAACTAGATTTCCTCCAAGGAATGTGCAATTGCCTGTGGTCGATCTCCTATCAACTCTTTCTCCAGCCCAATCAGCATCACAATAACCAACCACTTCGGTGTTTTTGTTACACGCCATCCATACTCCTTGACCAGGTGCTTCTCTTAATTATCTCAAAATCCTCTCCACCATTTTCCAGTGATGTATCTTAGGGACTTGCATATGCTGGCTCACTTGATTCACAGCAAAGCATACATCTGGCCGAGTGATAGTGAGGTAGATGAGCTTTCCAACCATTCTTCTATACTTCTTGACATCAGTGAAGGGAGTGTCATCATACTCCCCCTCTCGCAGCACTTTGTAGCCTTCTTCCAATGCTGTCTTGGCCTGTTAACTTCCAAGGTTTCCTGCCTCATTTAAAATATCAAGTGTGTACTTCCTCTGGGATAAGAAAAGCCCCTCCTTGGAGCGGCACAATTCAATCCCTAGGAAGTACTTTAACTCTCCCAAATCCTTGATATCAAAAGCATTTTTAAGAAGGACTTTAGTTGAGGAGATACCTTCCTGGTTATTACCAGTGATGATGATATCATCTACATACACTAGGATGACTACAATGCCTTGGTTTCTAGTTAGTGTGAAGAGAGAATGGTCCGCTTGAGACTTCACAAAACCTCTCCCATTGAGAGTTGTACTCAGCTTGTGGTACCAAGCTCTTGGAGATTGCTTCAGGCCATATATAGCTTTCTTTAATCTCAAGACATTTCCTGGTTTCACCATGTCTTCTAGACCAGGAGGTGGTCTCATATACACCTCATCTTCCAACTCTCCTTGGAGAAAGGCATTCTTTACATCCATCTGCCATAGATCCCACTCCAAGTTGACATCTAGTGATAGAAGAATCCTTATAGTGTGCAGCTTAGCCACTGGTGCAAAGGTGTCTAGATAATCTTCACCATAGACCTGAGTGTACCCTCTTGCCACTAATCTTGTCTTCTTTCTCTCTGGCTTGCCATTAGCTCCATACTTGATTATCTATAAGAGTCGGCTGGTTACTGCTTTCTTTCCTTTGGGAAGTGCAGTCTCAAACCATGTGTCATTCTTAACCATGGCTCCCATCTCATATCCAACTGATGCTCTCCATTCCTTATGTTGCATAGCCTCTTCATATGTTCGTGGAATGTATTCTTGATCCAATTCACTGATTAGAGATGGCAATTGGGCTCTCCCGTCTCGTCCTGTCCCGTACCGCAGTGGGCTCGTCGTCGTGCGGATCACGGCGGGCCTGTCCTGCGCGGGCTGCGGTCTTCCGAATGGCTGCCCGATCCCGTACCGCATAAATTTATAAGCCTTCGCGGGCCGTCCCGCGGAACGCCTTCTTTAGCTTTGTTCATGAATGTTAAAGTAGAAGAGTTGTATTAGGGAGTTGAAGAGAGATCAAAAACTTCGATCGCAACAACATCCAATGTGTTCACACGTCAGTTTAATGGTCTTGAAGTAAGTGAGAACCATTTAAACTGTGAAATTCAACTATTTCAAATATATTCCTTGTTTGATTCTTTGAAAATCAACGTCTCTGCGTAGCAACAATAACTTAATACTAATAGTGTCTTCTTCTCTTTCAACCAAGTTGTTGAAGTTAGAGTGTAGAAAGAAGATTTTGTATTAACTTAAACGCTCAATTTGAGCCGTTTACAGAACAAACAGTAGCTCTTGAACAAGCAATAGCTCTTTAACAACATCATTGTAACCAATTTTTTTTTTTAAAACACCACTAGAAAATACTAAAAACAAAAATCATCAATTTAAAGAAGAAAATCTCACAAAGTAATAAAGCAATTTATAGTACTGAAAACAAAACTAAGTAGAAATAAAGACTTATGGTTGCGGGTCTTTAAAATCCCGCGGGTTGAGCCCGTCCCGCATTCGTCCCGTCCCATTTTGAGCCCGTCCCGCATTTGTTCCGTCCCGTTTTGAGCCCGTCCCGCGAGGCCCGTAATTTTGCGGGCTCATCAAATGGAGGCCCAATCCCGTCCCGCAGCAAGCCTTTACGGGTCAGGCCCGCGGTCCAGATCCTTGATTGCCATCCCTATCACTGATAAATACTTGATGCTCCTCTGGATAGTGAGCAAGAGAACACACAGCACTGATAGGATGAGCCATAGCCTCAGCATTGAAGTATACTCTTGGTTTCCTGATTCTTGTACCCCGTCTAAGTTGTATCTGCTCAGGTTCAGCTTCATTTCCTCCACTTGGCTCGCCCATGTGTGTCTCAGGTTCTGATATCTCATCTTGATCATGAGATACTGAGTTTTCTTCAGGACTTTCTTCAGATGGAACTTTCACGGGTTCAGCTTGCTCAGTGTGCTCAACACTGTCACTGCCCCCTCATGATCAGGATGAGTGACATCGAGTTTATCAGCACCGGTAGATGGTGCATTTTCTGGAATGGCTTCCACCCTAGGTAGATAAGGCATACTGACTCCCAGGCTCTCCATTACTCTCCTAAGGTTGTCTGCTCTATCTGAGGCTGATTGAGAAAGATCTTTGAGATCATCCCAACTCTTTCCATCATAATAGCCTCTGGATTCTACAAACTTCACATCCCTTGATATCAAGACTCTCCTAGTCTCTGGTACAAAACATTTGTAGCCCTTTTGATGAGGAGAATAGCCAATAAATATTGCTTTGGTGCTTTTGGCCGACAGCTTATCTCTTTGTTCTCCTGGTATCAAAAGAAAAAAAATACATCCAAACACACGCATATGTTCTATAGATGGTCTGGTTTTATTCAGTACATGATAAGGAGATTGATCTTGAAGAATCCTGGTAGGAGTTCTATTGATTAAATAGCTAGCTGTAAGCACTGCATCTCCCCAATATCTTTTAGGCATACTGGTATGGAACATCATGCTCCTGGCCACCTCCATGAGGTGTCTATTCTTCCTCTCAGCTACACCATTTTTCTGTGGAGTGTATGGGCAGCTACTTTGATGGATCATCCCATATTTGGCCAAGTGTTGTTTAAAAGCATTGCTGGTGTATTCTCCTCCATTATCTGATCTCAAAATATTTATCTTGGCATTGAAATGGTTAGATACATAATTTTAAAAATATATGAAAGCTTCTAAGACCCTATCTTTAGATTGCATCAGAGTGATCCAAGTATATTTTGATTTTTCATCTATAAAGGTCACAAAATACTTATGATGCTCTCTAGATAAACATGGTGCAGTCCATACATCAAAATGAATCAGGTCAAAGCAATTTTCATAAATAGTACTTGATTTAGAGAAGACAGATTTGCAATGTTTGCCTAAGATACAAGCCTCACAATTAAAGGGAATACTAGGCAACATGATGTTTAAAGCTCTAGAATGAGGATGTCCTAATCTAGCATGCCACAATACATCTTTAGGGAAATCAGAAATGGAATTTAAAGCATGGGATAAATTGGCAGCCAGCTTAGTGTCTTCATGCAAGTACAAGTATCCCTTGGTGACACTTTTGCCAAGCAACCTATTAGTTTCAATATCTTGAAAGTAGACATCATTAGGAGTGAAGGTAACACTGTAATTCAAGTCATTAGTAAACCTTTTAACTGATAACAAGTTTGAGGTGAAGCTAGGCATATAAAAAGCTTTAGAATCTTTGTTAAATAACCTAAGATCACCTACTCCTTTAATTGGTACTCTTTCACCATTAGCTACTGTAACATTTCCTAAGGCAGGGACAATGTTTTTAATCAATTTCAAATCACTGATCATGTGGTGACTGGCTCCTGAATCTATAACTAGAGGTTTAGCTAAATTAAATTTAGTTATAGAATTCAAAGAAGTTCCACAAGCAGTAGCATGTAAAGAGGTACCAAATAAGTTACCAGAGTTGTCCTTAAGACGTTTGATGAGAGCCTCAATGTCAGCCCTCCTGATGGTCTCATCCTGAGTGTTCCTTAAGACTGAGCCACTGCTGGAAACTCCTCCCTTGCTCCCAATAACCTCACTGGTCTGGCGCATGGTGTTGTGTGTATGTGGCTCACCAATATCACCAGAGAAGTTTGCTTTGGCATCATTGTATCCTGTCCTGAACTTCTGTGGCTTGAGATGAGGATGGAGTATCCAGCACTTGTCTTTTCCATGACCCTTCTTCTTGCAATGATCACAGATCCACACCTTCTTGTCTTCTGATTTGTAAAAGCTTTTGTTTGCTGCTCCACCAGCCTGATTTGCAAGAACTAGGTCTTTTTTCCTACTCCAAAGAGGCCCACTGAGCCTTGCTCCTTTTGAATCTCAGCACATACTTCATCTAGAGAGGGCAGCTCTTTGTTTCTTAGTATGTGCTTGATTACATCACCATAGCTTGGATGGAGAGTGAGCAGCAAAGCAAAGACCTTATCTTGCTCTCTTCTTTGATTAAGTGTATCAGGATCAATGGTTGCTGGCCTGAGCATCTCAAGTTCAGCCCACAAGGATCTGAATTTCCCAAAATGTTTATCAAAGTCAGTGTCCTCTTGACTGAGAGTATTGATAGCCCTCTTGACTTCAAAGACTCTACTGATGTTGGATTTGTTTCCATACACCTTCTAAAGTGTATCCCATAGCTCCTTGAAAGTTTCACAATATGAGTAACCTTCTTGGAGTGAGGGATCAAGACTGTGCTGAAGGATAGATAGCACCAACTGGTCCTCCTGACCTTTCTTCTTGGTAACAGCCTCAGCAGCAACAAATTCTTTGCCATCCTATCCTAGGATAGTCTTCTTTTGTGGTCTGCCTTCTTCAACAATCTCCCAAAGACCTCTGCCTCCAAGAGCTGTCTTAGCAAGCATTGCCCAATGTAGATAGTTAGCTCCTTTAAGAGTAACTAGAATCACCACCATTCTTGAGTTTTCTCCTGAATCCATCAAGAACAGTATAAGAACAGTTCAAGAACAGATGAGAGAGAATGGGGTGCACAAACAAGATATTTAACAGAGATGAAAAAGAACAGAGATTTGCGGAAGTGAAAGAGAATTAGGTCTCAAGAGCTTTATGCTCTGATACCATATTAGAATTAGTGAGTTTATGAAGAGATTAAGTGAAGAACATTGATGAAAATCATAAGAGAGAGTGAGTGAGAAAGAGAGTAAAGGAGGAAAATATTTTCTTAATCTTATTGTCTTGACATACAATGATACTTATAGAAGGTAAGGATGGACATAAACCACAAATTTGAATTCTAACAGCTATATTTTTGAATATGTGTTCACACCTTAAAGTCAACACTTTCCAACAACTATATTTTCGTCGTAATAACTCAGCTGTTGTAACGTTATAACTCAGGCGTCGTAACGTTTAACGTCATAACTCAGCCTCTTTATGTCGTAACTCAGCTGTGTCATAACTCAGTCATGTCGTAGCTCAGCCAGTATTCATAACTCATCTGTTCCGTAACTCGACCAATTGTTCCCTTCTTTATGTATGTAAGTCAATACTTATTGCTTCATGTCAACACAAATACACTGAGGACTCGAGTCTCTAAGCAGATTCAAAGTCTCGTGGGTCGAGAACTTATACTTGTATCCTGAGCTTCGCTTCCAAAGATCTCCATCTACCACATCTCTTCTCAGATTATTTCTCACCTCTGTTAGCTCAGCTTCAATCGAATTTAGAACATCAGTACGATGTCGTCTCGGTCTTCTCAAAACCGCTTCCTCAACTGTTGCTTCTCTTCTAATCCCCAAATTAGTGATACCTCTATCACCCAAGATATCAAACATGGCTCCTTTATCTGACCATATATCATACCAGAAGGAGACATATTAATTCTTGTATAGAAAGAAACAAAAAACTTTGCATTAACTTTTAATAAAATAATTATAGTTATTTATTTTCAATTAAAAAATTTCTCTATTTTCGTTGCATTTTTATTATTTATATTATTATTTAAGAAAATATACATATTTCATCATTAAAAAGATATAAAATTGTTATTGTATTATTTTTTTCTCAATATTTATGCTAAACAAATAAACATGACCTATTTTTATATGTTAATTTTATTTTGAATTTGGCGCCATTTTTTGCTTTTAACGTTTTTCTTTAAGTTATTAAATTATACAATACAGAAATATTTTATTTATTATAATAAATATTACTTAAAATAGGTAGGTAATGGAAAACATATACAAATTGTAACTATATATATATATATGCTTGTTTGAATTTTATATGTTATCTTATTATATAAAGCTTGGTTTTCAAAGTTACTAATTAACACGATTGCGACACATGACAAGTTATTATTTAAGATTGTGACATGTATCAAAAAATATTTCCCAAAAAACATATTTAAAACATATTTTTCCTATGGCAAGTTATTATTGATTGTGACATGTGTCAAAAAATTGTCTCAAAAAACATATTTAAAATATATTTTTCCTTTTTAAAATATTTGTACGTTCATAATGCTAATTTTCTTTTATATTATTATGTAAAGCTTGATTTTCAAAGAGAATAATTAACACGATCACGACACATGACAAATTATTATTTAAAATTGTGACATTGTGTCAAAAAAAATTATCCAAAAAAACATATTCCTCTTTGAAATATTTCTATGTTCATAATGCTAATTGGAAAATTATTGGAAAATTATTAGTAATACCACTTTCATGATCCACTTTTCATATTTACACTAATCAACTTTACCATTAAAAAATTAATAGACAAAATACTATTATACTCCTAACTAATTAAATCTAAATTTTTTTTTCTTTTCCCTGCGACGTCTTCAGATCTCAGTTCAACCAAATTTAATATATCAGATGATCAAATCCGACGAAATTTACCAATTCTGACGTATACTCCGGCGATATTCGACGATGTTAGAGAGTTCTCCGCAAGTTTTGACGACGTTGACAAGTTCCTGGCTAGTTCTCTCGTTATTGACAAAAGCTTCTAGGGTTCTTGGCTGCTGCATCGTCCTCCTCGATTTCCCTTGCGAATTCGATCAGTCGTGCCACAAAGATCCGTCGTTGTTGTTTAGCAGAGATCATCATTTCTCTGTAATCAATTGGAAACTTCAAACTCCGTTTCGGAGACACGGTTCAGATACACTGCTGAGGCCTCTCGAAGTAATCTCTCTTCCTTATCTCTCGATTTTCAGGAATTTCGTTGAAAGTTAACCTAAATTCGTCGGAACCTTATCGTTAATCGTGGATTAGAAATCAAAGTATTGTGTCTTAGAGATGAGTGTTAAGGAAACACAGTCTATTTATGGAATCGTTGCGTCGAGCTTTGCTTTGCGATAGTTACAATTGAGATTTTAATTTCGATATATACCTGTGAAGTCATACAGATCGTTGCTAAGAAAATGCTGCAATGGATGGAAAGTAGCGCTGTAAGTGACACTTTTTGCTTCTTCCTTTCCTTATAAACATTGTTACTGAGGGTAAAAGATGATTCAATTCTGACTTGTTGTTTGTTCTTTTGCATCTTTTAGTCGCATACATCTGTGAAGAAGATGTGTGTAAGCTCTTATTCCTCTGTTTATGATGTGTTTTTTCAGCTGCAGCATACACTTCACACTGATGATGTTGTAGACGTTTAGTGCTTACTCACTTTTTTGCTGCTTCTTTGTTTTGAACCTGTTAGGCAAAAACAATACTTTGAGCAGAAGAGACGACAACAGAATCAGCTGTAGTAATGATAGGGACACTAGTAATCAACACCAATCTCTGGATATTCTCAATTTCATCAACTTGTACTCCTAAATGCAATCCTTCTCGTCAGAAGATGGTAACTATATGCTTGTTCCAGCTATCATTCTCTGTGTGGACCATTTGCATTGATGCTCCGAACCCTGACATATAATTTCATTTTACTCTGTTCCTGTTTGTGTCATTTGTCAGAGAAATTGGAAGGTCTGGATGCTGGTTCAATAATAAAGAATTTGTCATCTGTGCATCTTATTTGATCCATCTTAGGCTCTGAAGTTGAACGTTTGGCCAAAATGACTAGGAAATACAAAATATTATTGGTTGTGGGTGTGATAGAGAGGGAAGGCTATACATTTTATTTCTTCTGCCTTTTTTTTTACTCATGAGATAAATGTTTTGGTAAGCACATGAAACTCAATAACTAATGCCTACAACATCTTAAATGTTGCATATTGGGGGTTTTGAATACGGATCAACCATCTATGTGTTTGATACTCCAATAATTTATAAATCTTTATAAATGTTATATAAATTCTTAGACAAATGATTTTATAAACCCTTATAAATAATGATTTTATAAACCCTTATAAATAACTTTATTCTTATAAATGACTTATAGACCCTTATAAAAAATTCTGTTATAAAACTTTAAGAACCAGTTTATATTTTAGACAAAAGTTTTCTACAAATCCTTATAAATGATTTCTAAGCTTTAAAAAATATTTTTAAGACCTTATAAGCAAATTACCTTTAGAATTTTTTATAAATCATTATAAACGATTTTATATGGGTGTAAGCAGAGAACAAATCAGCGTTTGACATTATTTATTGCATTGCATTCAAACTATTTAAATGATTTAAAGTTCTTCTAACTGATTTATTTTACCTTTATAAAAACTTATAAATTGTTTTGATGTATACATAATACTCAAATTTATAGCAATATTATTTTTAAAACTGACATAAACTTATTTATAAACTATTTAAAAACCATTATAAATCCCTCATAAATTGGTGTATAAACTTTATGAATTGTTTTTATAAACTTTATGAATGTTTTATAAACCCTTGTAAATCATTTAAATGAATATTAAATAAAACCTTATAAATCTTTGGTATATTTTTATAAGTGACTTTATAAAGATATATAAATCATTTATAGGAATATATATAAACTATTTATAATGGTTTATATGATTTCTAAATCTTTAAAAATATTCTGCAGATATTCCACAAGCGAATGCCACCCGAAGCAGTAGACCTCGTCTCAAGACTCCTATGTTTATATACCTTTATAAATGATTCATAGACTCTTACAAATAATTTTACATACCTTTATAATTTTTTATAATTATTTATAACGTTGTATAAATTTTATAAATTATTTTTATAAACCCTTATAAATTATTTACATACCCTTATAAACCCTTATAGATTATTATACAAACCATTATAAATTGTTTTATAACGCTTTCTAAATGGTTATAGACTCTTTTAGATATTTATAAACCTATACAACTCATATAATACCCCTTATAAATTGAATATAAACTTTCATAACATTTTTATAAACCCTTATTAATAGTATACATACCTCTTATAAATTATTTATAAACTTTCATAACTTTCTTATAAACATTTAAATTTATATAAACCTTTATAAAATTCAGACAATACTAGTTTCATGTAGAGATTATATAAACCCAGAGATGAAAAGACTGATAAATAATAACTTATAAATGTTTATAGCTGGCCCCTTATAAAGTATTATATAAACTCAGAGATGAAATACAGATATACTAGTTTCATGAAGAGATTATATAACTTATAACCCCTTATAAACCCTTATAAAATTCGGATATACTAGTTTCATGAAGAGATTATATAACTTATAACCTCTTATAAACTTTTATAAAACTCAGACAGTACTAGTTTCATGAAGTATATAAATTTAGAGATGAAAAGACTGATAAATAATAACTTATAAATGTTTAAAGCTGGCTCGTGTATCTCAGTTATACTAATTTCATAAAGAAATTATATAACTTATAACCTTTTATAAACATTTATAAAACTCAGATATACTAGTTTCATGAAGAGATTATATAACTTTTAAATAATAGTTTTATAAACCTTAATAAAATGTTTATATATTAGTTATAATGGTTTATAAATTGTTTATATATTAGTTATAATGGTTTATAAACTGTTTAAATGTTAGTTATAATGGTTTATAAATTGTTTAAATATTAGTTATAATGGTTTATAAATATTTTTATAAAGGTTTATAATTTTTTTATATATTAGTTATAATGGTTTATAAATTGTTTAAATATTAGTTATAATGGCTTATAAATTGTTTTATAAAGGTTTATAAATTGTTTATAACCCCTTATAAACCTTTATAAAACTCAGATATACTAGTTTCATGAAGAGATTATATATAACTTATAACCCCTTATAAACCTTTATATAATATTAGTTATTAAGGTTTATAAATTGTTTATATATTAGTTATAATGGTTTATAAATTGTTTAAATATTAGTTATAATAGTTTATAATTGTTTAAATATTAGTTATAATGGTTTATAAATTGTTTTATAAATTGTTTATATATTAGTTATAATGATTTATTTATTTTATATATTGGATTTTGACTTATAAGTATTCATATAGGTTTATAAATGGATTAAACCATGATTATAAACCAATTTAGAAGTCTTAAGTACTAATTTATAAAGGCTTATAAATCATTTATAAGAGTTTATAAAATATTTTTTTTATAAAATAATTTATAAAGTGGGTATTCGCCATTGAAAGTTACTTGTTTTGGTTCTCATGGATTTATTATAACTCTGAAAAAAAAACTCTTCTGTTGAATCAGGAGAAAGCACCTTACGCTTCCAAGGCAGAGAGCAGGACGAGTGAGTATGCCAAGAGTATGCATCAGTACAACATGAAACTGGTATTATAAGCTTTTCACGTCCTAGAGTGTGTGTGTGTGTGTGTTTGGTGTTATAATGGTGTTACTGTGTGTTTTAGGCTAGTGGAACCAATAGAGGTGAAGATGATGAATCCAAGTCTAAAGTGGGCGAAGCAGGAGGAAGCGAGGAGGTTTTGATTAAAAAACTTTAAAAACTCTTTTGTATTATTATTATCTTTTTTACTTGCAAGTGACATTTGCAAGTGACATTTTGGACCTCTTGTTTGCACTTGCAGGAGGAAGAAGACGACTATTGACTGGCTCAGATTTGAGGATAAGATTAGCAAACTTGCTTAAAAATGTTGTGACCTTAAACTGAAAACCAAAACTGGTTATGTTCTGTGCGTTTCTAAATGATTAGATTGTTTTATAAATTCTTATAAATTATTTTATAAACCCTTATAAAACCCTGACAAAGTCTTCAAACTATATTTATTAGCAATGATAGATAAAGTTATGAATAATATTGTTCTATATGATTTAAATCCTTATAAATGATTTTATTAACTTTTATAAATGATTTAGTTAACACTTATAAGATATAATTTATAAAGTTCTACAAAATGGTTTATAAAGTTCTACAATTGTTTCTAACCCTTTAAAATCGATTAACTAACTTTAATAAATGATTATAGATGTTTAAGAATTGTTTATTTGATATTACAAATCATTTGTAATGGTTTATAAATCATTTATAATGATTTATAGATCATTTATAAGATGTTTAAAGATCACTTTAATGGTTTATAAATAGTTTATATAGTCTTATAAACAGTTTATATAATACATTATAAATAACTTATAAAGCCTTATAAAATTATTTAAATTAAAAAGAAACCATAAAATTATTTATAAAGGCTTATAAATCGTAATGCATCTCCATATAAATAGCTTTATAATAATTTACAAATTAACAATTTATAAAAGCTTATAAATAAAGGAGAGTTATGATCAGTAATGTTTTAATATGCTTTTTAATCCATATAAATGATTTTATTAACCATTTATAAAATGTTTATATACCCATTTTAAAATGTCAAAAACATTTTAAAATTATAAAATGTCAGATGTTGTTTCTTTGGTCTTTGTTTTCCATAACTTCGTAGACCATTTCACGAGCTTCAAGTTGGAAGTTGAGAGAAAATGGGTCTTTTTATATTCTTGTTAATCAGATTTTTGCTATTGCTGTGAGAAAGGTCCTAGAAGTAGGGACGGATCCGGATATCCGAGATATTCGGGGTATCCGGATCCGGATTCGTATCTGTCGGATCCGTGATTTCAGTATCCGGATCCGGATTCGTGTCTTCCAGATATCCGGCTTTCAGATATCCGTCTAGATATCATGATATCCGCGAGTATCCAGATTCGGATCCGGATCCGTCAAAATAATTAAAAAAATAAAAATAATTTTTAAAATACAAATTAAATACAAAAATGTTTAAATATTACATAAATTAAATAATTTTACAAAAATATATGAATGTATTTATGCATATGAAATTATAAAATTAAATGTAATATTATAAGACTAAGTTTCTGTATAAATATTAATAAATTAACTATAATAATTAGTAAAATGAAAAATTTAATATATTATTGAAAATTGGATCCGAATCCGGATATCCGGACTTAAATATTCAGATATCCAGATCCGGATTCGGATTCGACGGATCCGACATTTTACTATCCGGATCCGGATTCAAGCACTCCGGATATCCTATTTTTGGAGCGGATCCAGATCGGATCTCGGATCGGATCCGGATCTCGAATAATAATTCCCAGCCCTACCTAGAAGGCTATATATCTGGTGTGGATACATTATGTACATCTGTAGAACTGAGACGTTCATCTACCATTTTGGTTTTGTAAACCCTTTATAAATTCGTATAAACCATTTTAATCATTTTAAAGGTTTTTATAAACCTTTATAAATGGTTTATAATATATTTATAAGTTCTTATAAAATCTTATAATTTTTTGTAAATTGTTTTATAAACTCTTATAAATATATATCCCTGGACAGAACGACGATGGAACCAATCAAGTTCAGAAACCCCAGGGATCTCTCAATGCTCAATCATCTCAATGCTCAATTATACCTTTTATAAGGCCTTATAAAAGAATCTGTAAAAGAATGATGTTCTTTAGTAAGTAAAGAAATGGTGGAAAGTTGTGGAAGCACCGTAGCCTAACGGTTAAGGTCTACAGGGTTCTATACCCATGTCTGGAGTTCGACTCCCAGACTATGCAATTTATTGCAAATTATCTCAAATCCAGGTTTCAAGTCTCGGAGAGAGAACATTTATTAGGCAACTATGCAGATTATAGAAGGAATGATTACAAGAGATCTTCAATATGGTGCAAGTAAATCTGGTCAGACGTGGATCTTCATAGGATGGCTCAGATGATGCAGTTAGGCGTAGATCTTCATAAGACAGGTAGTATTATCTGTTGTCGAATCGTCTATGTAATATTTCTAATAATTGTAATATCATGATAAACCAGCGTTAAAAAAAAAGAAATGGTGGAAAGTTGGTATTTTGGTGATTTATAAACTCTTATAAATAGATTTATAAACTTGTAAAACAAAGATTGTGTGAGTGTGCAGTTATGCTTAAGGTGCAATTAACTTATAAACACTTATAAATAAATGTATAAATCCTTATAAATGACTTATAAACTTATTAAATAGTTTATATAGTTTTATAAATGATATATAGACTCTTATATAGACGTTCAGGGAGATGGTGCTTTACGGATGGATCGTGGAAATCGGAGGATATATTTTCAGGGCAGGGATGGTATAGTACTTTAGATGGATTTGATGGTCTTTTAGGAGCTCGAAACACAAGGACAAGTCAATCACCCTTACACACGGAGATAGAAGCACTAATATGGGCAATGGAATGTATGAGGAATCTTAGGCAATATAATGTTACTTTCGCAACGGATTGTTCTCAATTGGTGAAGATGGTTTCGGAACCAGAAGAATGGCCGGCGTTCGAAAGCTACCTAGAAGACATCAGATGTCTCAAGAGGAGATTTCACAGCTCGGAGATTATCCATATATCAAGGACACATAACAACAAGGCGGATCGCTTAGCACGTGCTGTCAGGCAACAACCGTCGTTTACGGTCCATATGGATACAGAGCATCCTATTTGGTTTACAGAGTCTGCATGAGTCTGTAATCTTGTCGACAAAAAAAAAAAAAAAAAAAGACTCTTATATAGACATATAAATCTATTGTAATGATTATTTATAAACTCTTATAAATGATATATTTCAGATCGACCACAAACTTTATGATTTGCGAGAATAACCTTGTGATTTGGCTCCAAAGTTCTCAAATGTGCAATCCAACCCTGTGATATGCAAATGAAAAATCTAATGCAATATATACATCTAAAAGCATCCCAAAATGATAAAAATGAACTAAAACCAAGTGTTAAAATGCAATACAAACATGAGATATAAATTATTTTTATAAAATTTATAAATGTTTTATAAACCCTTATAAATTATTTATAAATGGTGTATAAAATTTATAAATTGTTTTTATAAACATTATGAATGTTAAACTTTATAAACGCAAACAATTGCATGTTGTTGCTCTTCTGTCACCATTGAAATTTTACATACTTTTATAAAAAAAATTTATAATTATTCCTTTATAATGATGTATAAACTTTATAAAATAATTTTATAAACCTTTATAAATAATTTTATACTCTTATAAACCCTTATATATTGTTATACAACCCATTATAAAGTGTTTTATAAGGCATTCATAAAGTTTTTATACACCCTTATTAATAGTATACATACCCTTTATAAATTATTTATAAACTTTCATAACTTTCTTATAAACGTTTCTAAATGGTTTATAGGTTTTATAACTTGTTTTATATGCATTTATTAATGGTTATATACTCATAAAAATAATTTTAGATACCCTTATAAAGCTTTGTAAAGAGATGATGATACGTGGCAGATTCTGAAGTACATGTGGACAGCATGCAAAGCTCCACTGCTTCAGAAATTTTAAATACCCTTATAAATCATTTTATAATGGTGCATAAACCTGTATACACTATTTTCATAAACCCGTATACACTATTTTCATATCCTTATAAATAGATTTATATTTCATATATATTTGATCAATTGTTATAAATATGTTCTAAACCCATCGACACAAACGAAAAAGCTCTTATAAACCCTTATAAGATGATATAAATCATCACAAAATGATTTATGAATCCTATAATTACACATATAAATGATCTATAAACTCTTCTAACTCATTTATAAATTTATTTATAAACTATTTTAAATTTTGTTATGAAGGTTATTAAATTCTTAAAATCTTTATAGTAAACCTTTATAAATAGATTTATAAACTCATATAAATATATTTATAAACCTTGTAAATTAATTTATAAACACTTATAAATAAATGTATGAACTCTAATACATAGCTTATACGTTCTTGTAAATAGTTTTATAAACCTTTATAAATAGTTATATAAATATTTATATGTGTTTTATAAATTTTAAGATGACTGATACAAGATTTTATAAGCTCTTATAAAATTCATAAATGGTTTATAAATGATTTTATAAGCCTTTATATAAATATTTATATGTATTTTATAAACTTTATAGATGGTTGATTACGATCCAGCTACTTTGGGTCTAATGGATCACCGTAGTCCACCGATGAAGGTGATGTAGTCCACCGATGGAGACGGTTTCAGATCTCTTATCTCACCATGAGTAGAAGCTTATTACTTAAAGCTTATATCTAAACCAAATATATCTTCTTCCTCTTCCTCAATGTGAGAATCTGTGAATTCCAGATAAGGACTACGATAGGATATGTGAGATATTGGTGATTTCTTTTATGATGAAAGTGAGGATATTGGTATGAGCCAAATGAGGTATCTGCACCACGGTGATTTATAAACTACTTATAAATGATTTTATAAATATTTGTAACACCTTAAGATGATTTTATAAATTCTTATAAATGATTTTACACTTATACAATATTTTTATAAATATTTATAAATAATTTAGAAACTCATTACAAAGAATTTGTAAACTGTTATAAGTAATTTATAAACTCTTACAAATAACTTATTAATCCTCAAAAAAAAAAAAAAAAAAAACTTATTAATCCTCAAAAGTTAATGAGTTTGTATAAATAAATTCAAGCTTCATAGACCAAGTTTCTCCTCTTTGGCTCTAAGTAAGTCAAACTCCATATGCTTTTCCTTGCTATGATATTCTTCATGAGTCTGGGTCTACATAAAACGAGCATTAAGCATTGATTCTTAGTTAATCTAGTAAACAAATTATATGACAGAAATTGTAGAATGATATAAAAAGACTTTCTTTTGCAACCTCTTCAGTGTTATCTGCTGACTGCTCCAGTGATGAGCTTTGACATACACTACGGTGTAAGGATAAATATACCCGTGCTGATTACTGGTTTCCCAGAATCATCTTTGACATTCACTGCGATATTGAAACCTCTAGTGCATTGGTTACATGTTTTCCTTTCAATGCATTTGTCCACCAAAACTTCTTGAAATAGTTTCAAATTCACTACTGGATCTTTGTCTGTGATGAAAACTCTCAATATTTATAAATCAAAAGAAATCACAGAGTTCAATGTTGAAATGCAAGTGTAACATCTCTATGGGGATTCGTCATCAATGCTTAGTATGGCTTACAATTTGTCTCATAGTTCGAGAAAAGCCACCATGAAATTAAAAACTTGATACACCTTTGGCTTCACCTGATCTCATCAGAGACTAAATTCTCATGGTTTACAATATCTGGTAGCTACATCAAAAATATTGAGGTAAGAACCATTACAAGGGATTCAATCATTTGTAATACACAATAAAATGAAAATTTACTCAAAACAGAACAAAGTTTGTGATTTGTTTTGGTACGAATCTCAGAACAAAGAAAGCTTTTATTACTCTTCAACAGACTCACGAGATAAGGTTAAGCTAACACGCTATACAAGTAGCTGATGGAGAGGAAAGGAGGATAAAAACCTTATATGAAAGGCAACCAGGCATAAACACACTTCCCTTCTTGACCTCGTGTTCGAGCAGCTTTTGAGCAATGGTATAATCAGCTGCTGGACAACGGTAGTCGAGCAGATTTCAAATCTCAATTCTCCCTAATCGGATGTGATTCCTCTTGTCGCCGGCGTGGTTTCAGCGGTTCCACCGAAAACTCTCAGGCTACGTGAGAGAGAGAAGTCGTAGATCTCGTTGCAGGATGCTCTCGAGGAGGAAGATGAGTCGCAGGATGCGTTCGAGGAGGAAGACGACGGTTCGTAAGAGAGATCTAGATTAGACAGGGCCATTTCAGTCATTTACCTATTAATGATTTAGGTATTTATAAAAATGTCTTTGTGTTGGTGGTATTGTTGAATTATGGTACCAAACAAAGTGTATTTATGAAATTTTCCCATGCTAATTTTACTTTATGAAAATCTTAATTAAAAAAGTTAAAACAAAAAATAAAGAATCTAATCTTATAATAAATCTTTGTAATTTGTCATTAAAATAAAACAATTTTTAAATAAAAATTTCAAAACGAAAAAACAAAATTAGACTAAAACTATTTTTAATAATAATTTGTTTAATAATAAAACGATTTTTAATAACTATTTTTAATATTAATTATATCAAAAAGTCATAGTAATTTTAATTATAGCAAAAACTATTTCAAAACCAAATTGTAATTATCCTTTTTAAAATATAATTCTAAAAAATAAAAAGACTATTTAATGTTATTTTTTATTTATAATCAAGAAAAGATAATTGTAAAAAAATATTTTAGCTATTTAAAATATTTTACTCTCATAATGCTATTTTTCCTTTATTAAAATCTAATTAAAAAGGTCAAAAAAGAATCTAATCTTATTATAAATCTGTTTTAATTTATTATTAAATAAAAATGTCAAGACGAAAACAGTATAATAATAGGATTTTTAATAATAAAACAATTTTTTAATAATAAAAATATTTTTAAAATTTTTATTAAAATAAAACGTTTTTTTCAAAAAAAATCATAGTAGTTTTAATTGTAGAAAAAACTATTACAAAACCGAATTTTAATTATCCTTTTTAAAATATAAACCTAAAAAAATGGAAAAGACTACTTTATGTTAATTTTCTTTATAATAAAGGAAAGATAATTGTAAAAAAAATATTTTCCCTATTTGAAATATTTGTACTCTCATAATGCTAATTTTCCTTTATTAAAATCTAATTAGAAATGTCAAAATGAAAAAAAAAGAAATATTAGATAGTAATTATCCTTTTAAAAAAAAACTTAAACCAAAAAAAAATATCAGACTGATTAATGTTAATTTTCCTTTATTAAAATCTTAATTAAAAAAATCATAACCCAAGAAGAACTATGATTATTTTCATCTATATAGAACTAAGATCTCTCTTATTTTATCACCAAACATAATTATTGATTCAAGAAAAATATAAGGTGGAGTTCAATATTCCTTTCTTCTTATTGTTTTAAAGTTATGGTTGATCGTTGTCATGATTATTATTTGATCGTTGTCATGCTTTTGAGTTCTATTTTTTTATCGATTATTATAAAGTTACGTTTGATCGTTGTCATGATTATTATTTGATCATTGTCATGATTATTATTTCTGTGACATAGCAATATGTTTAAAGTTATTGACACCACATTATAACATCGGTGTCACATAGCAATACGTTTTAATTTCACTATTATAGTTTCTTAGGTGTGTTTGTCTTATTATTATTTTCTAACTGAAGTTATAATTTAATTTGTTACCAGGAATTATCAAGAAACGATTGCTTCAGAAAGTTACTTAACGCTAGATCAGTTAAATAAAAACCATTCTTACCGTCGAACGTGGTATGTCTTACTAGAAAGTGGGAAGCAAATAATTTAAACAAAAATAATGAGCTTACAAGAATGAATTTTCTCCTAATTGATGAGAAGGTAAATATTTTTAACTTTAAAAAAAGAATTATATAGTTTTATTATTAATATAATTGTTTATTATATAGGAAAATATTATTCAAGGTTGTGAACAACGTTCTCTAATTGAAAAGTTTGGAGATAAATTACATGAAAAAGCTGTTATTGAAATCTGCAATTTTAATATGCAAGATTGCAAAAACTACAAAGTCTCAGATCATAAACTTTAAATAAGATTGATTGAGAGAACATCAGTTGCATGTGTGGTTCAACAGTTACCTCAGATACCGCTTGGAAAATTTCGATTTAAAAATTATGAAGATTTTGTTCAACTGCAAGATTCTACAGACAATTTATATGGTAATATTCATATTCTTATATATAATAACATATTAGTTTCTGTTATTGTAGCAATTTGGTTGTTGAAAATTGTATGTTTATGACAGTTGATTGAATATTTTTAAATAATTTTAATTGAAGTAACATTATTATATAACATGATTTCATTACAGATGTGATAGGATATATCAAGAATATGGAGAAAACATATGTTCGTAGTCGGACGAAACCTGTCATCCGAAGAGTTATTCTAACTTTATTGTTAGGAAGGTATATTTCAGTTCCAAATCTATTAATCATTTTCAACTTTTTTACTTCTCTTTTACAATTATTCTATCTTAATCAGTCGAACATATCAAATACAAGCAACACTATGGGCTGAACAAGCAGAACTATTTGAATATAAATATTGTGGTCACAAAGTAAGCAAGGGCATGCCCTCTTAGCTCCGCAACTAGCTCTGATGATTGATGTGATCCTAGGTGGATTGATCACGTCCCTGACTACTCTCCAACGGATTGTGATGATGAAACAAGATGTGGAATGAGTGATACTTCAAAGAGTTGCGGAATGACTCTTAGACTATCAAGGTTTGCTTGTAAGGTAAGGATCAAGGATCCGAATAACACTTAGACAAGCTTTGATCAAACAAGATTCAGAAAAGAATTCTAGGGTTTTAGAAAAGAGTTTGATGATTTTATTGAGAGGATTTCGTCCATAATATATAGAGAAGAAGACTGTACATGCACAGCTTCTTGGAAACACACAAAACATTAAATGCAAAGACTAAGTTCAAACTTGAAAAAGAGAAAAGGCTCCTAAGAGAGTTCTGGACGAAATTGATAAGATAAATGGGCCTGGTTTCATCAAGAGGCTATTGAATAAGTGTTGTAGCCAAGCCTCATTAAAAACCTTGCTCAGAAAACCCAAATGGGACAAAACCGAAACAAGGAAAAGAGTGCAAGTCACAACACCTCTCTTGATGAATGTCTTAGGTGGCTTGAATCACAACCAGAGTAGTTGGATAAGCACACTCTAGACTGCCCTGAATAGTGTATAAGAGTTGGTGAAGAGCTTGCTTGAACTTTGCTTGCTTAGACCTTGTCATCGGACCAATGGGCACTTCTAGGTCCTTGTCACTTGTTTCCTCAGGTTCAAGCTGTTCCTTGGTTCTTTCTTCATCTTCCTTGAGCTCTGGTTCAAGCTGTTCCATCTCTTTAGTGGCTTCAGTTCCTTTGCTGGTCAGGATCACATCATCCTCTCCCACTTGAGAAGGATTTGACCTCAAATCCGTTTCCTCTTGGAGATCCAGTTGATAGGCATTGTTGCTGATTGCTTCTGTTATGTAGAATGGACTGATCCATTTGGCCCTCCTTAGTCCTGATGCATTCCTCAGACCTGGTATATTGAAATAAAATAAGTTAGCACATGCAAAGTTATCATAGAGTAAGAGTCTTATTCCAAAGTTGTCTTTTCTCGGTTTTGGCATGTAGGCGGCGTCTGGAGGTGCTTCTTTGATGAGGATGAAACAAGTCACGTCTTGTTGTCTCTCCTTGTTCAGATCTGGTGGCTTAAATCGCTGGTCTTCCTCACGATTGTTCTTTCTTCTTGTATTCTTCAAAGCTTTGTTATAATCTGCACAAGGCTCTTTTGACAAAAACAAGTGCATCATATCTGTGTAATCATTGATAAAAGTATTCTTGAAAACACAATCTCTTACCTTAGCATGCTCACCTGGTCGCCATAGATAGGATTGAGATGTTCTAAACTCAGAAAAATTCAAACAAAGCACAAACAGGTTCTCCCGACTTGTAGAATTCATAACTCTTTCACCTGAGAAGCTTTGGACATGATTCCAATTCGACGTGAGACCCTGATGAGTCAAGTTTCCATGGAAGTCGAGTTTGCTGTTTAATTCCTTATGGTTGGTGAAATATGATCCTTGGACTGCTCCTAATGTCAAAGCTGGTGGCTAGAGAGTTTTCAAGGTTTTCTTGTTCCATCTCCAACTTAGCCAAGGACTCATCATTGATATTCTGACTATTATAGCTCCTCTTTTCACCTGTACCTTTCTCAGATTGTTTTGGAAAAATCAAGTGTGTTATCATGTCAAAGAAAGTATTGTAGACCAGAATGTCTTTAAAGCACATAACAGTATGATTCCTCCATCTATCATACATATCAAAGAAAATATTACAGATCCAAATATCATTAAGGAACAACTTCACACATTGAGAATCAGTGAATTCTATTTTCAATTGTGCAGCAGGTTTATCAAAGAAAGTGTTATACACTAAAATTTCATCAAAGAACAAACCTACATGCTTAGATTCATTTTTAGAACACAAACAATTAATCTCAAATTCAGAGAACTTTGCAGATTTCACAAAATCAAATCTAATATCAGATTGATGCAATTTCGATTTCTGCAACTTCCTAGGTTCTATCAAGACATATGCAGATGCAAGATAATTATAAGTGACCAGTTCATGCCTAGGAAAATTCACAACAAAAATTTTATCTTCAGTTTTAGCAAGTGAATCACAAGGTTTCAAACAGAAGTTAGATTGTTTCAAATCAAGTTCAAAAACCTTTTCATAGTGATTAAAATTTTTGCTTTGTTTCCGAAAATGATCAAGACTCAAAATGTGACCAGAAATATTTTTATTATCAGTTTGAAAACGTTTTTGATCAAAGAGGGTTTCTGGTTTAAGTTCTTTAAAAGATTTAAACATGTTATCAAAAACAGGTTTTGAAACACAAAAATCTTTTACTTTGTCAAGACCAAAACGTTTCATATCTTCAGTGCTGACTTTAACAAACATTTCAGGTGCAGAGACAATTATATTAAAATCCTTACAGTGCTCTTGCAGGTCATAAGACAAGGATTTGGGAGTGATTTCTGATGGCAGGCTGTTCTGCAGTTTCAACTCTTCTCCTTGTGCTGGTTGCTCTGGTTCTTTTTCTGCTGAGTTTTCTTTTGCAACATGTGACACTGAAACAAGGCTACTCGGTTGTACTGGTTCAAGAAAGGTTAGTTCATCAAAGGAATTATTAAAATTAAATTCAGAGTGAGATAAGACAAGAGAACACTCTTGTTCTGTCTCCGAAGTTTCCTTCTCCATAGCTGTTTCAGGTTTGGACTTCTTGAATTGGTGCAGCTGAGTCTGGTTCCGTATTGCTGAGTTCTGAGACAGTAGTAAATGGTTCTTGATGCTGTGTCTCAATGGATGGACGTGGTCTCATATGTGGTTTCTGAATTGAGCTTGAAGGATAAAGTTTTGTCTCAGATGGTTGGTTTCGACCAGTGCTCCACTTGTCTCTTTCAAACCTTCTTTGTCGTGGAGTTTCGTTGATATCAACATCATGCCTCTGGTATCTTTCAAACTGATCATATCCTCTTGGCTTGTACTCACCTCTTGATGTTCTTTGGCAGTCTCTGATTTTTCTCTTGCTGCTGCATGTGTTTTCGTAATTTATCATCGAAGACTTGAGTCATTGTGGTCATGAAGCTTTCCAGCTGGAGTTTATCTATTACAACACTCCTTTTGCCTTCTTCCCCCATGGTTCCTGACAGATTTCAAATCACAAAACAATTAAAGGAGATCACAGAAACATGATTTAACTGAAAACACAGAAACTGAGACAGATTCAAAAAAATATTTATGAAGAACCCTAATTCTTTTCTAAGCAATTTCGAAAATCAAATCAGATTATTCAGCAATTTTAAAACTTTTTTAAGGTAGATCTTACACAAATAAACAAGTTTTAAAACAAGATCTAGACTTTAGAACAGATCTGAGAACAGAATATGAAAAGTCTAAAAATTTGCAGATCTGGAAAAACACAACCTTTTGATGAAGATCGGCTCTGATACCACTTGATGTGATCCTAGGTGGATTGATCACGTCCCTGACTACTCTCCAACGGATTGTGATGATGAAACAAGATGTGGAATGAGTGATACTTCAAAGAGTTGCGGAATGACTCTTAGGACTATCAAGGTTTGCTTGTAAGGTAAGGATCAAGGATCCGAATAACACTTAGACAAGCTTTGATCAAACAAGATTCAGAAAAGAATTCTAGGGTTTTTAGAAAAGAGTTTGATGATTTTATTGAGAGGATTTCGTCCATAATATATAGAGAAGAAGACTGTACATGCACAGCTTCTTGGAAACACACAAAACATTAAATGCAAAGACTAAGTTCAAACTTGAAAAAGAGAAAAGGCTCCTAAGAGAGTTCTGGACGAAATTGATAAGATAAATGGGCCTGGTTTCATCAAGAGGCTATTGAATAAGTAGTTGTAGCCAAGCCTCATTAAAAACCTTGCTCAGAAAACCCAAATGGGACAAAACCGAAACAAGGAAAAGAGTGCAAGTCACAACACCTCTCTTGATGAATGTCTTAGGTGGCTTGAATCACAACCAGAGTAGTTGGATAAGCACACTCTAGACTGCCCTGAATAGTGTATAAGAGTTGGTGAAGAGCTTGCTTGAACTTTGCTTGCTTAGACCTTGTCATCGGACCAATGGGCACTTCTAGGTCCTTGTCACTTGTTTCCTCAGGTTCAAGCTGTTCCTTGGTTCTTTCTTCATCTTCCTTGAGCTCTGGTTCAAGCTGTTCCATCTCTTTAGTGGCTTCAGTTCCTTTGCTGGTCAGGATCACATCAATGATCTTAGAAACAGACACGTACCTAAAGGGGGCATACATCAGAAACTACTCTATCACAAGCCTGGGGACCAAGCAAAAGGATCACATAGTAACAGGAGAAGCCGCAAATGAGGAATATATGATTAAAACAGAAGGGTCAGTGTACAAAAGCTTTATTTGCTCTCAGCCTAAACTCAAACTAAAAAGAGTAGCTTTTTACTGGATAAAAAAAAGAATTTTTACACTTTACCCTGAGTTTAATTCCAAAACAAAGCTCATGAATGGCTGCAGACGCGTCTTCAAGTTAGGGATTTGGAATTGGAAACGAAGGCCCCAGTTCCCGGCGACGTGGTTGTCGACGGCGAAGTTGTAGACATAGAGGGAGTTGAGGTAGACTTTGGAGATGAGGACGGACACTATGAAAAAGATGAAGAGGACGAAGAGATAAACCCGATCCTACGGTGAAATGTATAAACCAAATGAAAAAATGGTTTTAGGACAGGGAGAGATTGACTATCTTAGAATGAAAAATAATCTTTCGCAAATAATAAAAACCAAAAATAAAAATATATACAAAGATAATAAATATTATTTTTGTTAATAAATAATTATAAATATTAAGTAATTTTCATTTTTTTAATCCAAAGCAAAATATATTTGCAAAATCAGCATGATAATAATTTTCTTCTTAATATTGTGACATGTGTAAGAATATTTCATGGATATAATATATATACTACGAAACTAAAAATTGAATTTCTGAAACAAATAATTTTTAAAACAAATAATTTAATGTTAAATATAAATTTCAAAGTTATTTAATATTAATTTTTAAGATAAATTCTTTTTAAAATCCTAAAGAAAAAATATGCTAAATAATTTTGACTATTAAATATTAAAATTTTCAAAATAATATTCCATTGTAATTTTCTTTTTAAAAATTCTACATGTGTTAAAATATATAATTTTTAAATAAATGAAAATTGAAAATTATTTAATATTATTTTCTCTTAGTTTTACTTTAGTCAAAATTTTCCAGTTCTATAATTGTAAAAATAATCAATAATATATTTCATTTCCAAAATATAATGGAAAATCAATGCTAGATGGCATTAACATAAAATTATAGGTTTGCAATGATAAAGCCGAGTTGACAATATTGTAAGATTGCAACAAACTGTATTGATCTGACAACGGACAAATCAAATTATAGACTATTGGTAATATTATTTGAGTTTCTAATTTGATTGGGCTAGGTTATGGCAAACTAAAACTATTTATGGTTATACTTTTTTTGCCCTTTCACTTAATTATAATGAAATAAATATCACAAAAAATACCTAATAAAAACAAAAACAAAAACATTATTGACTATTTTAAAACATCAAGCAGAAAAATCATAAATTATATCAAAATAGGTTCTTAATTCAAAAATATATTCCATAACATACACCTAAATTCTAAAATTGATGTAAAAAAATTTCTCATTCTTTTTATTTTTTTCATATAGTAAACAAATTAAAAAAAACCCATGCAACGCACGGGTCCATACCTAGTTATTTTAAAAACCAAATAAATAATGTTATAATTGATGTCTTGCTTAGTTTTTGATTTGTTTCCTTTATTTTTTCTTTTTGGACGCTAGATTTACATTTCTGAGCATTATAGAAGCTAGTTATTTTAAAAACCAAATAAATAATGTTATCTGAATTGATGTCTTGCTTAGTTTTTGATTTGTTTCCTTTATTTTTTCTTTATGGATGCTAGATTTAGATTTCTTAGCATTATAGAAGTTATTTTTGACCTATGTACAAACCACCTTTCAGTTAAAAAAAATAATATGCAAAACATTGTCTTTTCAAAGAGTGTTCTTTAAGTGCTTACTCTAAGTGTGTCAAAGAGTGTTCTTTAACTGCTCACTCTAAGTTTGAGAAGCATTAGTAGTTTACTGAGCTCGTGGTTCCATAGGTTTCTTGAGAGATTCACCGGCCTTTAAAATCATAGATTGAGAGAGAGTCAATCAACACCCACAGACTGAAAGAGTCAAGCATCTATCCATACCATATCCATCATCGATCATCAAACATCTATCCATCATCAATTCCCTCCTTTTTATCTTTAAGTTTGTGTTCTTATATTATCACTCATAAACTCAATTTTCTTCCATTATTTCAGGATAGCTTGGATTAAAGTGACAAACTCATTCTCCAGCCACCTTCATTTCTACCGTTTTGTCGACCATCGCCCATTACATCAACCCAGCTTGAATTAAAGAAACATAAAACGTTCTAATGTGCTATACCAACCTTGTCCCTAGTGATTATCCTTATCTTCCACGAACCATCTGTGAAACAGCATCGGACCTGATATTTGTGGTAAGATTGCCAAATCCTCCTCTTTAGGTTGGGTGACCCTTTGTTTAAGTGTTGCATGTGCCTCATTCCAAAGTGTTGATTCTGTTTCTGCTAATTGAAGAGTATCTATAGGCTTTATATCTATGTTGCTGAAAACCATATTATTCCGTCATTTCCAAACATACCTTAAAATCCATACGAATTGATGATTGTCCACTGGTGGTGTAGTCCTCCAGAACAAGTACTCCATATTTTCAAAAAAAAAGATGATTGCAAAGGGAATTCTCATACACTTTATTCATATCCATTTTGATTGCCATGAACTTGCTTTGGCCAGATTTATTGGTTCGTAGACCATGAAACACTATGGGACAATCAAACATAATAAGTGACAATGAAAAACATTATGCATATGGTGAGAATAGTTAATAATAAGTGATACTGGTGTGAAATAAATAAACATGTAAGAAGGAATTAGAGGTGTGTACAAGTATCTTCACATAATCATATAAACAAAAATCATTTAGTAAAATTTACCATGAATATATGCGTCAATATAATCTATTCTATTAAAATAGATTCCTATATTTTATCTACTATACATTAATCTACTGAACCATTTCATTAGTAACTAAACAAAATCAATATATACCTATTGATATTATCATTTTAAATATGAGAAATTGTCAAAAATACCACAAGTTAAATACCACTTTTCAAAAATACCCTCAATCAAAAATAAATAAACATTTGGGTTTAGGCTTTAATGATTAGTGTTTAGGGTTTAGTATTAAGGAGTTTGTTTTGGGTTTATATATGTTTTATAAATATTTTGAAAAATTAGTTTAGTGTTATTTTAACAAAAATTTAGGGTATTTTTGAAAATGTCCATTTGTTGATGGTAAACATGAAAAGTGGTATCACCAAAGTGGTATAAGTGAAATTTCCCTTTTCAATATTGGGGTTTTTGCAAAAGTAACTCAAAACTTGGAGTCAGATTGAAAACTAACATTTTCTTTTGACTCATTTTTTTGAGATTTTCAACCCACACCTGCATTTTATCTACGAAAATACCATTAACTTTTTTTTTTTTGAAAATGGTTCTTTACTGTCTCAACCTCATCATCTTCAAATATTTACAATATTGCCACTATCATGAATAGTTCAACAACCTTGTACTACCTGTTTGGAGCTTTTAATGCCCTTTAATGCACATAAATCTCTTTACACTCTCTCTGTTTCAATTGTTATGAAGTAAAAACAACATTTCTTTCATTTTCTCTCCATATTCATCCAAAAAACTCAAGTTTTTGATTCAAAATATTTTATGGTTGACAAAGCCATATTTCTTTCGTTTTGACTTACGGTTGCTTTCGTTTGAGGTTCTGGGTGGTTGGAGAAGACCTTGTGTGCAAACGAAGTCATGTCACCTAGTTTAAGGTACGAATTTGAATTTTTTTCAAGATCTGTTCGCGTAGAAGACTTACCCGTAAGTCATCTGTATGTAGAATACTTACTGATAAGTCTTCTGGTCAAACGAAATACTTAATCTAAGTCGTCCGACTTTGCTTGTTAAAAAAAAACTCCAGATGACTTATATATAAGTTGTCTACGAAAAAGGGCTAGTTTTGCATTTGACCGAATCGTGTCAGATCTTTGACTATTTCTGGACGACTTACAATTCAGTCGTCTCTGGAAAAAGTTAAAATTTCAATATTTTATTAAACTGGACGACTTACGTCTAAGTCGTCTTCGGTTAGTTTTGTAATTGAAAAATAAAACTTGAAATTTAACTTTCACCATACGACATAATTGAAAGTCGTCCCGCCAGAAGACTTAATTTAAAGTTATCCGGGGAAAGCAAAGTCGTCCAGAATTTTTCCCAAGTTTTCTGGTCAAACCTTGCTTATCCCGGACGACCTTAAATTAAGTATTCTGGCTGGACGGCTTTCAATTAAGTCGTCTGGAGAAAGTTAAATTTCAAGTTTTATTTTTCAATTACAAACTATCCTAGGACGACTTACGTTTAAATCGTCTCGTTTTAATAAAATATTGAAATTTTAACTTTCCCAGAGACGACTGAATTATAAGTCGTCCAGCAATAGTCAAAGATCTGACACGATTCGGTCAAATGCAAAACTAGCCCGTTTTTCGTAGACAACTTATATATAAGTCGTCTGGAGTTTTTTTTTAACAAACAAAGTCGGACGACTTAGAATTAAGTCGTCCCATTTAATTTTCAATTGCAAAAGTGACCTCTTTAGACGACTTACCTTTAAGTCTTCTGGACTACTTACTTCTATGTCGTCTGCGGCAATGTTTAGTGAACTTCTTCATTTTCTCTATGTTTACTAATGTATTTTATTTTGAATATTTGCAGATGATTAGTCAGTTCCATGCAGTGTATGGAGAATGGTTGTTGAAATATTGCCGTCGGGATTTTGTGGTTGATGATCTCAAAGGAGCAAGATTGTTTTTATTGAATGAAGATTCAACATATGCTGAACTTGTTGCAATGGCTCAAGAAGATTATAACCTGGACATGAGAACAGTGACTGTGGAGCTTAGCAACTCATTACCAGCAGAAATGATGATGGCTTCAGGCAGTTCTACCATTCATGTTACAAGTGATAGACAAGTTCGAAACTTGCTCGAGATACTCAAAACGCATAGAGTATGTCTTTGTGTATCAAGCCGCAGCAAGGTGGAAACAATTTCAGAGAAAAGGGAAGAAGCTGGTGAATGGTTTGAAGATGTTGGTGATAATGATGAAGCTGGTGAATGGGAAGAAGATGTTTGTGATAATGATGAAGCTGATGAATGTTTTGAAGATGTTGGTGATAATGAGTTTGTTGAAGATGAAAATCAAGATGGAGAGGAGGAAAATGGGGAGGAGGATGCTGATAATTCTATTGTTGGTGAAACATATCAGAATGGTGGAGATTACAATCTTTATGGAAAGGTTCAAGATGAGGAAGATGATGATAATATTTGTTTTGAAGAAATCGAAAAGACATATGCTAAGACAAATTACTATTGAAGGAGGAACATCGGATGGTACCAGTATCTATGTCAACCAGAGTTTTGTTAGCAAGGTTGCACTGCTTTCAGAGCTGCAGTTGGCAGCAGTGAGGAGTAGGTTTTCTTTCAGAATATACAAATCAACGAAAACTCTCATTGTGGCAACATGTCGGGTTAGCGGTTGTGGATGTAAAATCAGAGCGAGTGTGAAACATGGGACAAACACGTTTTGGGTAACAAAGTATGTGGAAAAACATTTATGCTCAGTGGGAGACCGAATCACTCTGCGGAGACACTGTACTCCGAAGTATGTTGGTGGTCTTTTCATTGATCGTGTTGGAATCATTGATGGGATAACTCCGCAGCATATCACTGATGCAATGAGGAACATGTTTGGCATGGCGCTTGATTACACCACTTCATACAGAGCACTGTTATATGCACAAACATTGGTGAGATGATCAGCAGAAGAAGAGTATTCGCGTCTGCCATCATATCAAGCAAATCTCCATTGCAAATCCTGATTCTATCACGGCTATAGAACTTGATTCTATGAAAAGATTTAAGTATATATTTCTCTCTTTTAGAACTTCTATCAAAGGTTTTAAGTATCAGAGAAGGGTCATTGTGGTGGATGAAACTCACCTAAGTGGAAAGTATGGAGGTGTTATGTTAGTTGCAGCCGCACAAGATGGGAATTTTCAGATATTCCCATTGGCTTTTGGGATCATGGATGCTGAAGATGATCTTCTTGGGAATGGTTTTTTTACAAAATTGGCTAGTTTATATCTCATGGCAAGCCTTTGGTGATAGTCTCCGACCAGCATGCGGCCATTAAAAATGCGTGTGATAAGGTGTTTCCTTGGGCAACCCGAGGAATATGTTATTATCACCTTCAAGATAACATTGTCAAAAAGTTTAAAGGGAAACATCTCTTGTACTTGGTGAAAGGGGCTGCTTATGCTCATACGGTTTACGATTTTGACCGGTACATGGCTGAGATACGGAGTGCAAACCCGGAACTTGCAACGTATTTGGAGGATGCCGACGCCAGCCTATGGCCAAGGGTTTATTGCAAGGGGAACATGTACAACTTAAAAACAAGCAACATCGCTGAATCTATTAATTCCGCACTGAAGCGAGCAAGAGAATTTCCGATTCCGTTCTTGCTGGAGTTCATAAGGGAGAAGTTAGGAAAATGGTATTGGAAAAGGAGACAAGATGCTTTGAGTCTCACAACTCAACATAGTCGGGGTGTTGAATACTTGCTTGCTATTCGATCAGAGATAGCGGATACGATGACGGTCTAACCAATTGATGGATGGCGATACTTTGTGAAAGGTGGCAAAATGGACCGTGTGGTTGATTTGGAACATGCAAAGTGTGATTATGGTGTCTATGCAGTGGAGAAAATACCTTGTGATATACCATGATTTTGACCCACTTTTACTCATGGTATTTATATGATTTTACTATATATATCTATGTTTTGGAGTCTTTTAGGTATGTTTTCAGGTTCAAGGGCATTTTGGAGTAAAGTGACGTTTTAGGTGCCATTTGGAGCTTAAAGGAGAGTTTTCTCGAGATGACTTAACGATCAGACATCAAGGTCGATGACGCATTTGAAGAAATGACGACGAGATACTCCATCGATCGATGTACGCTTATTAACATCGATCGATATCAAGCGTGCAGAAGAAGAAAGAATATTCTCAATCGACTTGAAGCCCAAGATGTCCCAATATTACTATAATGCCCTTGACGAGTCTTTAACCTAATTGTACTCAATATTTATACCTTTGCCTATGTGTTTTGGCAAAGTAAGCTTTAACAACATATCATTGTTCTAGTATTTTCCTACTTATCAATAAAGTATTCTTTTCATCTAATTCTGTTCTCATCAAAGGTTATAGGATTCTAAGTTTAGAAGAAAGATACAAAGAGATTTGTTATCACGAGGAACTTGATTGTTCGGTCTTCTAAATGAATCTCTATTATTACCTCGATGCTATGAATCACTCGGTCATGTCTGAGTAGATTCCTTTGTTAGATTTAGGGTTCAAAAAGTTATGAGGGATTAGCCCCAACTATTGACTGTTGAGTTGTATACTCATTATCCTGATGAACCCTAATGCTTATTCTAGAGTAGCTAACTAGAATATGATTTTGGAAATGATTTAATCCATAAATCATTCTCCTGACATAATCTTGAATAAGCTAAGATCCTCTAGGGATAAGCGAGAGCCGGTCTATGATCTTGGTGAACACATATTTGATTCGATCTAAAGCTATATCGATCAATACTCAAATAGAGTAATCGATCGACGACACACATATCGATAGATACAAGCTGTCAAACATCGATCGATATTGTCGGCAGACAGATTAATAGACAAGTCTAGTAACGACAGTTATTAGGCAAATCTAAAGAATCGAAGTTCTTTAGTATATGCAAGCAACTCATTAAAACATCCATAGCATTATAATCCTGAATTAATTGAATAGTAACCTTGAATCTAACTATTTCTCTTAATACCTACAACTCTAAGACATTCTCTTGAGCAATTAAATATTGCTCACAACTGCAATTTACATTTAAACCATTTCAACCTAGCTTAGTCACTAAGGATCACTATCTTTTGTGTTCCTTCGCTGCCCGTGAAATCGATCCCTAAGTACTACATCTGAACCTCTTATTTGAGAAAGTAATTCACTCCTAGGATAATTTGAGTGAGATCAAATTTGGCACCGTTGCCGGGGAGCTAAGATCGCCATTAGATTTAATCTGATTAGGTCTAGGTTATTAAATTTCTGCTAATTCACCTTCTGACGCAAATTTTTTTTCTTGTTTTTCAGGTACATGCCCAGCAATACCAGAAGCAACAAGAATCATCAACTTGTGTACTCAGAAGACCCCCACAGTTTGGAGCGTAGCATCTGCAAGAATTTACGTTCCACATCGATCGACATTAACCCTTCCTTGTCGACCGATACCCCGACATCGTTCGACATCAACACCAGTTCGTCGACCGATACTGCTCTACCACAGTTGACCGAGACGCTTTCTTTGTTGACCGATACTCGCCGCACTCCATCGCTCGACCACCGACCGTCGACCGATACTATTCATCCGACATCGATCGATATAGATCACCTAACATCGATTGATACCACCCGACGAGCTATGGTAGCGCTTATTTTTCTCAGAACCGATGAGAATGGAGACCTGCGTGATCAAGATGGTCACCTGCATAACGCAGCAGGTCAGAAGCTGAATGCTCAAAAGGAAATCATTCCTGAGCAAGACACTACAGACTTCATCCAACCTGCAGATGGAGCCAACGGAGCTAGAACCCTGGCTGATTACAACCGTCCAGATCAGTTCTATACCAACAGATCAGCCATCCGCCCTCCTGCTATTCAGAGAGGAGATTTCGAGCTCAAGCCGCAGTACTACGATCTCGTAGAACATATACCCTTCTGTGGGTTATCTCATGAGCATCCTATGGACCATCTGGAAAGATACGAAGATATTATATCTTCCATCAAAGCTAACGGAGTCCCTGAAGACTATCTCTTCTACAAGGTTTTCAAATATTCTCTATCAGGAGAAGCTTTGCAGTGGCTGCGCCAACTACCACCAGGTTCCCTCACTACCTGGAGGGACATAAAAAACGCATTCCTGCGTAACTTCTTTGATGAGTCACGTGCTGAGGACTGGAGAAGGAAGATTGCTACATTCACTCAGGAACCTGGAGAATCTTTCAAGGATACCTGGAAAAGATTCAAGTCCTACCAGTGCGACTGCCCACATCATGGATACAACAACGTGCACCTACTCTACACCTTCTACAGAGGCATCGCTCTGAAGTATCAAATGGCTCTAGATACTGCTAGTGAAGGAAATTTCAGCACAAGGAATCCACAAGACGCTGTGAAGTTAATTGATAACTTGGCTTCAAGTAACAGCACGAAGAACATCGTCAAAGCAAAATCTGTATCATTCCTTGGGAAGGAACATATTAATGAATTCCAATCACAGCTTGATAATGTTCAGAGGCTACTTAACAAGCAGATTTGCTCAGTTGAGGATGCAGAAACCGCAGAGGAACAAATTGACGAAGATGTGAATTGGATAAGTGGAGCCGGATTTCAGAGATCTGGAAACCAAGGAGTAAACATAAACTTCTCAGGACAGAGGAGTAACTACAGTTCGCAGAAACCTTCCTACAACAACAGCAACCCCAACAACAATCGGAGTTACGGAAACTCATTCTACACCAATCCACCCCCACCCACCCAGGAAAGCAAGCTAGAAGAAATGATGGAAAAAGTTCTAGAGACACAACAGAAGCTCCAGGTGGATTTTAATGGGAAGATTGACTCTGTCTACACTACTCTGAATTTAAAGCTTGATACTTTGAATACCTATGTGAAGAAAGTGGAGACTCAAGTAGTTCAGACAGGAGAGGCTTTGAAGAAACAAGAGGCCTTGGCAAGAGCAACAGGAGAGCCTACTACTCACCACCACGTCAATGCCATCATCGATGATGATTTTTGGGAGGAAGTTACCCAAGATAAGCTGCACAATTCGACAGATGAAGCTTCGCCCGAAGACGGATTTGCTTCATATCGATCGACATCATCGGCTCGACATCGATCGATATCACCAAAAGCAAAGCGATCGATAAACTTTGATGAATATCGATCGATAGACATCGAGGAACCCTCCAACGAGTGCAATTCAATCAAGATCATGTCACACGAAGCCTTTGCAGCCAAACACCCACAACCGCCCACCCGTATGGACGTCAACCGATCTTCGGACCCCATCGATCGATACAAAGACCTTTCCATCGACCGATCCGGAGACACCAATATCGACCGACACACAGCAGTAGCCATCGATCGATATACTATCCCCCACCGCCGAGTGCAACTGCCAAAGATCGATGTAGCACGACTTAATGCACTCCGGGAGCAATCCAAACTTTCCAAATCCCTTCCTACAGCCATATTAAAGAAACCCACAGACATCATTGAACCCATGGAACCAGAAAAGGAAAACCTAAGAAGAGTTCTACGAAAAAGGAAAGAGAAGATTGCCAAGCACCTTAAAAGGGGAGCTAATGAAGCAGAGATGAAAAACTTCAGGAAACGAGTTCTAAGGATCCCTGCAGAGAAACCCTTTGAAGAAGCCTACTTTTCACACAGATTGTGGATGTTCTTCAGAGAGACCAAGGAGACAGAAGAAGACATCAAGAGGATGTTTCACCAAGTTCGTGACAGCTTGAAGAAGAGGATCACACTAACAAATATGAGCGATCCAGGGAAGTTCACAGTACCATGTTCCATCAGGGGCATTGAATTCCCTCGTGCCCTATGTGATACAGGATCATGAGTCAGCATCATACCTAAGATCATGGCAGACCACTTACATCTGAAGATAGAACCTACTGATGAGACATTCATCTTTGTGGATTGTTCTCAACAGAACTCTGGAGGCATAATTCGAAATCTTGAGGTACAGATTGGAGATGCCATCATCCCTACAGACTTCCACGTCCTGGATGTCAAGCTAAACTTCAAAACATCCCTACTGCCTGGAAGAGTTTTCTTAGCCAACGTTGGAGCCGTTTGTGACCTAAAGTTCAACAAGCTCTGCCTAACCATAATAGATTCCACCACCCTCTATGATCCAGTTCAGGTCATCAAGTTACTAGGGAAGGAGACTACAAAAGTCGTAGCAGCATGTTTCTGTTCCCATGAGTACGATTCCATGGCCGAGTACGAAACCGATCCGGTCACATCGACCGATGAGAGTAACATCCCATCGCCCGATACTCGTACCATCTCATCGACCGACGTAGCTAACACAACATCGATCGATAGACAGCCCTTTTGGAGGAACAACGCTGAAACCCTGGCTTCAACAGACAGACTTATTGTGGAATTTCCAGATAGAGATTTCGAGCCAGCTACATCAGAACCGGACGACTACATACCTTTAGAGGAGGAATATGATGAAGATTACAAGGAAGAACGAGCTACAGAGTACATATTTCATTCGTGAAGAAGAAGATGGACACACTTCCCACACCATCAGATTCAACGCATCGACCGATGTAAGTCAGCCTTCATCGACCGATATGCCACCTAGAAGATCGCTCAAACGACCCTATCAACCACCAAGCGATCCTATCGACTTTATATCCATTTACACACCATGTAAGGATATAAGAGACGGAGACTACTCAATTGGAAGTTGGGCAAGCGACCATAATGAGAGTTTTGCAGTAGAAGCAATACCACTGCAGTATGCGATCCAGCCTGAGGAAGTCCCATCGACCGATACATTTCAACAACAATCGATCGACAACCGTCAGCTCACATCGACCGATGCACCTGATACAGCATCGCCCGATACTACCACTACACCATCCGAGGTACAAATAAATAATATTGATTTTGGTTATCTAACTCCGGATGAGTTTGGTATTTTCAGAGATCCAGAAGGTAATGCACGAGCAATGGATGGGAGAATCATCCCAATCACAAAGAAGGACATCGGAGACATCCTTCAGACCGCCAACGGATCACTAAACCTCTTCAGACAACCACCTCACAACCCTCTCCATCAGCACATCAGCACAACCACAGTATCCAATCAAGACGGAGCTATAGCTGATCATCTCAACTCGGAGGACACATAATTTCAACACATATCGATCGATAGACACAACCGTCTATCATTCGATAAGCACCGTGAGATGGGCAGACGAGCTTTCAAAGATGGAATTCGACACTTCTCATGGGAGAAGAAAGACGAATTTGGAGTCTATAGAGATGAATCTGGGCATGCTAGAGGAGTCAACGGAGACATCATCCATGTTTCAAAGGAAGCCATAGAGGAGTTACTTAACAGAGCATCACTATTTGATTGGTCTTGCTTTTGTTTACCCATACATGCAGATCACTTCAACAAGGTAGAACCTACAGAGAAGCTCTACACAGAAGCTGAAGTCTAACAAATGATCTATGAGGCTAAGAGTCCTTACATCTGGCAAACCTCTTACTTTCCATATGAAATCGAGAAAGCCCGATCAGAACTCCAATCTGAAATCAACTGGATTCAGAGTGCTTATGATCTTCAGCAACAAAAGAAGAACGCCCTTGAAGAAGAAGTATCCATTCAAAGCTCGAAGTTGGAAACCTACAGGAAGCCATCGACCGATGCTGAACACAATCCATCGACCGATACTGATCATACACCGTTGATCGATGCAGGCCTACGCGCATCGAACGAAAGACGTTTGCAGAACACCTACAGCAAAGAAGAAATCACTAATCTCATCAGTAATATCTATCACGACATCAAAAGAGAAGAGGCAACCACCACCAAGGATCTAGAAGACAAATATCAGCAACTCAACAACAACTTCACCTCATTCAAGGAGCGCACATCAACAATGGCAGATACCATGGATCACATCATCAAAGCTCTACACCACACACACCAAACGATGAAATCCTTCTACACTAGCAAGAAGAAAATAACTGATGAGATGATCCCACCGATAGAAAGTCGCTCAGCATCGACCGATGTGAAGATATATTGAGAGAACTCTGCAATGATTACAGACGCACAGCATCGACCGATGTGACACCTAGTCCATCGCCCGATATAAACTACAGCGAGTTCTGCACCAAAACTGATATGGAGAAGACAGTTCAAGATCTCTTCACCATGATCCAAGAGGTTGGAGATTCTTCCTACCAAAGCTTTGAGGAACTATGGTTTCCAGTGCAAAGCGACTTCAAGAGCATGGATAACACTATAGAGAACATCCAGATGGAAATCAAGACCATCTCCAGACAACTCGCGGATAGACCAGCACCATTAGCATCGACCGATATACCAGAAAGGACATCGACCGACAGACCTACACCAGTGTCGATCGATATGGACTACCCGAGATCGATCGATAAGCTCATGATACGAAGGAGAACATTTGAGAGGCTCAATGGCATACAAGAAGAACTCGGTGATCTATCCCAACACACCTATCCAACATTCAGAAACCACCAGTTCTACATTGAAAGCAACACAGAAGGTCTCGAACGTCTGCGCAACGAGGTCAATGAATTAAGGGAGAAACTAACCAGAGGAGATAATTATTAGGCAAATCTAAAGAATCGAAGTTCTTTAGTATATGCAAGCAACTCATTAAAACATCCATAGCATTATAATCCTGAATTAATTGAATAGTAACCTTGAATCTAACTATGTTCTCTTAATACCTACAACTCTAAGACATTCTCTTGAGCAATTAAATATTGCTCACAACTGCAGTTTACATTTAAACCATTTCAACCTAGCTTAGTCATTAAGGATCACTATCTTTTGTGTTCCTTCGCTCCCCGTGAAATCGATCCCTAAGTACTACATCTGAACTTCTTATTTGAGAGAGTAATTCACTCCTAGGGTAATTTGAGTGAGATCACCTTGTTCTCATGCTATAGCTGGTGGAACACATGTTGGTTTGCAGATCTCCACACTTGTATGTCTAGTGTACTTAAGAATTATTTGTATGCATGAAACTCAGAGAATATATATCCTATCGTATCACAACATATTGAGGAACGAGAATGCTTTCCTCCAGAAGTAAAGCGTGGTCCGGGGAGACAAAAGAAACCAAGATGGCAATCTTGGTTGGAGCTATCTAGGATGAGAGGACACAAACCCAGGAAGAAACACAAGGCTTATAGATGCTCAAACTGCAAGGAAACTGACCATACGAAACCACAATGTATACAACCAGTTGACTAGTCGTCCAGACGACCTAGATTTAAGTCGTCCAGTCTTGATTACCCGTCCAGACGACTTATATATAAGTCGTCCAGTGTTTCGTCTACCAGACAACCTTTAGGTAAGTCATCCAGAAGACCTTCTACTAAGTCTTCCAGCGTATTTTATTTTAAGACGACCTTCTACTAAGTCGTCCAGTGTATTTTATTTTTAGACGACCTTCTACTAAGTCGTCCAATGTATTTTAATTATTTTTAGACGACCTTCTACTAAGTCGTCCAGTGTATGACATTTTTAGACGACCTTCTACTAAGTCGTCTAGTGTATTTTATTTTTAGACGACCTTCTACTAAATCGTCCAGTGTATTTTATAAAATTTAGACGACCTTCTACTAAAATTCGTCCATCTAAAAGACCTTCCAGACGACTTAACTGTAAGTCGTCCAGCTGGAAAACCTTCCAGACGACTTATACTTAAGTCATCTATAAAGGTCATCCAGCTGGACGACTTAACTGACGACTTATATATTTACAAATCTATACAAAATCAAGTTCAAATATAAAGAGGAGTTGCCGACAAAAAAAAAATATAAAGAGGAGTTCAAATACAAATACAAATCGTTACAAAATCAAGTTCAAATACAAAGACAAGTTCAAAAACAAATACAAATCTAATCATACATGCCCACGAACTTATCACCATCCTGGTTTTCTTTCAAATGCTGATCATGAAGCTCCGTAAATATATCCACTGCCATCTTATCCCTCATACCCTTCGCGCGTTGACCTAGCAAAGTCTCTTTCGTTAAAAGGGATCCCAAGAGCATGACATTCAATGTACTTTAGAGCGTACACGCCACAATCACCATTGTTGGCTGTGGGTACATCCACCTGTCTCTCATATGTGTAGGCTCCAACGCGTATCTAACCCGTATTTCGTCGGTGGCAGCGCACTCAAAAAGCAGATAAGGGACCATCTCGAGAGAAGACTGCATTACCTCATCCCATGCTTCTGCTGCCGTAGCTGAAGGTATACTGTCCCAGACGACTATGTGCCTCTTAGGGATCGATATCCAAATAGCAACACAATGAGCGTTGTTCAAGTTCACTTGGGCATAGATATCATCAATGTCCTCCCCCACACCTTTTTTGATTGGCAAAATGATGGTACTGATCCGTCATAATAATTCCACGCCCACCAAGTAGAATTCTTCATAAACCTCTGTGATCGGGTTCCGATTTGCTGAATATCGGATAATGGTCTCTCGAAGTCTGGGAAAAGTTGTGATCCAGGAAGCACATTCGCTCGCTCCTGAAAGCTTGTGGGTTCTCCTGATACCTCTGCCTCAACACATTAATCCAAGAATCTATATGCTGCATATAAAATAATACAAGTTAGAAGATATCAGACGACTTATATTTACCAAACGACTTAAATATAAGTCGTTTGGAAAGTCGTCCACGTAGACGACTTTCCAGACGACTTATCTTTAAGTCATCTGGTAAATATAAGTCGTCTGGAAAGTCGTCTACTTGGACAACTTTGTAGACGACTTTCCGGACGACTTATATTTACCAGACGACATATTTTTCATCTCCTCTCTGGTCATCGCACTAGCCTCTTCACTAGCCTCTTCACTAGCCTCTTGAGGAGCTTTTTTCAGAGGTCTTGGACTGTCTTTCTCCTCCTCCACCACAACCATTTCTCTTGCTCTCTTCCATGGAGTCACAACCATCTCTTTGGCTTTCTTCGATGGAGTCACAACCTTAGGTTTTGTATAGACCTTAGTACCAGTGACTTCCCAGCAATCCATGGTCCACTTCCACGCTCTCCGAACATACATGACTTTAATGATGTTCTCCGCGGGCAGGTCCTTAACCTCAAAGTCTCATTTTGGCCACATTTCACTAATGTCCTTCTCAACAAAGTGAATCATGCGGGTCTGCAGTAAATAGAAGAATCGAGTTAGATATTTGAAAAAAGACTAAATGGACGACTTAATTATAAGTCGTCTGGTAAGTCGTCCAGCTGGAAGACTTTCCAGACGACTTAATTAAGTCGTCCGGTAAGTCGTCCAGCTGGACGACCTTCCAGACGACTTATAATAAGTCGTCTACTAAGTCGTCCATCTGGAAGACTTTCCAGACGACTTATATTAAAGTCGTGGAAGGTCTTCCAGCTGGACGACCTTCCATACTAAGTCGTCCAGCTGGAAGACCTTCCAGACTTTAATATAAGTCGCTTGCGCAATCTTTTGGATTGAAGTAAATACCTGTCTTAAGATAGCAGCTTTCATTGATCTACGGCCTCTTCTGCCCTCTTAAGCCAGTATCGGTGGAGACGGACTGTTTGCTCTGGGAACACAAATACTAGCACCCAATTCCTGCATAGCTGTGTACACCCAGACCTGAAGAACTTGTATAAACCCATCCACGGTGTAACAGCCAGTAATATCTTTGTTCCACAAAGAGTCCATCAGCACCTTAAACGCGACTCTCCCCCATGGATAATTCTCAAACCGTTCTAAATCCATCACTAGCCTTCCCAGACTAGATCGTGTAGCGGTTGAAAACTTTCTCCCTTTAATGAATCCAATGAAGATGGAAAGGTACGCGAGCCGCTTGCGATCTTCCGGGGACAAATCCTCGCATCTCCTCAGTGCTGCTATTATCTAATCTGTAGTTGGCCAAGCTTCCAGATAAACTCTCAGCATCCCCCAGAAAGAAACCATATCTTTGGTAACTTCACATTTTGGTCTCTCAAGGTCCTCAATGTACTCGCAGTTTAGACCAGTGAGGTTTTCAAACTGTAACAGTGAAAACCTCAAAGGTTCTGGACCAACGAGAGCCACATCCATACTTCTTCTTAATGTCCAGCTGGAAACTGAGCATGTAGAGAACCAGCCTTGAAGCCCAACCAAATCCCTGCTCCTTGAACTTGATGAAAACTCCCAAACTCGACTCCTTGAGCTCTTCAAATTCGTCATCAGTAACAGCTTCCCTAAGAGCAGTATGCAACTTGCTATTATCCGTATGATACAAAATGCTATTTTGGGCTTCTGACTCTTCCTCTAATGTGTATAACCTATGGGGGAGTTCTGAAATATCCATCCTTTTTGTTTGTAAAATAATCAAAGACAACAATAGAGATAAGCTAAACAAGCTAAATCTAACAAGAACACACATAAAAGTCACAACAAAAGCTAATTCAAAACAAAGCTTTCAACTTTCATTCTCAGGAACTCACATAGAAGTCAGAACAAAAGCTAAATCAATCACGCCTTAATTGTAACTCCAGACGACTTAGTAGACGACTTATAATTAACTCGTATGGAAAGTCTTCCTGCTGGACAACTTATACTTAAGTCGTTTACTAAGTCGTCCAGTTGGAAGACTTTCCAGACGACTTAAATTACAAGTCTTCCAGTAGAAAAATTTAAAGCGGACCTGATTAGTCGCAGAAGGATCGTCATCGGCATTGCGGTTATAGATCTGAAAAAATAAACGTGAAACGGTGAGAATGAGTAAATTGATAGAGAAAACGTTTTATGTTCATCTTTTCCTCAAGATTGATGACTTATCGGCGTTAGGGTTTACAGAGAAACGGCGCTACGGTTTACAGAGAAACAGCGCTAGGGTTTACAGTAAGCGGCGGTGAGAACGGTGGTGAGGGCGACGGTTTGGCGAGAACGTTGGTGAGCACGTTGGTGTTTAGAGGAAGCGGTGGTGAGAACGTTGGTGCGCACGGTGGCGAGGGCGACAGTTTGTTCGGAAATAGTGGAAGCGGCGGCGCTAGGGTTTTGAGGAAGCGGTGGCGCTAAGGTTTAGAAGAAGCGGCGGCGCTAGTGTTTAGAGGAAGCGGCGGTGAGAACGGTGAGAATGAAGTGAGATAGATAGCCGACGATGAGAACGATGGTTTGTTCGGAAATAGTGGGAATTCAAAATTGCCTTTGATATCGCCTTTGAAAGAGAACTGTTAGGGTTTCTGAATTTCGCAAAAATGAATAAAAAAACCACCTTATATATTGGGTAAATAATCCGGTTAGCTTTAAAAGTACATTTGTAAAATTTAAGGTTTGGTCCAGTTTAGACGACTTACAAATAAGTCGTCTGGCGGATAATGTACATCAGACGACTTAATATTTAGTCGTCCGTTTACAGACGACTAAATATTAAGTCGTCACACACTCTAAAATGAACCCCTAAACTAAAATGACTAAATTAACTAACTAACCACGTTATAAAATCAAATTATACTTCAATAGTGTTTACTATACACAGAAATGAACACGCTTAAGTATTTTTAAAATTTTTCAAAAATTGTTTTAATGCTTTCCAAAATCTAACCCTAAGAACACATACAATACTACAACATATGTTGATGAAACCTAAACTAAAGAATATCATCACTCACTACTTTCACTCATCTATGCTGAAAACAATTGAAATTTGATATATCTTAATTTACATCTCTTAAGACATATGTTAATTACATAATTCCCATTTTTTCACTTATCAAAATATTTTTTACAAAAATTTTAAATTATGTTTAAGAAGAACTGTCCAGACGATTTTCAGTTGAGTCGTCTGAACGACTTATTTTCAAGTCGTCTGAACAAACGACTTGCAAGGGTTAGAAACGTAAAAAAAATTCCATTTTTTTGTTTGTTCACAAGGGGATAGTTGTAATTTCAATAGCCTTTTAGGTTAATTTTGACTTTGACCCAAGTTTGGGTATTCTTTTGAGTTTGATTCTAAGTTTTGAGTCACACTTGGCAATTCTTCCTTAAATATTTGTACCAGCATTTAAAGAGCTGTTAAGATATTTGACTGAATATTTTATTCAGTGTATATTTAGAAATCTATCTATCTATTCTGTTAAAACATAGTCATATATTTATCTACTATACATTAGTCTACTGAACCATTTCATTAGTAACTAAACAAAATCAATATATACCTATTGATATTATCATTTTAAATATTTGTACCAACATTTAATGAGCTGTTAAGATATTTGACTGAATATTCCTATTCAGAGAATATTCAGAAAAAATCAAACTAAACCCCAGCGGGTATTTTTGATAGATTGAGATAACTTTCAAAATATAAATTATATAACTGAATTATACTCTTATTATTTTACTTAATTGTTTTTTTGAAAAAAATGTTTATACTTCCACCAAATATTTGTTTTGAATATAGGTTATTCAATAATTTAAGATTTTTGTTAACTATGGTTGCTAAAAATTTTAAAATTCTTTTTTTTTTGACAACAAAAATATTATTCTATTACTCAAGCTTGAGGTGGTCTGGGCAACCAAACCTGAATAGAACAACCAACAAAATGAAGCCCTTTATGATATGATCTTTCCGTCTTAGCTAAAGAATCAGAAATCCTGTTTTTTGTTTGTGGAATATGGGTGATTTTGTAGTCCGGAAAGCATATCTTTAAAGTCTATCTCTTGCAAAGCTTGGGTGATTCTGTTGCAAAGCTTGGCCAATCGTGTGGGTCCTTAAGCATGGCGATCAGGTCGTTACAGTCTGTTCCAAAACTTTGACATGTCGAATATTACATCGTGCTCTCCATGCTCTATATGGCGATCACGTCCTTACCCATCTAAATGCTTTTACTTCTGGGTGCAGCCGAGACTCTCGTTGAATAAATATTCGTGTTCCCATGAGTTGAACCTTTTTCGAAGCTATCCATCCACGCCCTTCCACACCCGCTAAACTGTGATGTAGATGCCCATGATCCATCTGTCATGCAAATACTACCCAAGCTTAAGACTTGGGTTTCGTCATTACTTTGTTCTTGTGGTGTTGATTGTTCCATCTCATTTGCATTGAACCACGCCTGCCATTCACAATCTGCATAGCGAACTAGCTGTAAAGGATCTCTATCTATTCCCCTAAAAAGTTTATCATTTTTGACTTTCCAAATGTACCAGATTATCCAGGGGTAAGGATCCCTATCTAATTCCGGCCTCTCAATATCATTTTTCCTCCAGAAGAGATAGTCCATATTAGCATAGATACTTGAGACAGGAAAAATACTCGAGCCCGTTGATGTTGAGGATAAAGCCCAAGCTTGTAGAGCTGGTGGGCATTCAAAGATTGCATGAGTAACAAATTCTTCTGGTTCTCCACATCTTGGACAGTAGTCATCACATCTCATGGCGCCTTGGGAAGTTTCTTCTTATTGCGACATGACCTGTTATCAATTGCCATATAAGATGTCAAATTTTCTGTGGGACTTGTATCTTCCAAGCAAAGGCATTGAGCTTTGTTATGCTAGGTTCTTGTATCTCCTTCTCTTCATTTGTTTGCAATAAAGTGCAGACGGCTCAGTATTCTGATTTAACCATGTAGATGCCATTCTGCATGAAATTATGCCCAAACTCCTTTTAAGAGGTATGTCATCATGGGCCACATAATTCTCCAGTAATCCAACGTCTCATTCCTTTCATTCATGATTGACTCTCATATTCAGATGTAAGACTGTACTAAAGGAAGAGCTGGTCTAGTTGGTGTTGTGGGGATCTAGGGATCTTCCTCTCAGCACTCTAGCCACCAACAAATATGGGTATTGAACTAGCCTCCATAACTGTTTTGCTAATAAAGCTAGATTAAACTCATGGATCATATGGAAACCAATCCCACTGTTGGGGTCGAAATCAGACATGACAAAGTTAACATCCAAATATCCGTAAAAGTTAGCATAAGATATTTACATTCTCGAAAAAAGAATTTTTACGAAGAACTTGCGGTAAAATCTTGTTTTAAAGTACTCGAACAACATCGTGAATAAAACAATGATTTATTAAAACAGCGACACAACGCTATCATTGATCCAAACATCTACAAAGAACGTGTAAGAATGTTATCATTACGACGAGATCATATTGAAAACTAAAGCATGGATGCTCGGACAATGGGTTCTCAAAACAAAGGTTTCGGTTCGCAGCACAAACACAGTCGCTATAGCAACCGAGCCACGGACAAAGCTCGGTCGCTATAGCGACCGAGCGGCAGAACAATCTCGGTTGCTGCCCCATCTCGGTTGCTATAGCGACCGGGACACAAAGCTAGCTCGGTCGCTTTAGCGACCAAGCATCAGATCAAGTTTGATTGCTATAACGACCAAACATGCATGCATCACGGTCCTCTCGTAGCGCCCAAAACTTTTTGAAACGACAATACAACATAAATCTATGCAGTTTCGACTACCCTTTATTACAACCTTCCGCAGTCCATGGCTTAACCATTTCTTGATTCTTGATCAAATGGGATCATCGGTCTGGTTTTACGATAAAAACCGCAGAAAACTATCTTTATCGAAGAAACCAGAATAAACGTTTCAAATCAAAAGACGGCCCAAAGAGTCTTAAAACTTGATTCGAAGCCCACTTACGATTTCTTAAAAAACCGACAAACCTTATGACGGTTTATGCTTGTGAGGATAAATGTCAAGTTCCACGGATAAATGGAAAGTTTCCATAGATAATCATGAAGATCGGAAAAATGAAATATCTCCATTTTTTTGGCTATGACGGCTCAAGGGCAGGAAAGGAAAGCATGACTGAACTAGAATGGAGTATATAAGGAGTTCAAGATGAGAGGCATAGAGGGAAAACTTTTTGACAGCAAATTAGCACTTAGTGTTATGGTATTTTTATGTAGGGTCGTTTAAGTACTACGGAACACAAGAAGACTTGGTTCCTTCCGGCAGGGGCTAGGCCCTGGTACCTCTTCGTGGGGACTGGACCCTGGATCCTGTTGATAGAGGTTGAATTCTGGAGCCTCCTAGCAGAGATTGGTCTTTGGAGCAGAGTTAGGATCCTTGGTCCTTCTTAAGTAAGGGTCCGGAAATCAAGGCCCCTTCGGAGGCTGGAGAAATCTGTAGCCTTGGATATTTTTTCCCAACAGTTTGCCCCTTATTCCTTGATTCATTCGTAGGAATCAAGGGATAACGTGTGATCTTGGACCTTGGTATCATTTCTTCAAGCAGGAGAAGGGCTGAAGTCTAGGCAAAATGTGGAATCACCTTGGGCCCATCATTCGCAGGGTTAAAGAGGGTGTTTCGTTCTGAAGACACCGAACCTTCGAACCTTTGGGCAGAAGCGACCAATGACGAGATGGGCTTTTTAGGGGAAGCCCACTATCGGTTCAGCTTCTCCGTTTGGGGCTCATTCGTGCGCGTGACGAGATGATCGAGGCGCATGTTTATCAAACTAGGGCTCCTCTTGATATGATCGAACCCTCCCTTCATTTTATCTTCATTTCTTCCATAAATCACTCGTCTTTCTCGGCGGCTCCTTTCTCCGAAGAAATTTTCAGCAGGTAGCCGTCTTTCCTCTCTCTACCTTCTTTGTTTTAGGGCCGATTAGATAGAAATGTCAGGGGAATCCCCTAGCAAAACCCTAGAGCCTTCTCCTGTTGATAGGTCTTGAACCTCTTCTTCTCATTCTCCCATTGTAGACACTAGAGATTCTTGGATCGTCGAGATCGACGACGCCTCCGTTGAAGGCGGAGACGGGGGATCTTCGTCGTTAGGTCCGACTTCTTCGGTGACGGAGGACGACGTCAGGGCTTGGAGGAAGAAGTACGAACTTCCTCAAGACCTGGTTATTCGAGTCCCTGATTCGTCGGAGCGGATCTCTGATTTCCAGGTGGATGAGGTTCCGATCTATGAAGCCTACTTCGAATCCGGATTTCGTGATCGGGTTCCTTCGTTGATCGCCAAGCTGTCGGATTTTTTTGACATTTCTCCCGGCCAACTGACTCCTTCGGCTTGGAGAACGTTAATCGCCATTCAGAATCTTGGAGAGCTGTAGGGTATGATGATAGGATTGAACGAAGTCCTCTATTCGTACTGCATCATAACCCTATCTTTGTCAAAGGGGAAGTACTATCTTCGCCCTCGTGGCAAGAATACTTTGGTCTTGGAGATTGAGAAGAAGGTAAGGAAGCGCCATCCAGTTTTCAGTGGCAAATGGGAAGAGAGATTTGTCTTCGCGGCTCTTCCTGGCTTTGCTACGGTCTGGCATGTAGCGGGTAGGTTGTCTTAATATTAGTTTGAACCCGATTTTGATGTTTACTCGTTTGTCTTGTCGTTTACAGACGTGTCGTTCCCGTCAACACCAAAAGGGAAGGAAGTGGCTGAAAAGGTGTACAGACTTCCAGCGGAGCGTCGTCAGATCACATTCCTTGTTAATCGAGAGGCTCACAATCGCTGCAGTATTTGGGCTGAGCTCATCGTATCTCCTTTTGTCTCTATTGTCTAATTACCGATTTTGCAAATTTTCTTTGTAGGTAACATGTCTGGACCTTCGGGAGACGGCTCTATGGATGCATTTAAGAAGGCTGTGGAAAACCTTTTAGCGAAGAAGCCTCCCATGGAAGTTGTCGCTTCAGGGGATGATGACGTTCATATCACAGGGAGCCTCAAGCGCAAAGGATCTAGCACTCCGGTTCCCACTATTTCCAAGAGGAGGACTCGTTCTTCAACCCCTACGATCTCTGGCGTTGACCTGAAGCCGGTGTTAGATGATATTTCTACCAAGGTTTTCCCGGGGAGTGCGTGCTATCTTCCTGCCGACGACCTTACCAAAGCCATCAATTCTGTCCAACTTGACCTCCTTCAGGTATATCGACGCATCTCCTTTATTATTTTGGCTCCGTGGCGTGCTGTAATGATTGTGGTTTTGTGCTTTCTGCCGCTTATGTCTCAAGTTCATCACCTCAAGGATATGGTGAATGAAGACACCTCTAAGGAAATTCAGGCTCTGAAAGCTCAGCTCCGCGAGGAAAAAGACAAAGGTCTGGCGCAGGGGAAGGAACTCAAATCCCTCCAGCTCAGGCTGAAGAAGTTGAGGGAGTTGGAGGCGAATGCTGCCACTCAACATGTCGTGCTGACGTCTAAGCTGGATGCGGTGAGGGGAGAGCTGGAGGAGCTGAAGAATGAGAAGACTCTCTTCGAGGATGAGAGGACAATGGCGGTGAGTGGGGCCAAGATAACGACTCGCTGGGAAGTGATGAGGGACTGGCTGAAGGGACAGACCGATAAGTGGGATCTAACGGTGGAGTTTGAGCGTTATAAGCTGGTGAAGGAGTCTGAGGCTAAGCTTCGTGGGTTGCCTCCTCCTTTGTATGATGATGAACCGCTTATCCCCGTGAAGGAAACTGCTGAGATGGATCCTCCTGCTCCCGTGGATGATCCAGCTGCTGCCCCTGAAGCCTGAACTTTCTCTTCTCGATTTCTTTGTTGAACTTCTGAGCCTGATGGGCTTTTGTTGCATTTTCGCCCTTCGGAGCTTTATATTCACACTTGGACCTTTGTGCCTTTTTGTTTTATTTTGTTAAGACTTATGGTCATTCGAGGTCTTTTATCTATTCTCCTTATGCATCTGTTTCGTTTCTCATAGACATCATTCGGAGCTTGATCTTGATTTTTGTTTTGGGTTATGGTCCGAAGGCCGACCATAACCCTTGTGGGGAGTCATCGTCTAGGACCTGAGTCTTGTCAATGATTAGATCGAGGACCTGAAAATATTAAAGCATTAGATCTTGTAATCCAGTCTGTAAAACATGAGTTTTAATTTTAGGGATGTAAGATCGTTGCTGGGAACTAGTGAGTTCCAGCCTAGTTCGAACCCTTAGATTCTCGGACCCTCGAACTTGGAAGTTCTTAGGATCTAGAACCCTTAGGTTCCTTACCTAGGGCCCTGAGGCCTTATTTTGAACCCGGGGGTTTTGCCCATTGAACCCTGAGGTTTTGATTAGCCTGTGGGTCTTGGAGCCATGGTTTAAGGGATATTCCGGACCTGGAGTCTAATACCTTAGGATTCTAAGATCTTTGGTAATTTTTCGAAGTCGGTATCAGGGCTTTTTAAGTCTTTGATCCTGAGGGTCTTTCGGACTCGAAGGTCTCTGATTCTTTTAGGTGATCTTTACGAATCCGAAGATTCCTTAAAGGCCTATTGGTTTCGATGGACCCGAAGGTTCCAAGGAACCTAGAATCATTTTGGACCCGGAGGCTTTGGACCGTGATGGCAATATCGGGTCTTGAGAGATCCGAGATCCTGAGGTCGTTATGAGCCTTGAGGTTCTTGACCCGGATGTTGCGGAACATTGAGGTTCTTTGGACCCTGAGGTCTTTGGACCCAAAGATCTTTGGACCCGAAGGTCTTTGGACCCAAAGATCTTTGGACCCGAAGGTCTTTGAACCCGAAGATCTTTGGACCCGAAGGTCTTTGGACCCGGAGGTCTTTGGACCCGGAGGTCTTTGGACCCGGAGGTCTTTGGACCCGAAGGTCTTTGGACCCGGAGGTCTTTGGACCCGGAGGTCTTTGGACCCGGAGGTCTTTGGACCCGGAGGTCTTTGGACCCGGAGGTCTTTGGACCCGGAGGTCTTTGGACCCGGAGGTCTTTGGACTCGGAGGTCTTTGGACCCGGAGGTCTTTGGACCCGGAGGTCTTTGGCCCCGGAGGTCTTTGGCCCCGGAGGTCTTTGGACCCGGAGGTCTTTGGACCCGGAGGTCTTTGGACCCGGAGGTCTTTGGACCAAGAGGTCTTTGGACCCGGAGGTCTTTGGACCCGGAGGTCTTTGGACCCGGAGGTCTTTGGACCCGGAGGTCTTTGGACCCGGAGGTCTTTGGACCCGGAGGTCTTTGGACCCGGAGGTCTTTGGACCCGGAGGTCTTTGGACCCGGAGGTCTTTGGACCCGGAGGTCTTTGGACCCGGAGGTCTTTGGACCCGGAGGTCTTTGGACCCGGAGGTCTTTGGACCCGGAGGTCTTTGGACCCGGAGGTCTTTGGACCCGGAGGTCTTTGGACCCGGAGGTCTTTGGACCCGGAGGTCTTTGGACCCGGAGGTCTTTGGACCCGGAGGTCTTTGGACCCGGAGGTCTTTGGACCCGGAGGTCTTTGGACCCGGAGGTCTTTGGACCCGGAGGTCTTTGGACCCGGAGGTCTTTGGACCCGGAGGTCTTTGGACCCGGAGGTCTTTGGACCCGGAGGTCTTTGGACCCGGAGGTCTTTGGACCCGGAGGTCTTTGGACCCGGAGGTCTTTGGACCCGGAGGTCTTTGGACCCGGAGGTCTTTGGACCCGGAGGTCTTTGGACCCGGAGGTCTTTGGACCCGGAGGTCTTTGGACCCGGAGGTCTTTGGACCCGGAGGTCTTTGGACCCGGAGGTCTTTGGACCCGGAGGTCTTTGGACCCGGAGGTCTTTGGACCCGGAGGTCTTTGGACCCGGAGGTCTTTGGACCCGGAGGTCTTTGGACCCGGAGGTCTTTGGACCCGGAGGTCTTTGGACCCGGAGGTCTTTGGACCCGGAGGTCTTTGGACCCGGAGGTCTTTGGACCCGGAGGTCTTTGGACCCGGAGGTCTTTGGACCCGGAGGTCTTTGGACCCGGAGGTCTTTGGACCCGGAGGTCTTTGGACCCGGAGGTCTTTGGACCCGGAGGTCTTTGGACCCGGAGGTCTTTGGACCCGAAGGTCTTTGGACCCGAAGGTCTTTGGACCCGAAGGTCTTTGGACCCGAAGGTCTTTGGACCCGAAGGTCTTTGGACCCGAAGGTCTTTGGACCCGAAGGTCTTTGGACCCGAAGGTCTTTGGACCCGAAGGTCTTTGGACCCGAAGGTCTTTGGACCCGAAGGTCTTTGGACCCGAAGGTCTTTGGACCCGAAGGTCTTTGGACCCGAAGGTCTTTGGACCCGAAGGTCTTTGGACCCGAAGGTCTTTGGACCCGAAGGTCTTTGGACCCGAAGGTCTTTGGACCCGAAGGTCTTTGGACCCGAAGGTCTTTGGACCCGAAGGTCTTTGGACCCGAAGGTCTTTGGACCCGAAGGTCTTTGGACCCGAAGGTCTTTGGACCCGAAGGTCTTTGGACCCGAAGGTCTTTGGACCCGAAGGTCTTTGGACCCGAAGGTCTTTGGACCCGAAGGTCTTTGGACCCGAAGGTCTTTGGACCCGAAGGTCTTTGGACCCGAAGGTCTTTGGACCCGAAGGTCTTTGGACCCGAAGGTCTTTGGACCCGAAGGTCTTTGGACCCGAAGGTCTTTGGACCCGAAGGTCATTGGACCCGAAGGTCATTGGACCCGAAGGTCTTTGGACCCGAAGGTCATTGGACCCGAAGGTCTTTGGACCCGAAGGTCATTGGACCCGAAGGTCTTTGGACCCGAAGGTCTTTGGACCCGAAGGTCTTTGGACCCGAAGGTCTTTGGACCCGAAGGTCTTTGGACCCGAAGGTCTTTGGACCCGAAGGTCTTTGGACCCGAAGGTCTTTGGACCCGAAGGTCTTTGGACCCGAAGGTCTTTGGACCCGAAGGTCTTTGGACCCGAAGGTCTTTGGACCCGAAGGTCTTTGGACCCGAAGGTCTTTGGACCCGAAGGTCTTGGACTTTTTATGCTTTTGGGAAGTCTTTTTGATCGCTCTCTGCTGCCCGGAGGCGCGCCACTCTCGATCTAAATTGAGAAGTCGCACTGTGCTACCCGTGGGCATAGGCCATTCTCGAAAATCTCAATGCTGCACTCTACCTTCCTGCAGAAAGGTCACTCTCAGACTTACTGTGGTCTGGGGTGGGCCCCCCGCAAGACGACTTCAACCTAGACACACTACCTTCCACATATGGATAGGTATTAAATTGTTTATGCTTAACCGGTTATTTGCACTTTGCTCCCTGCATATCAGCCGCCAGAATCTGATTACAGTACTTGGCCGTGTACGTTATGCCCCCTGCGTGTGTTTAGCTCATAGCGTTTTTAAGGAGGGTTTGGGTAGCATTTAGTATGTGGTCCCCGCATAACTCTTGGCTATAGGCCTTTACGTAGGGCCCTGTTGTGCAGACATCGGTACAAGGCAGATCAGACCCTTTCCATATTTGTCTGCACCTATGGTGAGTAGCCTCACCAGCTAGGGGGCTAGCTAAGATCTGAGGTCCCTAAGGTCCTGATCCAGCTAATTTGCCCCTTTAAGTATATTGGTATTCCTTTAACTCCTTTTAGTCGAAACCAAATGTATTTTATAAGCCTAGTCCGAAGACGTTCTCGTTATACATAGGAGTAGGAAAACCAAAATACTTAAATATATAGTATAATAGTATATATATAAAGCTTAATCCGAAGATCTTGCTTTTAGAAATGGTAGAATTAGAGGTGCAAGGCGTTCCAGCAGTTGGGTTGAACCTTGCCTTTGCTGTCTTGCAGCTTATAGGCTCCTGCCCCTTGCACCCCTATTACCTGATATGGCCCCTCCCATCTGGGGGCGAGTTTTCCGGCTGATTTGTCTCTCGTATGGTTGCAGACTCGCCTTAGGACCCAGTCTCCTTCTTGGAAGGTTCTGGATCTCACCTTCTTGTTGTAACTCTTGGCTACTTTTATTTTGTATGATGCGTTCCTTAGGCGGGCTGCTTCCTTTTTCTCATCTAGTAGGTCTAGGCTTAGGTACATCAGCTCGTCATTCTCTTTTGGAGTTAGGATGTTGGAGATCGTGGTCTTGACGTTCACCTCGGTAGGTATTGCTGATTCGTTACCGTAGACGAGTGAGAAGGGGGGTTCTTGGGTAGCTGTCTTCGGAGTTGTCCGATAGGCCCAGAGAACTCCATGTAACTCTTCTGCCCATTGTTATGATATTTTTGTGCAGGGTCGTTTTAGTACTACGGAACACTGAAAGACTAATAGATTTCGAGTATTTGTATGTGTTTAGAGAAGAAGAACTGAGGCAAAGAGATGTATTATTGAGTGATTTTGGGATTACAACGTATTAGGTGTATAAACCCTAGTTCTATCGCCTAACTCTCTAATCTCTAAGCCCCAAAGTGTCGATCCTTTGTTCTAGGGTTTGGGTTCCCCTTTTATAGGTGATGTAAGTCGGTCAATCTTGGACGGCCTCCGTAATATTCACGAATATATTACTTTCCCCTCGTTTTGGGAAACTTCCATATTCATGCGGAGGATCGGATCCTTGGTCCTTGCAGCAGGGGCTAGGCCTTGGTTCCTCGATAGAGGGACTGGACCCTGGATACCATTAAGTGGAGATCGGATCCTGATACCTCCTGGTGGAGATTGGTTCTTTGAGTAGAGGAGGGACCCTGGGTCCTCTCCAAACGAGGGCCCGGAAGTCAAGGCCCCTTCGGAGGCTGGAGAAACCTTTAGCCTTGGATATTTTTCTCCAACAGTTTGCCCTTTATTCCTTGATTGCTTCGTAGGAATCAAGGGATAATATGTAGTCTTGGATGTTGGTACCGTTTCTTCACGCAGGAGAAGGGTTTGGCGTCTAGGCGAAATGTGGAGTCATTTTGGGGTATGATCACTTGGTCGGAATGGGCCTCAAAGAAAATAAGGATTGCAGCCCGGTCGTGATGGTGCTAGGTCGGCGGAATATTTCAGAGATAATTTTGGAAATTTGCCAAGACTTGTGATTAGCTTCCGAATTCTTTTGCCTTTTCCCTTTTCTTCTTTCCCTTTATGCGCCAAAAAATGGAAAGTCGTTCCATGTATATATTTGGATGCTTCGATGCCTTTAGACGACACGAATTTAGGTCTTCCCCTATCCTCCTTATCGGAAGCACATGTCGAACGCTCCGTCTTTCGTGAAATCGTTCCCTACCCCCGGTGTTGGCGGACGTATCAGGCCCCGTCGTTTGTTTGGTGATCCCTTCGATTCCCCAGTTCTAACGCTTAGCGTGGTTTCAGGAACAGATGATGAAAGGGTTCCCATGGCCCCTGCTCGCCCTCGTCGCTTTTGCGCCTTCGACGCTCCGAATGAAGACGAAGATGGCCCGAGGTCCGATATAAAGGAAGGTGATCTGATGGAGATCCGCTGTAGATATTCCTTGCCCGTTACGATGGGGATCAGGTGTGCGGGAGAGTTCGAACGAGCTCCCGATGGAGGAAGGGGCGAGATAGCAATCTTTGAGGCTTATTTGGAAGCTGGCTTTAGAGGAGGGATGCCTTCTTTGATCGCGGAAGTGGCGTCATACTTTGGATGTTCCCCTTCACAATTTACGCCTGCTACGTGGCGTACTCTGATGGCTATCCAAGTGTTAGGAGAACTCCATAGTATTCCTTTTGGATTGTCTGAAGTCCTGTATTCTTACTCCTTTGTTCCCTTGTCGAGTAAGAAAGGCTTCTACCAAATATGGTCTCGGGATGGTGAACCTTTGGTGGATGAACCCCCTCGGGGCATTCGTGGTAGCTTTCCTTCGAATGATTCCTGGGATAGGAGATATGTGTTTATGAAGGTCGAAGGTGTTCCCAGCTATCCTTGCTTCTGGCGTTCAGTGGGTAAGTTGCTTCTATTTTCCCAGACACGAGTATTGTGCTTGCCGAATTACTTTGGTTTTTTTTTTTTTGCAGAGGTGGCCCGACCGATTGTCCAAGCTGGTGAGACTTTGGCGAAGTTGGCGCGAGGAATTCCTAGGCGCTTTCGCTGGATTCTGTTTTTGATGCATCCGATATCGCTGCGTCATAGTCGTATTTGGGGTAATGGAATTTCTCTTACTTTTCTTCTGCCCTAGCCGTAGCTTGATGGGGTCTTGGTTTTTCAGGTGGGATCCATACGACTTCGATATTGTCAGTGTACGAAGAGTATTGTAGAGCCAGGCCTCAAAGGAGAAGATCTCGCAATTCGTTTCTTCCTGTCCCTTCGGTGATGGCTTCTTTGGCTCCGAGGGATGCTAGTAGGAATTGATTCCCTAGCTTAGGTCGGCGTGTCCCTCCACATGAAGAGATTCTCTTTCTCCGGAGGCAGCTTCGGGAAGTGATCTCCCACCAGGCTCTTATCGTGCAGAGGGCTCGGGAATATGCTCGTCGGGATCTCATTAGAGAGTGGTCGATGAGGAGTGCTGGCCAACAAGAGCTGTTTGGGGGATCCGGCCGATGGGGACCTGTTGGAGGTCCGATCCGGAATTCGGGAAGCGGTGATGGTGGGCTTGGCGCTTTCCCTTCTTTTCGCCGGGAGCCGAATCTTTGAATATTTCTTCAATGCTTTTCTTGCTTTATGTTGTCGTCTTTCTCTTTGGATTTTTTAGTAGCCTTCTTCCCTCCGAAGAAGAACTCTTAATAATATCTATTGGTTTTTTCTTTTACTCCATCTTTTCTTTCTTCGAACCTTGTACACCTTCCTGAGTAGAGGTGTTTATGGTTTTTTTTAGCCGTAGTTGCTTGATTAGATGACTTCTAGGGGATGTCGATTTTGTGGAGAATCGTTGTCCAGGATCGGAGTATCGCCTGATGACTGGATCGAAGATCCTTAGGTTTTTAGCCCCTCGAACTCGGAAGCCCTTGGGATCTAATTCCCTTAGATTCCTTATTTGGGCCCTGAGGCCTTGCTTTGAACCTGGGAGTTTTACCCATTCAACTTGAAGGATTAGGAGCCTTTAAGTTCTCTGGACCCTTAGGTCTTAGGAACCTTGAGGTTCTTCGGGCCATGGGGTCTTGGGAACCTTGAGGTTCTCTGGACCATTAGGTCTTGGGAACCTTGAGGTTCTCTGGACCTTTAGGTCTTGGGAACCTTGAGCTTCTTCGTACCCTTAGGTCTTGGGAACCTTGAGGTTCTTCGGACCCTTAGGTCTTGGGAACCTTGAGGTTCTCTGGACCTTTAGGTCTTCGGAACCTTGAGGTTCTTCGGACCCTTAGGTCTTTGGGAACCTTGAGGTTCTTCGGACCCTTAGGTCTTTGGGAACCTTGAGGCTCTTCGGACCCTTAGGTCTTAGGAACCTTGAGGTTCTTTGGACCCATAGGTCTTGAGAACCTTGAGGTTCTTTGTGTTGGACCCGAATATGACCCTCAGGTGAGGTCACGATAAAATATAAGCTGCCAAGTGGGCCGCGTAAAGCCCATCACATTAGTACGAGCTGGAAGCTGAATTGAAGACTGAACCTGGAAGTCGTCATAATAGAGGTCACGTTATAACGGGAGCTGATACTTCGGAGACTCGGTCAAGAGGAACCTGGAGCAAGTACGTAACTGAAGCCGTGTACTTCGGAGATCAGTTAAGGAGCTATCGACGAGACCTGGACTATATAAAGACAGAGAAGATCCAAAATAGGGATCCATCTCCATAGATACAACAACTATCAGATTAGATTAAATACATTACGCACTCTCCTTGTAATCATCATAAACACCTTTTGTAACACTCTTTGATCATCAATACAAACGTATTCATTCGTTAAGCTTACTTACGGGATTCAGCCCACGATTCATTATCTCTCAACCTAACCTAAATCTAAGAAGTGAAACCTTGTCTCTCACACTTTGGACCCTTAGGTCTTTGGACCCGAAGGTCTTTGGACCCGAAGGTCTCTGGTCTCGAAGGTCTCTGGACCTGAAGGTCTCTGGACCCGAAGGTCTCTGGACCCGAAGGTCTCTGGACCCGAAGGTCTCTGGACCCGAAGGTCTCTGGACCCGAAGGTCTCTGGACCCGAAGGTCTCTGGACCCGAAGGTCTCTGGACCCGAAGGTCTCTGGACCCGAAGGTCTCTGGACCAGCTCCTGCGTTTGTCCCACCAGTCATCAGCACCATGGGGAGCAACGTAGCGACGACGAGCTCCGCGCCCGATCGAAACACCGCTGGGAGCACTCGATTGCCTCCACCGCTACCTCCTTCGGGGTCTGGAGCAGGAACCAACATTCCGTCCGGGGGCAGAACATCAGCTCCGGTGTTCCAAACTAGGGTTTCAACCCCAAATGCCGACGGATTTCAAAGAACGGATGTTGATCCTGCAGCTCTTCGCACTAATCTCGCTCGGAACCTGAGGACGAACGAACGATCCGTTTCGCCAGCTAACTGGGAAAATGATCAAATCAGGTTCCGCCAGGAACCTACACACCGAACACTTGAGAACGATCCAAATGTCGTTCCCTTCGAGGGACCTGACGCGATTCGCAGATACATGGAGCGAACCCACGCAGCTCTCCAGAAACTGGGAGCTCAGGTTCACAAAGCAACGAGCTCAGCTCCCGAAATCGAGAGCCTAATCGAAGAGACTCGTGGAACTCCATTTACCGATAGAATCGCTAACTCTTACATAAGAGATACTCGAAAAATCAAGATCCCTGAGTACGATGGAAACACAGACCCAAAGGCTTATTTAAGAGCCTTCCAGCTAGCGATCGTAAAAGCTCACTTCACGAAGGAAGAATGCGATGCAGGATATTGCAGAACATTTGCTGAGAACCTGACTGGAACAGCTCTAGAGTGGTTCTCTAGTCTAGAACCAAACTCTATAGACAGCTTCGATCAGCTAGCTAACGCCTTTATGAAACAATATTCAACCCACATCATGAAGCAAGCCTCCGAAGCTGACCTCTGGAAGATCAGACAAGGACTGGGAGACTCATTGCGAGTCTACATCGAAAAATTCAGGGCAGTAAGAACCAAACTCTCGAACCCTAACGATCACGTAGCTATCGAAGCCCTCAGGAGAGGTCTCTGGTACAAATCAGGCCTCTTCTCGGAGCTGACGCTAAATCCTCCTCCAACTATCGACGACGCCCTCCACAGGGCCTCTAGATACATTACCTTGGAAGAAGAAACTGCGGCGTTAGATAAACTCCACAGAAAATCCCAGAATCACCCGAAAGGCGAAACCTCCGACGGGAAGGGACCTCATAAAAGAGGAAGCTCCCGAAATAACCAGACTCAGGGAGAGCACTCCTATGTAATCGAGGATGACAAGGAAGAAAAACCTGTCGCCGCAACAGGCAAAGCCCCCTGGTTCAAAGGCTATGACGAGAGCAAACATTGCTCTTATCATGATCGGAAAGGACATTCAACCGAAGAGTGTTGGGACCTCCAACGACAACTGGCTGCTAAATTTGCAGCCGGAGAAATAAAAGATGTGGACCTCAAAAAACCACAGCCTTATCAAAAGAGAGGTCCCCGTGACGACTCCCCGAAACGCGAAAGGTCACCTGAAAAGGAAACAGATTCGCCACCTCCCGCTCCCAAGAAGAGAGTCGAAATGATCCTTGGGAAATTCCCCCAAGGAAAAAGCCTTCAAATTGAAGCTCTCTTTAATAAAACACCTCCCCAATCGAGCCCCGACTCAAGGGTCGATTACATCCTTGGAGGGTCCGATTCATGTCAAGACTCTGTTAACTCTATTAAAAGTCACGTACGGAAAGCTGTGTCCAATACTCAGTCTAAACCGACCAAACCCGAGTCTAACACTAAAATCTCTTTTTGGGAAAGTGAGACATCAAACCTTGACAGACCTCACGACGATGCCCTCGTCGTAACGTTAAATATAGCAGGGTACGAGGTACCTAAGCTCATGATCGACACCGGAAGCTCTGTCGATCTCATTTTCTACAACACATTAAAGGGAATGGAAATAGATGATTACGAAATTGTCGACCAGAAATCCAACCTTGTGGGCTTCTCAGGAGAAACAGCTACCTCACTGGGAACCATCAAGCTCCCAGTCATAGCTGGCGGAGTCATGAAAATGACCAACTTCATAGTTGTCGACAAACCGTCTCCCTTCCACGCAATCCTTGGAAGACCGTGGATTCATAAGATGAAAGCAGTAGCTTCAACTTATCACCAATGCGTGAAATTTCCAGCAACCGATGGGATAGTTACCGTACATGGTAGCCAAAAGATTTCAAGGATCTGTTACCTGGGAGGGTTCGAGATCATAAAAGATTCCCCCCAATAGCAATTACAGGTCCAGGAGAGTCGCGAAATGCAACAGAATATCCGAGGTCCTCCCAAGAACCTCATCGAAAAAGTAAGCATCGACGACTCGAACCCTGAAAAACAAGTAAGCATCGGATCTGAGCTGCCTCCCGAAACTAAAAAGGAGCTCATCGAATTCCTGAAACAAAATGTCAAAACCTTCGCATGGGCCACCAGTGACATGAAGGGCATAAACCCCAGCGTCACCACACATAAGCTCAATGTAGATCCCACCTTCAAACCGATCAAACAGAAGCGTCGTAAGCTAGGTCTTGAAAAAGCCCAAGCCGTTAACGACGAGGTTGATCGACTAACAAAGGCCGGATCAATCCGAGAAGTTCAATACCCCGATTGGCTAGCCAACCCAGTGGTAGTAAAAAAGAAAAATGGGAAATGGAGAATCTGCGTAGACTTCACCGACCTAAACAAGGCCTGTCCTAAAGACACCTTCCCGTTACCTCACATCGATCGCTTAGTCGAAGCAACGGCTGGTCACCAGCTCCTGTCCTTTATGGATGCCTTTTCTGGATATAACCAGATTATGATGGAGCCTGAGGATCAAGAGAAAACCGCGTTCATAACCGAACGAGGAACCTATTGTTATAAGGTTATGCCATTTGGCTTGAAAAACGCGGGAGCTACCTATCAGAGGTTAGTAAATAAAATGTTTGCTGGACAACTTGGAAAAACCATGGAAGTCTACATCGACGACATGTTAGTCAAATCTTCGATGGGAGAGGACCATATTTCCCATCTAAGGGAATGCTTCGACATCCTCAACAAATATGACATGAAGCTAAACCCAGCTAAATGTACCTTCGGAGTACCCTCCGGCGAATTTCTAGGTTACCTCGTAACCGAAAGAGGCATCGAAGCCAACCCAAAACAAATAGCGACATTCCTAGAAATGCCGTCACCTAGAACGACCAGAGAGGTACAAAGATTGACTGGACGGATCGCAGCACTAAATAGATTCATCTCCAGGTCCACTGACAAGTGCCTCCCATTCTACAAACTCCTGAAAAATAATAAGAAGTTCCTATGGGACGAAAAATGTGAAGAAGCCTTCAAACAGCTGAAAGCATACCTCTCGGAACCTCCGATACTGTCAAAACCTGTAACTGGAGAACCACTGTACCTGTACCTGGCCGTATCGGCAGCCGCAGTTAGTGGGGTGCTAGTACGGGAAGAGCAAAACGAACAAAGGCCTGTCTATTACACTAGTAGAAGCCTAATAGACGCCGAAACGAGATACCCTACCATGGAAAAACTAGCCCTAGCAGTCGTAACAGCTGCTAGGAAGCTACGACCATATTTCCAATCACACTCAATCATCGTAATGACCTCACATCCATTACGAACGATTTTGCATAGTCCTAGCCAATCCGGACGACTAGCTAAATGGGCTATCGAACTCAGCGAATACGATATCGAATACAGACCTCGAGCAGCTGCAAAAGCTCAGGTCCTTGCCGATTTCGTTATCGAGCTCACGTCCGAACATTTAGACCAAGAGATAGAGGTCCCAAAATGGAGCCTATACGTGGACGGAGCCTCGTCAAAACAAGGCTCTGGCGTCGGTCTAAGATTAATCTCCTCAGCTGGGGAAACCATCGAACAATCCTATAGACTCGGATTTAACGCCTCCAACAACGAAGCTGAATATGAAGCATTAATCGCCGGCTTAAAATTAGCCCTTAGCCTCGGAATCCGAGAGCTGAGCGCCTACTGTGACTCTCAGCTAGTAGCTAGCCAGTTTCACGGAGAATACGAAACAAGAGATGAAAGGATGGGGGCATACCTCGAAGTAGTCTTAAGCCTGACAAAACAGTTCAATAAGTTCGAGCTAACGAGAATCCCACGAGGAGAGAACTCTTCAGCAGACGCGCTCGCTGCGCTAGCCTCCACGTCCGACCCCCTCGTAAAACGAATTATACCCGTGGAAGGAATCGAAAAACCGAGTATCGACATAGCTACCAAAGCTGAATTAGATAACATGTCAAAAGCAAAAGTCGAGGATAACAGCCTTCCTACGGAAGCTACCCAAATCTTCACGACATTTTGGTTCCCTAAAACCAGAGCACGCAGCTTCAGAAAACACTCATTTAACAATACAACCAAAAACTTAGAGGACCACAACCAAAGTGAGGGCATTCACCGAAGTTCGGACTCTCCTGAGCCTAACTTAACGAATACCCCCGGGGGCACCACCGAAACCTCGAAACCACTCGTCCTCAAGGTACAAACAAGAAGCCGCGCAGCTCGCAAAAACACAACACAAACCACCGGGGACAACGAAGGAATTGGAGATATTCTTCAGAACTCAGACCCCTTGGAGCCTGTTCCAACGAATACCCCCGGGGGCACCACTACACCAGGTCCCGAACAGGAACCTCCATCCTCTCTTCACAACAAAGTTGTAGGAAGAGAAGACTGGAGGATACCGATCATGGATTACATCCTCGAGGGAAAAATCCCACCCAATAAATGGGAGGCTCGAAAACTCAAAGCCTTAGCAGCAAGATATTGCATAATCGAGTCAGCCCTCCACAAACGAAGTGTCTCCGGACCTTACCTAAAGTGCGTTCATGGTCTAGTAGCTATGAAACTCATGAAGGAAATGCACGACGGTTCCTGCGGTAATCATTCCGGGGGCAGAGCTCTAGCTATCCGAATTAAAAGGCAAGGTTACTTCTGGCCTACTATTATCGCGGACTGCGAGGTCTACTCCTCATCATGCGACAAATGCCAAAGGCATGCACCGATCATACACCAACCAGCGGAGAAGGTATCCAACATATCAGCTCCCTAGCCGTTCATGAGGTGGTCTATGGATATCGTAGGTCCATTCGTACCGTCAGGCAAAGGAAAGAAATTACTGAACCTCCTGGTCCTAACCGACTATTTCACGAAATGGATCGAAGCTGAAGCTTTTCAACAAATAAACAGATTTGAGGTCGAAGGATTTGTTTGGAAGAACATTGTATGTAGGCACGGTGTCCCATACGAAATCATAACCGACAACGGAGGACAATTCATATCCCACGATTTCAAAAAATTCTGTGATAAGTGGAACATCCGTCTCACATTTTCAACACCTCGGCGACCTCAAGGTAACGGCCAGGCGGAGGCTGCTAACAAGTCGATCTTAGCCAACCTCAAGAAACGCCTAGGAGCTCAGAAAGAACTCTGGTCAGAAAAACTACCCGAAGTACTATGGGCTTGCAGAACCACCCCACGAAAAGCTATGGAGGAAACTCCTTTCTCCTTAGCCTACGGGATGGAAGCTGTCGTCCCAGCAGAAACTACCGCAGGCAGCCTCCGACGGGAGCTCTGCACCTCGAACCCCGCAGCTAACAACCAGCTCCTGATGGATAGCCTCGACTTAATCGAGGAAAGACGAGACCAAGCCTTGCTTCGCATCCAAAATTACCAGCAAGCAATGGCTCGGCACTATAACTCCAAAGTAAGGCCCCGACAGTTCGCTGTAGGAGACCTGGTGTGATAACCCGCCCTTTAGGATAAAAATGGTCGAGGAAGTCAAGGTCGGGATATGGAACCAAGCTTTTGGGAGATTATATATTTGGAGGAATGTTAAGTTTTGATCACACAAAACTTAGCATGGTTCGCAGAAGACAGAAGATTGGTCGAGCATCAACATGATGATCAAACCGTAGGCGGTACGGGCCAACCGAGAAGTTCGAAGTAAGATATGGTCGAAGAATGGATCGTGAGTGAACCATGAGACGACGTAAGCTGCTCTACCTTTCCTAGAAGAGTCTTAGATTGATCAGACGAAGATTTTAGAAGAATCACATTTTTGGAAGCACGACGGTTTATAAGCTCGACGTTTCAGAAACCCGACGTTTCTTAGCGACGAAGTTTTCCCCGAAACTTCACATCTAGCATCAGAATATTATTTCAGAGATATTATAAGTTCGAAGCAGGACGGGAGTAAGCACGACGGGAGTAAGCACGACGGGAGCAAGCACGACGGGAAAACCCGAAGTTGGACAAAAACCCTAATTTTGGTTTTACGAAATTTCTGGAGGAAGCCGGAGGCTCGGGAAATATTTTTAGAGGATCTCAGTATTTATCTGGATTCAGAGAATCAGAACGGGAGCGGAAAAAAATATTCGGGATTGATCGCGGGACGAAAATTCATCAGAAAGACCGAAATCGCGCAAATCGACCGAGAAGCTCGAGGTGGCTCGATCTAAGGGATAAGAACGTGGTGTCAACCTTACAACCAGCTGAGTGTCAAGGGAAGCATGAGGTGCAGACGTGCATGGAAGGAGAACATGCAGCTTGACATGTAGAAGCACGAAGTGTCGCGATATCTGCAACGGAAGCATGTTGATCGACATGTGTGCGATGTGGTGTCGATCTGCATGAGACTAAGCTTTGCATCAGACAAGTGGAGGACGTGGTGTCTTCATTCAAGCCATCATGTACATGCTGAGTGACATGTGGAGCACGAGGTGCCGCGATGCATGCGTCCGGAGCCATGCGGAGCGACACACGGGCTGCCACCAATCTGAATCTGATTCGCTGCTGTATACTATATAAAGACCACGACCCCTTCAGTTTCATTCATCATTCACACACCAAAATCACACCAGAACGTGGTTAGAGAGGGAGAGAGAAAGTAGAAAAAAGAAGTAAGAGGTTCCGATCTTTTTCGAGGGTTTTAGAGAGTTTTCGAGATCAGTTTCTCTACTGATTTTGAATGAGTGTCTGGGGAAGGTTCTGCCCATATCATTTTGTCCAAGGGAGTTATTTTCTTTCATGATCAAGTGGAGGTGCTGTCCAAGATCAGTTTAGTTCCACGGGTTCAGATCAGTCGAAGTTCTGAAGTACCGAAAGTCCGAAGAACTGTCCTGAAGCTAGAGGAGGTTCTGCTCAAGTTGAGTTCAGTCCAGACCAGTATCAGGGGAGGTTCTGTCCAAGTCAAGATCAGTCCAGTCCAGTCCATTCAAGTCGTCCATTGGGTTTTGGCTAAGTCCTCTCCGATCAACAAGCTGCTTATCGGCAAAGAACACTGTGAGTTGGTTTTGTTTGAGTTCCACTTGGAACTTAGGATAGATCGAGTCTGCATATAGATTATAGATTAGAATGATCACGCTATTGCATGGTAGAGTCCTTAGGGTTATTTTGTTTATGAATTGGACTCAGCTTAGCGAGGGCTAAGTTGAGATAGAACGAAATTAAGACTGAGTTAATAACCTGATTAGGACTAGGGCTAGGATGCATCATGTTTTCTATTCTTGTGTGTTGATTTGATTGAGTGCAGGTTCCTGTTATCTTTAAGGATAGTTTATCAGCAGGAGGCTGAACTATTTGGGTAACAGTTTGATTGAGTTAATTATTGTTGTTTGAGGTTAGTCAGCTCTAGGTAAGGGAGTGACTAACCAGTTGATTTGTTTAGTTATGATATTGTTGTTAGTGTTGTAGAGTAGAGAGTCTTGATAGAGTCGAGGACTTTATCTTTAGGTTAGATTCTAGATTGAGTTTGTGTTGTGTGAGTTTGCCGACAGTATGTGCGTAACCCGCACATACTAGGCTTGTTTAGGGGTGATTAGTGTTTCCTCAGCCTCGTACCCAGCGGGTTTAAGGAAACCCCTTATTCGCTGGATCGGGAAGACTCAGAGAGACGGGATCATGGCCTAGGGCTGAGTGATTACACGACGGTGTAATGTGGCAGTGACCCGAAGGACTGTGGGCTGTCGCGTGGTGACCCGATGGACTGTGGGCCGCGGTCGGTTGAAAGTTCCTTCTTCTGGCCTTTGTGGTAGGGAGATAGGATATTGCCGATGTTGAGGAGGAACACGAATTCACCATTCCCCGGGTTAGAGTGTTGTGTTGTGTTAGAGTGTCGAGTTAGATCGAGTCGTAGTTAGTTAGTATATTGTTATTGTGTTTGTGGTTGATTGATTTGCTTGCAGGTTTCTAACATTGAGTTTGAATTCTGGATATGGTACCAGATTAGGCTTGGTGTGTCTTTGGTTAGTATAGACCCGAAGCTGATTGTATATTGTTTGGGTGATTGCTTGTGAAGGGTGGTGGATATTGAAGCTATGCGGTATCATTGGTTAGCCGATCATGTTCTTGTCTGATTGTTGATCGACTGGTTAATGATACTTGTATAGTCTAAGTGTCTAACACTACATGAGTATTGAACTCAGGCATATATATGGTTAACTAGGGATTGGTTGTTGACTTGTTTGTATGCAGGTTCCCGTTACTTGAAGTTAGATAACGGCAGGAGGCCATATCTAACGTAGTAACGGTTTGTTTATTTAATGTTGGATTAGATTGATTGCATGATAGGATAGATTGCTTGTTATTTTGGGTTGTCTGGGCTAGTTTCTAGGTTTGGGTAGAGGTAGCCAGCTCACTGAGTAACATTAGGTTACTCACCCAACTCTCGTTGTCCTTTTTGCAGGTAGCTTAGTTAGTTGATTGGATAGTTTGGAGCTGGACGTTAGGACCACCGGAGTAGATTTGCATGCCTTTTGTAAACGGTATTTTGGATTTGCGTTAGTTGACTCGATTTTGGCATTAGGCCGGGACCGGTCTTAATTTATATCTATGTATGAATATTTCTTTGAATTAATAAAGTATTGGTTTTATATGCGCATCATGAGTACTCTGATATGTGACTAGTCCGGTCTAACACAACGTTAGGTCGTCGTACGGGTTGAAAAGCCTTAGGCCTCGATCTAACGGACAGCGTTAACTCTTGGTACGGGTTGCAAAGCCTTATGCCTTGAGTTAGCGGGACGAGTTAGTGGATGAACTGGTCTAAGCTGCGGAGTAAATTCTGCGACTCTGACCGGATTGTCCCTAACCCGTCATGTAGCGCTTCCGGACCATGGTGTTGGGTTGGACGGTCAGTCATGTTCTTGTTTGATTGTTGGCTGGCCGGTTGGCTTTTCATCTCCAATCCTTGGTGTTAGTTGGTTCATCGGTCATGTTCTTGTTTGATTGTTGGCCGGTGGATCGACCTATGTCTAGGACGGTTCGGGGGTGTTACAGAGGTGGTATCAGATCATGGTTACGTCCATGCTTCCGGAACTCATGATTTAATCGGTTTTCAAATATTTTTTATCGAGTCAAAAAGAGTCGCAAAAGGCATTAGGGAATCCGGTCACGTCCAGCGGTAAGATTTATAGTTTTAGGATTAGATAGTGGAGTCTAGAATAGCTAGGTTGCTTAGATAGAATTGTTAGGTTGCTGGTTAGCATTGCTAGGTTGTTTAGTTTGCATTACGGTTTGTTTGCTTGTTAGTTAGTTAACTAACTTGCTTGTGAGTGTTCTTTTGAGTTGCAGCTTGTAAGTGTGTTCGTTGATCGGCACTTTAATGGTGGAAACCTTAAAGTGTAGAGAGTTCAAGGCCAAAAACCCAAAGAGAAAGAGTGATGACAGGTTCAGAGGGACTGGACAGTGGTATGGACTGGACAAGTGGGAACGAGACTTCAGTGGAAACGACTTCATCAGCATTAGAGAAAAGAGAGTTTCAGAGTGTTACGGCAGAGCGACGATCATGATCCAGCAATCATTCAACTGAAAAAAATTACGAAGACGAGTGTGGAGACCTTGAGGAGGACACTCACGAAACTTTGATGGACAGAGTATTGCGATATGGGGATGAGTTCATTATGAGAGAAGCATTAACACAGAGTGAGTTCAGAACCAGAAGTCTGGGTGGAGACCGAAGAAACCGAAGGGAGACATCAAGGGCAAACCGATAAAGAAGCATATCAAGTGATCAAGACCAGCGAGACAAAGTGATCCAAGGAGAAATTGTCATCAAGAAGAGGAACATGTCATGAAGCTGAGCGTTTGAACCACTATGAATTCGAGGACGAATTCTATTAAGGGGGGAAGAATGTGATAACCCGCCCTTCAGGATAAAAATGGTCGAGGAAGTCAAGGTCGGGATATGGAACCAAGCTTTTGGGAGATTATATATTTGGAGGAATGTTAAGTTTTGATCACACAAAACTTAGCATGGTTCGCAGAAGACAGAAGATTGGTCGAGCATCAACATGATGATCAAACCGTAGGCGGTACGGGCCAACCGAGAAGTTCGAAGTAAGATATGGTCGAAGAATGGATCGTGAGTGAACCATGAGACGACGTAAGCTGCTCTACCTTTCCTAGAAGAGTCTTAGATTGATCAGACGAAGATTTTAGAAGAATCACATTTTTGGAAGCACGACGGTTTAGAAGCTCGACGTTTCAGAAACCCGACGTTTCTTAGCGACGAAGTTTTCCCCGAAACTTCACATCTAGCATCAGAATATTATTTCAGAGATATTATAAGTTCGAAGCAGGACGGGAGTAAGCACGACGGGAGCAAGCACGACGGGAAAACCCGAAGTTGGACAAAAACCCTAATTTTGGTTTTACGAAATTTCTGGAGGAAGCCGGAGGCTCGGGAAATATTTTTAGAGGATCTCAGTATTTATCTGGATTCAGAGAATCAGAACGGGAGCGGAAAAATATTCGGGATTGATCGCGGGACGAAAATTCATCAGAAAGACCGAAATCGCGCAAATCGACCGAGAAGCTCGAGGTGGCTCGATCTAAGGGATAAGAACGTGGTGTCAACCTTACAACCAGCTGAGTGTCAAGGGAAGCATGAGGTGCAGACGTGCATGGAAGGAGAACATGCAGCTTGACATGTAGAAGCACGAAGTGTCGCGATATCTGCAACGGAAGCATGTTGATCGACATGTGTGCGATGTGGTGTCGATCTGCATGAGACTAAGCTTTGCATCAGACAAGTGGAGGACGTGGTGTCTTCATTCAAGCCATCATGTACATGCTGAGTGACATGTGGAGCACGAGGTGCCGCGATGCATGCGTCCGGAGCCATGCGGAGCGACACACGGGCTGCCACCAACCTGAATCTGATTCGCTGCTGTATACTATATAAAGACCACGACCCCTTCAGTTTCATTCATCATTCACACACCAAAATCACACCAGAACGTGGTTAGAGAGGGAGAGAGAAAGTAGAAAAAAGAAGTAAGAGGTTCTGATCTTTGTCGAGGGTTTTAGAGAGTTTTCGAGATCAGTTTCTCTACTGATTTTGAATGAGTGTCTGGGGAAGGTTCTGCCCATATCATTTTGTCCAAGGGAGTTATTTTCTTTCATGATCAAGTGGAGGTGCTGTCCAAGATCAGTTTAGTTCCACGGGTTCAGATCAGTCGAAGTTCTGAAGTACCGAAAGTCCGAAGAACTGTCCTGAAGCTAGAGGAGGTTCTGCTCAAGTTGAGTTCAGTCCAGACCAGTATCAGGGGAGGTTCTGTCCAAGTCAAGATCAGTCCAGTCCAGTCCATTCAAGTCGTCCATTGGGTTTTGGCTAAGTCCTCTCCGATCAACAAGCTGCTTATCGGCAAAGAACACTGTGAGTTGGTTTTGTTTGAGTTCCACTTGGAACTTAGGATAGATCGAGTCTGCATATAGATTATAGATTAGAATGATCACGCTATTGCATGGTAGAGTCCTTAGGGTTATTTTGTTTATGAATTGGACTCAGCTTAGCGAGGGCTAAGTTGAGATAGAACGAAATTAAGACTGAGTTAATAACCTGATTAGGACTAGGGCTAGGATGCATCATGTTTTCTATTCTTGTGTGTTGATTTGATTGAGTGCAGGTTCCTGTTATCTTTAAGGATAGTTTATCAGCAGGAGGCTGAACTATTTGGGTAACAGTTTGATTGAGTTAATTATTGTTGTTTGAGGTTAGTCAGCTCTAGGTAAGGGAGTGACTAACCAGTTGATTTGTTTAGTTATGATATTGTTGTTAGTGTTGTAGAGTAGAGAGTCTTGATAGAGTCGAGGACTTTATCTTTAGGTTAGATTCTAGATTGAGTTTGTGTTGTGTTAGTTTGCCGACAGTATGTGCGTAACCCGCACATACTAGGCTTGTTTAGGGGTGATTAGTGTTTCCTCAGCCTCGTACCCAGCGGGTTTAAGGAAACCCCTTATTCGCTGGATCGGGAAGACTCAGAGAGACGGGATCATGGCCTAGGGCTGAGTGATTACACGACGGTGTAATGTGGCAGTGACCCGAAGGACTGTGGGCTGTCGCGCGGTGACCCGATGGACTGTGGGCCGCGGTCGGTTGAAAGTTCCTTCTTCTGGCCTTTGTGGTAGGGAGATAGGATATTGCCGATGTTGAGGAGGAACACGAATTCACCATTCCCCGGGTTAGAGTGGTGTGTTGTGTTAGAGTGTCGAGTTAGATCGAGTCGTAGTTAGTTAGTATATTGTTATTGTGTTTGTGGTTGATTGATTTGCTTGCAGGTTTCTAACATTGAGTTCGAATTCTGGATATGGTACCAGATTAGGCTTGGTGTGTCTTTGGTTAGTATAGACCCGAAGCTGATTGTATATTGTTTGGGTGATTGCTTGTGAAGGGTGGTGGATATTGAAGCTATGCGGTATCATTGGTTAGCCGATCATGTTCTTGTCTGATTGTTGATCGACTGGTTAATGATACTTGTATAGTCTAAGTGTCTAACACTACATGAGTATTGAACTCAGGCATATATATGGTTAACTAGGGATTGGTTGTTGACTTGTTTGTATGCAGGTTCCCGTTACTTGAAGTTAGATAACGGCAGGAGGCCATATCTAACGTAGTAACGGTTTGTTTATTTAATGTTGGATTAGATTGATTGCATGATAGGATAGATTGCTTGTTATTTTGGGTTGTCTGGGCTAGTTTCTAGGTTTGGGTAGAGGTAGCCAGCTCACTGAGTAACATTAGGTTACTCACCCAACTCTCGTTGTCCTTTTTGCAGGTAGCTTAGTTAGTTGATTGGATAGTTTGGAGCTGGACGTTAGGACCACCGGAGTAGATTTGCATGTCTTTTGTAAACGGTATTTTGGATTTGCGTTAGTTGACTCGATTTTGGCATTAGGCCGGGACCGGTCTTAATTTATATCTATGTATGAATATTTCTTTGAGTTTACAAACTCCAGAAGGTACGAACCGGGGTACCTGAAATCCGATCGTGGAACGCCACGAACCTCAAAAAATACTATCATTAGGTACCCAAGTCCCCTGAACTACGTTTTGCTTGATCCCTTGACTGGGTACGTAGGCAACTCCGTCATGAGTGCAGCCCCAACCTCTTTTCACCAATCTCATCATCTAAGCCAAAGCGGCACCTGTCACCAAGGACGCTTAGCCCAAAAATAAGCTACTATGTAAACAATCTGAATCATGTACTCTTTGATATCTGACATTAATAAGACGATTAATTCAGTTTCATAAGCATCAAAGGTCTTAAAACCCTCTAAGAGAATTCAGGTCCCATTAAACCGCGACCTGAGCTCAATTATCTCGAACACATTCAGGTCCTTGAGAACCTGGACCTAAGGTCTTAAAATCCTTAACACCCACGAAGGTCTTAAAATCCTTGATATAAGCCAAGGTCTTAAAATCCTTGACAAATCAATAAGGTCTCAAAATCCTTAACAACAACCAAGGTCTTAAAATCCTTGACAAATCAATAAGGTCTCAAAATCCTTAACAACAACCAAGGTCTTAAAATCCTTGGCAAATCAATAAGGTCTTAAAATCCTCATAAGAATCAAAAGGTCTTAAAATCCTAAAGAATCAACAAAATCTCAAAATTCCTCGATTTCATTCACCGCATTCCAAAGGTCCCGAAATCCTTCGAATTAACTCAGGTCCCGATGAGTCTAACTCAGGTCCCGACAGACCTGGATGTCAGGTCTCAGAACTTTCAAATTGGATCCAGGTCTCTAGATTTTCCAAAGCAACGTCAAGGACCTCTCTTCGAAGTCATCACGACCAAACATTAATCAAGCAGAAACGTCATAACAAATCGAAATTAAAAGTCCTAATTTGATTCAGCAATTGTTATGATAAAGTAGGACACGACCAAGCTCAAAAGCTCGAGATGAAAATAACAAAGTCTTAAATATGACAAGGGGTTTAAAAGCCTCCCCAGGCTATTAAAATCCTAAACAACGATAAAGGTTTAAAGGCCTCCTCAGGCACTAAAGTCGTAGAATTCAAACGAAACTTAAACCAAAGTTTGAAAAACATGAAATATAAACTTAAAAGAGCCATAGCTCTTAATCTTCTTTCTCATCTTGGATCGGTTCACCATCACCCACTGGAACCCCTCCTTCAGCCACGTTAGCACTGCCACCTTGAGCTGCCTCGATCGGAACTGAATCAGGAGCCATTAAATCCAGATTAGAACCATATTCCCCAGAAAAGGACGGATTAAACATGTTAATCTCGAAAGTACCTGAGCTGTCCGAGATCTGGGGAAGAGGAAGCTTGCTGACTGAAAAGTCAGAAACTTGAGCCTTATCATACGCGGTCGTCGCACCAGGCCAGGATCTTGCCATAAGCTTCAGCGACCTCTTTCTTCCCTTCCCTGACTGCCAGCTTGACCTCGGCCTCCTTGTTCTTCTGGCTCTCCTGGGATGAGGCAACGAGCTCACGAACTTGGCGCTCAGCTATCCTTCGAGCAGAGTCCAAGTCACTAATCCTCCTGCTCTTCACCTGGATATCGAGCTCTTGGCTCTCAATCTTTCCTTGTTGAGCATCAGCCTTTGAGCCCAGCCTCATCACTTCGGCTTCAAGTTCGGAGATTCGAGCCCGGGCCTGATCGAGATCAGCCTTGGCTGCCTTAACCACCTCGGTAACCTCAGCAAGCTCACCAGCATCGGGGGCATCACGCAGAGCATTCTCGAACCCGAGCTGGGCCCTGTTAACAGCCCCGGCCAACTACGACAACAACAAAAAAATGATGATGAGTATCATTCCCAACAAATGTAAACAAAGAACGGGTAGAGATCACGCACCTGACCCATACAATGGGCAATGTCGAGATACTCCTCCCGGTTAGACAAGTCCTTGAGCGCTGGAAGGGGACATCCTACCCTCTTCAGGTGCCTCGGTATCGCTGCTAAGCCCCACGAATCATCTAAAATCGACCCAGGCTTTGAATGGGTAAAGCTCCACCCAACAGTTCCTCCCCTGGAAGACGAGGAGGAGGATCGAGTGGGAGCTCCGCCTTGATCAGTCCTAGGCCTCTTGTGCCTCGACGGCTCAACTTCGCAGGTATCCTTGGGAGCCGGATGATCAGCCTCCGGCACAGGGACCTCAGGAAGAAGAGTGGCATCCTGAGCTGTGACCTCAGCAGGAGCAGCCTCAGCGACAGGTTTGGATACTCCATCATCCAAAACGTCCTTCACTGAGTTGAGGAAAGATCCTCCTTGGCTCCTATCTCCCCCACGGGAAACACTGGCAGCCTTCGAAGGGTTACCCCTAGAGCGAAAAGATGGCCTGAGAGTCATGTCGCCTGACTTAGTCTTTTCGGTACCTGAAGCGCTAGCACCGGTTGAAATTGAAACAACTGAGTCCCCTGCAGAAACTGGAATAAAGGAAACTCTTATAAGAGTGAAAACTTCACAAACGACAAGACTAGTGATAAAAAAAAGGGGAATTCAAGCCTGAACTTACCCTCAAGGTTCTCAGCAGGAATGGGATCCTGAAAAGAGGCGTTGTAGACGTCTGGGAACCTGGCTGCACCTATTCGAGATGTGGTATAAGCAGTCCAGGAACAAGGAGTCTGAAGCAGCTTGCGGTATAAAGCTCTGGTAAGCTTAGTAGAAAGCTTCGGAGGATCCTCAATCTCTGCAAAAGAAAAAATCAAAAAACGAAAAAGGTTAACCAACCGTAAATAAACAAAATAAGAAAAGGGATACTCCTAGAATTCCTAACCAGATGGGTTAGACCAAGTGACCCTGAGGTTCCGACCAGCGGGAACCGTCAAAGGATCAACTTTAACATAAAAGTATTTCTTCCTCCAGTCATCATCGCTACTGGAGAATCTAAAGATCACGTGATTGGGACGACTAGAGAGGTAGTAAGTCCCGGAACCGCCTTCTTTGGAAGCACTCTCCTTCAAAGAGAAGAGGCTCATGAGCTCGGTAAGACCAACGCTAACCCCTTCTTCTTTGGACCTAGTGATGAAGCCGTTGATCACACGGATGATCGAGGGACAGAGTTGGGGAAGAGCTAATTGGTAATGATCTAGTAGATCTAGCAGTAAAGTCGGGAGAGGAAATCTCAAGTGAGACTTGGAGATGAACTTCTCGTGACAACAGAACCAACCCTCCGGAGCAGTCTCAGGGGTTTCGTCGGAGCTACAGGCACGGCCAAGCTCCTTCGAGCCAAGAGCTTGAGTCATAAGGTTGACTACGTCTTGACTGTCCAGCAACGACGGCGAGTGTAGGCTACCGGAATCATCTTTCTTCTTCCTCTTAGAGACCCTGGTTGCGACCGTCTCTCTGGCTTTCTTTTTCCCCTTCATCTTGGCTCCGACTTCTTGCTTAACTTTCAGTAGTTTAGCCCCAGAGGCAGAGGGAGGCATCCCGGACTCGCCGGAACCTTCTTTCGGAGGATTCATGATATGAGGAAGATCAAGAAGAAAGTCGATTGCAAGGTTTGGGAGAGAATTTGCAGAGAGAAGTAACGAGAAAGATAAAAAAAAAAAAAAAAAAAGAAAACGCAGTAAAAATAACCAAGAGGAGAGGGAAGTTACCTTGGGAAACTGAACGGAGGCGTGGAGAAAGTGGGAGGCGTAGCAGTTAATGCTCGCAGCTTTATATCTCATCAACTCTCGAGATCCGGAAACGTCATTTCAAACTTCTTCCATCTGAACCGTTGATTTTGGTTAACGCGATAAGGACCGTTAGATCGGATAAACCGTATCTAAACAAGATAAGAACTAATCATGACTTTAACGAAAAGATAAGGTCGGTAGCTGGATTCTAGCTTCCGAGACAAAAGATTTTATTCGGAAGCTGGGGGCAACTGTTGGACCCGAATATGATCCTCAGGTGAGGTCACGATAAAATATAAGCTGCCAAGTGGGCCGCGTAAAGCCCATCACATTAGTACGAGCTGGAAGCTGAATTGAAGACTGAACCTGGAAGTCGTCATAATGGAGGTCACGTTATAACGGGAGCTGATACTTCGGAGACTCGGTCAAGAGGAACCTGGAGCAAGTACGTAACTGAAGCCGTGTACTTCGGAGATCAGTTAAGGAGCTATCGACGAGACCTGGACTATATAAAGACAGAGAAGATCCAAAATAGGGATCCATCTCCATAGATACAACAACTATCAGATTAGATTAAATACATTACGCACTCTCCTTGTAATCATCATAAACACCTTTTGTAACACTCTTTGATCATCAATACAAACGTATTCATTCGTTAAGCTTACTTACGGGATTCAGCCCACGATTCATTATCTCTCAACCTAACTTAAATCTAAGAAGTGAAACCTTGTCTCTCACACTTTGGACCCTTAGGTCTTTGGACCCGAAGGTCTTTGGACCCGAAGGTCTCTGGTCTCGAAGGTCTCTGGACCTGAAGGTCTCTGGACCCGAAGGTCTCTGGACCCGAAGGTCTCTGGACCCGAAGGTCTCTGGACCCGAAGGTCTCTGGACCCGAAGGTCTCTGGACCCGAAGGTCTCTGGACCCGAAGGTCTCTGGACCCGAAGGTCTCTGGACCCGAAGGTCTCTGGACCCGAAGGTCTCTGGACCCGAAGGTCTCTGGACCCGAAGGTCTCTGGACCCGAAGGTCTCTGGACCCGAAGGTCTCTGGACCCGAAGGTCTCTGGACCCAAAGGTCTCTGGACCCGAAGGTCTCTGGACCCGAAGGTCTCTGGACCCGAAGGTCTCTGGACCCGAAGGTCTCTCGACCCGAAGGTCTCTCGACCTGAAGGTCATTGGACCCGAAGGTCTCTAGACTTTTATGCTTTTGGGGAGTCTTTTTGATCGCTCTCTGCTGCCCGGAGGCGAGCCACTCTCGATCTAAATTGAGAAATCGCACTGTGCTACCCGTGGGCATAGGCCATTCTCGAAATTCTCAATGCTGCACTCTACCTTTCTGCAGAAAGGTCACTCTCAGACTTACTGTGGTCTGGGGTGGGTCCCCCCGCAAGGTTCTGTCAACCCAGACACACTACCTTCCACGTCTGGATAGGTATTAAATTGTTTGTGCTTAACCGGTTATTTGCACTTTTGCTCCCTGCATATCAGCCGCCAGAATCTGATTACAGTACTTGGCTGTGTACGTCATGCCCCCAGCGTGCGTTTAGCTTATAGCATTTTTCACGAGGGTTTGAATAGCACTAGTACGTGGTCCCCGCATAACTCTTGGCTATAGGCCTTTACGCGGGGCCCTATCGAGCTGACATCGGCTCAGGGCTGATCAAACCCCTTCCATATCTATCTGCACCTATGGTGAGTAGCCTCACCAGGTAGGGGGCTAGCTAAGATCTGAGGTCCCGAGGGTCCCGATCCAGCTAATATGCCCGTTTAAGTATATTGGTGTTCCCTTAACTCCCTTTAGTCGAAACCAAATGTATTTTATAAGCCTAGTCCGAGGACGTTCTCGTTATACATAGGAGTAGGAAAACCAAAATACTTAAATATATAATAGTATATATAGGGCTCGATCCGAAGATCTTGCCTTTAGAAATGATAAAATTTGACGTGCAAGGTGTTCCAGCAGTTGGGTTGGACCTTGCCTGTGCTGTCTTGCAGCTTATAGGTTCCTGCCCCTTGCAGCCCTATTACCTGGTAGGGCCCCTCCCATCCGGGGGCGAGTTTTCCGGCTGATCTGTCTTTTGTGTGGTTACAGACTCGCCTTAGGACCCAGTCTCCTTCTTGGAAGGTTCTGGATCTCACCTTCTTGTTGTAACTCTTGGCTACCTTTATTTGGTACGACACGTTTCTCAGGCGAGCTGCTTCTCTTTTCTCGTCTAGGAGGTCTAGGCTTAGGTACACCAACTCATCTTTTACCTTGGGAGTTAGGATGTTGGAGATCGTGGTCTTTACATGTACCTCGGTTGGTATTGCTGACTCGGTGCCATAGACGAGTGAGAAAGGGGTTTCTTGGGTAGCTGTTTTTGGAGTTGTTCGATAGGCCCAGAGGACTTCGTGTAGCTCTTCTGCCCATCGCCCGTGAGCCTTCTCCAAGCGCTTCTTAAGCATGTTCACCACCGTTTTGTTGGTTGATTCTGCTTGTCCGTTTGACTGGGGGTGTCTCGGCGCTGAATATGATAGTTTGATGTCCCAATCTTTGCAGAAGTCTTGGAAGTCGTTGCTGGTAAATTGGGGTCCATTGTCTGTGACAATCTCCTGAGGTGCTCCGAAGCGGGTTATTATGTTCGTCCAGATGAATTTCCTGATCTGGAGGTCCGTGATTTTTGCCAAGGCTTTCGCTTCTACCCATTTCGTGAAGTAATCGGTCATTACTAGGAGGAAGACCTTTTGCCCCGGCGCCATTGGGAATTTCCCCACGATGTCCATGCCCCATTTGCGGAAGGGCCAAGGGGAGCTTAGGGATTTCATATTCTCTGGTGGTAAGTTGGAGATTGGGGCGTGTTTCTGGCATTGGCTGCAGGTTTTAGCCTGCTTGAGGGAATCCTTCGCCATAGTAGGCCAGTAATAACCGGCCCTTCTTGCCCTGAGGACCAGGCTTCGTCCGCTGGAATGTGAACCGCATTTCCCATCGTGGAGTTCTTCCAATATTCGTGTGGCTTCTCTAGGAGATAGGCATCGTAGGTAGGGCCCTGAGAAGGACCTTCTATATAGTTTTCCCTCCGAAATGCAATATCTGGCCGCTTGTCTCTTGATCTTCCGGCTCTCCTCTCGATTTTTAGGTAGGACGTCGTTTCTCAGATAGTTGGTGATAGGGGTCATCCAGGTTTCTCTTTCGTCTACTACCGCCACTTCTTCCGGTTCTGCCTCTTTCTGGGTTGCTGGCCATTGTAGGACCAACAAGGGAATACTCATATGTTCCTTGGTTTCTAATGCGGAACCCAAGTTTGGCTTGGGAGTTTTGTTCCCTAGGTATCTGAGTAAGCTTGTAGCTTGTGAATTGGTCTAGGAGGCGCTTGGCAACCGATAGGTACCTGATCATACTCGGGTCCTTGGCTTGATAATCCCCTTGAACTTGGCTGATGATGAGCTGCGAGTCACTGAAGACTTGGATGTCTTTTACTCCCATTTCTCTAGATAACTCTAGACCTGCTATTAAAGCCTCGTATTCTGCCTCGTTGTTTGTTGCTTTGAAGTTGCAACGTACAGCCCTTGAGGCCGAATCTCCCGTAGGGGAGGTTAGAACCAGTCCTACTCCTGCGCCTCTTACGTTGCTGGAGCCATCCACGTGCAGGGTCCATTGACCCTCCTCTGCTTCTTTTCTCAGGAGTGTAGCTTCTAGATCTGGTTCTGGAAGCGCAGAGGGAGATAATTCAGCCACGAAATCAGCTAGGACCTGGGACTTGATAGCGGCGGCTGGGCTGAAGATCACTTCATACTCTCCCAATTCTACGGCCCATTTCGCCAACCGTCCTGATACCTCGGGTTTATGGAGGACCGCTTTGATGGGGAATGAAGTGACTACCACGACTTGATGGGACTGGAAGTAGGGACGTAGCTTCCGGGCCGCGACCACCAGGGCGAGAGCTAGCTTCTCTAGTTGGCTGTAGCGAGTTTCTGCGTCTAGCATGGATTTGCTAACGTAGTATATGGGATGCTGCCTCCTTTCTTCCTCTCTTACGAGGAATGCGCTAACTGCGTGCTCGGACACGGCTAGGTAAAGCAATAGGGTTTCTCCTTCCAAGGGTTTGGACAAGAGTGGTGGGGTCGTGAGGTAGGCCTTGAGGTCGGATAGCGTGACTTCGCACTTCTCTGTCCACTTAAAATCTTTGGGGTTCTTTAATGTTTCAAAGAAGGCATGGGACTTGTCAGAAAGCCTGGAGATGAACCTGCTGAGGGCTGCCATTCTTCCTGTAAGTTTTTGAATCTCTTTAGCATTCCGTGGGGGAGGAATCGCCTGGATGGCCCTTATTTGCTCCGGATTTGCTTCTATGCCCCTGTGGGTGACTATGTATCCCAGAAATTTCCCGGAGCTTACTCCAAAAGAGCATTTAGAGGGATTGAGCTTCATATTATATTTCCTCAAGGTGGCGAATGCTTGCTGAAGATGCAAGATATGATCTTCCTAGTCAAGGGATTTTACCAGCATGTCGTCGATGTAGACTTCCATGGTCTGGCCTATCTGATCGGCAAACATCGTGTTGACTAGCCTTTGGTAGGTGGACCCGGCGTTCTTCAGACCAAACGGCATGACCTTGTTGCAGTAGATTCCCCTGGAAGTCATGAAGGACGTCTTCTCTTGGTCGTCGGGATGCATCAGGATTTGGTTGTATCCCGAGAAAGCGTCCATGAAGCTCATTAGTTGGTGCCCAGAAGTGGCATCAACTAGCTTGTCTATATGAGGCAAGGGGAATGGATCCTTTGGACAGGACTTGTTGAGATCCGTGAAATCGATGCAGACTCTCCATTTTCCGTTTTTCTTTTTTACAACCACCACATTGGTGAGCCAGTCGGGATATTGTACCTCTCTTATGAACCCTGTGTCGAGCAGGTTCTTGACCTCTTCGTTAATGATTTCATCTCTTTCGGGGGCGAACTACCTTCTTTTTTGTCTGACCGGAGGATGCTCGGGATTCACTTGGAGTTGGTGCATGATCACGTCGGGGTCGATTCCGGGCATGTCTTCGTGGGACCATGCAAAGCAATCGGAGTTGGACCTTATGAAGTCGATCAGTCCTCGTCTCAGATCCTTCGGCAGTTTGGAACCTATTTTGAGGTTCCGTTCCGAGTTCCCTTCTACCAGGGGGATCTCATCCATGTCTTCAACCTCGGGTTCTTCGACGTGAGGAACAAGAGGTTGCTTCTGTAATTGCTATAAGGTTTGGGTCTTTCCCTTCAAGGTAGTTTGGTAGCAGGACCTAGAATTCTCTTGGTCCCCTCTGATGACCTTCACGCCCCAGGGAGTAGGAAATTTCACCAGTTGGTGAAGGGTTGATGGCACAGCTCCCATGTCGTGAATCCAGGGTCTCCCTAGTATCACATTGTAGGATGACGGACAGTCGACGACCAAGAACTTGGTGGTCTGGTTTATCCCATCGGTGTAGACTGGGAGGAGGACTTCTCCTTCGGTTTGCTTTACCTCTCCACTGAATCCTATGAGCGGGGTCGCTTTCCTCGTTAGTGTCTTAGTGTCTAGCCCTAAATCCATGTAGGCTGAATGGAAGATGATGTTGCTGGAGCTTCCGTTGTCCACCAGTATCCGCTTAACCAGGCAATTGGCTATAAATAGCGAGATGACGAGGGCGTCATGATGGGGAACGAGTACCCGTTCCTGTTCTTTCGCGGTAAAGCTGATCTCATCCGTCCCCAAGAGTGGGCGCTTGGGAAGCTCGGTCTCTTGGCCATTCCTAGCATTACGAGTACTCCTTTTGGCTGCGGCGCTGCTTATTCCGCTTACTTCTGATCCTCCTGAGATGACGTGGATCACTCGTTCTTGTGGCGGAGGTAGTGCAGGGACAGCGTCGTTGGGGAGAGCGGGACCCTCTCTGTTGAGGAGGTCATTTGCCTTGTCCGAGAGGAACTCCCTTAGATAACCCTTCTTGAGAAGCTCGGCTACTTCCAGCCTTAGGGCTATATAGTCTTCAGTGGTATGACCGTTATCGCTGTGGAACCCACACCATCTTTTAGGGTTCCGAGTTGCGTCAGGAGAACTCATTTTAGGTGGCCACTTAACTTGTGGACCCATCTGCCTCAAGACTCCGATGAGCTCTGGCTTGGATATCGCTAGGTGGGAGATGCTGGGCCAAGTAGAAACCATCATTCCTTCGGATCGAGGTAGAGGGCGATGTTGGTATCTGCCCCTGCTCTGGTTGGTGGATTCTCGGGAAGGTCGGGGTCGGATGGTTTCCTCACGCTCGTCCTTTGAAGGCCTGGAGGACTTCTGATCGTACTTGGAAGAGACCTTGGCCCTGCTCACGACGTCTTCTTCCCACCTTACTTGGGCCCACGCGCGGGATAGTACATCCGCCATGTCTCCGCATCTGTACTTCATTAGCTCCTTGTAGAGCTCTCCCTCCAGAAGTAGACCCTTCTTGAAGGCTGAGATTGCTGTATCGGCGTTGCACTCGGGTATAGAGACCTTCTCCTGGTTGAAACGAGCTATGTAGGAACGTAGGGATTCGTTTCTATATTGTTGGATCTCGTAGAGGTCATCCGATCTCTTCTCCAGATGGCGGCTACTGGCGAATTGTTCCACGAACTTGTCGCTGAGGGCGGCGAAAGATGCTATAGATCCCGTGGGGAGGCTGATATACCATTGGAGGGCAGGACCGGTTAGGGTCGACCCGAAGCCCTTGCACATGGTGGCTTCCCTTGCTTCTTTTGGAATAGCGACGGCTACCATGTGTTGCTTATCATGTGTCAGGATCTCCTGTTCCCTCATACATCTTAATGCTCGGGAAAGAGAATTTGCGAGGCATCTCGACCGAAGTAATCTCCTTCACGAAAGGTGTGTCGGAGTAAGACCTAGGATCGCTTCTACGGATAGGGGGAGCTACTCCGGGGAGCCTTTCCACCATGGATTGGATGGTGCCGAATCTTTCGGATACCTCCTTCTCTAGGTAGGCGGCTAGAGCTGGATCTGAGATCTCGCGATGGTCAGGTGATATTCTTCGTCCTCCGCATCGGAGTCGTCCTCTTCTTCTTCCCGGGTTACGTCTCGAGTGCTTTCTTGATCGCCGGGTTCGTCGCCGGGCTGTTGAGGCGTTTCCTCGCCGTCGTGCGGGGTGTTGAGCGAAGCCATAGGTCGGACTCTGGTTCTGAACCGTTTCCGTTTGTTCCCTACTGCCCCGAGGGATTGGTTTTCTCGTCGGAGAGCGATGTTCTCGGCTTCCATAGCGTCTAGCTTCTCGACGCTTTGCTGAAGCTGCTTGGAGTGTTCCCCAAGTTGATCTTTTAGGTACTGAACTTCCTGGACGAGTTCCAGACCTGCAGGTGCGGTTTCCTGAGCCTTGTGAAGGTCGGTGATTTGACTCTGAAGGATTTCAAATCGGCTTAGAAGACTAATAGATTTTGAGTATTTGTATGTGTTTAGAGAAGAAGAACTGAGGCAAAGAGATGTATTATTGAGTGATTTTGGGATTACAACGTATTAGGTGTATAAACCCTAGTTCTATCGCCTAACTCTCTAATCTCTAAGCCCCAAAGTGTCGATCCCTTGTTCTAGGGTTTGGGTTCTCCTTTTATAGTTGATGTAAGTCGGTCAATCTGGGGCGGCCTCCGTAATATTCACGAATATATTACTTTCCCCTCGTTTTGGGAAACTTCCTTATTCATGCGGAGGATCGGATCCTTGGTCCTTGCGGCAGGGGCTAGGCCTTGGTTCCTCGATACGGGGACTGGACCCTGGATACCATTAAGTGGAGATCGGATCCTGATACCTCCTGGTGGATATTGGTTCTTTGAGTAGAGGAGGGACCCTCGGTCCTCTCCAAACGAGGGCCCGGAAGTCAAGGCCCCTTCGGAGGCTGGAGAAACCTTTAGCCTTGGATATTTTTCCCCAACACCCATCGTCCGTGGGCCTTCTCCAAGCGCTTCTTGAGCATGTTTACCACCATTTTGTTGGTTGACTCCGCTTGTCAGTTCGACTGGGCGTGTCGTGGTGCCGAGTATGAGAGCTTGATGTCCCATTCTTTGCAGAAGTCTTGGAAGTCGTTGCTGGTAAATTGGGGTCCGTTGTCGGTGACAATCTCCTGAGGTGCTCCGAAGCGGGTGATTATGTTCGTCGAGATGAATTTCCTAATCTGGAGATCCGTGATTTTTGCCAGGGCTTTGGCTTCTACCCATTTCGTAAAGTAATCGGTCATTACTAGGAGAAAAAACTTCTGCCCCGGCGCCATAGTGAATTTCTCCACGATGTTCATGCCCCATTTACAAAAAGGCCAAGGTGAGCTTAGGGATTTTAGATTCTCTGGTGGTAGGTTGGAGATTGGGGCGTGTTTCTTGCATTGGCTACATGTTTTTAGCCTGTTCGAGGGAGTCCTTCGCCATGGTTGGCCAATAGTAGCCGGCCCTCCTTGCTCTAAGAACCAGACTCCGTCCGCTGGAGTGGGAACCACATTCCCCTTCGTGGAGCTCTTCTAGTATTCGCGCGACTTCTCTAGGGGTTAGACATCGTAGATAGGGTCCTGAGAAGGATCATCTATATAACTTTCCTTCTGAGATGCAATACCTGGCTGCTGGCCTCTTGATCTTGGGGCTCTCATCTCGATTTTCGGGTAGGACATCGTTCCTTAGATAGTTAGTGATAGGAGTCATCCAAGTTTCCCCTTCGGCCACTACTGTTACTTCCCCTGGTTCTGCCTCCTTCTCGGTTGCTGGCCATTGCAGGACCAACAAGGGGATACTCATGTGTTCCTTAGCTTCCAAGGCGGAACCTAGGTTAGCTAGAGCATCAGCTTGGGAATTTTGTTCCCTAGGTATCTGAGTAAGTTTATAGTTTTCGAATTGGTCTAGGAGACGTTTGGCCACCGATTGGTATCTGATCATGCTCGGGTCCTTGGCTTGATAATCTCCTTGGACTTGGCTGATGATGAGCTGCGAGTCACTGAAGACCTGGATGTCTTCCACTCCCATTTCCCTAGCTAACGCCAGACCTGCTATCAAAGCCTCGTATTCGGCTTCGTTGTTGGTTGCTTTGAAGTTGCAACGTACCGCTCTCGAAGCCGAATCTCCCGTGGGGGAAGTTAGGACCAATCCTACTCCTGCACCTCTCACGTTACTAGAACCGTCCACGTGTAGGGTCCATTGGCCTTTCTCCGCTTCCTTTCCCCGGAGCGTAGCTTCTAGATCTGGAACTGGAAGCGTGGAGGGAGAGAATTCAGCCACGAAGTCGGCTAGAACCTGAGATTTAATAGCGGTAGCTGGGCGAAAGATCACGTCATATTCCCCCAACTCTACGGCCCATTTTACCAACCGTCCTTACACCTCGGGTTTATAAAGGACCGCTTTGATGGGGAACGAAGTGACTACCACGACTTGATGGGCCTGGAAGTAGGGACGTAATTTCCGGGCTGCCACTACTAGGGCGAGGGCTAGCTTCTCTAGTTGGCTGTAGCGAGTCTCTGCATCTAGCATGGACTTGCAAACGTAGTATATAGGGTGCTGTTTCTTCCCTTTTTCTCTTACGAGGACCGTGCTAACTGCATGCTCGGATACTGCTAGGTAGAGCAATAAGACCTCTCCTTCCAAGGGTTTAGATAGTAGTGGTGGAGTAGTAAGGTAGGCCTTGAGGTCGGATAATGCAGTCTTGCACTTCTCTGTCTACTTGAAGTCCTTGGGACTCTTTAGTGTTTCAAAGAAGGCATGAGATTTGTCGGAAAGCCTGGAGATGAACCTGCCGAGGGCTGCCATTCTTCCTGTCAATTTTTGAATCTCCTTAATATTTCGAGGGGAAGGAATCGCCTGGATGGCCCTTATCTGCTCTGGATTTGCTTCTATGCCCCTGTGAGTGACTATGTATCCCAAGAACTTCCCGGAGCTTACTCTGAATGAGCATTTAGAAGGGTTGAGCTTCATGTTTACCTTCTTACGGTGGCGAACGCTTGTTGAAGGTGCGAGATATGATCCTCGGAGTCCAAGGACTTTACCAGCATGTCGTCGATGTAAACTTCCATGGTCAGACCTATATGATCGGCGAACATCATGTTGACCAGTCTCTGATAGGTGGATCCAGCGTTTTTCAATCCAAACGGCATGATCTTGTAGCAGTAGATGCCCCTGGAGGTCATGAAGGACGTCTTCTCCTGATCATCGGGGTGCATTAGGATTTGGTTGTATCCCGAGAAAGCATCCATGAAGCTCATTAGTTGATGTCCGGCAGTAGCATCAACCGGCTTGTCTATGTGAGGCAAAGGGAATGGATCCTTCGGACAGGACTTGTTGAGGTCCGTGAAATCAATACAAATTCTCCACTTTCCGTTCTTCTTTTTTACAACCACCACATTAGCGAGCCAGTCGGGATACCACACCTCTCTTATGAATCCCGCGTCGAGCAGGTTCTTCACTTCCTTGTTAATGATTTCATCCCTTTCGGGGGCGAACTTCCTACTTTTCTGTCTGACCGAGGGATGCTCGGGATCCACTTGGAGTTGGTGCATGATGATATCAGGGTCGATCCCGGGCATGTCTTGATGGGACCATGCGAAGCAATCGGAGTTGGACATTAGGAAGTCGATCAACCTTTGCCTCAGATCCTTTGGAAGTTTGGAGCCTATTTTGAGGTTCTGTTCGGAGTTTCCTTCTACCAGGGGGATCTCATCCATGTCTTCAACCTCGGGTTCTTCGGCGTGAGGAACAAGAGGTTGCTTCTGTAATTGCTATAAGGCATGGGTCTTTCCTTTCAGGGTAGTTTGGTAGCAGGACCTAGAGCTCTCCTGGTTTGATGACCTTTACTCCCCAGGGAGTAGGAAATTTCACCAATTGATGGAGGGTCAATGGCACGGCTCCCTTGTCGTGGAGCCAGGGTCTGCCTAGTATCACGTTGTAGGATGACAGACAGTCGACGACCAGAAACTTGGTGGTTTGATTTACCCCTTCAGCGTAAACTGGGAGAAGAACCTCTCCTTCGGTTTGTTTCACCTCTCCGCTGAATCCCACGAGTGGGGTCACTTTCCTGGTTAGTGTCTTATGGTCCAGCCCTAGGTCCATGTAATCCGAATGAAAGATGATGTTTCTGGAGCTTCCATTGTCCACCAGTATTCGTTTGATCAAGCAATTGGCTATGACCAGTGAGATGACGAGGGCATCATGATGGGGAACGAGGACCCGTTCCTGCTCCTTCGCGGTGAAGCTAATCTCATCTGTCCCCAGGAGTGGGCGTTTGGAAACCTCGGCCTCTTGACCGTTTCTAGCGTTACGGGTACTCCTTTTGGCTGCGGCGCTGCTGATTCCGCTTACTTATGATCCTCCTGAGATGACGTGAATCACTTGATCTTGCTGCGGGGGTAATGCGGGAACAGCATCGTTGGAAAGAGCGGGACCTTCTTTGTTTAGGAGGTTCCTTGCTTTATCCGAGAGGAATTCCCTCAGGTAGCCCTTCTTAAGAAGTTCGGCGACCTCTAGCCTCAAGGATATACAGTCTTCAGTGGTGTGACCGTGATCATTGTGGAACCCACACCACCTTTTAGGGTTCCGGTTGGCGTCAGGGGTCCTCATTTTGGGAGGCCATTTAACCTGTGGGCCCATTTGTCTCAAGACTCCGATGAGCTCTGGTTTGGATATCGCGAGATGAGAGATATTGGGCCAAGTAGAAACCATCAGTCCCTCGGATCGTGGTAGAGGACGGTGTTGGTATCTGCCCTTGCTCGGGTTGGTATATTCTCTGGAGGGTCGAGGTCGGATAGCCTCGTCATGCTCATCCTTTGAGGATTTTGAAGACTTCTGATCATATTTGGAGGAGACCTTGGCCCTGCTCACGACGTCTTCTTCCCATCTTACTTGGGCCCAGGCACGGGATAGTACGTCCGCCATGTCTCCACATCTATACTTTGTTAGCTCCTTGTAGAGCTCTCCCTCTGGAAGCAGGCCCTTCTTGAAGGCTGAGACGGCTGTATCGGCATTGCACTCGGGAATAGAGACCTTCTCCTGGTTGAAGCGAGCTATGTAGGAACGCAAGGACTCGTTCCTATATTGCTGAACCTCGTAGAGGTCATCTGATCTCTTCTCTAGATGGCGACTGCTGGCGAATTGCTCCACGAACTTGTCGCTGAGGGCGGCAAAAGATGCGATGGATCCTGTGGGGAGGTTGATATACCACTGGAGGGCAGGACCGGTCAGGGTTGATCCGAAACCCTTGCACATGATAGCCACGGCTATCATGCGTTGCTTGTACTGGGCGATATGGTTGTCGGGATCTCCGGTTCCTTCATACATCTTGATGCTCAGGAAGGAGAATTTGCGAGGCATCTCGACTGAAGCGATCTCTTTCACAAAAGGTGTGTCAGAGTAAGACCTAGGGTCGCTTCTCCGGATAGGGGGAGCTACTCCGGGGAGTCTTTCCACCATAGATTGGATGGTGCCAAATCTTTCGGATACCACCTTCTCTAGGTAGGCGGTCAGCGCTGGATCCGAGATCTCGGGACGATCGGGTGAGTATTTCCTGTCCTCCGTATCGGAGTCGTCATCCTCTTCTTCTCGGGTTGCGTCTCGAGTAGCTTCTTGGTCGTCGGATCCGTCGTTGGGTCTCTGAGGCGTCTCCTCGCCATCGCATGGAGTGTTAAGCGAAGCCATAGGTCGAACTCTGGTTCTGAACAGTTTCCGCTTATTCCCAGCTGCCCCGGGGGATTGGTTCTCTCGCCGGAGAGCGAGGTTTTTGGCTTCCATAGAGTCTAGCAGCTCGACGCTTTGTTGAAGTTGTTTTGAGTGTTCTCCAAGTTGATCTTTTAGGTTTTGAACTTCTTGGACAAGTTCCAGACCTGCAGGTGCGGTTTCTTGAGCCTTGTGAAGGTCAGTGATTTGGCTATGAAGAGTTTCGAACCGGCTGAGAAGCTCCTTCTCCTTCGGGGTTAGATCGACTTGGTTGGAATCGTCTTCCTGTGCCATCGTCACGTAGTTGAGTTACTCCCCTCCTTCTAGTGCCAAACCGTTATGGTATTTTTATGTAGGGTCGTTTAAGTACTACGGAACACAAGAAGACTTGAATATTTGTAAGTGTTTACGTGTGTTAAGAATAGAAATCGAGGCAAAGAGACGTATATTATTGAGTATGTATGGGATTACAACGTTTTGGGTGTATAAACCCTAGTTCTATTGCCTAACTCTCTAGTCTCTAAGCCTTTGAATGTCGATCCCTTGTTCTAGGGTTTGGGTTCCCCTTTTATAGTAGTCGTATGTCGGTCAATCTAGGGCAGCCTTTAATATATTCACGAATATATTACTTGCCCCACGGTTTAGGAAACTTCTATATTGGTGCGAAGGGTCGGACCTTGGTTCCTTCCGGCAGGGGCTAGTCCCTGGTACCTCTTCGTGGGGACTGGACCCTGGATCCTGTTGATAGAGGTTGAATTATGGAGCCTCCTATCAGAGATTGGTCTTTATAGCAGACTTAGGATCCTTGGTCCTTCTTAAGTAAGGGTCCGGAAATCAAAGCCCCTTCGGAGGCTGGAGAAATCTTTAGCCTTGGATATTTTTCCCCAAAACTTAGAGCAATTTAAGCATTTTTTCTGTTTTTGTTATTTGAGCTGCGATTCAATTAGGTTTAGCCGCCTTCGGATTTTAGGACAAGGAATCTCGCCGACAGCTCTTGTAGCCCATACACTTTACCTTGTTGTTACGCTCCAACGCGGATTCGGAAATAAGATTTTCTTTGCTCTTTTTTTACGGTTTCTTATTTTTTCGTCTTTATTTCGTGTTTTGATTGCTTGGCATATGGTTTATCAGATATCTGGGACCTCAGGGAAATTAGGGTTTTCTTACTTTCCTTATTTGTACGAGAATTTGACGGTGCAAATTTCAGTTCCCAAAGTTTGGCGCTAGAAGGAGGAGGGGGGGGGGGGGGTACGGATCAATCTAACTTTTAACCAGAAAATGCTCAACAAGACATGACAATTGATGACACAACTGACTTGCAGACTCCTCTAAACGGAGAAAGCAAGGACGCTCAAAGTACTCCAGCAGCGGTTGTTTCCGCGGTCAACGCACCTGCTAACACCGCGATGTTTGATGAGTTCAAAAAGATGCTCTCTGCTTGACGAAAAAAGACGCGACCAAACTGGTTCAACACCTAACAAGAAGGACCCGCGCAATCCTTCCTCGTGGAGCTAAGATCCGTGGAAGGAGGCTCGACTTCGCGACTCTACTCGATAGGCCTAGAACTTCGCAAGAACGTCTATCCGGACAAAACACTAGCGAGACATCCCCTGTGGAGAAAAAGAACTCGAAAAAACCTCTGCCATTCGAAAAGGACACCGAGGCTGATGAAGTCGAACACATCGACTTAGAGCCTAGTGACGAATCTGAGGAAGATGCTGACGTTATTAATGACTTAAAATATAGCTTCTTACAACTGGATTCATCCTGGTTTGCCAAGAATCATGAATATATTGCCATATGTCCAAACAAAATAAGTTAGAGTAACCTGACGAGAAAGTGGATATCTTGTTCCTCACAACTCCTATGTGATTTCTACAATATAGAAGTGATTCTACACTGATTAACTTGTTAAAAGCAAGCTTCTTACATCTGGATTCATCCTTGTTTGCTAAGAATCATGAAAATATTGTCATATGTACAAAAAGGATAAGATGGAGTAACTTGATGAGAATTTGGGATATCTTGCTCCTCACAACTCCTATGAGTTTTCTACAATATAAGAGTGACTATACACTGATTAATGTCTTAAAAGAAAGCTTCTTAAATCTGGATTATCCTGGTTTACAAAGAATCATAAAGACCCATAAGTCCAAAAATAATAAGCTGGAGTAACCTGATGAGAAAGTGAGATATCTTGTTCCTCAAAACTCCTATGAGATTTCTACAATGTAGGAGTGATTCTACATTGATTAATGTCTTAAAAAAATCTTCTTACATCTGGATACATCATGGTTTATTAAGAATCATGAAGATATTGCAATATGTTTAAAAATGATAAGCTGGAGTAACCTGATAAGAAAATGAGATATCTTGCTCCTCACAACTCTTATGAATTTTTTACAATATATGAGTGATTCAACCCTAAATAATCTCTTAAAAGAAAGCTTATTACATCTGGATTCATCCTGGTTTTGCTAAGGATCATGAATATATTGCTATATGTCAAAACAAGATAACCTAGAGTAACCTAATGGGAAAATGAGATATCATGTTCCTCACAATTCCTATGAGATTTCAAAAATATAGGGCTGATTCTACAGTGATTAATGTCTTAAAATCAAGCTTCTTACATCTTGATTAATTCTGGTTTGCTAAGAATCATGAAAATATTGTCATATATCCAAACATGATAAGCTGGAGTAACCTGATGAGAAAGTGGGATATCTTGTTCTTCACAACTCCTATGAGATTTCTACCATATAGGGGTGATTCTACACTGATTAATGTCTTCAAATCAAGCTTCTTACATCTGGATTCATCCTATTTTTCTAAGAATCATGAAGATATTGACATATGTCCAAACATGATAAAATGTAGAAACCTGATGAGAAAGTGGGATATCTTGTTCTTCAGAACTCATATGAGATTTCTGCAATATAGGAAAGATTCTACACTGATTAATGTCTTAAAAGCAAGATTCTTACTTCTGGATTCATCCTGGTTTGCTAAGAATCATGAAGATATTGCCATATGTACAAAAATGATAAGTTGGAGTAACCTAATAAGAAAGTGAGATATCTTGCTCCTCAAAACTCCTATGAGTTTTCATCAATATATGAGTAAGTCTAAACTGATTAATGTCTTAAAATAAAGCTTCTTACATCTGGATTCATCCTGGTTTTGCTAAGAATTATGAAGATATTGCCATATATACAAACGTGATAAACTGGAGTAACCTGATGAGAAAATGAGATATCTTGTTCCTCACAATTCTTATGAGATTTCTAAAATATAGGGGGTGATTCTACAGTGATTAATGTATTCAAATCAATCTTCTTACATGTTGATTAATCATGGTTTGCTAAGAATCATAGAAACTTTGCCATATGTCTAAACATGATAAGCTGGATTAACCTGATGAGAACGTGAGATATCTTGTTCCTCACTGATCTCACTCAAATTACCCTAGGAGTGAATTATCTCAAATAAGAGGTTCAGATGTAGTACTTAGGGATCGATTTCACGAGGAGCGAAGGAACACAAAAGATGTTTAATCCTTAGTGACTAAGCTAGGTTGAAATGGTTTAAATGTAAACTGCAAGTTGTGAGCAATGATTAATTGCTCAAGAGAGTGTTTGAGGGTTGTAATCAATAAGAGAAATAGTTAGATTCAAGGTTACTATTCAGCTAGTTCAGGATTATAATGCTATGGATGTTTTAATGAGTTGCTTGCATATACTAAAGAACTTCGACTCTTTAGATTTGGCTAATAACTGTCGTTACTAGTCTCGTCTATTGATCTGTCTGGCGACAATATCGATCGATGTTTGACAGCTTGTATCGATCGATATGTGTGTCATCGATCGATTACTCTATTGGAGTATCGGTCGATATAGCTCTAGATCGAATCGAATATATGTTCACCAAGATCATAGACCGGCTCTCGCTTATCCCTAGAGGATCTTAGCTTATTCAAGATGATGTCAGGAGACTGATTTATTGATTAAATCAATTCCAAGATCATATTCTAGTTAGCTACGCTAGAATAAGCATTAGGGTTCATCAGGATAATGAGTATACAACTCAACAGTCCATAGTTGGGGCTAATCCCTCATAACTATTTGAACCCTAAATCTAACAATGGAATCTACTAAGACATGACTGAGTGATTCATAGCATCTAGGTAATAATTGAGATTCATTTAGAAGACCGAACAATCAAGTTCCTCGTGATAACAAATCTCTTTGTATCTTTCTTCTAAACTTAGAATCCTATAACCTTAGATGAGAACATAATTAAGATGAAAAGAATACTTTATTGATAAGTAAGAAGTACTAGAACAATGATATGTTGTAAAAGCTTATTTTGCTAAAACACATAGGCAAAGGTATAAATATTGAGTACAATTAGGTTAAAAACTCGTCAGGGGCATTATAGTAATATTGAGACATCTTGGGCTTCAAGTCGATTGAGAATATTCTTCCTTCTTCTGCACGCTCGATATCGATCGATGGTACTATGTGTACATCGATCGATGGAGTATCTCGTCGTCATTTCTTCAAATGCGTCATCGATCGATTACACGAAAGTGTGTATCGATCGATATGTAACTCTGGATATCGACCTCGATGTCTGATCTTCAAGTCATCTCGGGAAAACTCTCCTTTAAGCTCCAAATGGCACCTAAAACGTCACTTTACTCCAAAATGCCCTTGAACCTGAAAACATACCTAAAAGACTCCAAAACATAGATATATATAGTAAAATCATATAAATACCATGAGTAAAAGTGGGTCAAAATCATGGTATATCAACTCCCCCAGACATAACCTTTTGCTTGTCCTCAAGCAAACACACATGTAGTCTTAGAAAGAAGTTTGAAAATAGCAGGGACTCAATTTAAATCTTAACTTTAGGATCATCACCTCTACTTTGTTGCAAGCCACATCTTATGCCTATTAATCACATGAGTACACTATGCTATATCCTAGCTTAGCAACTAAATCTCCTAACCAAATATCTTAACAATCCTGTCTGTCTATCCCCTCTACTGATCTCATTTATGCATAAAAATAAAAGTGCAGGCTTTACCTTGGGGATATCGATCAAGAAACACATGGATTCAACTCAAGCAAGTTTCTGAACACACATGCAAGTCTTCTCTGATCCCTTTCGTCCCCCTTTTATCTCTCTTCTCTGGATCCTCATAGTTTCAAATTTTGATGAACACTGATTGCCACAAAGGCTATCTTTATGTTATCTCATTGACTTAGTAACACATACTTTTGAATAAGAGAATAGTGGGGTCGCAGGAATCACTCCTACCCCTCGCTTTGATCAATCTTTTAAAGTAGAATAACGGGGTCGCAGGAATCACTCCTACCCCTCTACTTCTCAAGATATCATATCACATCTTTATACAAATAATTTCTCTCTTTCCTTAGGATGCTGAAGAGAGAGAGGGAAGGGAATCAGAAGCACACAGACTATTACCTTCCAGACTTGCAGGAGGATTCCGATCCCTTGTATACCAAGCCCCAAGACAAGCAATAGATTGTCAGGTTAGGTTGGAGATCAGCTTTGGTTCTTCCAAACAATCATGAGAAGTATTGTCGTAGGTGACAGTTGATCCACATTAGCATCTTTGGTACTTTCTGTAATCAACAAATCTAAGAATGGTGCTAAAGAGTGGTTAGATAAAAAGAAAAATTTTTGAAAAATATCCTAGTCCCTTTCTTGACTCAATAAAACCAATTTTGAAAACATTTTGGTGAAATCAAAAAGGTAATGTAGCATCAGTAATCTCCCCCCACACTTAAATCATACACTGTCCTCAGTGTATAATAGTCGGATTAGGGCATAAATAAATCATAATGAATGTACTGATATCGAAAATTAGAACGATATACCTGACCGTGGATACGTATCGAGCGATAGTGAGTCGTCTATGTCGATCGATAAGGATAGGAATATGTCGAGCGATGTCGACAGGATCGTATCGGTCGATGTGAATGGTAATCGTCTAGAATCTGATAAACTTAAAAACAAAAACGAAAAACGAAAAATAAAAACATAAATCAGATTTAACTAAGTAAGAAAATACCTAACAGTGGGTTGCCTCCCACTCAGCGCTTTATTATAGTCTTTTAGCTTGACTATGGTAGTAATGAGGCTATTGAGGTGAATTCATGACACTTGCTGAGAAGCAAGCCTCATCCGTGTTCTCTCCATGTTTCTCTCCAAAGCAAATGGTGAAGAAGCTTCTTGTGGCTTTATCTCCTCTGGTTAGTTTCTCCCTTAATTCAATGACCTCGATGCGCAGACGTTCTATATTTTCAGCATTGCTCTCAATGTAGAACTGGTGGTTTCTGAATGTTGGATAGGTGTGTTGGGATAGATCACCGAGTTCTTCTTGTATGTCATTGAGTCTCTCAAATGTTCTCCTTCGTACCATGAGTCTATCGATCGATCTCGGGTAGTCAATATCGATCGACACTGGTGTAGGTCTGTCGGTCGATGTCCTGACTGGTATATCGGTCGATGCTAATGGTGCTGGTCTATCCGCGAGTTATCTTGAGATGGTCTTGATTTCCTTCTGGATGTTCTCTATAGTGTACTCCATGCTCTTGACGTCGCTTTGCACTGGAAACCATAGTTGCTCAAAGCTTTGGTAGGTAGAATCTCCAACCTCTTGAACTATGGTGAAGAGATCTTGAATTGTCTTCTCCAAATCAGCTCTGGTGCAAAACTCGCTGGAGTTCATATCGGGCGATGGACTAGGTGTCATATCGGTCGATGCTGCGCGTCTGTAGTCCTCGCAGAGTGCTCTCAATGTATCTTCAACCTCGTGCAATCGATCTTCCATTGGTGGGATCATCTCATCAGTTATTTTCTTCTTGCTGGTGTATAAGGATTTCATCGTTTGGTGTGTGTGGTGTAGAGCCTTGATGATGTGATCCATGGTATCTGCCATTGTTGATGTGCGTTCCTTGAATGAGGTGAAGTTGTTGCTGAGCTACTGATATTTGTCTTCCAGATCTTGGTTGGTGGTTGCCTCTTCTCGTTTGATGTCCTGATAGATGTTGCGGATGAGATTAGTGATTTCTTCTTTGCTGTAGGTGTTTTGTAAACGTCTATCGGTCGATGTGCGTTGGTCTGCATCGGTCGACGGTGTAGGATGAAGATCGGTCGATGGTATCTGTCCAGCATCGGTCGATGGTGGCACTGTCGGTTTTCAGTTGTGAACGGAGAGTGGATACTTCTTCTTCTAGGGCGTCTTTCTTTTGTTGTTGAAGATTATAAGCGCTCTGAATCCAGTTGATTTCAGATTGGAGTTCTGATCGTGCTCTCTCCATTTCATGTGGATAGGTAAAGGATTTGCCAGATGTAAGGGCTCTTGGCCTCATGGATCATGCGTTGGACTTCAGCTTCTGTGTAGAGCTTCTCTTTAGGTTCTGCATGTATGATCTGCATGTATGGGCAAACAAAAACAAGACCAATCAAATAGTGATGCTCTGTTAAGTAACTCCTCTATAACTTCCTTTGAAACATGGATGATGTCTCCATTGACTCCTCTAGCAAAACCAGATTCATCTCTGAAAACTCCAAATTCGCCCTTCTTCTCCCATAAGAAGCGTCGAGTTCCATCTTTGAAAGCTCGTCTGCCCATCTCTCGGTGCGTATCGAACGATATACGATTATGTTTATCGATCGATATGTGCTGAAATTCCGAATCCTCCGTGTTGAGATGATCAGCTGTAGCTTCGTCTTGATTGGATTATGTGGTTGTACTGATTTGCTGATGCTGCTGATTGACAGAGGTGTGAGGTAGTTGTTTGAAGAGGTGTATGGATCCATTGGCGGTTTGAAGGATGTCTCCTATATCCTTCTTTGTTATTGGGATGATTCTCCCATCCATTGCTCGTGCATTGCCTTATGGATCTCTGAAAATACCAAACTCATCCGGAGTTAGATAACCAAAATCAATATTATTTATTTGTACCTCGGATGGTGTGGTGGTCGTATCGGGCGATGCTGTATCAGGTGCATCGGTCGACGTGAGTTGACGGTTGTCGATCGATTGTTGTTGGAACATATCGGTCGATGGGACTTCCTCAGGTTGAATTGCATATTGGCAGTGGAATTGCCTCTACTGCAAAACTCTCATTGTAGTCGCTTGCCCAACCTCCAATTGAGTAGTCTCCGTCTCTTATATCCTTAGATGGTGTGTATATGGATATAAAGTTGATAGGATCGCTTGATGGTTCATAGGGTCGTTTGAGCGATCGTCTTGGTTGCATATCGGTCGATGAAGGCTTGCTTACATCGGTCGATGCGTTGAATCTGAAGGTGTGGGAAGGGTGTACATCTTCTTCTTCACGAATGAATCTGTATTCTGTAGCTCGTTCTTCCTCCTAATCTTCATCGTATTCCTCTTCTAGAGGTATGTAGTCGTCCGGTTCTAATGGAGCTGGCTCAAAATCGGGCGTTGATGCTAGGGTTTCAGCGTTGTTCCTCCAAAAGGGCTGTCTATCGATCGATGTGGTGGTAGCTACGTCGGTCGATGTGTTGGTATTGGTATCAGGCGATGGGATGTTGCTCTCATCGGTCGATGTAACCAGATTGGTTTCGTATTCAGCCATGGAATCATACTCATGGGAACAGAAACAAGCTGCTACGACTTTTGTGGTCTCCTTAGCTGGTGGCTTGATGACCTGGACGGGATCATAGAGGGTGGTGGAACTAATTAGGGTTAGGCAGAGCTTGTTGAACTTTAGGTCACAAATGGCTCCGACGGTGGCTAGGAAAGCTCTTCCATGTAGTAGTGATGTCTTGAAGTTAAGCTTGACATCCAGGACGTGGAAGTCTGTTGGGATGATGGCATCTCCAATCTGTACCTCAAGATTTCGAATTATGCCTCCTGAGTTCTGTTGAGAACAATCCACAAAGATGAATGTCTCATCAGTAGGCTCTATCTTCAGACGTAGGTGGTCTGCCATGATCTTAGGTATGATGTTGACTCCTGATCCTGTATCACATAAGGCACCGAGGGAATTCAATGCCCCTGATGGAACATGGTACTGTGAACTTCCCTGGATCGCTCCTCTTTGGTAGTGTGATCCTCTTCTTCATGCTATCACGAACTTGGTGAAACATTCTCCTGATGTCTTCTTCTGTCTCCTTGGTCTCTCTGAAGAACATCCACAATCTATGAGAAAAGTAGGCTTCTTTAAAGGGTTTCTCTGTAGGGATCCTTAGAACACTGTTTCCTGAAGTTTTCCATCTCTGCTTCATTAGCTCCCCTTTTAAGATGCTTTGCAATCTTCTCTTTCCTTTTTCGTAAGACTCTTCCTAGGTTTTCCTTTTCTGGCTCCATGGGTTCAATGATGTCCGTGGGTTTCTTCAGTATTGCTGTAGGAAGGGGTTTGGAAAGTTTGGACTGCTCCCGGAGTGCATTAAGTCGGTGCTACATCGATTTTGGGTAGTTGCACTCGATGGTGTGGGATAGTATATCGATCGATGGCTACTGCTGTGTGTCGGTCGATATCGGTGTCTCAGGATCGGTCGATGGAAAGGTTTCTGTATCGATCGATGGGGTCTGAAGATCGGTCGACGTCCATACCGGTGGGTGGTCGTGGGTGTTTGGCTGCAAAGGCTTCGTGTGACATGATTTTGATTGAATTGCACTCGTTGGAGGGTTCCTCGAAGTCTATCGATCGATATTCGTCAAAGTTTATCGATCGCTTTGCTTTTGGTGATATCGATCGATATCGGGCCGATGATGTCGATCAATATGAGTCAGATCCGGCTTCGGGCGAGTCTTCCTCTGTCGTGTTTTGCAGCTCATTCTGGGGAACTTCCTCCCAGAAATCATCATCTATGATGGCATTGACGTGGTGGTGGGTAGTAGGCTCTCCTGGTGCTCTTGCTAAGGCTTCTTGTTTCTTCAAAGCCTCTCCTGTCTGAACTACTTGAGTTTCCACTTTCTTCACATAGGTATTCAAAGTATCAAGCTTTGAATTTAGAGTGGTGTAGACAGAGTCAATCTTCCCATTGAAATCCACCTAGGAGCTTCTGTTGTGTCTGTAGAACTCTTTCCAGCATTTCTTCTAGCTTGCTTTTCTGGGTGGGTGGGGGTGGATTGGTGTAGAATGAGTTTCCGTAACTCCTGTTGTTGTTGGGGTTGCTGCTGCTGTAGGAAGGTTTCTGTGGGCTGTAGTTGCTCCTCTGTCCTGAGAAGTTTATGTTTCCTCCCTGGTTTCCAGATCTCTGAAATCCAGCTCCACTGATCCAATTCACATCTTCGTCTACTTGATCCTCTGCGGTTTCTGCATCCTCAACTGAGCAAATCTGCTTGTTAAGCAGCTTCTGAACATTATCCAGCTGTGATTGAAATTCACTAATCTGTTCCTTCCCAAGGAATGAGACAGATTTTGCTTTGACGATGTTCTTCGTATTGTTGCTGGAAGCCAAGTTATCAATTAACTTCACAGCGTCATGTGGATTCCTTGTGCTGAAATTTCCTTCACTAGCAGTGTCCAGAGCCATTTGATACTTTAGAGCGATGCCTCTGTAAAAGGTGCAGAGTAGTTGCACGTTGTTGTATCCATGATGTGGGCAGTCGCGCTGGTAGGACTTGAATCTGTTCCAGGTATCTTTGAAAGATTCTCCAAGTTCCTGAGTAAATGTAGCAATTTTTCTCCTCCAGTCTTCAGCACGTGATTCATCAAAGAAGTTACGCAGGAATGCATTTTTGATGTCCTTCCAGGTAGTGAGAGAACCTGGTGGTAGTTGTCGCAGCCACTGCAAAGCTTCTCCTGATAGAGAGTATTTGAAAAGCTTGCAGAAAAGATAGTCTTCAGGAACTCTATTGGCTTTGATGGAAGATATAATATCTTCGTATCTCTCCAGATGATCCATAGGATGCTCATGAGATAACCCACAGAAGGGTATATATCCTACGAGACCGGTAGTACTGCGGCTTGAGCTCGAAATCTCCTCTCTGAATAGCAGGAGGGCGGATGGCGGATCTGTTGGTATATAACTGATATGGACGGTTGTAATCTGCCAGGGTTCTAGCTCCGTTGGCTTCATCTGCAGGTTGGATGAAGTCTGTAGTGTCTTGCTCAGGAATGATTTCCTTTTGAGCATTCAGCTTCTGACCTGCTGCGTTACGCATGTGACCATCTTGATCACGCAGGTCTCCATTCTCATCGGTTCTGAGAATAATAGGCGCTACCATGGCTCGTCGGGTAGTATCGATCGATGTAAGGTGATTTATATCGATCGATGTCGGATGAAGTGTATCGGTCGACGGTCGGTTGTCGAGCGATGAAGTGCGGCGAAGTATCGGTCGACGGTTGGTTGTCGAGCGATGAAGTGCGGCGAGTATCGGTCGACGAAAAGGTGGTGATGTCGATCGATGTCGGTGTATCGGTCGACAAGGTAGAGGTTATGTCGATCGATGTCGGTGTATCGGTCGACAAGGTAGAGGTTATGTCGATCGATGTGGAACGTAAGTTCTTGCGGATGCTACGCTCCAAGCTGTGGGGGTCTTCTGAGTACACAAGTTGATGATTCTTGTTGCTTCTGGTATTGCTGGGCATGTACCTGAAAATCAAGAAAAAAAATTTTGCGTCAGAAGGTGATTTATCAGAAATTTAAATAACCTAGACCTAATCAGATTAAATCTAATGGCGATCTTAGCTCCCCGGCAACGGCGCCAAATTTGATCTCACTCAAATTACCCCAGGAGTGAATTACTCTCTCAAATAAGAGGTTCAGATGTAGTACTTAGGGATCGATTTCACATGGAGCGAAGGAACACAAAAGATGTTTAATCCTTAGTGACTAAGCTAGGTTGAAATGGTTTAAATGTAAATTGCAAGTTGTGAGCAATGATTAATTGCTCAAGAGAGTGTTTGAGGGTTGTAATCAATAAGAGAAATAGTTAGATTCAAGGTTACTATTCAGCTAGTTCAGGATTATAATGCTATGGATGTTTTAATGAGTTGCTTGCATATACTAAAGAACTTCGACTCTTTAGATTTGGCTAATAACTGTCGTTACTAGTCTCGTCTATTGATCTGTCTGCCGACAATATCGATCGATGTTTGACAGCTTGTATCGATCGATATGTGTGTCGTCGATCGATTACTCTATTGGAGTATCGGTCGATATAGCTCTAGATCGAATCGAATATATGTTCACCAAGATCATAGAACGGCTCTCGCTTATCCCTAGAGGATCTTAGCTTATTCAAGATGATGTAAGGATACTGATTTATTGATTAAATCAATTCCAAGATCATATTCTAGTTAGCTACGCTAGAATAAGCATTAGGGTTCATCAGGATAATGAGTATACAACTCAACAGTCCATAGTTGGGGCTAATCCCTCATAACTATTTGAAACCCTAAATCTAACAATGGAATCTACTCAGACATGACTGAGTGATTCATAGCATCTAGGTAATAATAGAGATTCATTTAGAAGACCGAACAATCAAGTTCCTCGTGATAACAAATCTCTTTGTATCTTTCTTCTAAACTTAGAATCCTATAACCTTAGATGAGAACAGAATAAAGATGAAAAGAATACTTTATTGATAAGTAAGAAGTACTAGAACAATGATATGTTGTAAAAAGCTTATTTTGCCAAAATACATAGGCAAAGGTATAAATATTGAGTACAATTAGGTTAAAAACTCGTCAGGGGCATTATAGTAATATTGAGACATCTTGGGCTTCAAGTCGATTGAGAATATTCTTCCTTCTTCTGCACGCTCGATATCGATCGATGGTACTATGTGTACATCGATCGATGGAGTATCTCGTCGTCATTTCTTCAAATGCGTCATCGATCGATTACACGAAGTGTGTATCGATCGATATGTAACTCTGGATATCGACCTCGATGTCTGATCTTCAAGTCATCTCGGGAAAACTCTCCTTTAAGCTCCAAATGGCACCTAAAACGTCACTTTACTCCAAAATGCCCTTGAACCTGAAAACATACCTAAAAGACTCCAAAACACATATATATATATAGTAAAATCATATAAATACCATGAGTAAAAGTTGGTCAAAATCATGGTATATCACTCACAAATCCTATGAGATTTATACTATATAAGAGTGATTGTACACTGATTAATGTCTTCAAATCAGGCTTCTTACATCTGAATTCATCTTGGTTTTGCTAAGAATCATGAAGATCTTGACATATGTCCAAATAGGATTAATGGTAGAAACCTGATGAGAAAGTGAGATTTCTTGTTCCTCACAACTCTCATGAGATTTCTACAATGTAGGGTTTATTTTACACTCATTAATGTCTCAAACTCAAGCTTCTTACATCTGAATTCATCCTGGTTCTGCTAAGAATCATAAAGATATTGTCATATGTCCAACCATGATAAGCTAGAGTAACCTGATTTGAAAGTGGGATATCTTGTTTCACACAACTCCTATGAGATTTCTACAATATAGGGGTGATTATACACTGACTAATGTCTTCAAATAAAGCTTCTTACATCTGGATTCATCATGGTTTTCTAAGAATCATGAATATATTGTCATATGTCCAAACATGATAAGCTGGAGTAACTTGATGAGTAATGTGGTATATCTTGGTCCTCACAACTCTTATGAGTTTTCTACAATATAAGAGTGATTCTACGCTGATTAATGTCTTAAAAGAAAGCTTCTTACATCTGGATTCATTGTGGTTTTTCTAAGAATCATGAAGATATTACCATATATCAAAACATGATAAGATGGAGTAACCTGAAGAGAAACTGGGATATCTTGTTCCTCGCAACTCCTATGAACTTTCTACAATATAGGGGTCATTCTAAACGTATTAATGTCTTTAAATAAAGTTTCTTAAATCTGGATTCATCCTGATTTGCTAAAAATTATAAAGATATTGTCATATGTCCTAACAGAATAAGCTGAAGTAACCTGATGAGAAACTGAGATATCTTGTTCCTCACAACTCCTATAAGATTTCTACAACATATGGGTGATTCTACACTTATTAGAGTATTAAAATCAAGCTTATTACATCTTGATTCATCCTAGTTTGCTAAGAATCATGAATATATTGTCATATGTCTAAACAAATTAAGCTGAAGTAACCTGCTGAGAATGTGGGATATCTTGTTCCTTCACAACTCCTATGAGTTTTCTTTAATATAGGAATTATTATACACTGATTAATGTCTTAAAAGAAAGCTTCTTACATCTAGATTTATCCTGGTTTTTCTAAGAATCATGAAGATATTGTCATATGTCCAAACAAGATAAGCTGGAGTAACCTGATGAGAAACTGAGATATCTTGTTCCTCAAAACTCCTATGAGATTTCTACAATGTAAGGGTGGTTATACACTGATTAATGTAATTTAAGAAAGCTTCTTACATCTGGATTTATCCTGGTTTGCTAAGAATCATGAAGATATTGTCATATGTCCAAACAAGATACACTGGAGTAACCAGAGAAGAAAGTGAGATATCTTAATCTTCACAAATATAGGGGTGATTCTCCACTGATTAATGTCATCAAATCAAGCTTGTTACATCTTGATTCATCCTGGTTTGCTAAGAATCATGAAGATATTCCCATATGTCCAAACAAGATACGCTGTAGTAACCTGAGAAGAAAATGGGATATCTTGATCTTCACAAATATAGGGGTGATTCTACAGTGATTAATGTCATTATATCAAGATTTTTATATCTGGATTCATCCTGGTTTGGTAAGAGACATGAAGATAGTGTCATATGGCCAAACAAAATAAGATTGAGTAACCAAATGAAAAAGTGAGATATCATGTTCCTCACAACTCCTATAAGATTTCTACAATATAGAGGTGATTTCACACTGATTAATGTCTTCAATTCAAGCTTCATGCATTTGTATGTCCAAACATGATAAGCTGGATTAACATGATGAAAAACTGGGATATCTTGTTCTTCACAACTCCTATAAGATTTCTAAAATATAGGGATGATTCCACACTGATTAATGTCTTAAAATCAAGCGTTTTACATCTGGATTAATCATGTTTTGCTAATAATCATTAAGATACTGCCAATTAAACCAAACAAGATAAGCTGGTGTAACCTGGTGAGAAACTGAGATATATTGTTTCTCACAACTCCTATGAGATTTCTACAATGTAGGGGTGATTCTACAATGATTAATGTTTCAAAATAAAGCTTCATACTTCTGGATTCATCCTGGTTTTGCTAACAATCATGAAGATATTGCCATATGCTCAACCATGATAAGTTGGAGTAAACTGATTAGAAATTGGGATATCTTATTCCTCACAACTCCTATGAGATTTCTACAATATATAGGTGATTCTACACTGATTAATGTTTTCAAATCTAGCTTCTTACATCTGGATTCATCCTGGTTTACTAAGAATCATGAAGATAATGTCATATGTCGAGACATGATAAGCTGGAGTAATCCTTGTGAGGAAGTGGGATATCTTGGTCCTCATAACTCCTCTGAGTTTTCTACAATATAGGAGTGATTCTATGCTAATTAATTTCTTAAAAGAAAGCTTCTTATATGTGGATTCATTCTGGTTTTGCTAAGAATCATGACGATATTGACATATGTCAAAACAGTATAAGCTGTATAACCTGATGAGAAAATATGATATCTTGTTCCTCGCAACTCCTATGAGATTTCTACAATATATGGGTGATTCCACACTGATTTAATGTCTTCGATCCAAGCTTCTTGCATCTGGATTTATCCTGGTTTGCTAAGAATCATGAAGATATTGCCATATGTTCAAATATGATAAGCTGGAGTAACATGATGAGAAACTAGGATATCTTGTTCTTCACAACTCCTATGAGATTTCTACAATATATGGGTGATTCCACACTGATTAATGTCTTCAAATCAAGCTTCTTACATCTGGATTAATGTTGGGGATCGAAAACGGTTATCTCGAAACCATCGGCTAAGGATATTTCTGATCTACGAGCTTTCAGCAGAAATTATCAAAGACGGGAGAAAAGAAAACAAAACAGCGCTAAGGCCCCAAGCGCCCGGCGACAAGCCCTGCGTCACGACACCAAGCGCCCGGCGGCGAGCCCCGCGGCGTGGCGCCCAGCACCCGGCGGCAGGCCCCACGGCGGGGCGCCCAGAGCCCGATGGCGAGCCCCGCGGCCGTGGCGCCTAGCGCCCGGCGACAGGTCCCGTGTCGGGATGCCTAGCGCCCGGCGACCGGTCCCGCATCGCGGTGCCTCGCGCCCAGCGACCGGTCCCTTGTCGCAGTGCCTAGTGCCCGGCGACGGGTCCCGTGTTGCGGTGCCCAGCGCCCGGCAACGGGTCCCGCATCGGGACGCTTAGCACTCGGCGACCGGTCCCGTGTTGCGGTGCGGAGCTTCCGGCGACGGGTCCTGTATCGTGGTGCCCAGCGCCCGGCGACGGTTCCCGCGTCGGGACGCTTAGCACCCGGCGATCGGTCCCCTGTTGCGGTGCCTAGCGCCCGATACGTTCAGACGAGTCCCAATTCCCTATTTCCGTATTTCTGGTCGGGTTGTGATTTCCTGGCTACAAGTCCAGTGTCATTCGCTTCGTCTTGATCGAAGTTATCATCGACGTTTTATGATTAAAACTTGGAATGTTATTTTCCGTGTATAACGTATCATGTAAGACGAGTACGATCAACGGTAACATCGGTCCTCTATACTATACGATTCGTTCTACGCAAAGGAAAGTCTGTCAGAGGATTCGTATGAACATCCAAAGGCCCAAAATGTGCGCGCGGATCCACTTACGGCTTTAAGGATTTAAGCCCAACAAGACTATGACGGTTTATCCTCTGCATACGGAATTACGATAAATGTCTAGTTTCCAAAGATAAACGTGAATATTCGAGGATAATTATGAAGATCGACGAAAAATGAAATATTCCCGAAAGCTGATATTGCCATATGTACAAACATGATAAGCTGGTGTAACTTGATGAGAAATTGAGATATCTAGTTCCTCAAAACTCCTATGAGATTTCTAAAATGTAGGGGTTATTATACACTTATTAATGTCTTATAAGAAAGCTTCTTACATCTGGATTCATCCTGGTTTGCTTCGAATCATGATGATATTGCCATATGTCCAAACATGATAAGCTGGACTAACCTTATGAGGAAGTGGAATATCTTGGTCCTCATAACTCCTATGAGTTTTCTACAATATAGGACTGATTCTACGCTAATTAATATCGTAAAATAAAGCTTCTTACATCTGGATTCATTCTGGTTCCTCTAAGAATCATGAAGATATTGACATATGTCAAAACATGATAAGCTGGAGTAACCTGATGAGAAAGTATGATATCTTGTTCCTCGCAACTCCTAAGAGATTTCTACAATATATGGGTGATTCTACACTTATAAATGTCTTTAAATAAAGATTATTACATCTGGATTTATCCTGGTTTGCTAAGAATCATAATGATATTGCCATATGTCCAAACAGGATAAGCTGAAGTAACCTGATGAGAAACTAGGATATCTTGTTCCTCACAACTCCTATGAGATTTCTACAACATATGGGTGATTCTACACTATTTAGTGTCTTAAAAGCAAGCTTCTTACATCTGGATTCATCCTGGTGTTCTAAGAATCATGAAGATATTGCGATATGTCCAAACAAGATAAGCTGGAGTAACCTGAAGAGAATGTGGGATATCTTAATCCTCACAACTCCTATGAGATTTCTACAATATAAAGGTGATTCTACACCGATTAATATCTTAAAATCAAGCTTAATACATTTTGATTCATCGTGGTTTGCTAAGAGTCATATAGATATTACCATATGTCCAAACATGATAAGCTGGAGTAACCTGATGAGAAAGTGGATATGTTGTTCCTCACAACTCCTATGAGATTTCTACACTGATTCTACACTGATTAATGTCATTATATAAAGCTTCTTATATCTGGATTCATCCTTGTTTGGAAAGAAACATGAAGATAGTGCCATATGTCCAAAAATGATAAGCTAGAGTAACCTAATGAGAAAGTGGGATATCTTGTTCCTCACAACTCCTATAAGTTTTCTACACTATAGTGGTGATTCTAAACTGATTAATGTCTTCGAATAATGATTCTTACATCTGGATTCATCCTGGTTTTGCTAAGAATCATGAAGATATTGCCATATGTCCAAACAGGATAAGCTGGAGTAACCTGATGAGAAACTACGATATCTTGTTCCTCACAACTCCTATGAGATTTCTGAAATATAGAGGTGATTCCACACTGATTAATGTCTTCAATTCAAGCTCCTTAAATCTGGATTCATCCTTGTCTGCTAAGAATCATGAAGATATCCCAATATGTTCAAACAGAATAAGCTGGAGTAACTTGTTGAAAAATTGGAATATCTTGTTCCTCACAACTCATATGAGATTTCTACAATGTAGAGGTGATTCTACACTGATTAAAGACTTAAAATCAAGATACTTAAAACTGGATTCATCTTTTTTTTTCCAATTATCATGAAGATATTGCCATATTTCCAAACATGAAAAGTTGGAGTAACCTGACGAGAAAGTGTGATATCTTGTTCTACAATATCGGGGTGATTATACACTGATTATTGTCTCCAAATCAATCTTTTTACATCTGGATTCATCCTGGTTTGGTAAGAATCATGAAGATATTGCCATATGTTGAAAGAGGATAAGCTGGAGTAACCTGATGAGAAAGTCAGATATCTTGTTCCTCACAACTCCTATGAGATTTCTAGAATATATTAGTCATTCTACACATATTAATGTCTTAAAATTAAGCTTCTTATATCTGGATTATTCTGGGTTTTGATAAGAATCATGAAGATATTACAAATTGTCCAAACATGATAAGCTGGAGTAACCTGATGAGAAAGTGGGATATCTAGTTCCTCAGAAATCCTATGAGATTTCTACAATATAGCAGTGATTCTAAACTGATTAATGTCTTAAAATAAAGCTTCTTACATCTGATTCATCCCGGTTTGCTAAGAATCATGAAGATATTGCCATAGTTCCAAAAACGATAAGCTGGAGTAACCTGATGAGAAAGTGGGATATCTTGTTCTTGGCAACTCTTATGAGATTTCTACAACATAAGGGTGATTCTACATTTATTAATGTCTTCAAATCAAGCTTCTTAAATCTGGATTTATCCTGGTTTGCTAAGAATCATGAAGATATTTCTATATGTCCAAACAATATATGCTGGAGTAACCTAATGAGAAACTAGGATATGTTGTTCCTCACAACTCTTATGAGATTTCTATAATATAGGGGCGACTCCACAATAATTAATCTATTCAAATCAAGCTTTTGAAATCCGGATTAATCCTTGTTTGCTAATAATCATTAAGATATTGTCATATGTCCAAACATGATAAGCTCGTGTAACTTGATGAGAAACTGGGATATTTTGTTCCTCACATCTCCTATGAGATTTATAAAATAAAGGAGTGACTCTACACTGAATAATGTCTTTGAATCAAGCTTTTTATATCTGTTTTCATCCTGGTTTGCTAAGAATCATGAAGATATTGTCATATGTCCAAACATGATATGCTGGAGTAACCTTATGAAAGACATGGGATATCTTGGTCCTCACAACTTCTATGAGTTTTCTACAATATAGGAGTGATTCTACGCTAGTTAAAGTCTTAAAATAAAGCTTCTTACATCTGGATACATTCTCGTTTTGCTAAGAGTCATGAAGATATTGATATATGTCAAAACATCATAAGCTGGGGTAACCTGATAAGAAAGTATGATATATTGTTCCTCGCAACTCCTTTGAGATTTCTACAATATAGGGGTGATTACACACTGATTAATGTATTCAATTCAAGCTTCTTGCATCTGGATTCATCCTGGTTTGCTAAGAATCATGAAGATATTGCCATATGTCTAAACATGATAAGCTGGAGTAACATGATGAGAAACTGGGATATCTTGTTCTTCACAACTCCTATAAGATTTCTACAATATCGGGATGATTATACACCGATTAAAGTTCTCACATAAAGCTTCTTACATCTGGATTCATCCTGGTTTTCCAAGAATCATGAAGATATTACCATATGTCCAAACATGATAAAATGTAGAAACCTGATGAGAAAGTGAGATATCTTGTTCCTCAAAGCTCCTATAAGATTTTTACATCTGGATTCATCCTGGTTTGCTAAGAATCATGATGATATTTCCATATGTACAAAAATGATAAGCTGGAGTAACCTGATGAGAAAGTGGGATATCTTGCTCCTCACAACTCCTATGAGTTTTTTTTACAATATATGAGTGATTCTAAACTGATTAATTTCTTTAAAAAAAGCTTCTTAAATATGGATTCATCCTGGTTTGCTAAGAATCATCAAGATACTGACATATGTCCAAAAATGATAGGATGGAGTAACCTGATGAGAAAGTTCCATAGGTTGTTCCTCAAAACTCCTATTAGATTTCTACAATATATGAGTGACTCTAAATTGATTAATGTCTTAAAAACAAGCTACTTACATATGGATTTATCCTGATTTGTTAAGAATCATAAAGATATTGCAATGTGTCCAAAAAGGATAAGATGGAGTAACCTGATGAGAAACTGGGATATCTTGCTCCTCACAACTCCTATGAGTTTTCTACAATATATGAGTGATTCTACACTAATTAATGTATTAAAAGAAAGCTTCTTATATCTGAATTCATCCTGGTTTTGCTAAGATTTATGAAGATATTCTCATATGTACAAACATGATAAGCTGGAGTAACTTGATGAGAAAATGGGATATCTTTTTCCTAACAATTCTTATGAGATTTCTAAAATATAGGGGTGATTCTACAGTGGTTGATGTATTCAAATCAAGCTTCTTACATATTGATTAATCCTGGTTTTCTAAGAATAATAAAAACATTGACATATGTCTAAACATGAAAAGCTGGATTAACATGATGAGAAAGTGAGATATTTTGTTCCTCACAAATCCTATGAGATTTCCACAATATAAGGGTGATTGTACACTGATTAATGTCTTCAAATCAGGCTTCTTACATCTGAATTCATCCTGGTTTTGCTAAGAATCATGAAGATCTTGCCATATGTCCAAATATGATTAGCTGTAGAAACCTGATGAGAAAGTGAAGTTTCTTGTTCCTCACAACTCTTATGAGATTTCTACAATGTAGGCGTGATTCTACCCTCATTAATGTCTCAAAATCAAGCTTTTTACATCTGAATTCATCCTGGTTTTGCTAAGAATTATGAAGATATTGCCATATGTCCAACCATGATAAGCTGGAGTAACCTGATTTGAAAGTGGAATATCTTGTTTCACACAACTCCTATGAGATTTCTACAATATAGGAGTGATTATACACTTATTAATGTGGGAACCGAAATTCGCACTGTCAATTTTAGTTAAGTTTTATCGGAGGAAAACTAAGTAAACCTAGTTTTCCCTGAAGGCTCGGATTCTCTGCGACAACCAAACGAAATTGATAGAACAAGACGATAAAGCGGAAAAGTTGCACTAAGGCGTTTATTAAACAGATGATAAGTTGAATACAATATTCTTCCGAAATACGGGAAGTAGAGATACGCTGAAGAGGAAACAACGGAAATATAGGAAACAAAACGTTATAAGTCTTGCTCCGCTAGTCTAGCCTCCTAAGTCCTAAGTTCCCTAAGCTAGCAGGAATTCTCTAAAACCCTAGATTTCGGATTTGGTCTCTCTCTCGATGATTTTCGCTCTGCCTTTCTTCTTCTCCCCAAGCTCCTTTATATACTCCTTCTTATGACGGTCTATTCTCCTTCTGGGCCGCAAGGGGGGCTTTTTTCCATTTTCGTCGACCTTCATGTTTATCGGGAAACTTGACATTTATCTTCGGGAAACTTGACATTTATCCTTCCGGAAATTTAGCATTTATCTTGTTGCGTAAAGATAAACGTAAATGGTTGTATCTATCCTAGATAATCGTAAATGGGTTGTCTGATCGCATTTGGTCCCTTTCGGGCCGTTTCTAGGACTTCCGCTGTTCTTTACGATTTCTTCGGAAGATCTTCAATCCTTCGTAGAATTGAGATGCGTGGTTTCTTAGATAACCATCATCGTTTCGTATGAATAATTTAAGATCTTCCTTTCCGTTGGTATCTTACGAGTTTCCGAAGTGTTTGCCGACGGTTTTTAGTTCAGAGTAAGAATGGGAGTATTGTACGCGGAATCCCAATGATTCATTCCGCGAGGACTCGGGAAAGATTCAAAGTACATATTACCGACGGCCGGAGCCTGGAACTCATGCACAGAAGATTGTCGCTCGAGGAGCCGAGGCAGCGCAGACGCTAGGCGCCCGGCGCCTAGAGGCAGCACGGGCGCTAGGCGCCCGGCGCTAGGCGCCCGGCGCCTAGAGGCAGCACGGGCGCTGGGCGCCCGGCGCCTAGAGGCAGCACGGGCGCTGGGCGCCCGGCGCCTAGAGGCAGCACGGGCGCTAGGCGCCCGGCGCCTAGAGGCAGCTCGGGCGCTAGGCGCCCGGCGCCTAGAGGCAGCACGGGCGCTAGGCGCCCGGCGCCTAGAGGCAGCACGGGCGCTAGGCGCCCGACGCCTACGTCCACGGTTGCGGTCGACTGCTCGGTTCCTTTGGTTTGCGGGTGTTCGTGCGCATCCTTCGGAGGATTTTTCGTATGACAAATAGACTTAGCCGTTGATTTCGAGATTACCGTTTTTGACCCCAACAGTTAGCCCCCCAGCGTGGAAGATGCGAGAGCGATTTTGCGCGCAGAAGATCTTATGTTTGAAAATCGAAATTTTCGGCTATGAATATTTTATTCCGAAAAATCCCATCATTTTTGATTTCTTATAAGTAGCACTCCACCCCCCGCTCATTTCTCACTCACCTTCCTCTTCTTAATTCTTAGAAAGTATGGCTTCCTCTCTAAGTGAAAAGAAAGATTCCGATGTCGAGATGAACGATGCCAACCAAGCCTCGCCGGCGCGAGAGGTTCCTGCCCTTACACAGACGTTTGTCGGGGGGTTCAGTTCTTTTCAAGACAAGATGGAGCGACGCCGTGCTTTGATGGAGTCTGGCGTGGCTGGTCCTAGTGCTTCTTCCGGTCCGACTCCTGCAGTTCCGATCCCCGGACCCGACGTTGTTTCAGCTCCGGACTCCGCGGTTCTGGTTCTTGAAAACGCTGTCGCTCCAGTCTCGATCTCTACGATTCCGCCTCCTGAATCCGATATCCCTTTGCCTGCTGGAGGAACTGTTGTTCCGGAGCAGGCACCCGGCGTCCAGGCTCGCCCCGAGGGCTCCTCTTTGGCGCCGATACTGGTTTCAGAAGATGCGGTGGAAGTCATGCCTCCCCCTCTAGAAAAGAAGAGGGAGATCGTTCTTGGACTTCCCGCATCCAGTGCTATCCCGCCATCGAAGGGACGTTCGAGAGCTGGAACTGCCGGATCAGCGAAGAGGAAAAGGTGTACCAAGAGCGAGGAAGGCGAGGTTTCGGCAAAACTATCGCACCACCGCTCCAAGGTATTTTCGTGAGACCCCCTTTCTTTCGCTGATTTTTTTGATTCTCACCTTTCTTTCGTGTGATCAGTTTGTGTCGTTAATCGACGGGATGCTTGGAGATTGCGGACTGGAGGTCACACGTTTGTCCCAGGAGCTGGATTCGTCGCGGGAGGCCTTGAAGCGCACCGAGGCTGTGCTTCAATCGATTGAGAGCACTCATGCCGCCCAGACGTCGACGCTCGAAGCTAGGATCAGCGATCTCGAACGTGACTTGGGAAAGACTGTGAGCTCGCTGCTCAAGGCGAAGGAGGAGAAGAAGAGCAAGTCCTCAGAAGTCCGACGTCTCAAGAGGCGGATTCAGCGCTTCGAGGAGATGGGAGCTTGCACCGCGACAGAGCTTACCGACCCGTCATCCTCGGGTGCCTTGGTCCCGGGCTCGGAGATTCCAGAGGTCCAGGATGCTGGAATCATTGCGGACAAGGGCGGTGAGGAAGTCGGCGCGGGCGATGGCGAGGCTGCTCTTGCTTCGGGTGAGTCGGAGGACGAAGGTGGCGTTCCGGAGGATGCCTAGGTTGATCAATCCCTGAAGGGATTTTTATTTCGATTGTATTTCGGCTGTTGGTTGGCCATTATGTATGATTTCGGGACTGGCCGTTGGTGGCTTTGAATCCCTGCCCTATTTTAGGGCGTTGTACTGAACTTGCGGTATGCGTTTACGAAATATTTTGCGTTTAGAACTTCTGTTTGTCGAAGTTAGAGGGGCAGGATGTGAGTTGTCATCTCACTCCTGCCTCCCTGATGATCACCGTATCCGTCATTTGTTCAAAGCGAGATTTTCCTGCGGTTTACGATTTACGCGGAAATTCGTGGAAACGTACAGACTTGAGTGAAGAGACAAGTTTTGGGATCTCGCGTCGTTGACGCTTTGCCTATGAGATGTTAAGATACCAGCAAGGCTGGGTTTAGGGCAAGACCTAGGTTTACTCTAAAACTGAGGCTGTGCGATGACAAATCAGCTTTCGTTTTGCATGTTTGTGATTTTAACCTGATTCGTACCGTTTTAAAATCCACGAAGTGGTATCGGCTTACATGATTTGTCTGGGCACGAATCGAGCTACTTCCTTTACGAAGTGCTGAACCAAATTTGGATTTTTTGTATAGCGCGCTATGGGATCCTTGTCGGATGTAAAAGAGCCTACCCTTAGGTGGCTTGTCTGTTTAGGACGTTAGAGTTCGTTTGTTGTGATCAGCAACAACGATATGATGCCGTTTAGAAGGCGTGTGAAGATTTTAATCGAAAAACGAATGTTCAGGCACAAAGCGACGTCTCGCAGTGCTTTGAAGTTTGTTTTTCTTATGCCATAAAGGACTATGGGCTTTTAGAAATCGCGGAATGTTTCCGGGCGATAGTTTATGATTTATTTGGTGGATACTGGATCCATCGTTGAGGCCCTTAGGGGAATTGATGGTGGAAAGTTTTCGAAAGTTTGGTTTTTTCCGAAATTTGTGGGAGTGTACGAGTGTACGCACCCCACCCCCCCCCCCCCTTTTTTAAATCAGGGGGATAGCTGAACCCACCGGTTGGCGGATTGCCTACGTACCTCTTTCGAGGATCAAGCCATCTCGTAGTTCTGTTATCCATGTTTTATGTTCTAGTGGTAGTATTTCTTGAGATGCATCGCATTCCAAGTTCTCGGGATTTTTACGTCTTGCATGTTTGCGATTTGATACGAACCTGGTCGGACGACTTTAATGATTCTGTATGGTCCTTCCCAGTTCGCTCCCAGTTTTCCTGCGTTTCGTTCGGCAGTGTTTTGGAAGACTTTCCGCAAAACCAGATCACCCTCCTTGAATCTACGATGGCGTACGTTCGCGTTGTAGTACTTTGCGGCGGCCTGCTGATAATTTTGAATCCGGATGAGGGCTTGGTCGCGACGCTCGTTGATGAGGTCAAGATTATCCAGCAGCATGGCGTTGTTCAGGTCTTCCCGTTCGGGAAGAAATCTCCCCCGTACGCCGGGGAATTCTACTTCCGCCGGAATCATGCATTCTGCCCCGTAAACGAGAGCGAACGGAGTTTCCCCCGTGGCTCGTCTTGGAGTGGTTCGATGAGACCAAAGGACTCCTTCGAGTTCTTCCGCCCATCGTCCCTTCTTGGCTTCTAAGCGCTTTTTCAGTCCGTCTAGGACGGTTTTGTTTATGGTTTCGGCCTGTCCGTTGCACTGCGGGTATCTGGGAGCAGACTTGTTAAGTCGTATTTTCCATTTTTCGCAGAATGCTTCGAATCGTGTGAAAATAAATTGAGACCCGTTGTCCGTTATGATTTTGTATGGGACGCCGTGTCTGGTTATGATATTTTTCCAGACGAAGTTCTCGACTTGCACGTCTTTGATACTTGCGTAGGATTCTGCTTCCACCCATTTCGAAAAGAAATCTGTGAGCACCAGTAGGAAACGTTTTTGTTTTGATTTGTGTAGAGGTCCGACGATGTCCATTGACCATCGCATGAAAGGGTACGGAGATGAGATAGAGGAGAGGATTTCTGCGGGCTGATGAATTGTCGGAGCGTGCCGTTGACACTTCTCGCATTTCCGAGCAAACTTCTTGCAATCCTTTACCATAGTCGGCCAGTAGAAACCGTGGCGTTTTATTTTTGTTGCGAGAGACCTTCCGCCGGAGTGGTTTCCGCACGATCCGGAATGAATCTCTTTCATGATTTTTCTCGCCTTTTCTCCTTCCGCGCAAGTCATGAGAGGTCCGGAGAATCGCCACTTGTAGATTTCGCCTTCCACGGCTGCTTGAACTTTTATTTTCCGGGCTGCCCATTTTTCCGCGGGTAAGGTACCATCTACGATGTAGGCTCTGATAGGTTCTAGCCAGGGAGTGTCGCAGCCGTAGTCTGTTTGGTCTGCGTCGTCTTCCGGCTGGTCTTCGTTTTCTTCAGCGCCTTCGATCTGCGTTCTGATCAGGTTGGCGATTACCGGTGGTCCGATGCTCGGGTGCTCGATGAATTCGACGGGGATTATTCTTTTAAGCCCTGGATCTGAGCTTGAGGCTAGAGCAGCTAAAGCGTCAGCCTGGACGTTTTCCGACGGGGGAATCCTGGTTAGCGCAAATTGCTGAAAATCGTGGGCCAAGTCTTGGACAACTTTCAAATATCCGTTCATCCTTTCATCCCTTGCTTCGTATTCTCCGTGAATTGGTTTGCGACTAACTGAGAATCGCAGTAAGCGTGAATATTTTGAATCTTCAGCCCGTGGGCCAGTCGTAGGCCAGCAATTAGCGCCTCGTGCTCTGCTTCGTTCTTTGATGCACGAAAATCCAAGCGGAATGATTGCTCGAGGATTTCCCCCGTTGGTGAAGTGAGTCGGATCCCGATTCCGGATCCTTGCTTGGATGAGGATCCGTCGACATAGAGATCCCACGTTGAACCAGGCTCCTTGTTAGTTAAATCCATCGCGGGTAATTCTACCAGGAAATCCGCGAGTACCTGCGATTTGGTGCAGGTTTTTGGACGATATTCGATATCGTACTCGCTTAGTTCGATTGCCCACTTCGCGAGTCTACCAGACTGGCTTGGACTGTGTAGAATCGTCCGTAACGGAAAAGTTGTAAGTACCACGATGGTATGAGATTGGAAATACGGTCTGAGTTTTCTTGCCGAATTTTATAACGGCGAGTGCCAACTTTTCCATTAGCGGATACCGAGTTTCGGCATCCAGCAATGTTTTACTAATGTAGAAGACCGGCTTCTGTTCTCCAAATTCTTCTTGAATCAGAACGCCAGTGACTGCTGACGCGGATACCGCGATGTAGAGGAACAAGGGTTCTCCGACTACGGGTTTTGCGAGGATAGGAGGGGTGGCCAGATATTGTTTCAGCTGTTGGAAAGCTTTCTCGCAATCCTCTGACCACTCGAACTTTTTGTTCCCCTTCAAGGTTTCGTAGAATGGGAGGCACTTATCCGTGGACCGCGAGATGAATCGGTTTAAGGCCGCGACTCGTCCAGTCAGCCTTTGAACTTCCCGCTTGGTTCTCGGGGAGGCCATTTCCATCAGTGCGTTGATTTGTTTTGGATTAGCCTCTATTCCGCGGAATGTTACGAGGTATCCGAGGAATTCGCCCGATGCTACGGCGAATCTGCATTTAGCTGGATTCAGTTTCATGTTGTGTTGGTTTAATCTCTCAAAGCATTCCTCTAGATGGACTACGTGGTCGCGTTCGTCGAGAGATTTTACCAACATATCGTCGATATACACCTCCATGGTTTTTCCGAGTTGCTCAGCAAACATTCGATTGACGAGCCGTTGATATGTGGCGCTGGCGTTCTTAAGGCCGAAAGGCATTACTTTGTAGCAATAGGTTCCTCTGTCGGTAATGAATGCTGTCTTCTCGCGATCATCGGGATTCATCATGATCTGATTGTATCCGGAGAACGCATCCATGAACGATAGAAGTTTGTTTCCCGCGGTTGCCTTGACTAGACGGTCGATGTGCGGGAGCGGAAAACAATCCTTCGGGCACGCTTTATCGAGGTCAGTGAAATCGACGCACACTCGCCATTTCCCGTTCTTCTTCTTGACGACGACGGGATTGGCGAGCCAGTCGAAATATCTTACTTCCGTTATTGATCCAACTTTGAGGAGTCTTTCGACTTCCTCATTAACCGCGGTTGCCCGTTCGGGGCCTAGCTTTCGCCTTTTTTGTTTTACGGGTTTATGAGTTGGATCAATGTTGAGTTCGTGACATGTTATGTTGATGTCAATTCCCGGCATATCTTCCGCAGCCCAAGCGAACGTATTTAGGTTCTTCTTGAGACACGCGATGAGTTCTGCTTTTAAAGGATCGCGAAGATTGGCCCCAATCTCCACGCATCGTTCTGGGTTAGTCTCGTCGAGGCAGACCGAAATTACAGGTTCGCAAGTGGGCTCACGTTTTCCCTTCCAGGGCTTCAGCTTTTTGCGACTGCCAGAAAATTTCTGGAGGGTCTTGCGACGCTGGTTCGTGGGTTGCTTGCTTTTTCGAGTTAGTTTCGGGCTCGGAATTTTTTCGTTTTAACCCAGCGGCCAAGTAGACTTGCGGCGCCTTACGATCTCTTGTATTGTTTCGACTCCGAGGAGGGATGGAAATTTGAGGCACAGGTGGAAAGTCGAGGGTATTGCTTGCATGGAATTTAACCACGGAGTCCCGACGATCGCGTTATATGATGATGGGCCGTTGACTACCTAAAATTCCACCATCTTCGTGACGCTCCCAGCTCTGACAGAGAGATCGACCGAGCCGAGGGTCATTGTGATGTTTCCTGAGAGTCCGATTATTGGATTGGGATCGTCCGTGATAATGCTCAGGTCGAGTCCCATCCTCTCGAGAGTGTTTCTATATATAATATTTGTCGAGCAACCGGTGTCGACCAATATTCTTGCTACGTCGATGTCCTGGATCGTTAGTCTGATAACGAGGAGTTCGTCGTGAGGTTTGGCTTGACCAGCCGTTGCTCCATCCCCGAATGACACGAAGTTGCGGACAGGTGATGTGGCCATGCTGTCGTTATCAATCGTAGGTTTTTGAGTAAGAGAATCCGACCCCCTCCTTATAGCGCCAAACTGTGGGAACCGAAATTCGTACTGTCGATTTTAGTTAAGTTTTATCGGAGGAAAACTAAGTAAACCTAGTTTTCCCTGAAGGCTCGGATTCTCTGCGACAACCAAACGAAATTGATAGAACAAGACGATAAAGCGGAAAAAATGCACTAAGGCGTTTATTGAACAGATGATAAGTTGAATACAATATTCTTCCGAAAATCGGGAAGTAGAGATACGCTGAAGAGGAAACAACGGAAATATAGGAAACAAAACGTCTAAGTCTTGCTCTGCTAGTCTAGCCTCCTAAGTCCTAAGTTCCCTAAGCTAGCAGGAATTCTCTAAAACCCTAGATTTCGGATTTGGTCTCTCTCTCGATGATTTTCGCTCTGCCTTTCTTCTTCTCCCAAAGCTCCTTTATATACTCCTTCTTATGACGGTCTATTCTCCTTCTGGGCCGCAAGGCGGGCTTTTTTCCATTTTCGTAGACCTTCATGTTTATCGGGAAACTTGACATTTATCTTTGGGAAACTTGACATTTATCCTTCCGGAAATTTAGCATTTATCTTGTTGCGTAAAGATAAACGTAAATCATTGTATCTATCCTAGATAATCGTAAATTGGTTGTCTGATCGCATTTGGTCCCTTTCGGGCCGATTCTAGGACTTCCGCGGTTCTTTACGATTTCTTCGGATGATCTTCAATCCTTCGTAGAATTGAGATGCGTGGTTTCTTAGATAACCATCATCGTTTCGTATGAATAATTTAAGATCTTCCTTTCCGTTGGTATCTTACGAGTTTCCGAAGTGTTTTCTGACGGTTTTTAGTTCAGAGTAAGAACGGGAGTATTGTACGCGGAATCCCAATGATTCATTCCGCGAGGACTCGGGAAAGATTCAAAGTACAGATTACCGACGGCCGGACCCTGGAACTCATGCACAGAAGATTGTCGCTCGAGGACCCGAGGCAGCGCAGACGCTAGGCGCCTGGCACCTAGAGGCAGCACGGGAGCTAGGCGCCCGACGCCTAGAGGCAGCACGGGCGCCCGGCGCCTAGAGACAGCACGGGCGCTGGGCGCCTGGCGCCTAGAGGCAGCACGGGCGCTGGGCGCCCGGCGCCTAGAGGCAGCACGGGCGCTGGGCGCCCGGCGCCTAGAGGCAGCACGGGCGCTAGGCGCCGGTGCCTAGAGGCAGCACGGGCGCTAGGCGCCCGGCGCCTAGAGGCAGCACGGGCGCTAGGCGCCCGGCGCCTAGAGGCAGCACAGGCGCTAGGCGCCCGGCGCCTAGAGGCAGCACGGGCGCTAGGCGCCCGGCGCCTACATCCACGGTTGCGGTCGACTGCTCGGTTCCTTCGGTTTGCGGGTGTTCGTGCGCATCCTTCGGAGGATTTTTCGTATGACAAATAGACTTAGCCGTTGATTTCGAGATTACTGTTTTTGACCCCAACAATTAATGTCTTCAAATCAAGCTTCTTACATCTGGATTCATCCTGGTTTGCTAAGAATCATGAAGATATTGTCATATGTCCAAACAGGATAAGCTTGAGTAACTTGATGAGGAAGTGGGATATCTTGGTCCTCACAACTCCTATGAGTTTTCTACAATATATGAGTGATTCTACGCTTATTAATGTCTTAAAGGAAAGCTTCTTACTTTCTGGATTCGTTGTGGTTTAGCTAAGAATCATGAAGATATTGCCATATGTCAAAACATGATAAGATGGAGTAACCTGATGAGAAAGTGGGATATATTGTTCCTCGCAACTCCTATGAAATTTCTACAATATATGGGTCTTTCTACACTAATTAATGTCTTTAAATCAAGGTTCTTAAATCTGGATTCATCCTGGTTTGCTAAAAATCATAAAGATATTGCCATATGTCCAAACCGGATAAGCTGAAGTAACCTGATGAGAAACTAGGATATCCATTTCCTCACAACTCCTATGAGATTTCTACAACATAGGGGTGATTCTACACTGATTAGTGTCTTAAAAGCAAGCTTATTACATCTGTATTCATCCTAGTTTGCTAAAAATCATGAATATATTGTCATATGTCTAAACAAGATAAGCTGAAGTAACCTGATGAGAATGTGAGATATCTTGTTCCAACTCCTATGAGTTTTCTTTAACATATGAGTGATTATACACTGATTAATGTCTTAAAAGAAAGCTTCTTACATCTGGATTCATCCTGATTTTTCTAAGAATCATGAAGATATTACCATATGTCCAAACATGATAAGCTGGAGTAACCTGATGAGAAACTGAGATATCTTGTTCCTCAAAACTCCTGTGAGATTTCTACAATGTAGGGATGGTTATACACTGATTACTGTCTTTTAAGAAAGCTTATTACTTCTGGATTCATCCTAGTTTGCTAACAATCATGAAGATATTGCCATATCTCCAAACAAGATACGCTGGAGTAACCTTAAGAGAAAGTGGGATATCTTAATCTTCACAACTCCTAAGAGATTTCTAAAATATAGGGGTGATTCTCCACTAATTAACGTCTTCAAAACAAGCTTGTTACATCTTGATTCATCCTGTTTTGCTAAGAATCATGAAGATATTGGCTTATGTCCATACATTATAAGCTAGAGTAACCTGATGAGAAAGAGGGATATGTTGTTCCTCACAACTCCTATGAGTTTTCTAAAATATATGGGTGATTCTACACTGATTAATGTCATTAAATAAAGCTTCGATTATCTGGATTCATCCTGGTTTTGCTAAGAATCATGAAGATATTGCCATATGTCAAAACAGTATAAGCTGGAGTAACGTGATGAGAAACTGGGATATCTTGTTCCGCAGAACTCCTTTGAGATGTCTACAATATAGAGGTGATTCCACACTGATTAATGTCTTTATTTCAAGCTTCTTGCATCTGTATTCATCTTGGTTTGCTAAGAATCATGAAGATGTTGCTATATGTCCAAACATGATAAGCTGGAGTAACTTGATGAGGAAGTGGGATATCTTAGTCCTCACAACTCCTATGAGTTTTCTACAATATATGAGTGATTCTACGCTGATTATTGTCTTAAAAGAAAGATTCTTACATCCGGATTCATTTTGGTTTTGCTAAGAATCATGAAGATATTTCCATATGTCAAAACATGATAAGATGGAGTAATCTGATGAGAAAGTGAGATATATTGTTCCTCGCAACTCCTATTGTGGGAACCAAGATTCACACCGTCGAGTTTTTGTCAAATCGGAGGAAAGTCAAGTAAACCTAACTTCCCCTGAAGGTCCCAGATATCTTTTGGGCCACGCACAAACAGTTAATATAATGAAAAGGTTTCGTATGAAAATAACAAGAACAAAAAGTAGATCAAAAGATATTATTTTCGAATTCGCGTTTAAGCGTGAACAACAGGTAAGAGGTCGGCTACAAGAGCTGACAGTCGGCTGGCTAGTCCGGCGGCCTGATTCTAACCTAGTTGAGTCGTAGCTCGCTAGTAAAAACGAAAAAATGCCTAACTCGCTCTAATATTAAATTTGATGTGTGAAATTGCTCTCCCTCTGCTCCTCGCCCTAAGTCCTCCTTATATAATCCCTCTCGGTCGTTTCATCCTTCCTTTGGGCCGAATCTACCGCGAATCGGGCATTTTCCATTTTCGCTGATTCTTGCATTTATCGGAAAACTTGACATTTATCTTCGGGGAACTTCACGTATACCTTCGGAAAACATGACATTTATCCCCAAGGATAAATTCGTTATTCTTGCCTTGGGCTTCACTTGTAAAGAATCGCGGATGGGCCCTCCGTTTATACTTGGCTCTTTTCGGTAGTGTGTCCAATCTCTTATATTCTTTTCTTTCCAAGACGACTCCTCGTATAGTTGAGATGTATTGGTGTTTCTTAGCGTAACCGTAATTATTTTATACGATGAGTGGATATCCCTAAATCAATCGATCCTTCCGTGATTTCCAAAATTTTCCCCCGAACATTTTGATCATTACGAAAAGGAGTCTCGAAGTATTTAGCGCAAGGAGGCATCAAGACGCGGGGCTTGCCGTCGGGCGCCAGGCAGCAGGACGCGGGACTTGGTGCCGGACGCGAGGCGCCAGGACGCGGGACTTGGCGCCGGGCGCCAGGACGCGGTGCTTGCCGCCTGGCGCCAGGCGCCAGGACGCGGGGGTTGCCGCCGGGCGCCAGGTGCCAGAACACGGGGCTTACTACCGGGCGCTAGGCGCCACACCACGGGGCTTGCCACCGGGCGCTAAGGCGCCACGCCACATGGCTTGCCGCCGGGCGCTAGGCGCCAGTCCAAGGGGCTTGCCGCCGAGAGCTAGGCGCCACCCCATGGGGCTTGCCGCCGGGCGCTAGGCGCTACGCCACAGGTCTTGCCGCCGGGCGCAAGACGCCACGCCACAAGGCTTGTCGTCGGGTGCTTTCGGTTGCGATATGGTTAGCAAATCAGGATCCATTGACCCGGTAATTTTCCTATGGTCGTTTACTTGAGATTTTACGATTTGATCTTTTCCGAGGATTTTCAAGTACGGATTTCGTCTTAACCGATATTGACCCCAACCGTTAGCCCCCGAGCTAGCTAGGAACTGTGGTGTCTCGATAGCAGGTCCTAACTTGCAGTGTAACTTGTTCAGGAAGGTGTAAAAAACAAAATCGTTTGTCGAAAGCCAGAGTGAATAGTAATTTCACACTTTTTGCTTATATAGGTGGAGTAAGTTTTTTTTTCATTCTTACCTCTCCACAAATGCTTTACTTCCAAGAAATCTCTCTTCCCTCAAAGAAAATGTCTTCATGGAAAGGATCTTCAAAGGAAAACTCTTCTGCTCGCTTGTCTTCGGACGACTCTCCCGCCGTGGAAGGAGCTATCCCAGAGGTTGAGTTTGATGTGGACGACGACGCGAAGGAAGCGTACTACAAAGCTCTCTGCGGTTCTCTCCAACCTCCAAGGGACATTCCCATTCCAAAGAGACGTGTCAGGATCGATGAAGTGCGTCGGGGCGATCTCCACGTCCAGCCATGCGTTGTAGGGCAGGCTGTCATAGTCGTTACAGTCATCAGACACCGTGCGATGCAAGCACGCGTTGCTCTTGGCCGCTTCCTTTGGGTTCGGGAAAACCCGGTGGGACCTGATAGGTGCGTCATCCGCACGGGGCCAAGGATCGCGCTCATCGTCTCTTGCTGCAGAGATTGAAGAGGATGGGCGTGTACTGGTAGTGCCACCAATGTCGAGGCGACGCTTTGTTCTCCTCTCTCGTTGTTCGTCTGGAGAAACCATATGCATAAATCATGAAAACATGTCACAGAGTTCGTTGTATAAACGCTTATCGATCAATATAAATTATTGTATATCGATCGATTTGACTCTCCGTGTTGTTCATGTCAGACGCATATCGATCGATATGATGAATCATATCGATCGATGTTGAGTTCCGAAACCTGCAAAAATCCCAGCAATCCAAATCGCATTTGTATAGTATAAATCCTAGTTCTAATACTCATAAACCTCTATTCTAACAATCCTAGCAACTTCAATCGAAGAAAAACGAACTCATCTACCGGTTTTCAATTCAAGGTTTAGTTTTTACTTAGTTTCCATGAAATCTAGAAAATCAAGAGATTATACCTTGAAGGGTAGTGGAATTGAGATCTAAACCGAGAGGGGAGGTGAATTTCGAGTTGATTGAGGCAAAAAAAGATGGGATTTTGTGAAGAATCGAGAGAAAAAAGGGCTTTTGAGTTTTGGGTGCGATTTGCGATTATGAGGGGAGAACGGCGCGTATCGAGTTAAAAAAAATCAGGGTTCGCCCTCGATATGCCCGTATCGGTCGATGTGGAAGTTACCATATCGACTGATATAATCCCAAATAGGCTACGATGTTTACTTAATTTGCTAAGTTATTTTAACTAACTATCTAAAAATAAAACTAAGGAAATTAAAGTTGAAAACATGAAAATTTTAATCTTAAATAGTGGGTTGCCTCCCACTCAGCGCTTATTTAAAGTCATTAGCTTGACTTTTCTATTGTTATATCCTAATGGGAGTTAGGCATGCCTAATCCTAAAGGTTTTTCATTTGGGGGGCTTAACCCAATAGTGCTTTACTCGTTGGCCGTTAACCGTAAATTCTTCTCCTTTTTCATTGATAAGGGTGATAGCACCACTTGGTTGGACCTCAGTTACAGTGAAAGGGCCAGACCAACGAGGACGGAGTTTTCCGGGAAATAATGTCAAACGAGAATTGTATAAAAGAACTTGATCGTTTGGGGCGAAGTGCCGAGAAATGATCTTTTTGTCATGATAAGCTTTTGTTCTTTCCTTATACAATTTTGAGTTCTCGTAAGCCATATGCCTTATTTCGTCCAGATCGTTAAGCTGGATAAGTCTCCTTTGGGCAGCCGGTTTAATGTCAAAATTTAACAGTTTGGTAGTCCATGCTGCTTTATGCTCTAACTCGACCGGTAAGTGGCACGATTTACCGTAGAGCAGGTGAAAACGAGTAGCTCCAAGTGGAGTTTTAAATGCGGTACGATAAGCCCATAATGCATTATCCAATTTCTTAGACCAATCCTTCTTTGTGGCTCCAACAATCTTTTCTAAAATCACTTTGATTTGTCTATTAGATACTTCCACTTGTCCACTAGTTTGCGGATGGTAAGGTGTTGCTATCCTATCGTGAAGTCCTTTCTTATTGAGTAGATTCTCAAAGATTTTATTTATAAAATGAGTTCCACCATCGCTGATAACTATTCGAGGTACTCCAAATTTTGGAAAAATGATGCTCTTAAAAAGTTTAACAACTACTGAAGCATCATCAGTTGGTGAAGCTATTGCTTCAACCCATTTGGAAACATAATCGACAGCAACCAGGATGTATTTGTTTCCGTAAGAAGATGGGAAATGACCCATAAAGTCTATTCCCCAGCAGTCAAAGACTTCTATTTCAAGTATGAATTTTTGTTCTATCTCGTGTCTTTTGCTGATCTTACCCAGACGTTGATATCTTTCACACTTAACGATGTATGCATGAACATCGCGGAACATTGTGGGCCACCAAAATCCTGCTTGGAGAATTTTGAAAACCGTTTTAAAGGTCGCAAAATGTCCAGCATATCCGGATCCGTGGCAGTGATAAATGATGTTTTAAATTTCAGTTTCAGCTACGCAGCGTCTAAATATACCATCGGCACATTGTTTGTAAAGGTAAGGTTCATCCCAATGGTATATCCTTACTTCTCTGAAAAATTTATTTCTGTCGTAGCGTTTAAGATCCTCTTGTTCGACATCTGCTGCTTGATAGTTAACTATATCAGCGTACCAGAGTCGTTCGCCGAATTTTCCACGGCTTGCATTTCGTGCGAAATATATCCATCCTGATTACGCTATGCGCCACCGTGACGGCGGTATCTATGGTGATCGTAATAGAAACTTTGCGTAAATCGACAACATAAGTCTTATTGATCGATATATCAGCGGACACATCGATCGATTCGCCAATGTCTCCATCTATCGACATAGGATCATTGGTATCGACAGATGTATTGTCGTATCCATCGATCGACATGGGATCTCCAAAGTTAATCGTTTCGAGATCGTCGGCTAAAGCATTCTCGGATAAGAGTCCTATATAACCGATAAATGAAGAATCTGCGAGGTATACATTTTCGTTCGGTAAGGAGTCATTAATAGGGACGTCATCGTCTACTCGTATCCGGGAAAGATGATCTGCGACACCATTGTCTACTCCTCTTTTATCTTTTATTTCCATATCGAATTCTTGAAGGAGTAGTATCCAACGGATAAGGCGTGGTTTTGCATCTTTCTTTTGCATAAGATATTTACTAGCTGCATGATCAGTGTGGACAACGACCTTTGAACCCACCAGATAGTTACAGAATTTCTCGAAGGCGTATACTACTGCAAGTAGTTCCTTCTCAGTCGTTCCATAATTTCTCTGAGCTTCGTCCCGGATACGGCTGGCATAATAAATGACATGCAGCTTAATGTCTTTACGTTGCCCTAAAACCGCGTCTACAGCGAAATCGCTCGCATCGCACATTATTTCGAATGGAAGATTCCAGTCTGGTGCTTGTACGACGGGGGCAGTTATAAGTGCTTTCTTGATCTTGTCAAATGCTTGTTGACACTGTTGTGAAATCAAATTTAATATCTTTGCAAAGGAGGATAGTTAGAGGTCTGGGTATCTTGCTGAATTTTTCAATAAATCTCCTATAAAATCCAGCATGACCCAGGAAACTCCTGATGTCTTTGATGTTTGTAGGAGGTGGTTGACTAGTCATTACATCAATCTTTGCTATGTCTACTTCAATTCTGGCTGCGGACACTTTATGTCCGAGTACGATCCCGTCATTGACCATGAATTGGCATTTTTCCCAGTTAAGGACTAAATTCTTTTCTTCACATCTCTCCAATACCTTGCACAAGTTGTCGAGACAATCTTTAAAACTTGATCCATAAACTGAGAAATCATCCATGAATACTTCCATGAAGTCTTCTATCATATCAGTGAAGATTGACATCATACAGCGTTGGAAAGTTGCTGGTGCATTACATAGACCAAATGGCATTCTTCTATATGTGAAGGTTCCATAGGGACATGTAAACGTTGTCTTTTCTTGATCATCCGGATGTATCAGGATTTGAAAAAATCCAGAATATCCATCAAGAAAGCAATAATATTGATGATTCGCCAATCTTTCCAGCGTTTGATCAATGAATGGAAGAGGGAAATGATCTTTCCGGGTTGCGGAGTTCAATTTCCTATAATGAGATTCACATGCGGTGTCCGGTGACAGTCCTCGTTGGGATAAGTTCATCCTTTTCGTTCTTGACCTCTGTAAGACCTCCCTTTTTGGTACTACGTGGACTGGACTTACCCAATTACTATCGGAAATTAGATAAATTATCCGTGCATCAAGCAGTTTGATTATTTCCTTTTTCACGACTTCTTTGAAGTTTGAGTTTAGCCGTCTTTGGTGTTCTATGGATGATTTAGATTCGTCTTCCAGATGAATCCGGTGCGTACAGATGTCGGGTGAGATGCCTGGTATATCATCCAAAGAGTATCCAAGTGCTTTCATATGCTTTCGAAGTTTATTCTATAATAATGCTAGTTCTCCATTAGTGAGGTTTGCGTTGACTATTACTGGATAGTCATTTTCTTTTAGAAAAGCATATTTGAGTCGAGCAGGTAAAGGTTTAAGCTCCACATTCGGTGCTTTCTATATTGAGAGATCACCAAGTGATGACGGTCGTCGATCGATATTAGGATTGATATATCGGGCGACATCGATCTTTGATTCATCATCATTTTCAGTTTCGTTATCAGTTGATGATATACCATGATTTTGACCCACTTTTACCCATGGTATATAAGCGGTTTTACATATATTTACTACGAAATAGGGTCTATTTACAGTATTTACAGGTTCAGGTACGACAAGGAGAAATATGGTGTTTTTGGTGTCTTTTGGAGCTTTTAAGTGCAGAATTGGGCAGACGCGTCAGATGTTTAGTTATGGATGGAGACCTTTCCACGGTGAGAGTGAGCTGATCTTTTGACACAAAATAGATCTTTGAGTTAACTTTCCAATGCCACCGGTTTGAGGTCAATCCATCGGTTAGATCAGAAGTTATGCCCGTTTTACTGAAGAGTGGCCAGTCTGCCTCGCGAGAGAAGGCTGTCGAGAAGATGAATGTATATCGATCGATGGGAAATGTCCCATATCGATCGATATGAATGTCAGGACGTGGACAAACTATATTTCATGACCGCCAGAAGCCCTAAAGCAACCCAAATTACCAGAATACCCTTGGACGACCGGAAACCCTATTTTATGATATTTATAAGCCATTGTTAACGGCTAGACCTATCTAAGCTTTCTTTGACCTATTGTTTATCTTTGTTAGGATAGAAGGGAGGAAATCATATCAGATTCCTCCTGGAACTTCATTGGTTTTAGTTTTATATTATTTATATTCTTTCATCTATTCATCTATGATTTCTGTTACAAGATTCATGTCTGAGTAAATCCACCTGTTAGGTTTAGGGTTCAGATAGGTTATATGGGATTAGCCCCAAATATAGAATTGCTAAGTTGTGATATTCATCAAATAGGATTGTTATTAATGCTTGTTTCTAGAGTCGCGAACTAGAACCTTGATCCAAGGAATTGTAGAGACCAGCGAGAGCTTGTAACTCACCCTGAATCCATTCTTTTGAGCTAGCATTGATAAATACAGCGATAGCTGGTTTAGTAAACCCTAGTGAACGTGTGTTCAACCCGTTCGTAAAGCTTGCTAGAAACATATCGATCGATAATCCAATAGATTAATCGATTGATATTGTGAAAAGGTGTATCGATCGATATTCCTATAGAATCATCGATCGAAACTTTCTTGTGATCAATAACCGAGAGTTGAGATCCAAGATCTAGATGTTAGACTATCTATACAACGATAGTTGTTAGATCTGTACTCCCAGTTGAGTTCTAATATATCTAGCAGCTTAGTAACCTATATCATTATACTCCTAATTACCTGAATAAAACCCAAGATCTAGCAACCACCTTTCCATAAAACAACTCCTTGCCAAGCTGAACAATTATATTGTTCATCTTGTTTTTTGCTTTATTTATTACTAGTTATTTACTGCTTTAAAATATATTAGCCTAGCTTAATCATATAACTTTTAGATCTATTACGTTCCTTAGCTCCTTGCGGATTTGATCCCTAAGTACTACGATTGGACCTGTTTTGATGAGAGTAATTCACTCTTAAGGGTAATTTGAGTGATATCAAATTTGGCGTCGTTGCCGGGGATCTTTGATCGCCATTAGATCTTGTTTAGTTAGATTTAGTCTAGGTTTTGTTACTGTTCTAAAATACTGAAATTTTTTTTCTTCTATTTCAGGTACATACATCCAGTACCAGGAACAATGAAGAGAGGATTTCTAGGTCCTTCAAGAAAGGAGCCTGCTGGTTTATGCACGATCCGTAAGTCTAAGAGAGATGTATCGTTCGATACCCTCCAAGCAACACCATCAATCGACCGATAAGCTACAAGAGGCAGTGATCGATAGAGCCAACCAACCGAAGAGAAACAATGTTCACCCAAACACTGTTCATCAGGCTACTGTTCATCGCACTATTCCGCGCACTACTATTCAACCGAAATCGATCGATACTATTCATCCAGAATCGATCGATACTGTTCATCCGCATCGATCGACACTATTCATCGCGACTTTATTCATCGTACTATTAATCGCAACACTGTTCATCATGGTACGTTTCGTCCGACGGCCGACACCACTTGTGTGGAGGCAGAGAAGGTCGAGGTGATTATTCTTAAAGCCGATGAGAACAGAATGTTACGAGACAGAGAAGGTCGTCCTCGCGGCAGCACATGAAAATTGATTAACGCTGACGGTTGTATAATCCCTGATGTGATTGCTATTGCTAGGTTGGACACCTTTGGTCTGAACCGCCAATGGTATGATTGGGGAACTAAGCATCTTTTCAAAGGTCTTCCTTATGATGATCCGAGATACCTAATCAAAGAACTCGTGGAGTTAGCTTCAGCAAGCAAGCAAAATGAAGTTTCTATAAACCAAATTATCTGCAAGATCTTCCCCTATTGTTTGTTTAGAGATGCTTTCACCTGGTTCAGTCGGCTGCAGCAAAGATCTTTAACCAGTTGGGAGGACATCAAAATTGCCTTCCTTAACAAATTTCTCTATCAAGGAGTAGCAGAGTGACATAAGAACCTTGACGAGATGACTAAAGCTAGTATGGAGGAATTTTATTCTCGATTCGGTCATGAGAGGAGGATTGCCTACATTGAGCCAAAGAGAGAATCTGAAAACCCTACATCTAGTGTCAAGCAACCAGACATTTAGGTTCAACAGGCAGATGAGGGCACGCAGAGGAACAAACTGAACAGCGAACAGATAGTCAACCATAATATGGTTGAGGATGATGAACATCATGGATTTGGAGAGACGAGCATAGTGGAAGAAGCTGATAAGAGTGATCCGACTTCAACATCGATCGATATTGGTATCTCAGAATCAATCGATATTGGCACATCAAAAACGATCGATATTGAATCTTCACATCGATCGATACCTCTTGAAAATCCTGATACTACTACTGTGAATTCAGAGAGTGGACGACAAAGGACACTTAGAAACTTCAACGAACCTGAAGATTTATACGCTGAAAGGTCTGCACTGCGTCGTTCAACATCCCAGAGTTCTATCCCTGAGCTTCATCCTGCATATATCTCTCTTGTGGGTCAGCATCTCTTTCATGGTATTCCTCATGAAGATGCCACTAACCACTTGGTGGCATTCGAAGATCTCGCATCAACCATTAATAGCAATGGAGTTTCTGAAGATTACTACTTCTGCAAACTATTTCCACACTCTCTTGCTGGGGATGCAGATCATTGGTTGAAGAAGCTACCACCAGGATCTCTCACTACTTGGAATGACATTAGAAATGCTTTTGTCAACAAGTTTCTCTATGAAATTGCAGCCAATCTTGAGATTGAGATAAGATCTATGCTGGAATATATGGTGGAGGATGATGAACAATCTGAATCTAAAGAGCTGAGCAGAAAGAACAAGCTGATACTAGTGACATGAGCTCAACATCGATCGACACTCTTACCTCAACATCGATCGACCCTACAACCTCCACATCGACCGACACCATGACATCAGAATCGGTCAACATCAGCACCTCAGCATCGATCGACACTGACATTTGTCATCGATCGATACCAGTTGAAATCCCTGACTGTTCGAGTTGTCTTCAGGACACTGCAGACTCGACACAGCAGAGCATTGATGTATCAAGTTTTTATCCTTCTCCTGATGTAGAAAAAGAGATCTTTATGGAAGATATCTTGGAGCAAGAAGATTTCTTAAAGTTGGAGGATGAAGAAAAACTTGGAGATTTGGATTCAAGTAAAGAAGTTACTATGGAATACTTCTTAAAGCTGGAGGTATGGCTTGAGAATTTGGATCAGAATCTGGAGCAGAACCTTGATGACGAACATAATGTTAAGAGGAAAGATTTAGAGACTTCGTCAAAGGCTAGCATCGATCGACACCAACCTGATGAGATCGATCGATACCCACCCAATGTCATCGATCGACAGTCGCCATACAACATTGATCTACATACACCCGACTGCATCGATCGACACCCACCCGATTGTATCGATCGATACCCATGTTTGGATGAACTACAAGGATACATAGTTGAGATGGAACCGATTGAGGAGATAGTGAACAAATCTGAAGCCTCACACCTTGCTGCCCATAAACATCAGAGACCACCTATATGGACAGAAGAAACTAATGGGTTTCACAAAAAAGTGAAGAGTATACATGATCTTGTGAATATTATGGCTCCAAGCGCGGTGTTTGAAGCTGAATCTCCTATTCCACCAAATAAAGGTACTCAATTGAGTTCTTGCATAGAGGTATTGGATGATCATCAGTACGTAGAAGCTTCACAGAGAGGGTTGAGATTTAGAGATGAAGTCAATAAAACCCTAGCAGAAGAAACATCGATCGACACTGATCAGACAATGTCGATCGACATGAGCACTCCACCATCGATCGACATCTACCGGATACTATTGATCGACATCTTCAATCCACCATCGATCGACACTATAACTAGTTCATTGATCGATACCAGACGAGAATCAGAGCAGAATGAGTATGAAGTATGTGAATATTTTTGATGGAGATACCACCACACATTCAGACAAGTCTGGGGGAAAGAAGATGATGAATTGGATGAAGAGAAAAAGAATCAAGAGAGGTTCTCACTCATCATTGATTCCTCACTTCTCAAATTATTCCAGGAAATCCAAAGTGAGATTTCACAAGTCTGTGGGAAAGAAGTGAAGAAATTGGAAGAAGCGGAAACGAACCAAGGAAGGTTCTCAGCTACCATTAACTCTTTACTTCTCAGATTTTATCTGGAAATCCAGAGTGCATAGTAGATGCTTCTCACTCCATTTGAAAAGCTTAAAGCACTCCTTATTGCTGAGATAATAGACAAAGGAAAAAGATTCTATGGAGGAGGCTTTCACATTGGAATGATAAAAGCTTAAGAGATTGGACAATGAGACTTGTTTTGGAGCATGTTCTCATTTTCATCCAGACTGAATCAGATCTCCAAAGTCAAGCTAAATGACTATGACAAAACATTGAGTGGGAGGCAACGCAGTGTTAGGTATGTTTTCAATTTGATTTATTTTCCTATGTTACTGACTTAAGTTTTTATTAAGTTACAGGTAAAAAAAAAGAGATGAACAGTAACGACAGTACTGTATCAATGCACTGTAGCACGAAAATCGAGCGATACTGTAGCAAGTAATCGACTGATACTGTAGCGAAATATCGACCGATACTGTAGCAGAAAATCGAGAGTCACTGTAGCGGAGTTACTGTAGCACCGTTACTGTAGCGAGCACTATAGCAGAATCACTGTTAATCGAAAAAAATTACTTTAGTTAATTGGTTTTATTAATTATCTAACTTTTAGACTTTTAGTGTTTTATCTGTGATAGGTTATAAAAGAAGCATCGGTCGACAGAGCATCACAAGCATCGATCAATCGCCACTTAACTGTGTTTATCGATAGAGCATCAAGAATATTGATCGCCACTTAATTGTGTTGTTCAACATTCACATCTTATTACGGTATGTTATTTTTCCTTATTAAATATTGTCCTTATGATTTATTCTCCCACCTATCTTAGGCTGTATGACATTGGTAACAATGTTGTTTAAGTGTAGGGGAGGTTCTACTAATATTATGCGTTTAGTTAGCTATTTAGAATAGGGACCCGAGTAGACGATTGCCATGATATCGACCGACGAGAATAGTTGATATCGACCGACAGTACATCACCTGCAGCGACTGATGGTAACTCTTTTCCATTGATCAACACTTAATTCGGTCAGGTATATCATTCTAACTTGTTAAATTGAGTACTTATAATTTATTTACACCATAACTCCGACTGGATATACACTAGTCACAGTGTTATTTAAATTTGGGGGAGGTTCTACTGATATTGTGTTTTCGTTTTACAAAAAAAAAAAATCCATGTAGAAGGTTGCTCAGCACATCGACCGATGAGACCATGTCGATATCGATCGACATCACTTCACATCCAACGATCGGTTGTCTCTTCATTGTGTCTGTAGATTTATCTAGCGATCGACCGATACGAGCACGTCGATTGATCTCACTCAAATTACCCTAGGAGTGAATTACTCTCTCAAATAAGAGGTTCAGATGTAGTACTTAGGGATCGATTTCACGGGGAGCGAAGGAACACAAAAGATGTTTAATCCTTAGTGACTAAGCTAGGTTGAAATGGTTTAAATATAAATTGCAAGTTATGAGCAATGATTAATTGCTCAAGAGAGTGTTTGAGGGTTGTAATCAATAAGAGAAATAGTTAGATTCAAGGTTACTATTCAGCTAGTTCAGGATTATAATGCTATGGATGTTTTAATGAGTTGCTTGCATATACTAAAGAACTTCGACTCTTTAGAGTTGGCTAATAACTATCGTTACTAGTCTCGTCTATTGATCTGTCTGCCGACAATATCGATCGATGTTTGACAGCTTGTACCGATCGATATATGTGTCGTCGATCGATTACTCTATTGGAGTATCGGTCGATATAGCTCTAGATCGAATCGAATATATGTTCACCAAGATCATAGACCGGCTCTCGCTTATCCCTAGAGGATCTTAGCTTATTCAAGATGATGTCAGGGGATTGATTTATGGATTAAATCAATTCCAAGATCATATTCTAGTTAGCTATTCTAGAATAAGCATTAGGGTTCATCAGGATAATGAGTATACAACTCAACAGTCCATAGTTGGGGCTAATCCCTCATAACTATTTGAACCCTAAATCTAACAAGGGAATCTACTCAGACATGACTGAGAGATTCATAACATCTAGGTAATAATAGAGATTCATTTAGAAGACCGAACAATCAAGTTCCTCGTGATAACAAATCTCTTTGTATCTTTCTTCTAAACCTAGAATCCTATAACCTTAGATGAGAACAGAATTAAGATGAAAAGAATACTTTATTGATAAGTAGAAGTACTAGAACAATGATATGTTGTTAAAGCTTACTTTGCCAAAACACATAGGCAAAGGTATAAATATTGAGTACAATTAGGTTAAAAACTCGTCAGGGGCATTATAGTAATATTGAGACATCTTGGGCTTCAAGTCGATTGAGAATATTCTTCCTTCTTCTGCACGCTCGATATCGATCGATGGTACTAAGTGTACATCGATCGATGGAGTATCTCGTCGTCATTTCTTCAAATGCGTCATCGATCGATTACACGAGATGTGTATCGATCGATATGTAACTCTGGATATCGACCTCGATGTCTGATCTTCAAGTCATCTCGGGAAAACTCTCCTTTAAGCTCCAAATGGCACCTAAAACGCCACTTTACTCCAAAATGCCCTTGAACCTGAAAACATACCTAAAAGACTCCAAAACATAGATATATATAGTAAAATCATATAAATACCATGAGTAAAAGTGGGTCAAAATCATGGTATTTCAACTCCCCCAGACTTAACCTTTTGCTTGTCCTCAAGCAAACACACAGGTAGTCTTAGAAAGAAGTTTGAAAATAGCAGGGACTCAATTTAAATCTTAACTTAGGATCATCACCTCTACTTTGTTGCAAGCCACATCTTATGCCTATTAATCACATGAGTACACTATGCCATATCCTAGCTTAGCAACTAAATCTCCTAACCAAATATCTTAACAATCATGTCTGTCTATCCCATCTACTGATCTCATTTGTGCATTAAAAATAAAAGTGCAGGCTTTACCTTGGGGATATCGATCAAGAAACACATGGATTCAACTCAAGCAAGTTTCTGAACACACAGGCAAGTCTTCTCTGATCCCTTTCTTCCCCCTTTTTATCTCTCTTCTCTGGATCCTCATAGTTTCAAATTTTGATGAACACTGATTGCCACAAAGGCTATCTTTGCGTTATCTCATTGACTTAGTAACACATACTTTTGAATAAGCCAATAATGGGGTCGCAGGAATCACTCCTACCCCTCGCTTTGATCAATCTTTTAAAGTAGAATAATGGGGTCGCAGGAATCACTCCTACCCCTCTACTTCTCAAGATATCATATCACATCTTTATACAAATAATCTCTCTTTCTTTAGGATGCTGAAGAGAGAGAGAGAAGGGAATCAGAAGCACACAGACTATTACCTTCCAGACTTGCAGGAGGATTCCGATCCCTTGTATACCAAGCCCCAAGACAAGCAATAGATTGTCAGGTTAGGTTGGAGATCAGCTTTGGTTCTTCCAAACAATCATGAGAAGTATTGTCGTAGGTGACAGTTGATCCACTTTAGCATCTTTAGTACTTTCTGTAATCAACAAATCTAAGAATGGTGCTAAAGAGTGGTTAGATAAAAAGAAAATTTTTGAAAAATATCCTAGTCCCTTTCTTGACTCAATAAAACCAATTTTGAAAACATTTTGGTGAAATCAAAAAGGTAAGGTAGCATCAGTAATCTCCCCCCAGACTTAAATCATACACTGTCCTCAGTGTATAATAGTCGGAATAGGGCATAAATAAATCATAAGGAATGTACTGATATCGAAAATTAGAACGATATACCGGACCGTGGATGCGTATCGAGCGATAGTGAGTCGTCTATGTCGATCGATAAGGATAGGAATATGTCGAACGATGTCGACAGGATCGTATCGGTCGATGTGAATGGTAATCGTCTAGAATCTGATAAACAAAAAACAAAAAACGAAAAACGAAAAATAAAAACATAAATCAGATTTAACTAAGTAAGAAAATACCTAATAGTGGGTTGCCTCCCACTCAGCGCTTTATTATAGTCTTTTAGCTTGACTATGGTAGTAATGAGGCTAGTGAGGTGAATTCATGACACTTGCTGAGAAGCAAGCCTCATCCGTATTCTCTCCATGTTTTTCTCCAAACCAAGTGGTGAAGAAGCTTCTTGTGGCTTTATCTCCTCTGGTTAGTTTCTCCCTTAATTCAATAACCTCGGTGCGCAGACGTTGTATATCTTCTGCATTGCTTTCAATGTGGAACTGGTGGTTTCTGAATGTTGGATAGGTGTGTTGGGATAGATCACCGAGTTCTTCTTGTATGTCATTGAGCCTCTCAAACGTTCTCCTTCGTACCATGAGCCTATCGATCGATCTCGGGTAGTCAATATCGATCGACACTGGTGTAGGTCTGTCGGTCGATGTCCTGGCTGGTATATCGGTCGATGCTAATGGTGCTGGTCTATCCGCGAGTTGTCTTGAGATGGTCTTGATTTCCTTCTGGATGTTCTCTATAGTGTACTCCATGCTCTTGACGTCGCTTTGCACTGGAAACCATAGTTGCTCAAAGCTTTGGTAGGTAGATCTCCAACCTCTTGAACTATGGTGAAGAGATCTTGGACTGTCTCCTCCATATCAGCTCTGGTGCAAAACTCGCTGGAGTTCAAATCGGGCGATGGACGAGATGTCATATCGGTCGATGCTTCGCGTTTGTAGTTCTCGCAGAATGCTCTCAATGTATCTTCAACCTCGTGCAGGCGATCTTCCATTGTTGGGATCATCTCATCAGTTATTTTCTTCTTGCTGGTGTAGAAGGATTTCATCGTTTGATGTGTGTGGTGTAGAGCCTTGATGATGTGATCCATGGTATATGCCATTGTTGATGTGCGTTCCTTGAATGAGGTGAAGTTGTTGCTGAGCTGCTGATATTTGTCTTCTAGATCTTTGGTTGTGGTTGCCTCTTCTCGTTTGATGTCCTGATAGATGCTGCGGATGAGATTAGAGATTTCTTCTTTGCTTTAGGTGTTCTGCAATCGTCTATCGGTCGATGTGTGTTGGTCTGCATCGGTCGATGGCGTAGGAAGAGGATCGGTCGATGGCATATGTTCGGCATCGGTCGATGGTGGCACGTCGGTTTTCAGTTGTGAACGGACAGTGGATACTTCTTCCTCAAGGGCGTCTTTCTTTTGTTGTTGAAGATTATAAGCGCTCTGAATCCAGTTGATTTCAGATTGGAGTTCTGATCGTGCTCTCTCTATTTCATGTGGATAGGTAAAGGTTTGCCAGATGTAAGGGCTCTTAGCCTCATGTATCATTCGTTGGACTTCAGCTTCTGTGTAGAGCTTCTCTTTAGGTTCTGCTCTGTTGAAGTGATCTGCATGTATAGGCAAACAAAAACAAGACCAATCAAACAATGATGCTCTGTTAAGTAACTCCTCAATGGCTTCCTTTGAAACATGGATGATGTCTCCATTGACTCCTCTAGCGAACCCAGATTCGTCTCTAAAAACTCCAAATTAGTCCTTCTTCTCCCACAAGAAGCTTCGAATTCCATCTTTGAAAGCTCGTTTCCCCATTTCTCGGTGCATATCGAACGATATACGGTTGTGTTATCGATCGATATGTGCTGAAATTCCGAATCCTCCGTGTTGAGATGATCAGCTGTAGCTCCGTCTTGATTTGATTCTGTTGTTGTACTGATGTGCTGATGCTGCTGATTGACAGAGGTGTGAGGTAGTTGTTTGAAGAGGTGTATGGATCCGTTGGCAATTTGAAGGATGTCTCATATGTCCTTCCTTGTGATTGGGATGATTCTCCCATCCATTGCTCGTGCATTGCCTTCTGGATCTCTGAAAATACCAAACTCATCTGGAGTTAGATAACCAAAATCAATATTATTTATTTGTACCTCGGATGGTGTAGTGGTCGTATCGGGCGATGCTGTATCAGGTGCATCGGTCGATGTTGGCTGACGGTTATCGATCGATTGTTGTTGGAACGTATCGGTCGATGGGACTTCCTCGGGTGGAATTGCATATTAAAGTGGAACTGCTTCTACTGCAAAACTCTCATTGTAGTCGCTTGCCCAACTTCCAATTGAGTAGTCTCCGTCTCTTATATCCTTAGATGGTGTGTATATGGATATAAAGTCGATAGGATCGCTTGATGGTTCATAGGGTCGTTTGAGCGATCGTCTTGGTTGCATATCGGTCGATGAAGGCTTGCTTACATCGGTCGATGCGTTGAATCTGAAGGTGTGGGAAGGGTGTCCATCTTCTTCTTCACGAATGAATCTGTACTCTGTAGCTCTTTCTTCCTCGTAATTTTCATCGTATTCCTCCTCTAGAGGTATGTAGTCGTCCGGTTCTGATGTAGCTGGCTCAAAATCGGGTGTTGATGCTAGGGTTTCAGCGCTGCTCCTCCAAAAGGGCTGTCTATCGATCGATGTGGTGTTAGCTACGTCGGTCGATGTGTTGGTATTGGTATCGGGCGATGGGATGTTTCTCTCATCGGTCGATGTAACCGGATCGGTTTCGTATTCAGCCATGGAATCGTACTCATGGGAACAGAAACAAGTTGCTACGACTTGTGTGGTCTCCTTAGCTGGTAGCTTGATGACTTGGACGGGATCATAGAGGGTGGTGGGACTTATTAGGGTTAGGCCGAGCTTGTTGAACTTTAGGTCACAAACGGCTCCGACGGTGGCTAGGAAAGCTCTTCCAAGTAATAGTGATGTCTTGAAGTTAAGCTTGACATCCAGGACGTGGAAGTCTGTAGGGATGATGGCATCTCCAATCTGTACCTCAAGATTTCGAATTATGCCTCCAGAGTTCTGCTGAGAACAATCCACAAAGATGAATGTTTCATCAGTAGGCTCTATCTTCAGACGTAGGTGGTCTGCCGTGATCTTAGGTATGATGCTGACTCCTGATCCTGTATCACATAAGGCACGAGGGAATTCAATGCCCCTGATGGAACATGGTATTGTGAACTTCCCTGGATCGCTCCTCTTTGGTAGTGTGATCCTCTTCTTCATGCTGTCACGAACTTGGTGAAACATCCTCTTGATGTCCTCTTCTGTCTCCTTGGTCTCTCTGAAGAATATCCACAATCTATGAGAAAAGTAGGCTTCTTCAAAGGGTTTCTCTGCAGGGATCCTTAGAACTCGTTTTCTGAAGTTTTCCATCTCTGCTTCATTAGCTTCCCTTTTAAGGTGCTTTGCAATCCTTTCTTTCCCTTTTCGTAAGACTCTTCCTAGGTTTTCCTTTTCTTGCTCCATGGGTTCAATGATGTCTGTGGGTTTCTTCAATATTGCTGTAGGAAGGGATTTGGAAAGTTTGGACTGCTCCCGGAGTGCATTAAGTCGTGCTACATCGATTTTGGGTAGTTGCACTCGGCGGTGTGGGATAGTATATCGATCAATGGCCACTGTTGTGTGTCGGTCGATATCGCTGTCTCCAGATCGGTCGATGGAAAGGTTCCTGTATCGATCGATGGGGTCTGAAGATCGGTTTACGTCCATACTGGTGGTTGGTCGTGGGTGTTTGGCTGCAAAGGCTTCGTGTGACATGATGTTGATTGAATTGCACTCTTTGGAGGGTTCCTCGAAGTCTATCGATCGATGCTCATCAAATTTTATCGATCGCTTTGCTTTTGGTGATATCGATCGACGTCGAGCTCGTAACATCGATCGATATGATTCAAATCCGGCCAGGGGTGAGGTTTCTTCTGTCGATTTCTGCAGCTCATCCTTGGGAACTTCCTCCCAGAAATCACCATCTATGATGGCATTGACGTGGTGGTGAGTAGTAGGCTCTCCTGGTGCTCTTGCTAAGGCTTCTTGTTTCTTCAAAGCTTCTCCTGTTTGAACTACTTGAGTCTCCACTTTCTTCACATAGGTATTCAAAGTATCAAGCTTTGAACTTAGAGTGGTGTAGACAGAGTCAATCTTCCCATTGAAATCCACCTGGAGCTTCTGTTGTGTCTGTAGAACTCTTTCCAGCATTTCTTCTAGCTTGCTTTCCTGGGTGGGTGGGGGTGGATTGGTGTAGAATGAGTTTCCGTAACTCCTGTTGTTGTTAGGGTTGCTGCTGCTGTAGGAGGGTTTCTGTGGACTGTAGTTGCTTCTCTTTACTGAGAAGTTCCTGTTTCCTCCCTGGTTTCCAGATCTCTGAAATCCAGCTCCACTGATCCAATTAACATCTTCGTCTACTTGATCCTCTGCGGTTTCTGCATCCTCAACTGAGCAAATTTGCTTGTTAAGTAGCTTCTGAACATTATCCAGCTGTGATTGGAATTCACTAATCTGTTCCTTCCCAAGGAATGAGACAGATTTTGCTTGGACGATGTTCTTCATACTGTTGCTTGAAGCCAAGTTATCAATTAACTTCACAGCGTCATGTGGATTCCTTGTGCTGAAATTTCCTTCACTGGCAGTGTCCAGAGCCATTTGATACTTTAGAGCGATGCCTCTGTAGAAGGTGCAGAGTAGTTGCACTTTGTTGTATCCATGATGTGGGCAGTCGCGCTGGTAGGACTTGAATCTGTTCCAGGCATCTTTGAAAGATTCTCCAGGTTCCTGAGTAAATGTAGCAATTTTTCTCCTCTAGTCTTCAGCACGTGACTCATCAAAGAAGTTACGCAAGAATGCGTTTTTGATGTCCTTCCAGGTAGTGAGAGAACCTGGTGGCAATTGTCGCAGCCACTGCAAGGCTTCTCCTGATAGAGAATATTTGAAAAGCTTGCAAAATAGATAGTCTTCAGGGACTCCGTTGGCTTTGATGGAAGATATAATATCTTCGTATCTTTCCAGATGATCCATAGGATGCTCATGAGATAACCCACAGAAGGGTATCTATCCTACGAGACCGTAGTACTGCGGCTTGAGCTCGAAATCTCCTCTCTGAATAGCAGGAGGGCGGATGGCGGATCTGTAGGTATAGAACTGATCTGGACGGTTGTAATCTGCCAGGGTTCTAGCTCTGTTGGCTTCATCTGCAGGTTGGATGAAGTCTGTAGTGTCTTGCTCAGGAATGATTTCCTTTTGAGCATTCAGCTTCTGACCTGCTGCGTTACGCAGGTGACCATCATGATCACGCAGGTCTCCATTCTCATCGGTTCTGAGAATAATAGGCGCTACCATGACTCGCCGGGTGGTATCGATCGATGTAAGATGATCTATATCGATCGATGTATGGTAAAGAGTATCGGTCGACGGTTGGTTGTCGAGCGATGAAGTGCGGCGAGTATCGGTCGACGGTTGGTTGTCGAGCGATGAAGTGCGGCGAGTATCGGTCGACGAACGGTTGGTGATGTCGATCGATGTCGGTGTATCGGTCGACAAAGTAAAGGTTATGTCGATCGATGTGGAACGTAAGTTCTTGCGAATGCTACGCTCCAAGCTGTGGGGGTCTTCTGAGTACACAAGTTGATGATTCTTGTTGCTTCTGGTATTGTTGGGTATGTACTTGAAATCAAGAAAAAAAATTTTTGCGTCAGAAGGTGATTTAGCAGAAATTTAAATAACCTAGACCTAATCAGATTAAATCTAATGGCGATCTTAGCTCCCCGGCAACGGCGCCAAATTTGATCTCACTCAAATTACCCTAGGAGTGAATTACTCTCTCAAATAAGAGGTTCAGATATAGTACTTAGGGATCGATTTCACGGGGAGCGAAGGAACACAAAAGATGTTCAATCCTTAGTGACTAAGCTAGGTTGAAATGGTTTAAATATAAATTGCAAGTTGTGAGCAATGATTAATTGCTCAAGAGAGTGTTTGAGGGTTGTAATCAATAAGAGAAATAGTTAGATTCAAGGTTACTATTCAGCTAGTTCAGGATTATAATGCTATGGATGTTTTAATGAGTTGCTTGCATATACTAAAGAACTTCGACTCTTTAGAGTTGGCTAATAACTATCGTTACTAGTCTCGTCTATTGATCTGTCTGCCGACAATATCGATCGATGTTTGACAGCTTGTATCGATCGATATATGTGTCGTCGATCAATTACTCTATTGGAGTATCGGTCGATATAGCTCTAGATCGAATCGAATATATGTTCACCAAGATCATAGACCGGCTCTCGCTTATCCCTAGAGGATCTTAGCTTATTCAAGATGATGTCAGGAGATTTATTTATGGATTAAATCAATTCCAAGATCATATTCTAGTTAGCTATTCTAGAATAAGCATTAGGGTTCATCAGGATAATGAGTATACAACTCAACAGTCCATAGTTGGGGCTAATCCCTCATAACTATTTGAACCCTAAATCTAACAAGGGAATCTACTCAGACATGACTGAGAGATTCATAACATCTAGGTAATAATAGAGATTCATTTAGAAGACCGAACAATCAAGTTCCTCGTGATAACAAATCTCTTTGTATCTTTCTTCTAAACCTAAAATCCTATAACCTTAGATGAGAACAGAATTAAGATGAAAAGAATACTTTATTGATAAGTAGAAGTACTAGAACAATGATATGTTGTTAAAGCTTAATTTGCCAAAACACATAGGCAAAGGTATAAATATTCAGTACAATTAGGTTAAAAACTCGTCAGAGGCATTATAGTAATATTGAGACATCTTGGGCTTCAAGTCGATTGAGAATATTCTTCCTTCTTCTGCACGCTCGATATCGATCGATGGTACTAAGTGTACATCGATCGATGGAGTATCTCGTCGTCATTTCTTCAAATGCGTCATCGATCGATTACACGAGATGTGTATCGATCGATATGTAACTCTGGATATCGACCTCGATGTCTGATCTTCAAGTCATCTCGGGAAAACTCTCCTTTAAGCTCCAAATGGCACCTAAAACGCCACTTTACTCCAAAATGCCCTTGAACCTGAAAACATACCTAAAAGACTCCAAAACATAGATATATATAGTAAAATCATATAAATACCATGAGTAAAAGTGGGTCAAAATCATGGTATATCATCGATATCACTCGACAACACTTCATCAACACCGATCGATTGTAACTTCATTATATCGATCGACACTGAGCAGGTTATCGTTCTTACTTTTTAAATTCTGTACTTCTGCTTTATTATTTTTTACCTTACCACCGACTGTGTTACACTGGGGAGAGTGTAATTTAAGTCTAAGGGGATTACTAACGTTTATCTACTTTATGAGTCTTATTTAAAAATGTTTTCAAAAAGTTTTATTGAGACAAGAAGGAGATGATGATCTAATTCGATTTATTACCCGTCATCTAACCACTCTTTAGACAAGTCTTAGATTTACTGACTGCAGAAGTACTAGAGATACTAAAGTGGATCAACCTGTCAACTATGTTTGCACTTGCTGAGAATGTTTGAAGGAACCAAAGCTGATCTCCAACCTAATTGAGCTCAACTTTGCTTGTCTTGGGGCTTGGTATACAAGGGATCGGAATCCTCTTGCAAGTCTGGAAGGTAATAGTCTGTGTGCTTCTGATTCGCTTCCTTCTCTCTCTTCGGCCTCCTAAAGAAAGAAAGAAAAGATTTGTATAAAAGATGTGAGATGATTTCTTGAAGAGTAGAGGGGTCGGAGTAATTCCTGCGACCCTATTATTCTACTTTAAAAGAATGATCAAAGCGAGGGGTAGGAGTGATTCCTGCGACCCCATTATTCGCTTATTCAAAAGATATATGTGTTACTAAGTCAATGAGATGATACAAAGATAGCCTTTGTGGCAATCAATGTTCATTAAATTTGAAACTTTGAGGATCCAGAGAAGAGAGAAAAGGGGAGAAGAAAGGAACCAGAGAAGACTGCCTGTGTGTTCAGAAACTTGTTTGAGCTGAGTCCATGTGTTCCTTGATCGAGACTCCCAAGGTAAATCCTACACTTTTATTTATGTTAAGAAATGAGATCAGTAGAGGGGATTGTCAGACAAGATCTGTTAAGTTGTTGACTAGGTGAATTTGGTTGCTATACTAGGATATTGTATAATGTGCTTCTAATGTTAGGATGTCTATGATTTCGTTTGCACTACTAGAAAGATGGTGACTGAGTTTTTAAAATCTTTTTGAGTCCCTGCTGTTTTCAAACCTCTTTCAGAGAGACTGCATGTTGGTTTTGCTTGAGGACAAGCAAAAGGGTATGTCTGGGGGAGTTGATATACCATGATTTTGACCCACTTTTACCCATGGTATATAAGCGGTTTTACATATATTTACTACGAAATAGGATCTATTTAGAGTATTTACAAGTTCAGGTACGACTTGGAGAAATATGGTGTTTTTGGTGTCTTTTGGAGCCTTTAAGTGCAGAATTGCGAAGACGCGTCAGATGTTTAGTTATGTATGGAGACCTTCCCACGGTGCCATTGAGCTGATCTTTTGACACAAGATAGATCTTTGAGTTAGCTTTCCAAATAGGATTGTTATTAATGCTTGTTTCTAGAGTCGCGAACTAGAACCTTGATCCAAGGAATTATAGAGACTAGCGAGAGCTTGTAACTCACCCTGAATCCATCTTTTTGAGCTAGCGTTGATAAATACAGCGATAGCTGATTTAGTAAACCCTAGTGAACGCGTGTTCAACCCGTTCGTAAAGCTTGCTAGAAACATATCGATCAATAATCCAATAGATTAATCGATCGATATTGTGAAAGGTGTATCGATCGATATTCCAATAGAATAATCGATCGACACTTTCTTGTGATCAATAACCGAGAGTTGAGATCCAAGATCTAGATATTAGACTATCTATACAACGATAGTTGTTAGATCTGTACTCCCAGTTGCGTTCTAATATATCTAGCAGCTTAGTAACCTATATCATTATAATCCTAATTACCTGAATAGAAATCCAAGATCTAGCAACCATCCTTCCATAAAACAACTCCTTGCCAAGCTGAACAATTATATTGTTCATCTTGTTTTCTGCTTTATTTATTATTAGTTATTTACTGCTTTAAAACCTATTAGCCTAGCTTAATCATATAACTATTAGATCTATTAGGTTCCTTAGCTCCTTGTGGATTCGATCCCCAAGTACTACGATTGGACCTCTTTTGATGAGAGTAATTCACTCCTTAGGGTAATTTGAGTGATATCAGTTAACTTAGGGCCAGAGTGTGATAACCCGTCCTTCAGGGTAAAATGGTTGAGGAAGTCAAGGTCAGGATCAGGAGTCAAGCTTTTGGGAGATTATATATTTGGAATAATGTTGAGTTTTGGTAACACAAAACTTGGCATGGTTCGGAGAAGACAAAAGATTGGTCGAGCATCAACTTGATGATCGAACCGCAGGCGGTACGGGCCAACCGAGAAGTTCGAAGTACGATGCACTCAAGCAATGGATCTTGAGTGAACCATGAGACAACTTAAGCTACTATACCTTTCTTAGAAGAGTCTTAGATTGACCAGACGAAGATTTTGGAAGAATCACATTTATGGAAGCACGACGGTTTAGAAGCTCGACGTTTCAGAAACCCGACGTTTCTTAGCGATTAAGTTTTTCCCGAAACTTCACATCTATCATCAGAATATTATTTCGGAGATATTATAAGTTCGAAGCAGGACGGGAGTAAGCACGACGGGAAGCAAGCACGACGGGAAAACCCGAAGTTGGACGAAAACCCTAATTTCGGTTTTACGAAATTATTTAAAGAAGCCGGAGGCTCGGTAAATATTTTTAGAGGATCTCAGTATTCACCAGGAGTTTATTAAAAATATTCGGGATTGATCGTGGGACGAAAATTCACCAGAAAGACCGAAATCGCGCAAATTGACCGAGAAGCTCGAAGTGGCTTGATAAGAACGTGGTGTCAACCATTCAACCTGCTGAGTGTCATCAGAAGGAGGAGGTGTAGGCGTGCATGAGTCAGTTCCATGCAGTTGGACACCCAGAAGCACGACATGGCGACATATCGGCAACCTGCACATGCGTAGCGACACCCAGTGATCCGTGTGTCGCGAGGCAAGCACTCCAGCCATGCAGCAAGCCACCTGGACGTGAGTGGTGTCATCCTGCATGTTCCAGAGACATGTCTCACGACATGTGTGCACCATGTGTCACCATGCATGCGTCCGGAAGCATGCGGGACGACACACGTGCAGTTGGGTGGAGAAATGTTACTGGTTGGTGTATCCTATGTATACCAACACCCCCTGATCTTTTTCAATCATTATCACACCCAGAAATCACTCATAAACATGTCTTATAGAGAGAACGAGAAGTAGAAAAAAGAATCAAGAGGTTTGGAGCTATTTCGAAGAAGTTAGGCATTTTGAAGAGCTGTTACTCTACGGAAAGTTCGAGAAGAACATCCAGAAGCTAGAGGAGGTTCTGTCCAAGTCCTGATTCGTCCATACCAGTCCATTGAAGACAGATTCATGTTTCCGTTGCGTTTTATCGGATTTGGGATCCCTAAAGTATTGCAAATATTCTTAAAAGTTTTAGATTTAAATCTTAAAAATTAACGGGTCCAATATGATATTGGTTTAGTCCAAACCGACACAACGTTAGGTCGTTGTACGGGTTGAAAAGCCTTAGGCTTCGATCTAACGGACAACGTTAACTCATGGTACGGGTTGCAAAGCCTTATGCCTTGATTTAGCGGGACGTGTTAGTGTATGAACTAGTCTAGGTTGCAGAGTAAATTATGCGACTCTGACCGGATCGTTCCTAACCCGTCACGTAGCACTTCCGAACCATGGTGTTGGGTTGGGCGGTCAGTCATTTTCTTGTTTGATTGTTGGCTGGCCGGTTGGCCTTTCATTTCCAATCCTTGGTGTTGGTTAGTTTGTCGGTCATGTTCTTGTTTGATTGTTGGCCGATGGATCGACCTATATCTAGGACGTTTCGGGGGTGTTACAGAGGTCGTATCAGAGCATGGTTACGATTATGCTCACTGGTTCCCGTGGTTTTTCAAATGTTTTCAATGTTTTTCGAGTCAAAAGGAGTCACCAATGCACTCTCTAGGAATCCGGTCGTGTCCAATCGTTTAGGAGGGGTAGGAGAGATTTTATTTTATTATTAGCTTGTTGTCTAACCCATATATATTGTGACATGATTCCGCAGGTTGTTGTACTGGTGTGGTAGGATGAAGATTTGGAGATTTGGAGTTATGGAGGGTTTTGACGCTTCGCATAGTCCTATACTTGCTGATCTTTTCCAGCCGCATGAGTCTAATCAGGTTGTACCAGACATGTTTCCGACACCTATCATCATTTCTGATGATGACACCGAGCCTGATGGCTTTGTTCCGGCACCCTTTATTCTCATATCTGACGATGAGACCGATACAGACGATGTTGTTCTGCAGATACCTATGGTAGCACCACCAAGCCCCATCACTATCTTGTCTACGGGTACTACTGGAGATACACCGAGTTATGATCCTAACGAGGATCAGGGCACTTCTCCACCTACTCCGGATGTGTCGACACCATCCTATGGTCCCTTACCTTTGTCTCCGGGATATTTGATGTTCGTCCCAGAGATCGACATGCAGTACGAGTTAGATGCTGGATGGATTGACCTTTTCTATCAGCCCATGGAGAGTATTGGAGATACTCATGACGACCCACTCCTATATGATTTAGACGTGATGAAGATGGACCAGCCACTTCCTCAGCCGGCGGACATACCTTTTTCCCATAGCATATCTGCGAGTGGAGAGCCTTCCAGCTTTCCACCTATGGAGCAATTCACAACCTACTCACCATTCTCTCAGCCATTCTATGACTACGGAAAGCCTTCCAGCTTTCCGACGATGGAGGTACCCATGACCGAGTTACCTTTTTACCAAACCACTTATGAGACCGGAGGGCCATCTAGCCTTCCAGCGATGGATGCATATTTTGATCTTGGAGGATCTGCTTCTTTTGGTGATCCTTACGCACCTCAGTCCTATCAATATGGACAAGGTAGCGATGTTTTTGGTGTCGGAGCAGGATAAGTGGATCCACACGGATTCCCGTATCATACTTATCTTGGTGGATCGGATCTGTACCCGAGGTGTTTTACTTGTGGAGGCATAGGACATTTGACTGGCATGTGCACGAGCTACGACGAGCTAGCAGCGATACCCTACCTACACAGTACGCAACCAGCAGGGGATTCGTCCGAGTGGGGCTACTGCCCCAACTGCGACATGTTGCTTTATATATGGCGTTCTTAGACGTATAGGACCGGGTAAGTAGGGTACTGACTTTTTGTGGTGATATAGCGGTGTACAGACTTTTGTAGTGTTTTCTAACAGCTGATGTCTTTTGTTGTATGATATATCATCAGTAACGATAAAGGATGTTTTTCTGTCAAGTATATGTATATATTTGATGGAAGGATATGTTTTGTAGTGAAAGTGGTTATCATTTACGTTTTTCTATTTAGTAATTATGTGACCGTATCATTCAAGTATGCATGTTCTTGTTTGATTGTTGCATATTTGAATTATGTGGTTTACAAGATGAAAAATAGTGATCGCTTGGACATATGGTTTCACAAAACATTTACGATGGTTGAGATATCACACAAATTGTTGGTTTTAGTAGAACCTTAGGTTTTAGAGCGCCTTTTGAGGCTAGTTAGTGGAACCTAGAATTGCTAGGTTGTTTGGTTAGAATTGCGGTTACCCGGTTAGATTCGCTAGGTTGCTGGTTAGAATCGCTAGGTTGCTGGTTAGTTTTGCGATTAGATTGTTAGGTTAGTTGTTAACTAACTTGCATGTGAAGTGTTCTTTTGAGTTTCAGCTTGTGTGTTCGTTGATGGGAACTTTAAGGAATGGAAACCTTACAGTGAAAAGAGTTCAAGGTCAAAAACCCAAAGTGAAGAGAGAGAGATTCAGAGGGACTGGACAGTGGTATGGACTGGACAAGTATGAGCAAGACTTCGTTGAGAAAGGACTTCATCAGTTTTGAGAAAAGAAAGGTTTCAGTGATCAGAAGCAAAGATGGTGCGCGTTATGGCAGAGTAAATGCAAGAAGACGATTCAGTATTCATCAAGTGAAGAGTTATGTGGCAACTTTGAGAAGGAGACTCATGGGAGAGCAGTAGACACAGTGAAGCATTATGAAGATGAATTCAGCATGAGAGTGAAGCGATATGAAGATGAGTTCAAAATGAGTGCAGCATGGGAAATCAAGAAGTGAATGACGTACTCAAGACAAAGGGAATGCAAAGAGATGTATCAAGACAAGAGTGAGTTCAGAACCAGAAGTTTGGGTGGAGACCAAAGAAATGAAAAGAAGGAAACCAAGGGCAAACCGATAAAGAAGCACATAAAGTGATCAAGACGGCAAGACAGAGTAAACCAAGGAGAAATTTTCATCAAGGGGAGGAACCGGTTGTGAAGCTGAGCCATTGGACAACTAAGAATTCGAGGACGAATTCTATTAAGGGGAGAAGAATGTGATAACCCGTCCTTCGGGTTAAAATGGTCGAGGAAGTCAAGGTCAGGATCTGGTGTCAAGCTTTTGGGAGATTATATATTTGGAAGAATGTTGAGTTTTGGTCACACAAAACTTGGCATGGTTCAAAGAAGACATAAGATTGGTCGAGCATCAACTTGATGATCGAACCGCAGGCGGTACGGGCCAACCGAGAAGTTCGAAGTACGATGCAGTCAAGCAATAGATCGTGAGTGAACCATGAGACAATGTAAGCTGATCTACCTTTCTTAGAAGAGTCTGATATTGATCAGATGAAGATTTTGGAAGAATCACATTTATGGAAGCACGACAGTTTAGAAACTCGACGTTTCAGAAAACCCGACTTTTCTTAACGACTAAGTTTTCCCCGAAACTTCACATCTATCATCAGAATATTATTTCGGGGATATTATAAGTTCGAAGCAGGACGGGAGTAAGCATAACGGGAAGCAAGCACGACGGGAAAACCCGAAGTTGGACGAAAACCCTAATTTCGGTTTTACAAAATTATTTGAAGAAGCCGGAGGCTCGGGAAATATTTTTAGAGGATCTCAGTATTCATCAGGAGTTTATTAGAAGTATTCAGAATCAGAACGGGAGCGGAAAAATATTCGGGATTGATCGTGGGACGAAAATTCACCAGAAAGACCGAAATCGCGCAAATTGACCGAGAAGCTCGAGGTGGCTTGATAAGAACGTGGTGTCAACCATTCAACCTGCTGAGTGTCATCAAAAGGAGGAGGTGTAGACATGCATGAGTCAGTTACATGCAGTTGGACACCCAGAAGCACGACATATCTGCAACCTGCACATGTGTAGCAACATCCAGTGACCCGTGTGTCGCGATGCAAGCACTCCAGCCATGCAGCAAGCCATCTGGACGTGAGTGGTGTCATCCTGCATGTTCCAGAGACATGTCTCACGACATGTGTGCACCATGTGTCACCATGCATGCGTCCGGAAGCATGCGGGACGACACACGGGCATTTAGGTGGAGAAATGTTACTGGTTGGTGTATCCTATGTATACCAACACCCCCTGATCTTTTTCAATCATTCCTCACACTCAGAAATCATTCATAAACATGGATTATAGAGAGAAAGAGAAGTAGAAAAAAGAATCAAGAGGTTTGGAGCTATTTCGAAGAAGTTAGGCATTTTGAAGAGCTGTTACTCTACCGAAGTCCGAGAAGAACATCCAGAAGCTAGAGGAGGTTCTGTCCAAGTCCTAATTCGTCCATACCAGTCCATTGAAGACAGAAGCATTGGTTTTTGGCTAGGCTTTCTCCGATCAACCAGCTGCAAGAACACTGTGAGTTGGTTTGTTTGAGTTCCACTTGGAACTAAGGATAGATCGAGTTGCATATAGAGTAGTTATCACACTGATGCATGATAGAGTCCTAGGGTTATTTTATTTGTGAATTGGACTCATTTTAGCATGGGCTAAGCTGGGATATAATGGAATTAAGACTGAGTTTTAACCTGAAACTTTTAATAATATCATATTGGACCCGTTAATTTTTAAGATTTAAATCTAAAACTTTTAATAATATCTGCAATACTTTAGGGATCCCAAATCCGATAAAACGCAACGGAAACATGAATCGTATAAAAATCAAACCGTAGCCAAATGCACTGCAAATCTACTCCGGTGGAATCTAGGTCGTTGTACGGGTGGGATAGTCCGAACCGACACAACGTTAGGTCGTTGTACGGGTTGAAAAGCCTTAGGCTTCGATCTAACAGACAACGATAACTCATGGTACGGGTTGCAAAGCCTTATGCCTTGATTTAACGGGACGTTTTAGTGGATGAACTAGTCTAGGTTGCGGACTAAATTCTGCGACTCTGACCGGATCGTTCCTAACCCGTCACGTAGCACTTCCGAACCATGGTGTTGGGTTGGACGGTCAGTCATGTTCTTGTTTGATTGTTGGCTGGCCGGTTGGCCTTTCATCTCCAATACTTGGTGTTGGTTAGTTCGTCGGTCATGTTCTTGTTTGATTGTTGGCCGATGGATCGACCTATATCTAGGACGATTCGGGGGTGTTATACAGAGTCCATTAGATGATCATAATCGCCTGCTCTATTATCTATGCTGAAAATTTTGCTTTGAGCAGCTAAAAGTTCATTCTCGAGATGATTGTCCGAGAAAGATTTATCCAAAGAGTTTTGAGTTAGTTCCTCAATTTCGTCCACATAGGAGGATGGTTTATCTATTAAAGGAAGTGTGACGACTTTTTCCATGTCGAATCTCATATGAAAGTTTCCTATTTTGAGATTTATTCGTCCTTCTCTGACTTCAATAATAGCATTTGCAGTTGCAAGGAATGACCTACCTAGTAGTATTGGATCTCTTGGCTCATTCTTGTAATGTAGCATGACAAAATCTGTCGGCACATGGAATCTATCAATTTCTACTGGGACGTCCTCGAGTACTCCTTCCGGGATCCGTACGGATCGATCGCGAGAACTAACTGGATGTTGGCTGGTGTAAATTCAGTGTACCAAGGAATGTCGCAACTGAATGCGACATTGAATTTACACTAGAGCCTAGATCACAAAGTGCTCTTGGGCAAAGCTGATCTTGAATTGTGCATCTAAACTGCCAGGATCGGGTCTCTTTACTGGAGTTTCATTTTGTATAATCGCGCTAACTTTTCAGAAACCATCATTATACTGCGTTTATCTGCTGAAAAACTCTTGGTTGTCATTCCTTTGACATACTGATTAATCGCAGGTGAAATTTTGAGAGCGTCGATGAGTGGCATCTCTATTTTAACGCGATCGAAAACTCGTCGACAGATCTCTTTATCCCTATTGCGTTTAGTATTCGATTTGGGAGGGTAGGGAGGTAAAGTGTTGTACACCCGTTCTATAGTTGGTTGAGCGGGTGTCGAGTTTTCTTGGGAACTCGTGGGGGTTTGTCGATCGGTGTTCGTATCTCTGCATCGATCCACATTCGTATCTTTGCATCGATCTATATCAGTCACTTCCACTACACTTTCCTCGTCCTCATTGAGAATGATCACTTCCTTCTTGGTTTCTTTAGAATTAGCATTCTTTCCTTTGTTCTGAGGTGATCGGTTTCTCGAATAAGAGCGTAGTACGGGATTTGGGATGGGTTTGGGATTTTCTGTTTTCTTTGATTTCAGAATTTTTTTTTGAAGAAACGTTTTGTTCAACATTTGGAGTTAGTTGTTTTCCGCTTCTTAATACTACATCACTCACCTGACATCTCGGGTTTCTATCAGTCATCCCCGGAAGACATCCAACTTCCCTTTTTATGGCCATAGCGTTATTGGTTGTATTGCCTTCTAGACACCTAACTTGTTCATGCAAGATTTCAGTTCTTCTCGACATTACGCTGTAAATACGATTTAGCCTGGTGTCTAGACTGTTATTCATTTTCTGAGTTCCTGTAGAAGTGTGCTTCAACCTAGCTCTATTCCTTCCTTGGTATGATCTAATTCGGGCGTCATAGTCCTGGGAAAAATTGTCTATGTTGAGGATCCTTTCCTGGTGGGATTCCTGTCCAAAGAACGTTTGTTCAATGGAATGGTATCCTTAGTGTTTTGGATTGTTTCAGGTTTTTCTTTTATTAAGGAATTAAGCAAATCCAAAGATCGCTTGATTTCTTTCATTTGAAGATCGTTCCTGGATTTAGCATCTCTTTCTTTATCCTTATTTTCATAAGATTTTCCCATGGCTATGTTCTCAATCAGATGCTTTGCATCTCCAGAGTTTCTGGAGCTAAAATTCCCGTTACTCCCAATATCAAGCGTGATTTGGTAATCCGGTTTTAGACCTCTGTAAAATATTTAAAGAGTTCTGGTTCCGAATATCCGTGGTGGGTACAATCTCGCTGATAATTTTTTAATCTAAACGAAGCGCTCCTGAATGATTCTCGTGGGTCTTGAAAGAAAGCAGAGAGTTTCCGTCTCGCGTCCCAATATCAAGCTTCATCGAAGAAATGGTTTATGAATGCATTCCAGATCTCTTTCCAGCAGGTTAGGGAACCCGCTGGTAATTGATTTAGCCAACTTTTAGCCTCTCTCTCTAAAGAGAAAGGAAAAAGTCTACAGCGATCTTTAGAGATTAAGCTAGGTTGAAATAGTTTTAAATGGTAAATTCAGTTGTGAGCAATGATAAATTGCTCAAGAGAATGATTTTAGGTTGTGAGACAATAAGAGAAAGTAGTTAGATTCAAGGTTACTATTCAGTTAGTTCAAGATTATAATGTTGGGGAAAAATATCCAAGGCTACAGATTTCTCCAGCCTCCGAATGGGCCCTTGATTTCCAGACCCTCCTCCTAAGGAAGACTCGAGGTCCAATCCCCGTTAGAAGGTTCCAGGGTCCAATTACTATTAAGAGGTTCTGGGGCCCAGTCCCTGCTAAGAAGTCCCAGGGCCTAGCCCCTGCCGGAAGGAACCTGCGTCCGACCCTTCGCAACAATATGGAAGTTTTCCAGCTAAGGGAAAAATTATATTTTCACAATTATGGAAGAGTTCACCCTACTTCAGCCGACTACATCTACTATAAAAGGGGAGCCCAAACCCTAGAACAAGGGATCAACATTCAGAGGCTTAGAGACTAGAGAGTTAGGCGATAGAACTAGGGTTCATACACCTCAAACGTTGTAATCCCACATATACTCAATAATATACGTCTCTTTGCCTCGATTTCCCTTCTAAACACATATAAATTCTTTAGTCTTCCAGTGTTCCGTAGTACTTAAACGACCCTACACAAAAATACCATAACAGTTTGGCGCTAGAAGGAGGGGAGTAGCTCAACTACGTGACGATGACACCGGAAGACGATTCCAACCGAGCCAAACCAACCCCGAAGGGGCAAGAGCTTCTCAGCCGGCTTGAAACTCTTCAAAGCCAAATCACCGACCTTCACAAGGCTCAGGAAACTGCACCTGCAGGCCTGGAACTTGTTCAAGAAGTTCAAAACCTAAAAGACTAACTTGGAGAGCACTCCAAACAACTTCAAAAGAGCGTCTAGACGCTATGGAGGCCGATAATCTTGCTCTCCGACAAGAGAACCAATCCCTCGGGGCAGTTGGGAACAAGCGAAAACGGTTCAGAGCCAGAGTCCGACCTATGGCTTCGCTTAGCATTCCACGCGACAATGAGGAAACACCTCAGCAGCCTAACGACGGATCCGATAACCAAGAGGCTACTCGGGATGCAACTCAGGAGGAAGAGAACGATGATTCCGACACGGAGGACGAGGAATACTCACCCGATAATCCCGGAATCTCAGATCCAGCTCTAGTTGCCTACCTTGAGAAGGTGGTCTTCGAGAGATTCGGCACCATCCAATCTATGGTGGAAAGGCTCCCCGGAGTAGCTCCCCCTATCCGGAGAAGCGACCCTAGGTCTTACTCCGACACACCTTTCATAAAAGAGATTGCTTCGGTAGAGATGTCTCGCAAGTTCTCTTTCACGAGCATCAAGATGTACGAAGGAACTGGGGATCCCGATAACCATATCGCCCAGTACAAGCAGCGCATGATAGCCGTGGCTATCCCCAAAGATGTAAGGGAAGCTACCATGTGCAAAGGATTCTGATCAACCTTGACCGGTCCTGCCCTCCAGTGGTACATCAATCTCTCCACGGGATCTATCACATCTTTTGCCGCCCTCAGCGACAGGTTCGTGGAACAATTCACCAGCAGTCGCCATCTGGAGAAGAGATCAGATGACCTCTACGAGGTTCAACAACACAAGAATGAGTCTTTATGTTCCTATATAGCTCACTTCAACCAGGAGAAGGTCTCTATTCCCGAGTGCAACACTGATACAGCAGTCTCAACTTTTAAGAAGGGGTCTGCTTCCTGAAAGAGAACTCTATAAGGAGCTAACGAAGTACATGTGTGGGGGTATGGTGAATGTGCTATCCCGCGCCTGGGCTCAAGTGAGATGGGAAAAAGACGTAGTAAGCAGAGCCAAGGCTTCCTCCAAATACGATCAAAAATCCCCCAGACCTTCAAGAGACGATCGCGACGAGGCCATCCGTTCTCGACCTTCCAAAGAACCCAGCAACTCAAGCTGGGGCAGGTATCAGAATCGTCCTCTACCCCGATCCGAGGGAATGATTATGTCAACTTGGCCCAGCATTTCTCATTACGCGATATCTAAACCAGAGCTCATCGGAGTTCTGAGACATATGTGTCTGCAAGTTAAATGGCCCCCTAAGATGAGGTCCCCCGATACCAATCGGAGCCTCAAAAGGTGGTGCGAATTCCACAATGATCACGGCCACACCACTGAAGATTGCATAGCCCTGAGGGTAGAAGTTTCTGAACTCCTCAAGAAAGGCTATCTAAGAGAATTCCTCTCAGACAAAGCCAAGAACCTCTTGAACAAAGAAGGCCCAGGCCTTCCTAACAAAGCTGTTCCCACATTACCTCCGCCGCAGGATCAAGTAATCCACGTCATCTCAGGAAGATCAGAAGTAAGTGGGATCAGCAGCGCCGTAGCCAAAAGAAGCACTCGCAACGCCAGGAACGGTCAGGAAATCTAGGTCCCCAAATGCCCACTCCTGAGAACGGATGAGATCAGCTTCACCGCAAAGGAACATGAAAGGGTCCTAGCTCCTCACCACGACGCCCTCGTCATCTCGCTGGTTATAGCCAACTGCTTGATCAAGCGGATACTGGTGGACAACGGAAGCTCCAGCAACATCATCTTCCACTCAGCCTACATGGATCTAGGTTGGACCCCAAGACGCTAACCAGAAAAGCGACCACACTCGTGGGATTCAGCGGAGAAGTAAAAAAAAAACGAAGGAGAGGTCCTTCTCCCCGTCTACGCTGTGGGGATAAACCAAACCACTAAGTTCCTAATCGTCGACTGTCCGTCATTCTACAACGTGATATTAGGAAGACCTTGGATCCACGATATGGGAGCCGTACCTTCGACCCTTCATCAATTTGTCAAATTCCCTACTCCCTGGGGCGTAAAGGCTATCAAAGGAGACCAAGAAAATTCCAGATTCTGCTATCAGACCACCCTGAAGGGAAAGACCCATGCCTTATAGCAATTACAGAAGGAACCTCCGGTTCCTCATACCGAAGAACCAGAGGTTGAAGGAATGGACGAGATCCCTTTGGTGGAAGGGAATTCAGGGCGGAACCTCAAGATAGGCTCTATGCTTCCAAAGGATCTAAGGCAAAGACTGATTGACTTCCTGAGATCTAACTCTGATTGCTTCGCTTGGTCCCACGAAGACATGCCCGAAATCGACCCTGACATAATCATGCACCAGCTGCAGGTGGATCCTAAGCATCCCCTGGTCAGGCAGAAAAGGAGGAAGTTTTCTCCTGAGAGGGATGAGATCATTAACGAGGAAGTCAAGAATCTGCTCGACGCAGGATTCATAAGAGAGGTACAATATCTAGACTGCCTCGCCAATGTGGTAGTTGTAAGGAAGAAGAACAGAAAGTGGAGAGTCTGCATCGATTTCACAGACCTCAACAAGTCCTATCCAAAGGATCCCTTTCCTTTACCACATATAGACAACCTGGTCGACCCCACTGCCGGACACCAGCTAATGAGCTTCATGGACGTCTTCTCTGGATACAACCAAATCTTGATGCACCCAGAGGACCAGAAGAAGACATCTTTTATGACATCCAGGGGCATCTATTGCTACAAGGTCATGCCCTTCGGGTTAAAAATGTCGGATCCACCTATCAGAGACTCGTTAACATGATGTTTGTTGATCAGATAGGCCAGACCATGGAAGTCTACATCGACGGCATGCTAGTGAAGTCTCTAGACTCCGAAGATCATATCTAGCACCTTCAACAAGCATTCGCCACCCTCAGAAGGTACAATATGAAACTCAACCATTCCAAATGCTCGTTTGGAGTAAGCTCCAGGAAATTCTTGGGGTACATAGTTACTCACAAGGGCATAGAAGCAAACCCGGAGCAGATAAGGGCCATCTAGGCAATACCTTCAAAAATTGACAGGAAGAATGGCAGCCCTTAGCAGGTTCATCTCCAGGCTCTCCGACAAGTCCCATGCCTTCTTTGAAACATTGAAGAACCCCAAGGATATTAAATGGACAGAGAAGTGCGAGACTGCCCTATCTGACCTTACGGCCTATCTCACTACCCCACCTCTCTTATCCAAACCTCTGGAAGAGGAAGTCCTATTGCTCTACTTGGCGGTATCCGAGCATGCAGTTAGTGCGGTCCTCGTAAGAGAGGAAGGAAGGAGACAGCGCCCTATCTATTACGTGAGCAAGTCCATGCTAGATGCAGAGACCCGTTACAACCATCTAGAGAAGCTAGCCCTCGCCCTGGTTGTGGCAGCTCGGAAATTACGCCATTACTTCTAGGCTCATCAAGTCGTGGTAGTCACCTCGTTCCTTATCAATGCGGTCCTCCATAAGCCCGAGGTATCCAGACGACTGGCAAAGTGGGCTATAGAGCTGGGAGAATATGATGTGGTCTTTCGCCCAACTACCGCCATCAAGTCGCAGGTCTTGGCTGACTTCGTGGCTGAGTTCTCTCCCTCTATGCTTCCCTGTTTGGATCAAGAGATTACACTTCATGAAAAAAGAAGTGGAGAAAGGCCAATGGACATTACACGTTGACGGTTCTAGCAACGTGAGAGGCGCATGAGTAGGTAGTCCTAACGTCCCCCACAGGAGAGTCAGCTTCAAGGGCTGTGCGTTGCAACTTTAAAGCAACCAACAACGAAGCCAAATATGAAGCCTTAATAGCAGGGTTGGCGTTGGCCAGAGAAATGGGAGTGGAAGATATCCAGGTCTTCAATGACTCACAGCTCATCATCAGCCGAGTCATGGTAGCGCCTATTATTCTCACAACCGATGAGAATAGAGATCTGCGTGATCAAGATTGTCACCTGCGTAATGCAGCAGTTCAGAAGCTGAATGCTCAAAAGGAAATCATTTATGAGCAAGACACTGCACCTACAGCCTTCATCCAAACTGTAGATGAGGCTAACAGAGCTAGAACCTTGGCTGACTACAACCGTCCAGATCAGTTCTATACCAACCGATCAGCCATCCGCTCTCCTGCCATTCAGAGAGGAGATTTCGAGCTCAAGCCGCAGTACTACACACTTGTGGGACAAATACCGTTCTGTGGGTTATCCCATGAGCATCCTATGGACCATCCGGAGAGGTTCGAGGATCTCATATCTGCCATTAAAGCCAATGGAGTCCCTGAAGACTATCTTCTCTGCAAGCTTTTCAAATACTCTCTATCAGGAGAAGCTTTCAGTGGCTAAGGCAACTACCACCAGGCTCTCTCACAACCTGGAAGGACATCAAAAACGCATTCATGCGTAACTTCTTTGATGATTCACGTGCTGAAGACTGGAGGAGAAAGATTTCTACATTCACTCAGGACCCTGGAGAATCATTCAAGGATACCTGGAACAGATTCAAATCCTATCAGCGCGATTGCCTACACTGCACTACTCTGCACCTTCTACAGAGGCATGGCTTTAAAATATCAGATGGCTCTTGATACAGCCAGTGAAGGAAACTTCAGCACACGGAATCCACAAGATGCTGTGAAGTTAATCGATAACTTAGCTTCAAGCAACAACACGAAGAACACTGTCAAGGCAAAATCTGCATCATTCCTTGGAAAGTAGCAGATTAATGAAGTTCAAGCACAGCTGGACAATGTTCAGAAGTTACTAAACAAGCAGATTTGCTCAGTTGAGGATGCCGAATCTGCAGCTGGAGAGGAACACACAGAGGAAGATGTGAACAGGATCAGTGGAGCAGGATTTCAGAGGTCTGGAATTCCAGGAGGAAACAAGAACTTCTCAGGACAGAGGAGCAACTGCAACCCAAGTTCGCCGAAACCCACCTACAGCAGCAGCAACCCCAACAACACCAATCCACCCCCACCCAACCAGGAAAGCAAACTAGAAGAGATGCTGGAAAGAGTTTTGGAGAGCCAGCAGAAGCTACATGTGGATTTCAATGGGAAGATTGACTTTGTCTACACCACCCTGAACATAAAGCTTGATGCTTTGAGTACTTATGTTAAGAAAGTGGAAACTAAGGTGGTTTAGACAGGAGAAGCTTTGAAGAAACAAGAAGCTTTAGCAAAGGGACTAGGAGAGTCTACTGCTAACCACCACGTCAATGCTATCCTGGATGATGATTCTTGGCAAGTGGTAAAGCAAGAAAAGCTGCAAGATTCGACACATGAGGACACACCAGGAACCGGATTTGACTCATATCGATCGACATCATCTACCCGACATCGATCGATATCACCCAAAGAGAAGCAATTGATAAACTTTGATGAGTATCGATCGATAGACTTTGACGAACCCTCCAACGAATGCAATTCTATCAAGATCATGTCACACAAAGTGTTCGCAGCACGACACCCACATCCGCCCGTCACTATGAAAGTCGACCCGACTTCAGACCCTATCGATCGACACAAAGACATTACCATCGATCGATCAGGAGACACCAATATCGACCGACATACATGAGTCGATGTCGCCCGATATACCATACCTCATCGCCGAGTGCAACTACCGAAGATCGATGTAGCACGACTTAACGCACTCCGGGACCAGTCAAAACTTTCCAAAACCCTTCCAACCGCCATCATGAAGAAACCCATGGACATCATTGAGGCCACGGAGATAGAAAATAAAAACCTAGGAAGAGTTCTCAGAAAAAATAAAGAGAAGATTGCCAAGCACCTTAAAAGGAGAGCTAATGAAGCAGAGATGGAAAACTTCAGAAAGAGAGTTCTAAGGATCTCTATAGAGAAACCTTTTGAGAAAGCATATTTTTCACATAGATTGTGGATGCTTTTCAGGGAAACTAAGGAGACGGAGAAGACATCAAGAGGATGTTTCACTAAGTTTGCGATAGCTTAAAGAAGAGGATCACACTGACGAAGAAGAGCGATCCAGGGAAGTTCACAGTACCATGCTCAATAAGGGGTATTGAGTTCCCTCGTGCTCTCTGTGATACATGATCAAGAGTCAGCATCATACCTAAGATCATAGCAGACCAACTAGGTTTGAAGACAGAGCCTACTGAAGAAACATTTATCTTCGTGGATTGTTCTCTGCAGAACTCTGAAGGAATAGCCGAAATCTTGAGGTACAGATAGGAGATACCATAATCCCTACAGACTTCCACGTCCTAGATGTAAAACTCAACTTCAAGACATCCCTACTACTTGGAAGAACCTTCTTAGCTACCGTTGGAGCTGTTTGTGTCCTAAAGTTCAACAAGCTCTGCCTAACCTTAATCGACCCCACTACCCTCTATGATCCAGTTCAAGTCATCAAGATTCCAAGGAAGGAAACCCCAGCACTCGTAGCAGCATGCTTTTACACACTTGAGTACGATTCAGTGGCCGAGTACGAAACAGATCCAGTCACATCGACCGATGAAAGCAACCTCGCATCGACTGATGCTTGCGACAACCCATCGACCGATGTAGACAACATCACATCGACCGATACTGATCCACCTAAAAGGACCAATGCCGAAATCATGGCATCGATCGATAAGCTATTCAAGGAGGCCGACAAGGAATTTCCAGATGGGAATTTCAAGCTAGACAATCCGGAATCAGATTGTTACATACCTCCACTGGTTCTAGAAGAGGAATATTATGAAGATTACGAGGAAGAACGAGCCACAGAGTACATATTTATTTGTGAAGAAGAAGACGGATGGTCTTCCCACATCTTCAGATTCAACGCATCGACCGATAAAGGGCAACCTTCATCGACCAATATGAAGCAAAGAATATCGCTCAAACGACGTTATCAACCATCAAACGATCCCATTGAATATATATCACTCTACGCAGCATGAGATGATATAAGAAACAGATACTACTCAATTAGAAGTTGGGCAAGCGACTATCATAAGTGTTTTGAGTGGATACAGCACCAGTGAACCATTCAACCCAACCAGAGGCAGTCACATTGGTGCAGCCCTTGAATGGCTGTCTCTCCATGGATCTCTTATAGGTGGGTTAATGCTTTGATAATCTTTGCAAATAGAGAATCAAATACTTAATCTGCTTCAAGGCTTGTGGATAGATGATAGATGATGATGATGGACTTTGCTAAAGGGCTATGGATTGCTCAGAAGCTGTTTTGCTACTCAAAGACACAAGATCACCTTGTATTGTCTAAGATGAGTTCATTAGGAATCCATTCCCTTAGTGAGATCAATGTTCTTGAGTTGAACAGAGAAAGCTTAAAGACTTGAAACAACTTTATTGAAAGTTCTTAGATTGAAAGTTGAATAAAAAACAAAGCAAGCTGCATGCACAGCCTTAAACAAATCGACAGAAACCCCAAGGTTAAACAAAATTTGTTTCATCCCCTTCCTAATAATAACCCAGGAAATTGGTCTGATTTAAATCCTAATCCTACCCAAAAACTTGGTTTAGTTGTTTTTGATTTAAATTAAATGAAAGCCCAATTACCATAAACATTACAAAGCAATTAAATTAAACCAACAGGCTGGTTTGTCTTGATCTCCTTGTCTTGAACCAAACCCCCACGACCTTGGCTAGCTTCTGGAGCCTCTCCTCTTGTGCTCTTAGCCATGATCAAGTACCTGGTCCACTCCACACACTGGCTGGCTCACTTGTATATCTTTCTGGTTCTGGTTCTGGTTCTCTTCAGTATCCTTAGCTTCACACCTCTCTTCTAAGGTAGTCTCTTCACTCAGCTCCTCATCATCAGTATCACTCAGCTCCTCCTCAAGGTTTCTGGTCATGGCTACACCATCCCCTCCTCCTTTAAAAGGATTTGTCCTCAAATCCGAACCTTGTAAGATGATAGAACCATTCTCCTTATCCCCCAAAATCAATGCCTCTATTGCTATGAGAAATCTCAGCACATAGAGCTCCCCCTCCAGGCTCAAACACAAAAAATTGCAAGCCTCTCACGTGTCTTAGATACCCAGGTGAGATGTTCCCATTGCATACAACACTTAAGGCACACTGCTCCTTCTCATTGTTTAGTGTAGATGATATCTCATGATTTTAATAGGTTTTAGATTCATATTTTAGTTTGTTTTGATCATTATAGATTGCATTTAGATCTTTATATTGCATTAGATTGTCCATTTGCATATCACAGGGTTGGAATGCACAATTGGAAGATTTGGGCGAAAATGTAGGGTTATCTCTGCAAATTACAAAGTTTTGGGTTAAAAGTGTAAAGACACAAAAGTTCAAGGACCAGACGTGTAAATATTGAAGAATCCACCATTAGAGAAGAACGAGCTTTCTCCTGTCCGGTCTGGAGCTGACGGCGAGGCTCGACGAGAGCAGAGAGTGAGGCCTGGAGATCCGAGCACGGCAACAAAGGCAACAACATGAGGACCGTGGCGGAGCAAAGCGGTTCTGGAGCTTCCATGGTGGACCCATGTCGAGGAGAAGACTGCAACGTGACGCCATGGAGAAGCTGAGGTCACGACGGTGCTGCTGGCTGGAGCACGAGCTCAGCCATGAACAGCGAGTTGCAGGCGACTTGGATTCCGACGTCACTATGGATCCACGACCAGAGAACTTGGATTGAACGGTGAAGCAAGACACGACGGTGGAGAAGCTCGGGAATGACAGAGATGACAAAATCAGAGCTGAAGTTCGTGAAGGTCCCTAGCGACTTATTGCAGCGACGTGAGTTCGTCGCTCGGGAAAAATACGAACTTCGGAGCGACTTGGTGGAGCGGGGTATCAAGGTCGCTCCAGACGCAATCTCAACGTGTTGGCCGGTTTATTCCGGTTTGACCCGGTTTAATTAATTAAACCAGCTCGAGTTTGGTCTATCCTATATATAATTTTAGACCTAGAAACCTTATTTTGGGGATCTCAATTTTTCTTTAGACTTTGTCTTCATTGTATAAGCTTGAATCTTTGATTATTCTAAGGAATTTTTCTTCACATTATATCTTGTTTCTCTTTTTCATAAACATGATTAGCCTTGAATCTCACATAGATTTAAGGTTTTTCATGAAGATTAGAGAGTAGAAACATTTTGGATTCATGGGTTAGGATGATTAAAGGTGATTAAGTGTAGATTTATCTTGTTCCATGCTTGTTGATTGATCTAAATGCTATTTTAGTCTTGATGATACTAAAATAGAGCTTTAGGCATTTTCCACTCAAAAGGTGTATGTTGAAATGTCCGAACCAAATCTTCAAAGCTTTTAGTTTACTTTACCATGGACACTTGTTATTAAAGAAGCTAAGATTGCTAGTAGACTCATTCCTAATGATTGCTTTAATAATATTCAACCAAAGACATTTGATGTTTGAGTTATTTTAGCAAATGAGCATTCATCTAGACATAGAGCTTGCTTAGTGTTGTGCTTAGGCATAAGGTAATAGATTGAATCTTGATCACCCAAGATCAAATCCTTAGTCCCATGGATCCATCCTTAGCATTCAATTGAGTTCTCGCACTTGTTTCTTGATTGGATTTGAGATCACCTTGTTTTCATTTCTAGGATCTTAGCTTGTCACAAATCATCATCCATCTCATGTTTGCTTAGATTAGGAAAGCAGGTGTATTCTTGGTGTTATAAGTCACCAGTTCTCTGTGGTTCGACAACCTTTCTATACTAGCATTTGACTTGGGAGCCTTGAAAACTCCCACCATCAGTAGATCTCACTGCTTCTGATTGAAATTCTCCCCACTGATACCAAGAACAAGCCTTGATCTTAGACTTCTGGGCACGAGGTCTCAGCTTAGAGAAACCAGAAACTAGCATTGGTTCTTCCTGATCTTGCAAGAAACCTTCCAACTCAAGCTTCAATACTGCTGCTATTTGGATCAGATTGCTGGTAATGCTTTTATGCACACAAAATCTCCCTCCTCTATGTTTACTGCAGCTAGTTAGGATCACTCCACACATCGACCGATATGTCACCGCAACAATCGATCGATACATGTCAACAGAAATCGACCGATGCACCTGCTAGAGCATCGAACGATATGACCACTACACCATCCGAGGTACAAATACAAAATTTAGATTTTGGTTATCTAGCTCCAAGTGAGTTTGGTATTTTCAGAGATCCAGAAGGCAATGCATGAGCAATGGATGGAAGAATCATTCCAATCACAAAGAATGAGATTACAGATATCCTTCAGACAGCCAATGGATCTATCAACCTCTTCAACCAGCAACCCATCAACACCGATGATCAGCCCCATCAGCACATGATTACACAACCATCAGCCAAGCAAGACGGTGGTACAGATGATCATCACAACTCGGAGAAACCATAATCTCATCACACATCGACCGATGAGGACGTACCTATATCGATCGATATACGTCGAGACCTTGTGATACAAGGCTACAAAGATGAAATTCGTCACTTTTCCTGGGAGAAGAAAGACGAACATGGAGTATACATGGATGAATCTGGGTTTGCTAGAAGAATAAATGGAGAAATCATCTCTATTTCCAAAGAAGACATGAAGAAGTTGCTAACTAGAGCTTTAAAGCTTGAATGGTCTTACTTCTGCCTACCAGCACATGCAGAACACTTTAGCAAAGAAGTAACACCAGAGAAGCTCTACACCGAAGCTGAAGTCAAGAGTATGATCAACGAAGTAAAGAGTCCTTATGTTTGGAAGACTTTAGGATATCCAACAGAAATCGAGAAGGTCCGATCATCACTTCAATCAGAGATCAACTGGCTTCAATTGCTAATGATCTTGTCCATCAGAAGAAATACGCTTTACAAGAAGAAGTAGACATGCTTCGCCTGAAGATGAAAACCTACATGAAGCCATCGACCGATACTGGACACACCGCATCGATCGATAAGCAACGCGTCCGCGACATACACCAAGGAGGATATCAACACTCTATTCTGCAACATATACACAGCGGTTAGAGAAGCAGATGAACGAACCCGTACAACATTGGAAGAAAAGTCTCGAGAGCTCACCATCAAATCCACCTCACTCAACAATCGCATGGCTGAAATGAGAAAAAACTATGTGGAACATTATAGAAGACAACGCAGAAAATGAAGCCAATATGAGATTGCACTTCGACCACAACAAACTGCTCATTGCTAAGGAGATCTCACCTATTAAAGCTCGTCTCCAGGAAGTTGCGGAAGGACAAAGGGAGTTGTTCACTCAAAAGTTTTGTGAAGACTTTGAAAGGTCAAGATCGACCGATGCACAACCAATTGCATCGATCGATACAGAGCTCTGTACCAAAGCCAACATGGAGAAAACAGTTGAAGATCTTTTCACACTCATTGAAAAGACCGGTGATTCATCACACTGAAGTTTCAAATAACTGTGGTTTTCAGTACAGAGTGACGTCTTTGGAATGCAGATAACCGTTGAAGAAATTAAGAAAGAGATCAAGATCATTCAAAAGGCAGCTCGCGGATAGACCTACACCCATAGGATCGACCGATATTTCACCTAAGACATCGGCCGACAAACCAGAACAATTGTCGATCGATATAGAGATTCCACAATCGATCGATAAGCTCCTTGTACGAAGAAGAACCTATGAGCGACTCAACACCATACAAGAAGAGCTAAGTGATTTATCAGAGCATGCCTATCCAACATTCAGAAGCCATCGGTTCTACATCGAGAACAATAAAGAAAGTCTAGAGCGTCTGTGCAACAAGGTAACTGAATTGAAGAAGAAACTGACCAGAGGAGATGAAGCCACAAGAAGCTTTTTCACCACATGCTTTGGAGAGAAACAAGAAGATAATGAGGAGACTTGTTTCCCAGCAAGTTTCTGCAATTCACCTCATTAGCCTCACTACCACCATAGTCAAGCTAAAAGACTATATAAAGCACTGAGTGGGAGGCAACCCACTGTTAGGTATTTTCTTACTTCGTTAAATTTTATTTTTTTGTTTTTTTTTAATTTTGGTTTTTGTTTTTCTTTCAGTTTTTCAGATTACATCATAGACGATTACCATTCATACCGACCGACACGATCCAGTAGACATCGCCCGACATTGACCTATCCAAATCGATCGACATAGACGACTCACTATCGATCGATACGCAATCTTGGTCAGGTATATCGTTCTAATTTTTTATATCAGTTCATTCCATATGATTTATTTATACCTGAATCCAACTGTTATACACTGGGGACAGTGTATGATTTAAATCTAAGTGGAGATTACTGATGCTATTTTACCTTTTTGATTTCATTAATGTTTTTCAAAATTGGTTTTATTGAGTCAAGAAAGGGACTAGGATATTTCGAAAATTTTTCTTTTTATCTAACCACTCTTTAGCACCATTCTTAGATCTGTTGATTGCAGAAAGTACTATATATGCTAAAGTGGATCACCTGTCACCTATGACAAAACTTTTCATGATTGTTTGGAAGAACCAAAGCTAATTTCCAACCTAACCTGACAATTTATTGCTTGTCTTGGGGCTTGGTATACAAGGGATCAGAATCCTCCTGCAAGTCTGGAAGGTAATAGCATGTGTGCTTCTGATTCCCTTTCTTCTCTCTCTTCGGCTTCTTAAAGAAAGAAAGAATGAAAATATTCGTATAAAAGATGTGATATGATTTCGTGAGGAGTAGAGGGGTAGGAGTGATTCATTCGACCCCATTATTCTACTTTAAAAGAATGATCAAAGCGAGGGGTATGAGTGATTCCTGGGACCCCATTATTCGCTTATTCTAAAAAGATATATGTTACTAAGTCAATGAGATGATACAAAGATAGCCTTTGTGGCAATCAATGTTCATTAAATTTGAAACTATGAGGATCCAGAGAAGATAGAAAAAGGGGGAAGAAAGGAATCAGAGAAGACTACATGTGTGTTCAGAAACTTGCTTGAGTTGAGTCCATGTGTTTCTTGATCGATATCCCCAAGGTAAAGCATGCACCTTTATTTTTATGCATAAATGAAATCAGTAGAGGGGATAGACAAACATGATTGCTAAGTTTTTTGGCTAGATGAATTTGGTTGCTAAGTTAGGATATGGTATAATGTGCTTTTGTGGTTAATAGAAATAAGATGTGGATTGCAACATAATAGAGGTGATGATTCTAAAGTTAAGATTTAACTGAGTCTCTGCTATTTTCAAACCTCTTTCTAAGACTACCTGTGTGTTTGCTTGAGCACAAGCAAAAGGTTAAGTCTGGGGGAGTTGATATACCATGATTTTGACCTACTTTTACCGATGGTATTTCTATGATTTTACTATATATATCTATGTTTTGGAGTCTTTTAGGTATGTTTTCAGGTTCAAGGGCATTTTAGAGTAAAATGACATTTTAGGTGCCATTATGAGGCGTAAAGGAGTTTTTTTCCGAGATGACTATAAAGAACAGACGTGAAGCTCAATATCCAGAGATACATATCGATCGATACACATTTTGTGTAATCGATCGACAACGCATCCATAGAAGTAGATGACGAGATACTCTATCGATCGATATACACCGAGTATTATTGATCGATATCGAGCGTGTAGAAGAAGAATAAATATTCTCAGTCGACTTGAAACCCAAGATCTCTCATTATTACAATAATGCTCCTGACGAGTTTTTAACCTAATTGAACTCAGTATTTATAGTTATGCCTATGTGTTTTGGCAAGACATGCTTTCAATACCTTCTAGTTCTTTGACTTGCTTTTCATTGTTCTAAGTACTTTTCATTTATCAATCTAAAGTATTCTTTGCATCTTTTTCTCTATATCATCAAAGGTTATAGAATTCTAAGATCTAGAAGAAGATACAAAGAGATTTGTTATCTAGATAAATTTAATTGTTTAGTCTTCTACCTTATGAACTTCTATTATTACCTTGATGCTATGAATCAGTCAGATATGTCTGAGTAGATTCCTTTGTTAGATTTAGGGTTCAAATAGTTATGAGGGATTAGCCCCAACTATAGATTGTTGAGTTGTATACTCATTATCCTCATGAACCCTAATGCTTATTCTAGAGTAGCTAACTAGAATATGAACTTGGAAGTGACTTAATCAATAAATCATTATCCTGACATCATCTTGAATAAGCTGAGATCCTCTAGGGATAAGCGTGTCTATGATCTTGGTGAACATATATTCAATTCGATCTGAAGCAATATCGATCGATACTACAATAGAGTAATCGATCGACGGCAACCCATATCAATCGATATCGCTGTCAAAACATCGATCGATATTGTCGGCAGTCATATCAGTGGACGAGTCTAAAAGCGATAGCTATTGGGCAAATCTAAGAATTGAAGTTCTTTAGTATTTGCAAGCAACTCAAAACATCTATAGCATTATAATCCTGAACTAACTGAATAGTAACTTGAATCTAACTACTTTCTCTTATTGTCTCACAACTTAAAACCATTCTCTTGAGCAACTTATCATTGCTCACAGCTGCAATTTACATTTAAGACTATTTCAACATAGCTTAATCTCTAAAGATTTCAATCTTTTGTGTTCCTTGGCTCCTCGTGATTCGATCTCTAAGTACTACATCTGAACCTCTTATTTGAGAGAGTAATTCACTCCTTAGGGTAATTTGAGTGATATCAAATTTGGCGCCATTGCCGGGGAGCTAAGAACACCATTAGATTTAATCTTATTAGGTCTAGGTTACTTGTTACTACTTAATCATCTTCTGACGCAAAAATAAAATTTCTTGTCTTTTTCAAGTACATGCCCAGCAGGTCTAGAAGCAACAAGAATCCTCAACTTGTGTACTCAGAAGACCCCCACAGCTTGGAACGTAGCATCCGCAAGAACTTACCTTCCACATCGATCGACATCAACTGCTCTTTGTCGAACGATACTCGCGTACCACAGTCGACCGAGACACCTCCTTTGTCGACCAATACTCGCACCGCTCCATCGATCGACATCAACAACCGTTCGTCGACCGATACCTTTCATCCGACATCGATCGATATTAATCACATTACATCGATTGATACTAACCGCCGAGTCATGGTAACGCCTATTATTCTCATAACCGATGAGAATGGAGACATGCGTGATCAAGATGGTCACCTGCGTAATGCAGCAGGTAAGAAGCTGAATGCTCAAAAGGAAATCATTCCTGAGCAAGACACTGCATCTACATACTTCATCCAACCTGTAGATGAGGGTAACAGAGCTAAAACCTTGGCTGACTACAACCGTCCAGATCAGTTCTACATCAACCGATCAGCCATCCGCCCTCCTGCCATTCAGAGAGGAGATTTCAAGCTCAAGCCGCAGTACTACACACTTGTGGGACAAATACACTTCTGTGGGTCATCCCATGAGCATCCTATGGACCATCTGGAGAGGTTCGAGGATCTCATATCTGCCATTAAAGCCAATGGGTTCCTGAAGACTATTTTCTCTGCAAGCTTTTCAAATACTCTCTATCAGGAGAAGCTTTGCAGTGGCTAAGGCAACTACCACCAGGTTCTCTCACAACCTGGAAGGACATCAAAAACGCATTCCTGCGTAACTTCTTTGATGATTCACGTGCTGAAGACTGGAGGAGGAAGATTGCTACATTCACTCAGGACCCTGGATAATCATTCAAGGATACCGGAAACAGATTCAAATCCTACCAGCGCGATTGCCCACACCATGGATTCAACAATGCGCAACTACTCTACACCTTCTACAGAGGCATCACTTTAAAGTATCAGATGGCTCTTGATACAGCCAGTGAAGGAAACTTCACTACAAGGAATCCACAAGATGCTGTAAAGTTAATTGATAACTTAGCTTCAAGCAACAGCACGAAGAACACTGTCAAGGCGAAATCTGCATCATTCCTTGGAAAGGAGCAGATTAATGATGTTCAAGCACAGCTGGACAATGTTCAAAAGTTACTAAACAAGCAGATTTCCCTAGTTGAGGATGCAGAAACTGCAGCTGGAAAGGAACACACGGAAGAAGATGTGAACTGGGTCAGTGGAGCAGGATTTCAGGAGGAAACATGAACTTCTCAGGACAGAGGAGCAACTACAACCCGAACGGCATGACCTTGTAGCAGTCTCTGATAGGTGGATCCAGCGTTTTTCAATCCGAACGGCATGACCTTGTAGCAGTAGATGCCCCTGGAGGTCATGAAGGACGTCTTCTCCTGATCATTGGGGTGCATTAGGATTTGGTTGTATCCCGAGAAAGCATCCATGAAGCTCATTAGTTGATGTCCGGCAGTGGCATCAACCAGTTTGTCTATGTGAGGCAAAGGGAATGGATCCTTCGGACATGACTTGTTGAGGTCCGTGAAATCAATGCAAATTCTCCACTTTCCGTTCTTCTTTTTTACAACCACCACATTAGCGAGCCAGTCGGGATACCGCACCTCTCTTATGAATCCCGCGTCGAGCAGGTTCTTCACTTCCTTGTTAATGATTTCATCCCTTTCGGGGGCGAACTTCCTCCTTTTCTGTCTGACCGGGGGATGCTCGGGATCCACTTGGAGTTGGTGCATGATGATATCGGGGTCGATCCCGGGCATTTCTTGATGGGACCATGCGAAGCAATCGGAGTTGGACATTAGGAAGTCGATCAACCTTTGCCTCGGATCCTTTGGAAGTTTGGAGCCTATTTTGAGGTTCCGTTCAGATTTTCCTTCTACCAGGGGGATCTCATCCATGTCTTCAACCTCGGGTTCTTCGGCGTGAGGAACTAGAGGTGCTTCTGTAATTGCTATAAGGCCTGGGTGTTTCCTTTCAGGGTAGTTTGGTAGCAGGACCTAGAGTTCTCCTGGTCCCCTTTGATGACCTTTACTCCCCAAGGAGTAGGAAATTTCACCAATTGATGGAAGGTCGATGGCACGGCTCCCATGTCGTGGAGCCAGGGTCTGCCTAGTATCACGTTGTAGGATGACGGACAGTCGACGACCAGAAACTTGGTGGTTTGATTTACCCCTTCAGCGTAAACTAGGAGAGGAACCTCTCCTTCGGTTTGCTTCACCTCTCCGCTGAATCCCACGAGTGGGGTCGCTTTCCTGGTTAGTGTCTTAGGGTCCAGCCCTAGGTCCATGTAAGCCGAATGAAAGATGATGTTGCTTGAGCTTCCGTTTTCCACCAGTATTCGTTTGATCAAGCAATTGGCTATGACCAGTGAGATGACGAGGGCATCATGATGGGGAACGAGGACCCGTTCCTGCTCCTTCGCGGTGAAGCTTATCTCATCCGTCCCCAGGAGTGGGCGTTTGGGAACCTCGGCCTCTTGACCGTTTCTAGCGTTACGGGTACTCCTTTTGGCTGCGGCGCTGCTGATTCCGCTTACTTCTGATCCTCCTGAGATGACGTGAATCACTTGATCTTGCTGCGGGGGTAATGCGGGAACAGCATCGTTGGAAAGAGCGGGACCTTCTTTGTTTAGGAGGTCCCTTGCTTTCTCCGAGAGGAATTCCCTCAGGTAGCCCTTCTTAAGAAGTTCGGCGACCTCTAGCCTCAAGGATATACAGTCTTCAGTGGTGTGACCGTGATCATTGTGGAACCCACACCACCTTTTAGGGTTCCGGTTGGCGTCAGGGGTCCTCATTTTGGGAGGCCATTTAACCTGTGGGCCCATTTGTCTCAAGACTCCGATGAGCTCTGGTTTGGATATCGCGAGATGAGAGATATTGGGCCAAGTAGAAACCATCATTCCCTCAGATCGGGGTAGAGGACGGTGTTGGTATCTGCCCTTGCTCGGGTTGGTAGATTCTCTGGAGGGTCGAGGTCGGATAGCCTCATCACGCTCATCCTTTGAGGATTTGGAAGACTTCTGATCATATTTGGAGGAGACCTTGGCCCTGCTCACGACGTCTTCTTCCCATCTTACTTGGGCCCAGGCACGGGATAGTACGTCCGCCATGTCTCCGCATCTATACTTTGTTAGCTCCTTGTAGAGCTCTCCCTTTGGAAGCAGGCCCTTCTTGAAGGCTGAGACGGCTGTATCGGCATTGCACTCGGGAATAGAGACCTTCTCCTGGTTGAAGCGAGCTATGTAGGAACGCAAGGACTCGTTCCTATATTGCTGAACCTCGTAGAGGTCATCTGATCTCTTCTCTAGATGGCGACTGCTGGCGAATTGCTCCACGAACTTGTCGCTGAGGGCGGCGAAAGATGCGATGGATCCTGTGGGGAGGTTGATATACCACTGGAGGGCAGGACCGGTCAGGGTTGATCTGAAACCCTTGCACATGATAGCATCCCTTGCTTCTTTTGGGATAGCCACGGCTATCATGCGTTGCTTGTACTGGGCGATATGGTTGTCGGGATCCCCGGTTCCTTCATACATCTTGATGCTCGGGAAGGAGAATTTGCGAGGCATCTCGACTGAAGCGATCTCTTTCACGAAAGGTGTGTCAGAGTAAGACCTAGGGTCGCTTCTCCGGTAAGGGGGAGCTACTCCGGGGAGTCTTTCCACCATAGATTGGATGGTGCCAAATCTTTCGGATACCACCTTCTCTAGGTAGGCGGCCAGAGCTGGATCCGAGATCTCGGGACGATCAGGTGAGTATTTCCTGTCCTCCGTATCGGAGCCGTCATCCTCTTCTTCTCGGGTTGCGTCTCGAGTAGCTTCTTGGTCGTCGGATCCGTCGTTGGGTCTCTGAGGCGTCTCCTCGCCGTCGCATGGAGTGTTAAGCGAAGCCATAGGTTGAACTCTGGTTCTGAACCGTTTCCGCTTATTCCCAGCTGCCCCGGGGGATCGGTTCTCTCACCGGAGAGCGGGGTTTTCGGCTTCCATAGCGTCTAGCTTCTCGACGCTTTGTTGAAGTTGTTTTGAGTGTTCTCCAAGTTGATCTTTTAGGTTTTGAACTTCCTGGACAAGTTCCAGACCTGCAGGTGCAGTTTCCTGAGCCTTGTGAAGGTCAGTGATTTGGCTATGAAGAGTTTCGAACCGGCTGAGAAGCTCCTTCTCCTTCGGGGTTAGATCGGCTTGGTTGGAATCGTCTTCCTGTGCCATCGTCACGTAGTTGAGTTACTCCCCTCCTTCTAGCGCCAAACTGTTATGGTATTTTTATGTAGGATCGTTTAAGTACTACGGAACACAAGAAGACTTGAATATTTGTAAGTGTTTAGGTGTATTAAGAATAGAAATCGAGGCAAAGAGACGTATATTATTGAGTATGTATGGGATTACAACGTTTTGGGTGTATAAAACCTAGTTCTATTGCCTAACTCTCTAGTCTCTAAGCCTTTGAATGTCGATCCCTTGTTCTAGGGTTTGGGTTCCCCTTTTATAGTAGTCGTATGTCGGTCAATCTAGGGCGGCCTTTAATATATTCACGAATATATTACTTTCCCCACGGTTTAGGAAACTTCTATATTGGTGCGAAGGGTCGGACCTTGGTTCCTTCCGGCAGGGGCTAGGCCCTGGTACCTCTTCGTGGGGACTGGACCCTGGATCCTGTTGATAGAGGTTGAATTATGGAGCCTCCTAGAAGAGATTGGTCTTTGTAGTAGACTTAGGATCCTTGGTCCTTCTTAAGTAAGGGTCCGGAAATCAAAGCCCCTTCGGAGGCTGGAGAAATCTTTAGCCTTGGATATTTTTCCCCAAAACTTAGAGCAATTTAAGCATTTTTTCTGTTTTTGTTATTTGAGCTGCGATTCAATTAGGTTTAGCCGCCTTCGGATTTTAGGACAAGGAATCTCGCCGACAGCTCTTGTAGCCCATACACTTTACCTTGTTGTTACGCTCAAACACGGATTCGGAAATAAGATTTTCTTTGCTCTTTTTTACGGTTTCTTATTTTTTCGTCTTTATTTCGTGTTTTGATTGCTTGGCATATGGTTTATCAGATATCTGGGACCTCAGGGAAATTAGGGTTTTCTTAATTTCCTTATTTGTACGAGAATTTGACGGTGCAAATTTCAGTTCCCAAAGTTTGGCGCTAGAAGGAGGGGGGAGGGGGGTACGGATCAATCAAACTTTTAACCAGAAAATGCTCAACAAGACATGACAATTGATGACACAACTGGCTTGCAGACTCCTCTAAACGGAGAAAGCAAGGACGCTCAAAGTACTCCAGCAGCGGTTGTTTCCGCGGTCAACGCACCTGCTAACACCGCGACGTTTGATGAGTTCAAAAAGATGCTCTCTGCTTGACGAAAAAGACGCGACCAAACTGGTTCAACACCTAACAAGAAGGACCCGCGTGGAGCTAAGCTCCGTCGAAGGAGGCTCGACTTTGCGACTCTACTCGATAGGCCTAGAACTTCGCATGAACGTCTATCCGGACAAAACACTAGCGAGACATCCTCTGTGGAGAAAAAGAACTTGAAAAAACCTCTGCCAATCGAAAAGGACACCGAGGCTGATGAAGTCGAACACATCAACTTGGAGCCTAGTGACGAATCTGAGGAAGATGCTGACGTTATTAATGACTTAAAATATAGCTTCTTACAACTGGATTCATCCTGGTTTGCCAAGAATCATGAATATATTGCCATATGTCCAAACAAAATAAGTTAGAGTAACCTGACGAGAAAGTGGATATCTTGTTCCTCACAACTCCTATGTGATTTCTACAATATAGAAGTGATTCTACACTGATTAACTTGTTAAAAGCAAGCTTCTTACATCTGGATTCATCCTTGTTTGCTAAGAATCATGAAAATATTGCCATATGTACAAAAAGGATAAGATGGAGTAACTTGATGAGAATTTGGGATATCTTGCTCCTCAAAACTCCTATGAGTTTTCTACAATATAAGAGTGATTCTATACTGATTAATGTCTTAAAATAAAGCTTCTTAAATCTGGATTATCCTGGTTTGCCAAGAATCATAAAGAGCCATAAGTCCAAAAATAATAAGTTGGAGTAACCTGATGAGAAAGTGAGATATCTTGTTCCTCAAAACTCCTATGAGATTTCTACAATGTAGGAGTGATTCTACATTGATTAATGTCTTAAAAAAAGCTTCTTACATCTGGATACATCATGGTTTATTAAGAATCATGAAGATATTGCAATATGTTTAAAAATGATAAGCTGGAGTAACCTGATAAGAAAATGAGATATCTTGCTCCTCACAACTCTTATGAATTTTTTACAATATATGAGTGATTCTACACTAATTAATCTCTTAAAAGAAAGCTTATTACATCTGGATTCATCCTGGTTTTGCTAAGGATCATGAAGATATTGCTATATGTCAAAACAAGATAACCTAGAGTAACCTAATGGGAAAATGAGATATCTTGTTCCTCACAATTCCTATGAGATTTCAAAAATATAGGGGTGATTCTACAGTGATTAATGTCTTAAAATAAAGCTTCTTACATCTTGATTAATCCTGGTTTGCTAAGAATCATGAAAATATTGTCATATATCCAAACATGATAAGCTGGAGTAACTTGATGAGAAAGTGAGATATCTTGTTCTTATCAACTCCTATGAGATTTCTACCATATAGGGGTGATTGTACACTGATTAATGTCTTCAAATCAAGCTTCTTACATATGGATTCATCCTATTTTTCTAAGAATCATGAAGATATTGCCATATGTCCAAACATGAAAAAATGTAGAAACCTGATGAGAAAGTGGGATATCTTGTTCTTCAAAACTCATATGAGATTTCTGCAATATAGGAAAGATTCTACACTGATTAATGTCTTAAAAGTAAGATTCTTACTTCTGGATTCATCCTGGTTTGCTAAGAATCATGAAGATATTGCCAGATGTACAAAAATGATAAGCTGGAGTAACCTAATAAGAAAGTGAGATATCTTGCTCCTCAAAACTCCTATGAGTTTTCATCAATATATGAGTAATTCTAAACTGATTAATGTCTTAAAATAAAGCTTCTTACATCTGGATTCATCCTGGTTTTGCTAAGAATTATGAATATATTGCCATATATACAAACGTGATAAACTGGAGTAACCTGATGAGAAAATGAGATATCTTGTTCCTCACAATTCTTATGAGATTTCTAAAATATAGGGGGTGATTCTACAGTGATTAATGTATTCAAATCAATCTTCTTACATGTTGATTAATCCTGGTTTGCTAAGAATCATAGAAACTTTGCCATATGTCTAAACATGATAAGCTGGATTAACCTGATGAGAACGTTGTGAGAGACAAGATTTCACCCTAGGATTTTAGGTAAGGTCAAAGAAGGTACAAGAAGATTCGTGGGGTGAATCCCGTAAAGAGCTTTAAGAATGAATGGATGCTTTTATTGATGATTTGAATGTAAGTGTTACAAGGAGATGATGAACAAAATGATTACAAAGTGAAATGAGAAGTATAGTTTGTGCTTGTGTGAAATAAGTCAGAATGACGTGATCCTCTTTTGTCTTCAAGGACCTCGTGATCCTCTTTTGTCTTCAAGGACCTCTTTAAATAGCTTCGGACTCTCCCTTGATTATCTCTAACGGATCTCCGAGATCTCCTCCTTTAACTGAGGAACTCATAACAGCTCCCTATTGACCGGGTCTTGCGCTCCTTCCATTTTGGGTGTGAGCCTCCTCTTCGATGTGACCTCTTTGGGGATTGCCCTCAGCTCCCTGCTTCCAGGTCCGTGTTGAGCCTTAGCTAAGGTCGCCAATACGTACTGGGCCATTATCTCGGCCCGATACTTATTTAGGTTCCTTCGCTAGCAAATGGGCCATATTTGGGCCCAACAGTTACCCCCAAGCTTTCGAGATAAGATCTCTTTTACTCGGAAACTTAACCTAAGCCGCCGAACCTAGATTTTACTGTTGAGATAATGATTACAGGATATCTGTTCTCAGAGATATTATCCGCTTAATCCGACGGTTGAGATTCCTTTTGGTGAAATCAACGGTTCTGAGGAGAGAGGTTTTTGAAATATTTGTTGCGATACCCGAGACTGGATGTGATATAAAGTGGTGAACATTAACTGCCACGCTCCATATTCTCCACGCCTCCACTCGGTTTCCAAGGTAACTTCTCCTCCACTCCTTTATTTTACTGCATGTTGTATATTTTTTTTTTACTTTCATCTCTCTCTTTCGCCATTGATCCTCTGCGATTTCCTTAGAACTTTAAGCTCTTAAGATTAGTTCGCTCCACCCTCTTCCCCTTTTCAATCCTCTCGGTCTTACCCCTCTGTTTAATGGATCCTCCGAAAGAAGGCTCCGGCTAGTTCGGAATTCTCCCCTCCGGCAAGCGCTTGATGAAGGTCAAACAGGAGATTGGCGAGAAGGCGAAAAGAGACAAGAAGAAGGCTAAGGATTCGATTGCGACGAGAGTCTCTAAGCGGATGAAAAAGAAGGATGGCTCCGGCGGGAGTGCCGCTTTAGGATCTCACTCGCCTTCTCTGTTAAAGAGCCAGGAAGTCGTTAACCTCATGGTTCAAGGCCATGGGCGGAAGGAGATAGCCAGAGTGTGCTCTGCCGATGAGACTCCGGAAACCGCTCCCGAGGGTCGGTTCTGCATCCACGAGAAGTATATCTCTAAAAGCCACCTCAGGTTTCCGCTCCCGGAGCTCTTGCTAGATCTCCTTGATCACTATCAGCTAGCTCTCTCTCAACTTTGTCCCTCGGTTATCCGGGTGATAAACGGTTTCATCACCAGGGCCAGGGAGGAGGGAGTCACTGTCGGTTTGACTGAGTTGATGAGCCTTTACGCGATCAAGGAGAGCTCTACCAAGGATGGTGGTAGCCTTACCTACTACCTTCCTTGTCGTCCCAAGGTGGGTCTTTTTAAGTCCTCTGGTGGAGATGATGATTGGAGGAAAAAATATTTCTTTTTCAAGATCGACCCCTCGACAGTTCCAGTGGGTCGTGCTCTCTCAGTTACTTGGTCTGATATATCTGGTTAGGATTTTTAGGATCCTGCTTTGCTTATTTAGATTATCATCTTTTACTGATACCCTGATTCCTTATGCAGATATCGGCGATCCTCCTAAGCTTACTGACAAGTTAGCTAGGGCTCTTTTTCGGAAGCTTCATCAGAGCTCAAACGCTTGGGCGTCTTTTACTACTTCTCGGATTGGATCAGCCAGGTTCCCGGAGCGATACAACATCCAGCTTCCTGACCCGATCCCAGTTGAAGACTTAGAAGGTAGTCTCTGGACTTGTTATATTCAGTCTCGTTTTGAGGGATGGCTAAAGATTTTTTTTGTTGTTCAGTTTCTGAAGGTCCTAACGTGGTGGAGATTTCAACCGGAGCTAGCCCGTCCGAGAACGAAAAGACTCTAGTTCCTAAAATGAGACCTTCTTTCCGTAACCGAAACAAATCTGCTGCAGCTGCCGGCGCTTCGCGGGGCAGGGACAAGTCCCAAGGAGGTGCTTTCCTCAGCTCACTGAAGGAGGTCCTCGATGATGGTTCCTCCGTCCCTGTCAGGGATGTTAGCCCGGTCGAAGCCGGAGTTTGGGATGTTGTTCCTGGTCTTGAGGTCCCGCTAGTTGAAGATGATCCTCAAGGTACTATAGGTCCCCTTGAAGTTGAGGCTCCGAGAAGCAAGAGGTCTTGGACCGACATGGGAGATATGCTTACCAGGTCTACTTCCTCATCTTCACGAGGTGGAACCGTTGGTTGGAGCTTTACTCATTCCAAGCGGGGATCGATCTTAGATGACCCTTGGGGGTTAGCAACCATCCTGAGGCACCTGAAGATGGTAGGGTGCTCTATGCCCTCGGTCAACAGCTTAACTAACAAGGAGGAATATGTCGAGATAGCTCACCACCTGGGTCAGGTACGTAGTCTCGAGCTTATCCTGGTTTCCCCTTGCTAGGCCTATGTTTCCCGAGGCCTAAAATTTTTTTATTTTTTTTTTACTTCGTTTTTGCAGCTAGCTGGAGCCATCAATAGGGCTCAGCTAAAGTTTGAGGAGACCGTCCGCGGGGCTCCTACTGCTGCTGAGCTAACTCAGGCTACTGACATGTTTAAAGCTACCAAGATGGAACTTGATCAGGCTCGTACCCAGGTTTCAGAGCTCCAAGCCGAGGTAGGAAGGCTTGGGCTAAAGGCTGATACCCAGCAAGGGAAGATTGAGAGTCAAGCTATTGATATTCAGGTGAAGAGTAGGAAGATCAATGACTTGGAGGCTGCTCGCAAGATAGCTGAGCATCAGGTCCAGGAAATGATTGCTTCGTCTCAAGTTAGCCAAAGAAACAAGGAGGCTGAGGTTCAGCTAGCTGTTAGGAGAGGTAAGAGGGAGGTTGCCGACGCTTATAACAAGATCCTGACTTCTGTGAAGGAGAAGTTTGTCAAGAAGAAAGATGAAACCGAGGCATTGATTTATGCCCAGGAGCTCCAGGCGAATACCGAACTCCTGAAGGAGTTATTGTCTAAGGAGATTGCGAATGCTGAGGAGGAGTACAACCGCTTGAGGGCTTTGATCCCAGATGCAGCTGCCGCTTGCGAGAGGGTTCAAGTTTCTGATTTCTCGGTTAGCAAACTGCCCATCCCTAAACTCTCAGAGAGCTCAGGTACTTTCGAGATCAATATGTTTAACCCGACGTTTTCTGGGGAATATTGTTCTAATTTGGATTCGATATCTCTTGACCTAGCTCCAGTCGAAGCGAACCCTGAAGGAGTTAACCAAGAGGCTGAAGTGGAGGTTCCTACTGGAGACAACGATCGTGTTGAGGGAGATCAGGTTGCCGAAGCTGAACCTGGAACTGGTGAAGACTGAGAGCAGAGGCTCTTTTGTTTCTAAGACTTTTTCGCCCAAGGGGCTTTTTATCTGTTTTATGTTAAGACTTTATTAGCTTGAGGAGGCCTTTAAACCTTTTCTAGTTCTTAGGATTTATTGCCCGAGGGGGCTTCCAAACCTTTGTGCGTTTTAAGACTTGTAGCCTGGGAAGATTTTAAACCTTTGTTTTAATTTCAAACTTGGCTGTTTTGGATTTTATCCTTCGTCTTAACCATCGAATGCAATATCGATTCATAGTTAGGCTTCGTTTAACTTTAGGTTTTACGGAACCTGTTTCGTTTTAAAGGATCATGAGATCTTTTCAAGGCTTTTTAGGGATCAAGTTCTCTTAAAATACTTCTTCTTCTCTCCCCTTAAGGATTTGGGGCCTTTAGGCTTTTGTAAAGGATTTCAAGACCTCTGAATGTTTTTTAGGATTTTAAGACCTTTGGTCGTTGCTTAAGGATTTTAAGACCTTTGGACTTTGTTAAGGATTTTAAGACCTTTGAATATTGTTAAGGATTTTAAGACCTTCGGATTTTGTTAAGGATTTTAAGACCTTTGGCTCTGGATTTTAGTGACCTGAATTACCTGGAGTATTTGACGAGCTCAGGTCCCTTCTTAGGATGACCTGTGCTCTCTTTAAAGGATTTCAAGACCTTAGTTCTGGTTAGGGTTTTTAAGACCTTAGGCTCAGGTTTTCAGGGGCCTGAATTGGTTTGAAGGTTTTGGAGACCTTAGAAATCGTAAAGGGTTTAGGGACCTTTGGTTCAGGTTTCTAGAGACCTGGATATGTTTGCAATTGTTCGATGAGTTTAGGTTCCGACTGAAGGGAATTGCGTTTCTTTGGAGGATTTTAAGACTTTGATGCTTGTTAAGGGTTTTAAGACCTTAGGTTCACGATTTTAGAAATCTGAATGTGTTCACAGTAAGGTTCCAGTTTGGAGAGACCTGAATTCTCTTAGGAGGTTTTACGACCTTTAATGTAGAAGTATGGAATTAATCGTTTTATTGGTAACAGATTGTGAATGATACATGACTCGAATCGATCATATAACAACTGCTTTCGGGCCATGTGTTTTTCATAACACGTGCCCCCTTGCTTGGATGATGAGGTTGATGAGGAGAGATTGGGACTGCACTCGTAACAGAGTTGCCTACGTACCCAGTAAAGGGATCAAGCCAAACGTAGTTCAGGGGGATTTGGGTACCTAATGGTAGTATCTTTTGAGGTTCGTGGCGTTCCACGATCGGATTTCAGGTACCCCGGTTCGTACCTTCGTTACGAGTGGATAATTCGGTAGGGACCCTCCCAGTTGGTTCCTAGTCTCCCAGCTCCGGGTTCTTTGGTTCCTTCAAACACTTTCCTAAGTACTAGGTCCCCTACAGCGAAATGTCGAGACCTTACTTTGGAATTGTAGTGCCGTGCCATTGCCTGCTAATAATTTTGAATGCGGAGCAAGGCTTGGTCTCGTCTTTCCTCGATCAAATCGAGGCTGTCCATCAGGAGCTGGTTGTTAGCTGCGGGGTTGGAGGTGCAGAGTTCCAGGCGGAGGCTACCTGCGGTAGTTTCTGCTGGAACGACTGCTTCCATCCCGTAAGCTAAGGAAAAGGGAGTTTCCTCTGTAGCTTTTCGTGGGGTGGTTCGGCAGGCCCATAGTACTTCGGGTAGTTTTTCTGACCAGAGCTCCTTCTGAGCTCCTAGGCGTTTCTTGAGGTTTGCTAAAATCGACTTATTAGCAGCCTCCGCCTGACCGTTACCTTGAGGTCGCTGAGGTGATGAAAAGGTGAGGCGGATGTTCCACTTATCGCAGAACTTTTTGAAGTCATGGGATATGAACTGTCCTCTGTTGTCGGTTACGATTTCGTATGGGACGCCATGCCTGCATACGATGTTCTTCCAAACAAATCCTTCGACCTCGAATCTGTTTATTTGTTGGAAAGCTTCAGCTTCGATCCATTTCGTGAAGTAGTCGGTTAGGACTAGGAGGTTTAGTAGCTTTTTTCCTTTTCCTGAAGGTACTAAAGGACCTACAATATCCATGGACCACCTCATGAATGGATAGGGAGCTGATATGTTAGACAGCTTTTCCGCTGGTTGGTGTATGATCGGTGCATGCCTTTGGCATTTGTCGCACGATGAGGAGTAGACCTCACAATCTACGATAATGGTAGGCCAGAAGTAACCTTGTCTTTTAATTCTGATGGCTAGGGCTCTGTCTCCGGAATGGTTTCCACAGGAACTGTCATGCATTTCCTTCATGAGTTTCATAGCTACTAGGCCATGAACGCATTTCAGGTAAGGTCCGGAGACACTTCGTTTGTGGAGGGCTGACTCGATTATGCAGTATCTTGCTGCTAAAGCTTTGAGTTTTTGAGCCTCCCACTTATTGGGTGGGATTTTTCCTTCAAGGATGTAATCCATGATCGGTATTCTCCAGTCTTCTCTCCCTACCACTTTGTTGTGAAGAGAGGTGGGAGGTTCCGGTTCGGGACCTGGTGTCGTTGTGCCCCCGGGGATATTCGTTGGAGCAGGCTCCAGGGGGTCTAGGTTCTGAGGAATATCTCCAATTTCCTCAATGTCCCCTGTGGTTTGGGTAGCGTTTTTAAATGCGTTTTTAAGAGCTGCGCAGCTTCTAGTTTGTACTTTAAGGACAAGTGATTCCGAGGTTTGGATGGTGCCCCCGGAGGTATTCGTTGAGTTAGGCTCCAGGGAGTCCAAACTTCGGTAAATACCTTCGCTTTGGTCATTGCCCTCTGAGTTCTGGGTTGCATTTTCAGAGGTGTGCTTTCTGAAGTTGCGTGTTCTAGTTCTAGGGAACCAGAATGTCGTGAAAATTTGGGTAGCTGCCGCCGTAGGACTGTTATCCTCAACTTTTTCCTTTGGCTTGCTATCCATCTCAGCTTTGGTAGCTATGTCGATACTAGGCTTCTCGATTCCTTCCACGGGTATAATTCGTTTTACGAGAGGGTCGGATGTAGAAGCTAACGCGACGAGCGCGTCTGCTGAGGAGTTCTCCCCTCGTGGGATCCTAGTTAGCTCGAATTTATCAACTGCTTTGTGAGGTTTAGGACGACTTCGAGGTATGCCCCCATTCTTTGGTCCCTTGTTTCGTATTCCCCATGAAATTGGCTAGCTACCAGTTGTGAGTCGCTGTAAGCGTTTAGCTCTCGGATTCCGAGGCTCAAGGCGAGCTTTAGGCCAGCGATTAGTGCTTCATATTCGGCCTCGTTGTTGGAAGCGTTGAATCCAAGTCTATAGGATTGTTCGATGGGGTCTCCAGCTGAGGAGGTTAGTCTTAGACCGACACCGGAGCCTTGCCTTGACGAGGCTCCGTCTACATATAGGCTCCATTTCGGAACCTCTGTTTCTTGGTCTAGATGTTCGGATGCTAGCTCGATAAAGAAATCGGCGAGGATCTGAGCTTTTGCTGCTGCTCGGGGTCTGTACTCGATGTCATATGTTGTGATATTTTTGTGTAGGGTCGTTTTAGTACTACGGAACACTGGAAGACTAATAGATTTCGAGTATTTGTATGTGTTTAGAGAAGAGAAATCGAGGCAAAGAGATGTATTATTGAGTATCTTTAGCGTTGCAACGTTTTGGGTGTATAAACCCTAGTTTTCTAGCCTAACTCTCTAATCTCTAAGCCCCAAAGTGTCGATCCCTAGTTCTAGGGTTTGGGTTCCCCTTTTATAGTTGATGTAAGTTGGTCAATCTTGGGCGGTCTTCATAATATTCGTGAATATACTTCTTTCCCCTCGGTTTATGAAACTTCTATAATCATGCGGACGATCGGATCCTTGGTCCTTTCGGCAGGGGCTAGGCCTTGGTTCTTCGTTGCAAGGACTGGACCTCGGACGTTATAAAATAGAGTTCTTGGACCTGGTGCCTTCTGGTGGGGATTGGTCCCTTAAGTAGAGGAAGGACCTTGGATCTCTTCCAAACGAGGGCCCGGAAGTCGAGGCCCCTTCGGAGGCTGGAGAAATCTTTAGCCTTGGATATTTTTCCCCAACAGTTTGTCCCTTATTCCTTGATTGCTTCGTAGGGATCAAGGAATAACGTGTAGTCTCAGATCTTGATACCATTTCTTCCAGCAGGAGAAGGGTTTGGAGTCTAGGCGACATGGGGAGTTATTTCGGAATGTGATCGCTTAGTTGGAATGGGCCTCAAGGGAAATAAGGACCGCGGCCCGCTCGTGATGATGCTAGGTCGGCGGAATATTTTGGAGATAATTTTGGAAATTTACCGAGACTCGCGATTATCTTCCAAATTCTTTTGCTAGCTAATGGGCCATATTTGGGCCCAACAGTTGCCCCCAAGCTTTCGAGATAAGATCTCTTTTACTCGGAAGCTTAACCTAAGCCGCCGAACCTAGATTTTACTGTTGAGATAATGATTACAGGATATCTGTTCTCAGAGATATTATTCGCTTAATCCGACGGTTGAGATTCCTTTTGGTGAAATCAACGGTTCTGAGGAGAGAGGTTTTTGAAATATTTGTTGCGATACCCGAGACTGGATGTGATATAAAGTGGTGAGCATTAACTGCCACGCTCCATATTCTCCACGCCTGCACTCGGTTTCCAAGGTAACTTCTCCTCCACTCCTTTATTTTACTGCCTGTTGTATATATTTTTTTTTTTTACTTTCATCTCTCTCTTTCGCCATTGATCCTCTGCGATTTCCTTAGAACTTTAAGCTCTTAAGATTAGTTTGCTCCACCCTCTTCCCCTTTTCAATCCTCTCGGTCTTACCCCTCTGTTTAATGGATCCTCCGAAAGAAGGCTCCGGCGAGTCCGGAATTCCCCCCTCCGGCAAGCGCTTGATGAAGGTCAAATAGGAGATTGGTGAGAAGGCGAAAAGAGACAAGAAGAAGGCTAAGGATTCGATTGCGACGAGAGTCTCTAAGCGGATGAAAAAGAAGGATGGCTCCGGCGGGAGTGCTGCTTTAGGATCTCACTCGCCTTCTCTATTAAAGAGCCAGGAAGTCGTTAACCTCATGGTTGAAGGCCATGGGCGGAAGGAGCTAGCCAGATTTTGCTCTGCTGATGAGACTCCGGAAACCGCTCCCGAGGGTTGGTTCTGCATCCACGAGAAGTATATCTCTAAAAGCCACCTCAGGTTTCCGCTCCCGGAGCTCTTGCTAGATCTCCTTGATCACTATCAGCTAGCTCTCTCTCAACTTTGTCCCTCGGTTATCCGGGTGATAAACGGTTTCATCACCAGGGCCAGGGAGGAGGGAGTCACTGTCGGTCTGACTGAGTTGATGAGCCTTTACGCGATCAAGGAGAGCTCTACCAAGGATGGTGGTAGCCTTACCTACTACCTTCCTTGTCGTCCCAATCTGGGTCTTTTTAAGTCCTCTGGTGGAGATGACGATTGGAGGAAAAAATATTTCTTTGTCAAGATCGACACCTCGACCGTTCCAGTGGGTCGTGCTCTCTCAGTTACTTGGTCTGATATATCTGGTTTGGATTTTTAGGATCATGCTTTGCTTATTTAGATTATCATCGTTTACTGATACCCTGATTCCTTATGCAGATATCGACGATCCTCCTAAGCTTACTGACAAGTTAGCTAGGGCTCTTTTTTGGAAGCTGCATCAGAGCTCCAACGCTTGGGCGTCTTTTACTACTTCTTGCATCGGATCAGCCAGGTTCCCGGAGCGATACAACATCCAGCTTCCTGACCCGATCCCAGTTGAAGACTTAGAAGGTAGTCTCTGGGCATGTTATATTCAGTCTCGTTTTGAGGGATGGCTAAAGATTTTTTTTGTTGTTCAGTTTCTGAAGGTCCTAACGTGGTGGATATTTCAACCGGAGCTAGCACGTCCGAGAACGAAAAGACTCTAGTTCCTAAAATGAGACCTTCTTTCCATAACCGAAACAAATCTTCTGCAGCTGCCGGCGCTTCGCGGGGCAGCCACAAATCCCAAGGAGGTGCTTTCCTCAGCTCACTGAAGGAGGTCCTCGATGATGGTTCCTCCGTCACTTTCAGGGATGTTAGCCCGGTCGAAGCCGGAGTTCGGGATGTTGTTCCTCGTCCTGAGGTCCCGCTTGTTGAAGATGATCCTCAAGGTACTATAGGTCCCCTTGAAGTTGAGGCTCCGAGAAGCAAGAGGTCTCGGACCGACATGGGAGATAGGCTTACCAGGTCTACTTCCTCATCTTCACGAGGTGGAACCGTTGGTTGGAGTTTTACTCATTCCAAACCGGGATCGATCTTAGATGACCCTTGGGGGTTAGCAACCATCCTGAGGCACCTGAAGATGGTAGGGTGCTCTATGCCCTCGGTCAACAGCTTAACTAACAAGGAGGAATATGTCGAGATAGCTCACCACCTGGGTCAGGTACGTAGTCTCGAGCTTATCCTGGTTTCCCCTTGCTAGGCTTATGTTTCTCGAGGCCTAAAATTTTTTATTTTTTTTACTTCGTTTTTGCAGCTAGCTGGAGCCATCAATAGGGCTCAGCTAAAGTTTGAGGAGACCGTGCGCGGGGCTCCTACTGCTGCTGAGCTAACTCAGGCTACTGACATGTTTAAAGCTACCAAGATGGAACTTGATCAGGCTCGTACCCAGGTTTCAGAGCTCCAAGCCGAGGTAGGAAGGCTTGGGCTAAAGGCTGATACCCAGCAAGGGAAGATTGAGAGTCAAGCTATTGATATTCAGGATTTCAAGACCTTAGTTCTGGTTAGGGTTTTTAAGACCTTAGGCTCAGGTTTTCAGGGGCCTGAATTGGTTTGAAGGTTTTGGAGACCTTAGAAATCGTAAAGGGTTTTGGGACCTTTGGTTCAGGTTTCTAGAGACCTGGATATGTTTGTAATTGTTCGATGAGTTTAGGTCCCGACTGAAGGGGACTTGCGTTTCTTTGGGGGATTTTAAGACCTTGATGCTTGTTAAGGGTTTTAAGACATTAGGTTCACGATTTTAGAAATCTGAATGTGTTCACAGTAAGGTTCCAGTTTGGAGAGACCTGAATTCTCTTAGGAGGTTTTACGACCTTTAATGTAGAAGTATGGAATTAATCGTTTTATTGGTAACAGATTGTGAATGATACATGACTCGAATCAATCATATAACAACTGCTTTCGGGCCATGTGTTTTTGGTAACACGTGCCCCCCTTGCTTGGATGATGAGGTTAATGAGGAGATATTGGGACTGTACTCGTAACGGAGTTGCCTACGTACCCAGTCAAGGGATCAAGCCAAACATAGTTCAGGGGGATCTGGGTACCTAATGGTAGTATCTTATGAGGTTCGTGGCGTTCCACGATCGGATTTCAGGTATCCCGGTTCATACCTTCATTACGAGTGGATAATTCGGTAGAGACCCTCCAGTTGGTTCCTAGTTTCCCAGCTCCGGGTTCTTTGGTTCCTTCAAACACTTTCCTAAGTACTAGGTCCCCTACAGCGAACTGTCGAGGCCTTACTTTGGAATTGTAGTGTCGTGCCATTGCCTGCTGATAATTTTGAATGCGGAGCAAGGCTTGGTCTCGTCTTTCCTCGATCAAATCGAGGCTGTCCATCAAGAGCAGGTTGTTAGCTGCGGGGTTGGAGGTGCAGAGTTCCCGGCGGAGGCTACCTGCGGTGGTTTCTGCTGGAACGACTGCTTCCATCTCGTAAGCTAAGGAAAAGGGAGTTTCCTCTGTAGCTTTTCGTGGGGTGGTTCGGCAGGCCCATAGTACTTCGGGTAGTTTTTCTGACCAGAGCTCCTTCTGAGCTAATAGGCGTTTCTTGAGGTTTGCTAAAATCGACTTATTAGCAGCCTCCGCCTGACCGTTACCTTGAGGTCGCCGAGGTGATGAAAAGGTGTGGCGGATGTTCCACTTATCGCAGAACTTTTTGAAGTCATGGGATATGAACTGTCCTCCGTTGTCGGTTACGATTTCGTATGGGACGCCATGCCTGCATACGATGTTCTTCCAAACAAATCCTTCGACCTCGAATCTGTTTATTTGTTGGAAAGCTTCAGCTTCGATCCATTTCGTGAAGTAGTCGGTTAGGACCAGGAGGTTTAGTAGCTTTTTTCCTTTTCCTGAAGGTACTAAAGGACCTACAATATCCATGGACCACCTCATGAATGGATAGGGAGCTGATATGTTAGAAAGCTTTTCCGCTGGTTGGTGCATGATCGGTGCATGCCTTTGGCATTTGTCGCACGATGAGGAGTAAACCTCACAATCTGCGATAATGGTAGGCCAGAAGTAACCTTGTCTTTTAATTCGGATGGCTAGGGCTCTGCCTCCGGAATGGTTTCCACAGGAACCGTCATGCATTTCCTTCATGAGTTTCATAGCTACTAGGCCATGAACGCATTTCAGGTAAGGTCCGGAGACACTTCGTTTGTGGAGGGCTGACTCGATTATGCAGTATCTTGCTGCTAAAGCTTTGAGTTTTCGAGCCTCCCACTTATTGGGTGGGATTTTTCCTTCAAGGATGTAATCCATGATCGGTATTCTCCAGTCTTCTCTCCCTACCACTTTGTTGTGAAGAGAGGTGGGAGGTTCCGGTTCGGGACCTGGTGTCGTTGTGCCCCCGGGGATATTCGTTGGAGCAGGCTCCAGGGGGTCTAGGTTCTGAGGAATATCTCCAATTTCCTCGTTGTCCCCTGTGGTTTGGGTAGCGTTTTTAGATGCGTTTTTAAGAGCTGTGCGGCTTCTTGTTTGTACTTTAAGGACAAGTGATTCCGAGGTTTGGATGGTGCCCCCGGAGGTATTCGTTGAGTTAGGCTCCAGGGAGTCCGAACTTCGGTGAATACCTTCGCTTTGGTCATTGCCCTCTGAGTTCTGGGTTGCATTTTCAAAGGTGTGCTTTCTGAAGCTGCGTGTTCTAGTTCTAGGGAACCAGAATGTCGTGAAAACTTGGGTAGCTGCCGCCGTAGGACTGTTATCCTCAACTTTTTCCTTTGGCTTGCCTATCCATCTCAGCTTTGGTAGCTATGTCGATACTTGGCTTCTCGATTCCTTCCACGGGTATTGTGATAACCCGCCCTTCGGGGTAAAATGGTCGAGGAAGTCAAGGTCGTGATCTGGAGCCTAGCTTTTGGGAGATTATATATTTGGAGGAATGTTAAGTTTTGATCACACAAAACTTAGCATGGTTCGGAGAAGATAGAAGATTGGTCGAGCATCAACTTGATGATCGAACCGCAGGCGGTACGGGCCAACCGAGAAGTTCGAAGTACGATGTGGACAAGCAATGGATCGTGAGTGAACCATGAGACGATGTAAGCTTCTATACCTTTCTTAGAAGAGTATTAGATTGATCAGACGAAGATTTTGGAAGCATCACATTTTTGGAAGCACGACGGTTTAGAAGCTCGACGTTTCAGAAACCCGACGTTTCTTAGCGACTAAGTTTTCCCCGAAACTTCACATCTATCATCAGAATATTATTTCAGAGATATTATAAGTTCGAAGCAGGACGGGAGTAAGCACGATGGGAAGTAAGCACGACGGGAAGCAAGCACGACGGGAAAACCCGAAGTTGGTCGAAAACCCTAATTTCGGTTTTTATGAAATTATTGGAAGAAGCCGGAGGCTCAGGAAATATTTTTAGAGGATCTCAGTATTCATAAGGAGTTTATTAAAAATATTCAGAGGATCAGAACAGGAGCGGAAAAATATTCGGGATTGATCACGGGACGAAAATTCACCAAAAAGACCGAAATCGCACAAATCAACCGGGAAGCTTGAGGTGGATTTATCTGAGAGATCAGGACGTGCTGTCCTTCATCCAGGAAGCTTAGTGTCATCATAGCACGACATGTCACCGCAGGAAGAAGTCTCTCATGCATCATGACACCCAAAGCACGACATGGCACCGTATTGACACACAAGCGACCCGTGTGTCGCAACGCATGCTATCCATTCATGCTGAGAGACACTTGGACGTGGAGGTGGCTTGTTACATGTGACAGAGACATGCATGAGGACATGTGTGTGCCCGTGTGTCGCCGCGCATGCAACCGGAAGCATGCGGGCTGACACACAGGCGCCCGTGTGGCTCATTTCTACTGGTTGATGTATACTATATATACCCCAACCCCCTGATCGTTTTGAAGCATTCCTCACACTCAAACATCACTCTAGAAACGTGGCTTAGAGAGAGAAAGAGAAGTAGAAAAAAGAATCAAGAGGTTTGGAGCTATTTCGAAGAAGTTAGAACATTTTGAAGAGCTGTTACTCTACCGAAGTCCGAGAAGAACATCCAGAAGCTAGAGGAGGTTCTGTCCAAGTCCTGATTCGTTCATACCAGTCCATTGAAGACAGAGGCATTGGGTTTTGGCTAGGCTCCCTCCGATCAACGAGCTGCAAGAACACTGTGAGTTGGTTTGTTTGAGTTCCACTTGGAACTTAGGATAGATCGAGTTGCATATAGAGTAGTTATCACACTGATGCATGGTAGAGTCCTTAGGGTTATTTTGTTTATGAATTGGACTCAGCTTAGCGAGGGCTAAGTTGAGATGAAACGGAATTAAGACTGAGTTAATAACCTGATTAGGACTAGGGCTAGGATGCATCATGTTTTCTATTCTTGTGTGTTGATTTGATTGAGTGCAGGTTCCTGTTATCCTTAAGGATACTTTATCAGCAGAAGGCTGAACTATCTGGGTAACAGTTTGATTGAGTTATTGATTGTTGTTTGAGGTTAGTCAGCTCTAGGTAAGGGAGTGACTAACCAGTTGATTTGTTTAGTTATGATATTGTTGTTAGTGTTGTAGAGTAGAGAGTCTTGATAGAGTCTAGGACTTTATCTTTAGGTTAGGTTCTAGATTGAGTTTGTGTTGTGTGAGTGTGCCGACAGTATGTGCGTAACCCGCCCATACTAGGCTTGTTTAGGGGTGATTAGTGTTTCCTCAGCCTTGTACCCAGCGGGTTTAAGGAAACCCCTTATTCGCTGGATCGGGAAGACTCAGAGAGACGGGATCATGGCCTAGGGCTGAGTTATTACACGACGGTGTAATGTGGCAGTGACCCGAAGGACTGTGGGCTGTCGCGCGGTGACCCGAAGGACTGTGGGCCGCGGTCGGTTGAAAGTTCCTTCTTCTGGCCTCTGTGGTAGGGAGATAGGATATTGCCGATGTTGAGGAGGAACACGAGATCACCAGGGCCCATGTTAGAGTATTGAGTCGTGTAGAGTTAGGATAGTGTGTCGAGTTAGTTTTATTATTGTGTCGTCTTGAGGGTGAGGAACCCTCGAGATAGCGTTAGCACCGAGATACGGCGTTGATTGAGTCTTGATTGTTAGATTAGGGATCCGTTGAGTAGATGGTCGTTTGGCCATGTCTATTATTAGTAATATTAGATTAGGGTCGAGCATACCTTAATCGGTGCGGGTTTCGGGGATTAGCCTTAAAGCTTTATTTTATGCGCTTAGGCTAGATTGATTGTTATTTTTGGGTTGTCTGAGCTAGCTACTAGGTTTAGGTGTTTAGGTATCCAGCTCACTGAGTGACCTTCTGTTACTCACCCAACTCTCGTTGTCTTTTTCAGGAGTTAGGCTGTAGAGATTGGACGCATAGGCCACCGGAGTAGATTTGCAGTGCATTTGGCTACGGTTTGATTTTTATACGATTTCTGTTTCCGCTGCATTTTATCGGATTTGGGATCCCTAAAGTATTGCAAATATTCTTAAAAGTCTTAGATTTAAATCTTAAAAATTAACGGGTCCAATATGATATTGGTTTAGTCCGAACCGACACAACGTTTGGTCGTTGTACGGGTTGAAAAGCCTTAGGCTTCGATCTAACGAACAACGTTAACTCATGGTACGGGTTGCAAAGCCTTATGCCTTGATTTAGCGGGACGTGTTAGTGAATGAACTAGTCTAGGTTGCGGAGTAAATTTTGTGACTCTGACCGGATTGTTCCTAACCCGTCACGTAGCGCTTCCGAACCTCGGTGTTGGGTTGGACGGTCAGTCATGTTCTTGTTTGATTGTTGGCTGGCCGGTTAGCCTTTCATCTCCAATCCTCGGTGTGGGTTAGTTCGTCGGTCATGTTCTTGTTTGATTGTTGGCCGATGGATCGACCTATATCTAGGACGGTTCGGGGGTGTTACAGAGGTGGTATCAGAGCATGGTTACGATTATGCTCACTGGTTCCCATGGTTTTTCAAATGTTTTCAATGTTTTTCGAGTCAAAAGGAGTCGCCAATGCACACTCTAGGAATCTGGTCGTGTCCAATCGTTTAGGAGGGATAGGAGAGATTTTATTTTATTATTAGCTTGTTGTCTAACCCATATATATTGTGACATGTTTCCGCAGGTTGCCGTACTGGTGTGGTAGGGTAAAGATTTGAAGATTTGGAGATTTGGAGTTATGGAGGGTTTCGACGCTTTGCATAGTCCTATACTTGCTGATCTTTTCCAGCCGCATGAGTCTGATCAGGTTGTACCAGACATGTGTTGGGGTCAAAAAACGGTTATCTCGAAATCAACGGCTAAGACTATTTGTCATACGAAAAATCCTCCGAAGGATGCACACGAACACCCGCAAACCGAAGGAACCAAGCAGCCGACCGCAACCTGCCCCTAGGCGCCTAGCGCCCGTGCTGCCTCTAGGCGCCGGGTGCCTAGCGCCCGTGCTGGCTCTAATCGCCGGGCACCTAGCGCCTGAGCTGCCTCTAGGCGCCGGGCGCCTAGCGCCCGTGCTGCCTCTAGGCGCCGGGCGCCTAGCGCCCGCGTTGCTTCTAGGCGCCGGGCGCCTAGCGCCCGCGCTGCCTCTAGAAGCCGGGCGCCTAGCGCCCGCGCTGCCTCTAGGCGCCGGGCGCCTAGCGTCCGTGCTGCCTCTAGGCGCCGGGCGCCTAGCGCCCGTGCTGCCTCTAGGCGCCGGGCGCCTAGCGCCCGTGCTGCCTCTAGGCGCCGGACGCCTAGCGCCCGTGCTGCCTCTAGGCGCCGGGCGCCTAGCGCCCGTGCTGCCTCTAGGCGCCGGGCGCCTAGCGTCCGCGCTGCTTCGGGTCCTCGAGCAACAATCTTCTTTGCACGAGTTCCAGGCCTCGACCGTCAGTAATCTGTGCCTTGAGTCCTTCCCGAGTTCTCACGGAATGAATCACTGGGATTCCGCATACAAAACTCCCGTTCTTACTCTGAACTAAAAACCGTCGGAAACACTTCGGAAATTCGTAAGTTATCAACGGAAAAGAAGATCTTAAATCATTCGTACGAAACGATGATGGTTATCTAAAAACACCACGCATCTCAACTCTATGAAGGATTGAAGATCTTCCGAAGAAATCGCAGAAAACAGCAGAAGTCCTCGAAACGGCCCGAAAGGGACCAAACGCGATCGGACGACCCATTTACGATTATCTAGGATTGGTACAGCGATTTACGTTTATTTTTACGCAACAAGATAAATCCTAAATTTCCGGAAGGATAAATGTCAAGTTTCCCGAAGATAAACATGAAGGTCGACGAAAATGGAAAAAGCCCGCCTTGCGGCCCAGAAGGAGAATAGACCGTCATAGGAAGGAGTATATAAAGGAGCTTTGGGAGAGGAAGAAGAGCAGAGCGAAAATCATAGAGAGAGAGACCAAAATCCGAAATCTAGGGTTTTAGAGAATTCCTGCTAGCTTAGGGAACTTAGGATTTAGGAGGCTAGACTAGCGGAGCAAGACTTAGAACGTTTTGTCTTCTATTTTTCCGTTGTTTCCTCTTCAGCGTACCTCTACTTCCCGTTTTTCGGAAGAATATTGTATTCAACTTATCATCTGTTTAATAAACGCCTTAGTGCAACTTTTCCGTTTTTATCTTGTTCTGTCAATTTCGTTTGGTTGTCGCAGAGAATCCGAGCCTTCAGGGAAAACTAGGTTTACTTAGTTTTCCCACGATAAAACTTAACTAAAATCGACAGTGCGAATTTCAGTTCCCACAGTTTGGCGCTAGAAGGAGGGGGGGTCGGATTCTCTTACTCAAAAACCTACGATTGATAACGACAGCATGGCCACATCACCTGTCCGCAACATCGTGTCATTCGGGGACGGAGCAACGGCTGGTCAAGCCAAACCTCACGACAAACTCCTCGTTATCAGACTAACGATCCAGGACATCGACGTAGCAAGAATATTGGTCGACACCGGTTGCTCGACAAATATTATATATAGAAACACTCTCGAGAGGATGGGACTCGACCTAAGCGTTATCACGGACAATCCCAATCCAATAATCGGACTCTCAGGAAACATTACAATGACCCTCGGCTCGGTCGATCTCTCGGTCAGAGCCGGGAGCGTCACAAAGATGGTGGAATTTTTGGTAGTCGACGGCCCTGCAGCGTATAACGCGATCGTCGGGACTCCGTGGTTAAATTCCATGCAAGCAATACCCTCGACGTTCCTCCTGTGCCTCAAATTGCCATCCCTCCTCGGAGTCGAAACAATACAAGGAGATCGTAAGGCGCCGCAAGTCTGCTTGGCCGCTGGGTTAAAATGAAAAAACTCTGAGCCCGAAACTAACTCGAAAAAGCAAGCAACCCACGAACCAGCGTCGCAAGACCCTCCAGAAATCATCTGGCAGTCGCGAAAAGCTGAAGCCCTGGAAGGGAAACGTGAGCCCACTTGCGAACCAGTGATTTCGGCCTGCCTCGACGAGACTAACCCAGAACGATGCGTGGAGATTGGGGCCAATCTTCGCGATCCTTTAAAAGCAGAACTCCTCGCATGTCTCAAGAAGAACCTAAATACGTTCGCCTGGGCTGCGGAAGATATGCCGGGAATCGACATCAACATAACATGTCACGAACTCAACATTGATCCAACTCATAAACCCGTAAAACAAAAGACGCGAAAGCTAGGCCCTGAACGGGCAACCGTGGTTAATGAGGAAGTCGAAAGACTCCTCAAAGTTGGATCGATAACAGAAGTAAGATATCCCGACTGGCTCGCCAATCCCGTCGTCGTCAAGAAGAAGAACGGGAAATGGCGAGTGTGCGTCGATTTCACTGACCTCAACAAAGCGTGCCCGAAGGATTGTTTTCCGCTCCCGCACATCGACCGTCTAGTCGAGGCAACCGCAGGAAACAAACTTCTATCGTTCATGGACGCGTTCTCCGGATACAATCAGATCATGATGAATCCCGATGATCGCGAGAAGACAGCATTCATTACCGACAGAGGAACCTATTGCTACAAAGTAATGCCTTTCGGCCTAAAGAACGCCGGCGCCACATATCAACGGCTCGTCAATCGAATGTTTGCTGAGCAACTCGGAAAAAACCATGGAGGTATTTATCGACGATATGTTGGTAAAATCTCTCGACGAACGCGACCACGTACTCCATCTAGAGGAATGCTTCAAGAGATTAAACCAACACAACATGAAACTGAATCCAGCTAAATGCAGATTCGCCGTAGCATCAGGCGAATTTCTCGGGTACCTCGTAACATTCCGCGGAATAGAGGCTAATCCGAAACAAATCAACGCACTGATAGAAATGGCCTCCCCAAGAACCAAGAGGGAAGTTCAAAGGTTGACCGGACGAGTCGCGGCCTTACACCGATTCATCCCGCGGTCCACGGATAAGTGCCTCCCTTTCTACGAAACCTTGAAGGGGAACAAAAAGTTTGAGTGGTCAGAGGATTGCGAGAAAGCTTTCCAACAGCTGAAACAATATCTGGCCACCCCTCCTATCCTCGCAAAACCCGTAGTCGGAGAACCCTTGTTCCTCTACATCGCAGTGTCCGCGTCAGCAGTCAGTGGCGTTCTGATCCAAGAAGAATTTGGGGAACAGAAGCCGATCTTTTACGTTAGTAAAACATTGCTGGATGCCGAAACTCGGTATCCACTAATGGAAAAGTTGGCACTCGCCGTTATAACCTCGGCGAGAAAACTCAGACCGTATTTCCAATCTCATACCATCGTGGTACTTACCACTTTCTCGTTACGGACGATTCTACACAGCCCAAGCCAGTCTGGTAGACTCGCGAAGTGGGCAATCGAACTAAGCGAGTACGATATCGAATATCGTCCAAAAACCTGCACAAAATCGCAGGTACTCGCGGATTTCCTGGTAGAATTACCCACGACGGATTTAACTAACAAGGAGCCTGGTTCAACGTGGGATCTCTATGTCGACGGATCCTCATCCAAGCAAGGATCCGGAATCGGGATCCGACTCACTTCACCAACGGGGGAAATCCTCGAGCAATCATTCCGCTTGGATTTTCATGCATCAAACAACGAAGCAGAGTACGAGGCGCTAATTGCTGGCCTACGACTGGCCCACGGGCTGAAGATTCAAAATATTCACGCTTACTGCGACTCTCAGTTAGTCGCAAACCAATTCAGCGGAGAATACGAAGCAAGGGATGAAAGGATGAACGCATATTTGAAGGTCGTCCAAGACTTGGCCCATGATTTTCAGCAATTTGCGCTAACCAGGATTCCCCACTCGGAAAACGTCCAGGCCGACGCTTTAGCTGCTCTAGCCTCAAGCTCAGATCCAGGGCTTAAAAGAATAATCCCCGTCGAATTCATCGAGCACCCGAGCATCGGACCACCGGTAATCGCCAACCTGATCAGAACGCAGATCGAAGGCGCTGAAGAAAACAAAGACCAGCCGGAAGACGACGCATACCAAACAGACTACGGCTGCGACACTCCCTGGCTAGAACCTATCAGAGCCTACATCGTAGATGGCACCTTACCCGCGGAAAAATGGGCAGACCGGAAAATAAAAGTTCAGGCAGCACGATACGTACCCGTGGAAGGCAAAATCTACAAATGGCGATTCTCTGGACCACTCATGACTTGCGCAGAAGGGGAGAAGGCGAGAAAAATCATGGAAGAGATTCATTCCGGATCGTGCGGAAACCACTCCGGCGGAAGATCTCTCGCAACAAAAATAAAACGCCACGGTTTCTACTGGCCCACTATGGTAAAGGATTGCGAGAAGTTCGCTCGGAAATGCGAGAAGTGTCAACGGCACGCTCCGACAATTCATCAGCCCGCAGAAATCCTCTCCTCTGTCTCATCTCCGTACCCTTTCATGCGATGGTCAATGGACATCGTCGGACCTCTACACAAATCAAAACAAAAATGTTTCCTACTGGTCCTCACAGACTTCTTTTCGAAATGGGTGGAAGCAGAGTCCTACGCAAGTATCAAAGACGTGCAAGTCGAGAATTTCGTCTGGAAAAACATCATAACCAGACACGGCGTCCCATACGAAATCGTAACGGACAATGGGTCTCAGTTTATTTCCACACGATTCGAGGCGTTCTGCGAAAAATGGAAAATACGACTTAACAAGTCAACTCCCAGATACCCGCAGTGCAACAGACAGGCTGAAACCATAAACAAAACCGTCCTGGACGGACCGAAGAAGCACTTAGAAGCCAAGAAGGAACGATGGGCGGAAGAACTCGAAGGAGTCCTTTGGTCTCATCGAACCACTCCAAGACGAGCAACGGGGGAAACTCCTTTCGCTCTCGTTTACGGAGCAGAATGCATGATTCCGGCGGAAGTCGAATTCCCCGGCGTACGGGGGAGGTTTCTTCCCGAACGGGAAGACCTGAACAATGCCATGCTGCTGGATAATCTTGATCTCGTCAACGAGCGTCGCGACCAAGCCCTCATCCGGATTCAAAACTATCAGCAGGCCGCCGCAAAGTACTACAACGCGAACGTACGCCATCGCAGATTCAAAGAAGGTGATCTGGTTTTACGGAAAGTCTTCCAAAACACTGCCGAACGAAACGCAGGAAAACTGGGAGCGAACTGGGAAGGACCATACAAAATCATAAAAGTCGTCCGACCAGGTTCGTATCAAATCGCAAACATGCAAGACGTAAAAATCCCGAGAACTTGGAACGCGATGCATCTCAAGAAATACTACCACTAGAACGTAAAACGTGGATAACAGAACTACGAGATGGCTTGATCCTCGAAAGAGGTACGTAGGCAACCCGTCAACCGGCGGGTTCAGCTATCCCCCCGGTTTAAAAGGGGGGGAGTGGGGTGCGGGCACTCGTACACTCCCACAATTTTCGGAAAAAACCTAACTTTCGAAAACTTTCCACAATCAAATCGCTTAACAGCCTCAACAACGGATCCAGTATCCACTAAATACATCATAAGTTACCACCCGGAAACAATCCGCGATTCTTAAAAGCCCATAATCCTTTATGGCATAAGAAAAGCAAACTTCATAGCACTGCGAGACGTCGCTTCGTGCCTGAATATTCGTTTTTCGATTAAAACCTTCGTACGCCTTCTAAACGGCATCATATCGTTGTTGCTGATCACAACAAACGAACTCTAACGTCCTAAACAGACAAGCCACCTTAGGGTAGGCTCTTTTACATCCGACAAGGATCCCATAGCGCGCTATACAAAAAAATCCAAATTTGGTTCAGCACTTCGTAAAGGAAGTAGCTCGATTCGTGCCTAGACAAATCATGTAAGCCGATACCACTTCGCGGATTTTAAAACGGTACGAATCAGGTTAAAATCACAAACAGGCAAAACGAAAACCGATTTGTCATCGCACAGCCTTAGTCTGAGAGTAAACCTAGGTCTTGCCCTAAACCCAGCCTTGCCGGTATCTTAACATCTCATAGGCAAAGCGTCAATGACACGAGATCCCAAAACTTGTCTCTTCACTCGAGTCTGTACGTTTCCACGATTTTCGCGTAAATCGTAAACCGCAGGAAAATCTCGCTTTGTACAAACAACGGATTCGGTGATCATCAGGGAGGCTGGAATGAGACGACAACTCACATCCTGCCCCTCTAACTTCGACAAACAGAAGTTCTAAGCACAAAATATTTTTTAAATGCAAACCGCAAGTTCAGTACAATGCCCTAAATAGGCAGGGATTCAAAGCCACCAACGGCCAGTCCCGAAATCATACATAATGGCCAACCAACGGCCGAAATACAATCAAAATAAAAATCCCTTCAAGGGATTGATCAACCTAGGCATCCTCCAGAACGCCACCTTCGTCCTCCGACTCACCCGAAGCAAGAGCAGCCTCGCCGTCGCCCACGCCGACTTCCTCGCCGCCTTTGTCCGCAACGATTCCAGTATCCTGGACCTCTGGAATCTCCGAGCCCGGGACCAGGGCAGCCGAGGATGACGGGTCGGTAAGCTCTGTCGCGGTGCAAGCTCCCGTCTCCTCGAAGCGCTGAATCCGCCTCTTAAGACGTCGGACCTCCGAGGACTTGCTCTTCTTCTCCTCCTTCGCCTTGAGCAGCGAGCTCAGAGTCTTTCCCAAGTCACGTTCGAGATCGCTGATCCTTGCTTCGAGCGTCGACGTCTGGGCGGCATGGGTGCTCTCGATCGATTGAAGCACAGCCTCAGCGCGCTTCAAGGCCTCCCGCGACGAATCCAGCTCCTGGGACAAACGTGTGACCTCCAGTCCGCAATCTCCAAGCATCCCGTCGATTAACGACACAAACTGATCACACGAAAGAAAGGTGAGAACCAAAAGAATCAGCGAAAGAAAGGGGGTCTTACGAAAATACCTTGGAGTGGTGGTGCGATAGTTTTGCCGAAACTTCGCCTTCCTCGCTCTTGGTACACCTTTTCCTCTTCGCTGATCTGGCAGTTCCAGCTCTCGGACGTCCCTTCGATGGCGGGATAGCACTGGATGCGGGAAGTCCTAGAACGATCTCCCTCTTCTTTTCCGGAGGGGGAGGCATGACTTCCACCGCATCTTCCGAAACCAGTATCGGCGCCAAAGAGGAGCCCTCGGGGCGAGCCTGGACGCCGGGTGCCTGCTCCGGAACAACAGTTCCTCCAGCAGGCAAAGGGATATCGGATTCAGAAGCCGGAATCGTAGAGATCGAAGCTGGAGCGACAGCGTTTTCAGGAACCAGAACAACGTCGGGTCCAGGAATCGGAACCACAGGAGTCGGACCGGAAGAAACACTAGGACCAGCCACGCTGGACTCCATCAAAGCACGGCGTCGCTCCATCTTGTCCTGAAAAGAACTGAACCCCTCGACGAACGTCTGCGTAAGGGCAGGAACCTCTCGCGCCGGCGAGGCTTGGTTGGCATCGCTCATTTCGACATCGGAATCTTTCTTTTCGTTTAGAGAGGAAGCCATACTTTCTAAGAATTGAGAAGGGGAAGGTGAGTGAGAAATGAGAGGGGGTGGAGTGCTACTTATAAGAAATCAAAAACGGTGGGATTTTTCGGAATAAAATATTCATAGCCGAAAATTTCGATTTTCAAACATAAAGATCTTCCGCACGCAAAATCGCTCCCGCATCTTGCACGCTGGGGGGCTAACTGTTGGGGTCGAAAACGGTTATCTCGAAATCAACGGCTAAGACTATTTGTCATACGAAAAATCCTCCGAAGGATGCACACGAACACCCGCAAACCGAAGGAACCAAGCAGCCGACCGCAACCTGCCCCTAGGCGCCGGGCGCCTAGCGCCCGTGCTGCCTCTAGGCGCCGGGCGCCTAGCGCCCGTGCTGCCTCTAGGCGCCGGGCGCCGGGCGCCTAGCGCCCGTGCTGCCTCTAGGCGACGGGCGCCTCGCGCCCAAGCTGTCTCTAGGCGCCGGGCGCCTAGCGCCCGTGCTGCCTCTAGGCGCCGGGCGCCTAGCGCCCGTGCTGCCTCTAGGCGCCGGGCGCCTAGCGCACATGCTGCCTCTAGGCGCCGGGCGCCTAGCGCCCGTGCTGCCTCTAGGCGCCGGGCGCCTAGCGTCCGCGCTGCTTCGGGTCCTCGAGCAACAATCTTCTATGCACGAGTTCCAGGCCTCGACCGTCAGTAATCTGTGCCTTGAGTCCTTCCCGAGTTCTCGCGGAATGAATCACTGGGATTCCGCATATAAAACTCCCGTTCTTACTCTGAACTAAACACCGTCGGAAACACTTCGAAAACTCGTAAGATATCAACGGAAAAGAAGATCTTAAATCATTCGTACGAAACGATGATGGTTATCTAAAAATACCACGCATCTCAACTCTATGAAGGATTGAAGATCTTCCGAAGAAATCGCAGAAAACAGCGGAAGTCCTCGAAACGGCCCGAAAGGGACAAAACGCGATCGGACGACCCATTTACGATTATCTAGGATTGGTACAGCGATTTACGTTTATTTTAACGCAACAAGATAAATCCTAAATTTCCGGAAGGATAAATGTCAAGTTTCCCGAAGATAAACATGAAGGTCGACGAAAATGGAAAAAGCCCGCCTTGCGGCCCAGAAGGAGAATAGACCGTCATAGGAAGGAGTATATAAAGGAGCTTTGGGAGAGGAAGAAGAGCAGAGCGAAAATCATAGAGAGAGAGACCAAAATCCGAAATCTAGGGTTTTAGAGAATTCCTGCTAGCTTAGGGAACTTAGGATTTAGGAGGCTAGACTAGCGGAGCAAGACTTAGAACGTTTTGTCTTCTATTTTTCCGTTGTTTCCTCTTCAGCGTACCTCTACTTCCCGTTTTTCGGAAGAATATTGTATTCAACTTATCATCTGTTTAATAAACGCCTTAGTGCAACTTTTCCATTTTTATCTTGTTCTGTCAATTTCGTTTGGTTGTCGCAGAGAATCCGAGCCTTCAGGGAAAACTAGGTTTACTTAGTTTTCCCAAGATAAAACTTAACTAAAATCGACAGTGTGAATTTCGGTTCCCACAACATGTTTCCGACACCTATCATCATTTCTGATGATGACACCGAGCCTGATGGCGTTGTTCCGGCACCCTTTATTATCATTTCTGATGATGACACCGATACAGACGATCTTGTTCCGCAGATACCTACGATGGCACCACCGAGCCCCATCACTATCTCATCTACGGGTACGACTGGAGATACACCGAGTTATGATCCTGCTGAGGATCAGGGCACTTCGCCACCTACTCCGGATGTGTCGACACCATCATATGGTCCTTTACCTTTGTCTCCGGGATATTCGACGTTCGTCCCAGAGATCGACATGCAGTACGAGTTTGATGCCGTATGGATTGACCTTTTCTATCAGCCCATGGAGAGTATTGGAGATACTCATGACGACCCACTCCTATACGATCCAGACGTGACGACGACGGACCAGCCACTTCCTCAGCCGGCGGACCTATCATTTTCTCATACCATACCTGCAAGTGGAGAGCCTTCCAGCTATGCACCTATGGAGTCATTCATGACCTATTCACCATCCTCTCAGCCATTCTATGACTACGGAGAGCCTTTCAGCTTTCCGACGATGGAGGTACCCATGACCGACTTACCATTTTACCATACCACTTATGAGACCGGAGGGCCATCTAGCCTTCCAGCGATGAATGCATATTTTGATCTTGGAGGATCTGCTTCTTTTGGTGATCCTTACGCACCTCAGTCCTATCACTATGGACAGGGTAGCGATGTTCTTGGTGTCGGAGCAGGATATGTGGATCCACACGGATTCCCATATCATACTTATCTTGGTGGATCGGATCTGTGCCCGAGGTGTTTTACTTGTGGAGGCATAGGACATTCGACTAGCATGTGCACGAGCTACGACGACCCAGCAGCGATACCCTATCTACACCGTACGCAACCAGCAGGGGATTCATCCGAGTGGGGCTACTGCCCCAACTGCGACATGTTGCTCTATATATGGCGTTCTTAGACGTGTAGGACCGGGTAAGTAGGGTACTGACTTTTTGTGGTGATATATCGGTGTACAGACTTTTGTAGTGTTTTGTGATAACTGATGTCTTTTGTTGTATGATATATCATCAGTAACGATAAAGGATGTTTTTCAGTCAAGTAAATGTATATATTTGATGGGAGGATATGTTTTATAGTGAAAGTGGTTATCATTTGCGTTTTTCTATTTAGTAATTACGTGACCATATCATTCAAGTATGCATGTTCTTTTTTGATTGTTGCATATTTGAATTATGTGGTTTACAAGATGAAAAATAGTGATCGCTTGGACATATGGTTTTACAAAACATTTACAATGGTTGAGATATCACACAAATTGTTGGTTTTAGTAGAACCTTAGTTTTTAGAGTGCCTTTTGAGGCTGTTTAGTGGAACCTAGAATTGCTAGGTTGTTTAGTTAGAATTGCGGTTAGATTACCCGGTTAGAATCGTTAGGTTGCTGGTTAGATTCGTTAGGTTGCTGGTTAGTCTTGCGATTAGATTGTTAGGTTATTTGTTAACTAACTTGCATGTGAAGTGTTCTTTTGAGTTGCAGCTTGTGTTCGTTGATCGGACTTTAAGGAATGGAAACCTTAAAGTGAAAAGAGTTCAAGGCCAAAAACCCAAAGTGAAGAGAGATTCAGAGGGACTGGACAGTGGTATGGACTGGACAAGTTTGAGCAAGACTTCGTTGAGAAAGGACTTCATCAGTTTTGAGAAGAGAAATGTTTCAGTGATCAGAAGCAAAGATGGTGCGCGTTATGGCAGAGTAAATGCAAGAAGACGATTCAGTATTCATCAAGTGAAGAGTAATGTGGCAACTTTGAGAAGGAGACTCATGGAAGAGCAGTAGACACAGTGAAGCAGTATGAAGATGAATTCAGCATGAGAGTGAAGCGATATGAAGATGAGTTCAGAATGAGTGAAGCATGGGAAATCAAGAAGTGAGAGACAGATTCAAGACTAAGGGAATGCTTTGAGATGTATCAAGACAGTGTGAGTTCAGAATCAGAAGTTTGGGTGGAGACCAAAGAAACCAAAAAGAAGGAAACCAAGGGCAAACTGATAAAGAAGCACATCAAGTAATCAAGACCGCAAGACAAGTTATCCAAGGAGAAATTTTCATCAAGAGAAGGAACCGGTTGTGAAGCTGAGCCATTGGACAACTAAGAATTCGAGGACGAATTCTATTAAGGGGGGAAGAATGTGATAACCCGCTCTTCGGGGTAAAATGGTCGAGGAAGTCAAGGTCGTGATCTGGAGCCTAGCTTTTGGGAGATCATATATTTGGAGGAATGTTAAGTTTTGATCACCCAATACTTAGCATGGTTCGGAGAAGATAGAAGATTGGTCGAGCATCAACTTGATGATCGAACCGCAGGCGGTACTGGCCAACCGAGAAGTAAGTACGATGTGGACAAGCAATGGATCGTGAGTGAACCATGAGACGATGTAAGCTGCTCTACCTTTCTTAGAAGAGTCTTAGATTGATCAGACGAAGATTTTGGAAGCATCACATTTTTGGAAGCACGACGGTTTAGAAGCTCGACGTTTCAGAAACCTGACGTTTCTTAGCGACTAAGTTTTCCCCGAAACTTCACATCTATCATCAGAATATTATTTCGGAGATATTATAAGTTCGAAGCAGGACGGGAGTAAGCACGACGGAAAGTAAGCACGACGGGAAGCAAGCACGACGGGAAAACCCGAAGTTGGACGAAAACCCTAATTTCGGTTTTTACGAAATTATTGGAAGAAGCCGGAGGCTCGGGAAATATTTTTAGAGGATCTCAGTATTCATAAGGATTTTATTAAAAATATTCAGAGGATCAGAACGGGAGCGGAAAAATATTCGGGATTGATCACAGGACGAAAATTCACCAAAAAGACCGAAATCGCACAAATCAACCGGGAAGCTCGAAGTTGATTTATCTGAGAGATCAGGACGTGCTGTCCTTCATCCAGGCAGCTTAGTGTCACCATAGCACGACATGTCACCGCAGGAAGAAGCCTCTCATGCATCATGACACCCGAAGCACGACATGGCATCGTATTGACACGCAAGCGACCCGTGTGTCGCAACGCATGCTATCCATTCATGCTGAGAGACACTTGGACGTGGAGGTGGCTTGTTACATGTGAAAGAGACATGCATGAGGACATGTGTGTGCCCGTGTGTCGCCGCGCATGCAACCGGAAGCATGCGGGCTGACACACAGGCGCCCGTGTGGCTCATTTCTACTGGTTGATGTATACTATATATACCCCAACCCCCTGATCGTTTTCAATCATTCCTCACACTCAAACATCACTCTAGAAACGTGGCTTAGAGAGATAAAGAGAAGTAGAAAAAAGAATCAAGAGGTTTGGAGCTATTTCGAAGAAGTTAGAACATTTTGAAGAGCTGTTACTCTACCGAAGTCCGAGCAGAACATCCAGAAGCTAGAGGAGGTTCTGTCCAAGTCCTGATTCGTCCATACCAGTCCATTGAAGACAAAGGCATTGGGTTTTGGCTAGGCTCTCTCCGATCAACCAGCTGCAAGAACACTGTGAGTTGGTTTGTTTGAGTTCCACTTGGAACTTAGGATAAATCGAGTTGCATATAGAGTAGTTATCACACTGATGCATGGTAGAGTCCTTAGGGTTATTTTGTTTATGAATTGGACTCAGCTAAGCGAGGGCTAAGTTGAGATGAAACGGAATTAAGACTGAGTTAATAACCTGATTAGGACTAGGGCTAGGATGCATCATGTTTTCTATTCTTGTGTGTTGATTTGATTGAGTGCAGGTTCCTATTATCTTTAAGGATAGTTTATCAGCAGAAGGCTGAACTATCTGGGTAACAGTTTGATTGAGTTATTGATTGTTGTTTGAGGTTAGTCAGCTCTAGGTAAGGGAGTGACTAACCAGTTGATTTGTTTAGTTATGATATTGTTGTTAGTGTTGTAGAGTAGAGAGTCTTGATAGAGTCTAGGACTTTATCTTTAGGTTAGGTTCTAGATTGAGTTTGTGTTGTGTGAGTGTGCCGACAGTATGTGCGTAACCCGCCCATACTAGGCTTGTTTAGGGGTGATTAGTGTTTCTTCAGCCCCGTACCCAGCGGGTTTAAGGAAACCCCTTATTCGCTGGATCGGGAAGACTCAGAGAGACGGGATCATGGCCTAGGGCTGAGTTATTACACGATAGTGGGCTGTCGCGCGGTGACCCGAAGGACTGTGGGCTGTCGCGCGGTGACCCGAAGGACTGTGGGCTGTCGCGCGGTGACCCGAAGGACTGTGGGCCGCGGTCGGTTGAAAGTTCCTTCTTCTGGCCTCTGTGGTAGGGAGATAGGGTTTAGGTTTAAATCTTAAAAATTAACGGGTCCGATATGATATTGGTTTAGTCCGAACCGACACAACGTTAGGTCGTTGTACGGGTTGAAAAGCCTTAGGCTTCGATCTAACGGACAACGTTAACTCATGGTACGGGTTGCAAAGCCTTATGCCTTGATTTAGCGGGACGTGTTAGTGAATGAACTAGTCTAGGTTGCGGAGTAAATTCTGCGACTCTGACCGGATTGTTCCTAACCCGTCACGTAGCGCTTCCGAACCTCGGTGTTGGGTTGGACGGTCAGTCATGTTCTTGTTTGATTGTTGGCTGGCCGGTTGGCCTTTCATCTCCAATCCTCGGTGTGGGTTAGTTCGTCGGTCATGTTCTTGTTTGATTGTTGGCTGATGGATCGACCTATATCTAGGACGGTTCGGGGGTGTTACAGGTATAATTCGTTTTACGAGAGGGTCGGATGTAGAAGCTAACACGGCGGGCACGTCTGCTGAGGAGTTCTCCCCTCGTGGGATCCTAGTTAGCTCGAATTTATCAAACTGCTTTGTGAGGTTTAGGACGACTTCGAGGTATGTCCCCATTCTTTCGTCCCTTGTTTCGTATTCCCCATGAAATTGGCTAGGTACCAGTTGTGAGTCGCTGTAAGCGTTTAGCTCTCGGATTCCGAGGCTCAGGGCGAGCTTTAGGCCAGCGATTAGTGCTTCATATTCGGCCTCGTTGTTGGAAGCGTTGAATCCAAGTCTATAGGATTGTTCGATGGTTTCTCCAGCTGAGGAGGTTAGTCTTAGACCGACACCGGAGCCTTGCCTTGACGAGGCTCCGTCCACATATAGGCTCCATTTTGGAACCTCTGTTTCTTGGTCTAGATGTTCGGAGCTAGCTCGATAATGAAATCGGCGAGGACCTGAGCTTTTGCTGCTGCTCGGGGTCTGTACTCGATGTCGTATGTTGTGATATTTTTGTGTAGGGTCGTTTTAGTACTAGGGAACACTAGAAGACTAATAGATTTCGAGTATTTGTATGTGTTTAGAGAAGAGAAATCGAGGCAAAGAGATGTATTATTGAGTATCTTTAGCGTTACAACGTTTTGGGTGTATAAACCCTAGTTTTCTAGCCTAACTCTCTAATCTCTAAGCCCCAAAGTGTCGCTCCCTTGTTCTAGGGTTTGGGTTCCCCTTTTATAGTTGATGTAAGTCGGTCAATCTTGGGCGGTCTTCATAACATTCGCGAATATAGTTCTTTCCCCTCGGTTTAGGAAACTTCTATAATCATGCGGAGGATCGGATCCTTGGTCCTTTCGGCAGGAGCTAGGCCTTGGTTCTTTGTTGCAGGGACTGGACCTCGGACGTTATAAAATAGAGTTCTTGGACCTGGTGCCTTCTGGTGGGGATTGGTCCCTTAAGTAGAGGAAGGACCTTGGATCTCTTCCAAATGAGGGCCCGGAAGTCGAGGCCCCTTCGGAGGCTGGAGAAATCTTTAGCCTTGGATATTTTTCCCCAACAGTTTGCCCCTTATTCCTTGATTGCTTCGTAGGGATCAAGGAATAATGTGTAGTCTCAGATCTTGATACCATTTCTTCCAGCAGGAGAAGGGTTTGGAGTCTAGGCGACATGGGGAGTTATTTCGGAATGTGATCGCTTAGTTGGAATGGGCCTCAAGGGAAATAAGGACCGCGGCCCACTCGTGATGATGCTAGGTCAGCGGAATATTTTGGAGATAATTTTGGAAATTTACCGAGACTCGCGATTATCTTCCAAATTCTTTTGCCTTTTCCCTTTCTTTCTTTCCTTTCATGCGCCAAAAATGAAAAGTCGTTCCAGGTATATAATCGGATTCCTCGACGCCTTTAGACGACACAAATTTAGGTTTTCCCCTATCCTTCTTATTGGAAGTAGATGTCGAACGCTCCGACTTTCATAAAATCGTTCCCTACCCCCGGTGTTGACGGACGTGTCAGACCCCGTCGTTTGTTTGGTGATCCTTTCGATTCCCCAGTTCTAACACCTAGCGTGGTTTCGGGAACCGATGATGAAAGGGTTCCCGTGGCCCCTGTTCGCCCTCGTCGCTTCTGTTCTTTCGATGCTTGGAGTGAAGACGAAGACGGCCCGAGGTCTGATATTAAGGAAGGTGATCTGATGGAGATCCACCGTAATAATCCTTGCCTGGTACAATGGGGATCAGGTGCGCGGGAGAGTTCGAGCGAGCTCCTGATGGAGGAAGGGACGAGATAGCGATATTTGAGGCTTATTTGGAGGCCGGCTTTAGAGGAGGGATTCCTTCTTTGATTGCGGAGGTGGCGTCGTACTTTGGATGTTCCCCTTCGCAGTTTACGCCTGCTACATGGCGTACTTTGATGGCTATCCAGGTGTTAGGAGAGCTTCATAGTATTCCTTTTGGGTTGTCTGAAGTCCTATATTCTTACTCCTTTGTTCCCTTGCCGAGTAAGAGAGGCTTCTACCAAATATGGTCCCGAGATGGTGAACCTTTGGTGGATGAACCCCCTCGAGGCCTTCGGGGTAGCTTCCCTTCAAACGATTCCTGGGACAGGAGATATGTGTTTATGAAGGTCGAAGGTGTTCCCGGTTATCCATGTTTCTGGCGTTCAGTAGGTAAGTTGCTTCTGCTTCCCTGGACATGGGTATTATACTTGCTGAATTATGTCGGGTTTTTCTTTTTGCAGAGGTGGCCCGACCGGTCTCCCAGGCTGGTGAGACTTTGGCGAAGTTGGCGCGAGGCATTCCTAGGCGCTTTCGTTGGATTCTATTTTTGATGCATCCGATATCGCTGCGTCATAGCCGTATTTGGGGTAATGGAATTTCTCTTACTTTGTCTTTCCGTTCTAGCCGTAGTTTGATGGAGTCTTGGTTTTCCAGGTGGGATCCCTACGGCTTCGATATTATCAGTGTACGAAGAATATTGTACAACCAGGCCCCAAAGGAAAAGATCTCGCAATTCGTTTCTTTCTGTCCTCCGGTGATGGCTTCTTTGGCTCTGATGGATGCTAGCAGGGATCGATTCCCCAGTTTAGGTCGGCGTGTTCCTCCACATGAAGAGATTCTCTTCCTCCGGAGGCAGCTTCGGGAAGTGATTTCCAACCAGGCTCTTATCGTGCAGAGGGCTCGAGAATATGCTCGTCAGGATCTCATTAGAGAGTGGTCGATGAGGAGTGCTGGTCAACATGAGATGTTCGGGGGACCCGGCCGATGGGGACCTCCAACAGGTCCGATCGGAAATTCGGGAAGCGGTGAAGGCGGTCATGGCGTTTTCCCTTTTTCTCGCCGGGAGCCGAATCTTTGAATATTTCTTCAATGCTTTTCTTGCTTTATGTTGTCGTCTTTCTCTTTGGATTTTTCCTATAGCTTTCTTCACTCCGAATAAGGATTCTTAATAATATCTATTGGTTTTTGCTTTTACTCCATCTTTTCTTTCTTCGATCTTTGCACTGCTTTATGGTAGAGGTGTTTATGGTTTTGACCCCTAGTTGCTTGATTAGATGACTTCCAGGGGAGATCAATCCTTGTGGAGAATCGTTGTCAGAGTATCGTCTAATGATTGGATCGAGGATCTGAAAATATCGAAGCACTAGATCTTGTAATCCTATTTTAGGGCCTGAGAATGAAGCCGTGTCAGATCTCGTAATCCTGTTAAAACATGAGTTTGCGAGGATGTGAAATCGTTGTCGGGAACTAGTGAGTTCCGATCTGGTTTGAACCCTTGGGTTCTTGATCCCTCGAACTCGGAAGTTTTTAGTATCTAGGCCCCTTAAGTTCCTTACATGGGCCCTGAGGCCTTACTTTGAACCTGGGAGACTTTGCCCATTAAATCTTGAAGGAGTAGGAGCCTTTAGGCTCTCTAGACCCTTAGGTCTTAGGAACCTTGAGGTTCGTCGGACCCTTAGGTCTTGGGAACCTTGAGGTTCTTTGGACCCTTAGGTCTATGGGACCTTGAGGTTCTTTGGACCCTTAGGTCTATGGACCCTTAGGCCTTTGGACCCGAAGGTCTATGGAACCTTTAGGTCCTTTAGACCCTTAGGTCTATGGACCCTTAGGTCTTTGGACCCGAAGGTCTATGGAACCTTGAGGTTCTTTGGACCCTTAGGTCTTTGGACCCGAAGGTCTATGGAACCTTGAGGTTCTTTGGACCCTTAGGCCTATGGACCCTTAGGTCTTTTGACCCGAAGGTCTATGGAACCTTGAGGTTCTTTGGACCCTTAGGTCTAGATCCGAAGGTTTTTGGAGCCTTAGGTCTCCGGACCCGAAGGTCTTTGGACCCGAAGGTCTTTGGACCCGAAGGTCTTTGGACCCGAAGGTCTTTGGACCCGAAGGTCTTTGGACCCGAAGGTCTTTGGACCCGAAGGTCTTTGGACCCGAAGGTCTTTGGACCCGAAGGTCTTTGGACCCGAAGGTCTTTGGACCCGAAGGTCTTTGGACCCGAAGGTCTTTGGACCCGAAGGTCTTTGGACCCGAAGGTCTTTGGACCCGAAGGTCTTTGGACCCGAAGGTCTTTGGACCCGAAGGTCTTTGGACCCGAAGGTCTTTGGACCCGAAGGTCTTTGGACCCGAAGGTCTTTGGACCCGAAGGTCTTTGGACCCGAAGGTCTTTGGACCCGAAGGTCTTTGGACCCGAAGGTCTTTGGACCCGAAGGTCTTTGGACCCGAAGGTCTTTGGACCAGAAGGTCTTTGGATCCGAAGGTCTTTGGACCCGAAGGTCTTTGGACCCGAAGGTCTTTGGACCCGAAGGTCTTTGGACCCGAAGGTCTTTGGACCCGAAGGTCTTTGGACCCGAAGGTCTTTGGACCCGAAGGTCTTTGGACCCGAAGGTCTTTGGACCCGAAGGTCTTTGGACCCGAAGGTCTTTGGACCCGAAGGTCTTTGGACCCGAAGGTCTTTGGACCCGAAGGTCTTTGGACCCGAAGGTCTTTGGACCCGAAGGTCTTTGGACCCGAAGGTCTTTGGACCCGAAGGTCTTTGGACCCGAAGTTCTTTGGACCCGAAGGTCTTTGGACCCGAAGGTCTTTGGACCCGAAGGTCTTTGGACCCGAAGATCTTTGGACCCGAAGGTCTTTGGACCCGAAGGTCTTTGGACCCGAAGGTCTTTGGACCCGAAGGTCTTTGGACCCGAAGGTCTTTGGACCCGAAGGTCTTTGGACCCGAAGGTCTTTGGACCCGAAGGTCTTTGGACCCGAAGGTCTTTGGACCCGAAGGTCTTTGGACCCGAAGGTCTTTGGACCCGAAGGTCTTTGGACCCGAAGGTCTTTGGACCCGAAGGTCTTTGGACCCGAAGGTCTTTGGACCCGAAGGTCTTTGGACCCGAAGGTCTTTGGACCCGAAGGTCTTTGGACCCGAAGGTCTTTGGACCCGAAGGTCTTTGGACCCGAAGGTCTTTGGACCCGAAGGTCTTTGGACCCGAAGGTCTTTGGACCCGAAGGTCTTTGGACCCGAAGGTCTTTGGACCCGAAGGTCTTTGGACCCGAAGGTCTTTGGACCCGAAGGTCTTTGGACCCGAAGGTCTTTGGACCCGAAGGTCGTTGGACCCGAAGGTCGTTGGACCCGAAGGTCTTTGGACCCGAAGGTCTTTGGACCCGAAGGTCTTTGGACCCGAAGGTCTTTGGACCCGAAGGTCTTTGGACCCGAAGGTCTTTGGACCCGAAGGTCTTTGGACCCGAAGGTCTTTGGACCCGAAGGTCTTTGGACCCGAAGGTCTTTGGACCCGAAGGTCTTTGGACCCGAAGGTCTTTGGACCCGAAGGTCTTTGGACCCGAAGGTCTTTGGACCCGAAGGTCTTTGGACCCGAAGGTCTTTGGACCCGAAGGTCTTTGGACCCGAAGGTCTTTGGACCCGAAGGTCTTTGGACCCGAAGGTCTTTGGACCCGAAGGTCTTTGGACCCGAAGGTCTTTGGACCCGAAGGTCTTTGGACCCGAAGGTCTTTGGACCCGAAGGTCTTTGGACCCGAAGGTCTTTGGACCCGAAGGTCTTTGGACCCGAAGGTCTTTGGACCCGAAGGTCTTTGGACCCGAAGGTCTTTGGACCCGAAGGTCTTTGGACCCGAAGGTCTTTGGACCCGAAGGTCTTTGGACCCGAAGGTCTTTGGACCCGAAGGTCTTTGGACCCGAAGGTCTTTGGACCCGAAGGTCTTTGGACCCGAAGGTCTTTGGACCCGAAGGTCTTTGGACCCGAAGGTCTTTGGACCCGAAGGTCTTTGGACCCGAAGGTCTTTGGACCCGAAGGTCTTTGGACCCGAAGGTCTTTGGACCCGAAGGTCTTTGGACCCGAAGGTCTTTGGACCCGAAGGTCTTTGGACCCGAAGGTCTTTGGACCCGAAGGTCTTTGGACCCGAAGGTCTTTGGACCCGAAGGTCTTTGGACCCGAAGGTCTTTGGACCCGAAGGTCTTTGGACCCGAAGGTCTTTGGACCCGAAGGTCTTTGGACCCGAAGGTCTTTGGACCCGAAGGTCTTTGGACCCGAAGGTCTTTGGACCCGAAGGTCTTTGGACCCGAAGGTCTTTGGACCCGAAGGTCTTTGGACCCGAAGGTCTTTGGACCCGAAGGTCTTTGGACCCGAAGGTCTTTGCACCCGAAGGTCTTTGGACCCGAAGGTCTTTGGACCCGAAGGTCTTTGGACCCGAAGGTCTTTGGACCCGAAGGTGTCTGGACTTTTATGCTTTTGGGGAGTCTTTTTGATCGCTCTCTGCTGCCCGGAGGCGAGCCACTATCGATATAAATTGAGAAATGCACTGTGCTACCGTGGGCATAGGCCACTCTCGAAATTCTCAATGCTGCACTCTACTTTTCTGCAGAAAGGTCACTCTCAGACTTATTGTGGTCTGGGGTGGGTCCCCCCGCAAGCTTCTGTCAACCCAGACACACTACCTTCCACGTCTGGATAGGTATTAGATTGTTTGTGCTTAACCGGTTATTTGCACTTTGCTCCCTGCATATCAACCGCCAGAATCTGATTACAGTACTTGGTTGTGTACGTCATGCCCCCAGCGTGCGTTTAGCTTATAGCGTATTTCACGAGGGTTTGAATGGCACTAGTACGTGGTCCCCGCATAACTCTTGGCTATTGGCCTTTACGCGGGGCCCTATCGCACAGACATCGGCTCAGGGCTGATCAGACCCCTTCCATATCTGTCTGCACCTATGGTGAGTAGCCTCACCAGCTAGGGGGCTAGCTAAGATCTGAGGTCCCGAAGGTCCCCGATCCAGCTAATATGCCCCTTTAAGTATATTGGTGTTTCCTTAACTCCCTTTAGTCGAAACCAAATGTATTTTATAAGCCTAGTCCGAGGACGTTCTCGTTATACATAGGAGTAGGAAAACCAAGATACTTAAATATATAATAGTATATATAGAGCTCGATCCGAAGATCTTGCCTTTAGAAATGATAAAATTTGAGGTGCAAGGCGTTCCAGCAGTTGGGTTGTACCTTGCCTGTGCTGTCTTGCAGCTTATAGGCTCCTGCCCCTTGCACTCCTATTACCTGGTAGGGCCCCTCCCATCCGGGGGCGAGTTTTCCGGCTGATTTGTCTTTTGTGTGGTTACAAACTCGCCTTAGGACCCAGTCTCCTTCTTGGAAGGTTCTGGATCTCACCTTCTTGTCGTAACTCTTGGCTACCTTTATTTGGTACGACGCGTTCCTCAGGCGGGCTGCTTCCCTTTTCTCGTCTAAGAGGTCTAGGCTTAGGTACATCAGCTCGTCATTTTCCTTGGGAGTTAGGATGTTGGAGATCGTGGTCTTGATATGTACTTCGGTTGGTATTGCTGACTCGGTGCCATAGACGAGTGAGAAAGGGGTTTCTTGGGTAGCTGTCTTTGGAGTTGTTCGGTAGGCCCAGAGGACTCCGTGTAGCTCTTCTACCCATCGCCTGTGAGCCTTCTCCAAGCGCTTCTTGAGCATATTCACCACCGGTCATTACTAGGAGGAAGACCTTCTGCCCCGGCGCCATTGGGAATGTCCCCACGATGTCCATGCCCCATTTGCGGAAGGGCCAGGGGGAGCTTAGGGACTTCAGGTTCTCTGGTGGTAAGTTGGAGATTGGGGCGTGCTTCTAGCATTGGCTGCAGGTTTTAGCCTGTTTGAGGGAGTCCTTCGCCATGGTAGGCCAGTAATAACCGGTCCTTCTTGCCCTGAGAACCAGGCTCCGTCCGCTGGAGTGTGAACCGCATTCCCCATCGTGGAGTTCCTCTAATATTCGTGCGGCTTCTCTAGGGGATAGGCATCGTAGGTAGGGTCCTGAGAAGGACCTCCTATATAGTTTTCCCTCCGAAATGCAGTATCTGGCCGCTTGTCTCTTGATCTTCCGGCTCTCCTCTCGGTTCTCAGGTAGGACGTCGTTCCTTAGGTAGTCGGTGATAGGGGTCATCCAGGTTTCTCCTTCGTCTACTACCGTCACTTCTTCCAGTTCGGCCTCTTTTTGGGTTGCTGGCCATTGTAGAACCAATAGGGGAATACTCATATGTTCCTTGGTTTCTAATGCGGAACCCAGGTTTGCTAGAGCATCGGCTTGGGAGTTTTGTTCCCTAGGTATTTGGATAAGCTTGTAGCTTGTGAATTGGTCTAGGAGACGTTTGGCCACCGATAGATACCTGATCATGCTCGGGTCCTTGGTTGATAATCCCCTTGAACTTGACTGATGATGAGCTGCGAGTCACTGAAAACTTGGATATCTTTTACTCCCATTTCCCTAGCTAGTTCTAGACCTGCTATTAAAGCCTCGTATTCTGCCTCATTGTTTGTTGCTTTGAAGTTGTAACGTACAGCCCTTGAGGCCGAGTCTCCCGTAGGGGAGGTCAGAACCAGTCCTACCCCTGCGCCTCTTACGTTGCTGGAGCCATCCACGTGCAGGGTCCATTGACCTTCTACCGCTTCTGTTCCCTGGAGTGTAGCTTCCAGATCTGGGTCTGGAAACATAGAAGGAGAGAATTCAGCCACGAAATCGGCTAGGACCTGGGACTTGATAGCGGCGGCTGGGCGGAAGGTCACGTCGTACTCTCCCAATTCTACGGCCCATTTCGCCAACCGTCCTGATACCTCGAGATTATGAAGGACTGCTTTGATGGGGAATGAGGTGACTACCACGACTTGATGAGACTGGAAGTAGGGACGTAGCTTCCGGGCCGCGACCACCAGGGCGAGGGCTAGCTTCTCTAGTTGGCTGTAACGAGTTTCTGCGTCTAGCATGGATTTACTGACGTAGTATATGGGATGCTGCCTTTTTTCCTCCTCCCTTACGAGGACCGCGCTAACTGCGTGCTCGGACACGGCTAGGTAAAACAATAGGGTTTCCCCTTCCAGGGGTTTAGATAGGAGTGGTGGAGTAGTGAGGTAGGCCTTGAGGTCGGATAGCGCGGCTTCGCACTTCTCTGTCCACTTAAAGTCCTTGGGGTTCTTTAGTGTTTCAAAGAAGGCGTGGGACTTGTCAGAAAGCCTGGAGATGAATCTGCTGAGGGCTGCCATTCTTCCCGTAAGTTTTTGAATCTCTTTGACATTCTGTGGGGGAGGAATCGCCTGGATGGCCCTTATTTGCTCCGGATTTGCTTATATGCCCCTGTGGGTGACTATGTATCCCAGGAACTTCCCAAAGCTTACTCCAAAGGAGCATTTAGAGGGGTTGAGCTTCATATTGTATTTCCTCAAGGTGGCGAATGCTTGCTGGAGATGTGAGATATGATCTTCCGAGTCAAGAGATTTTACCAGCATGTCATCGATGTAGACTTCCATGGTCTGGTCTATCTGATCGGCAAACATCGTGTTGACCAGTCTCTGGTAAGTGGATCCAGCATTCTTCAGACCAAACGGCATGACCTTGTAGCAGTAGATGCCCCTGGAAGTCATGAAGGACGTCTTTTCTTGGTCGTCGGGATGCATCAGGATTTGGTTGTATCCCGAGAAGGCGTCCATGAAGCTCATTAGTTGGTGCCCAGCAGTCGCATCAACCAGCTTGTCTATATGAGGCAAGGGGAATGGATCCTTTGGACAGGACTTGTTGTGGTCCGTGAAATCGATGCAGACTCTCCATTTTCCGTTTTTCTTTCTCACAACCACCACATTGGCGAGCCAGTCGGGATATTGTACCTCTCTTATGAACCCTGCGTCGAGCATGTTCTTGACCTCTTCGTTAATAATTTCATCCCTTTCGGGGGCGAACTTCCTTCTCTTTTGTCTGACAGGAGGATGCTCGGGATTCACTTGGAGCTGGTGCATGATGACGTTGGGGTCGATTCCGGGCATGTCTTCGTGGGACCATGCAAAGCAATCGGAGTTAGATCTTAGGAAATCGATCAGCCTCCGCCTCAGATCCTTCGGCAGCTTGGAGCCTATTTTGAGGTTCCGCTCCGGGTTCCCTTCTATTAGGGGGACCTCGTCCATGTCTTCAACCTCGGGTTCTTCGGCGTGAGGAACGAGAGGTTGCTTCTGTAATTGCTATAAGGCTTGGATCCTTCCCTTAAGGGTAGTTTGGTAGCAAGACCTTGAATTCCCTTGGTCCCCTCTAATGACCTTCACGCCCCAGGGGGTAGGAAATTTCACCAATTGGTAAAAGGTTGACGGCACGGCTCCCATGTCGTGGATCCAGGGCCTTCCTAGTATCACGTTGTAAGACGACGGACAGTCGACGACCAAGAACTTGGTGGTTTGGTTTACCCCCTCGGTATAGACTGGAAGAAGGACTTCTCCCTCGGTTTGCTTCACCTCCCCGCTAAATCCCACGAGCGGGATCGCTTTCCTGGTTAATGTTTTAGGGTCTAGCCCTAAGTCCATATAGGCCATTGTCCACCAGTATTCGCTTAACTAAGCAGTTGGCTATAACTAGCGAGATGACGAGGGCGTCATGATAGGGAGCAAAGACTCGTTCCTGCTCCCTCGCAGTAAAGCTGATTTCGTCCGTTTCCAAGAGTGGGCGCTTGGGAATCTCGATCTCTTGACCATTCCTAGCATTGCGAGTACTTCTTTTGGCTGCGGCGTTGCTGATCCCGCTTATTTCTGATCCTACGAAGATGACGTGGATCACTTGTTCTTGTGGTGGAGGTAGCGCAGGGATTGCTTCATTGGGGAGAGCGGGACCCTCTCTGTTGAGGAGATCCTTTGCCTTGTCCGAGAGGAACTCCCTTAGATAACCCTTCTTGAGAAGCTCGGCTACTTCCAGCTTTAAGACTATACAGTCTTCAGTGGTATGACCGTGATCGCTGTGGAACCCACACCATCTTTTAGGGTTCCGGGTAGCATCGGGGGACCTCATTTTTGGTGGCCACTTAACTTGTGGGCCCATTTGCCTCAAGACTCTGATGAGCTCCGGTTTGGATATCGCTAGGTGGGAGATGTTGGGCCAAGTAGAAACCATCATTCCTTCGAACCGAGGTAAGGGGCGATGTTGGTATCTGCCCCTGCTCTGGTTGGTGGATTCCCGGGAAGGTCGGGGTCGGATGGTTTCTTCACGCTCGTCTTTTGAAGGTCTGAAGGACTTCTGATCGTACTTGGAGGAAACCTTGGCCCTGCTCACGACGTCTTCTTCCCACCTTACTTGGGCCCAGGCGCGGGATAGTACATCCGCCATGTCTCAGCATCTGTACTTCGTTAGCTCCTTGTAGAGCTCTCCCTCCGGAAGTAGGCCCTTCTTGAAGGCTGAGATTGCTGTATCGGTGTTACACTCGGGTATAGAGACCTTCTCCTGGTTGAAACGAGCTATGTAGGAGCGTAGGGATTCATTTCTGTATTGTTGGATCTCGTAGAGGTCATCTGATCTCTTCTCCAGGTGGCGGCTACTGGCGAATTGTTCCACGAACTTGTCGCTGAGGGCGGCGAATGATGCTATGGACCCAGTGGGGAGGTTGATATACCATTGGAGGGCAGGACTGGTTAGAGTTGACCCGAAGCCCTTGCACATGGTGGCTTCCCTTGCTTCTTTTGGAATAGCCACGGCTACCATGCGTTGCTTATACTGGGCGATGTGGTTGTCGGGATCTCATGTTCCCTCATACAACTTGATGCTCGAAAAAGAGAATTTTCGAGGCATCTCGATCGAAGCAATCTCCTTCATAAAAGGTGTGTCGGAGTATGACCTGGGATCGCTTCTACGGATGGGGGGAGCTACTCCGGGGAGCCTTTTCACCATGGATTGGATGGTGCCGAATCTTTCGGATACCACCTTCTCTAAGTAAGCGGCTAGAGCTGGATCTGAGATCTCGGGATGGTCAGGTGAATACTCTTCGTCCTCTGTATCGGATTCATCTTCGTCTTCTTCCCGGGTTACGTCTCGAGTGTTTTCTTGATCGCCGGGTTCGTCGCCGGGCTGTTGAGGCGTTTCCTCGCCGTCGTGCGGGGTGTTGAGCGAAGCCATAGGTCGGACTCTGGTTTTGAACCGTTTTCGCTTGTTCCCTACTGCCCCGAGGGATCGGTTTTCTCGTCTGAGAGCGATGTTCTCGGCTTCCATAGCGTCTAGCTTCTCGACGCTTTGCTGAAGTTGCTTGGAGTGTTCTCCAAGTTGATCTTTTAGGTAATGAACTTCCTGGACGAGTTCCAGACCTGCAGGTGCGGTTTCCGGAGCCTTGTGAAGGTCGGTAATTTGACTCTGAAGGGTTTCGAATCGGCTCAGAAGCTCCTTCTCATTCGGGGTCAGATTGGCTTGATTGGACTCGTCTTCCGGTGCCATCGTCACGTAGTTGAGTTACTCCACTCCTTCTAGCGCCAAACTGTTGTGATATTTTTGTCTAGGGTCGTTTTAGTACTACGGAACACTGGAAGACTAATAGATTTCGAGTATTTGTATGTGTTTAGAGAAGAGAAATCGAGGTAAAGAGAGGTATTATTGAGTATCTTTAGCGTTACAACGTTTTGGGTGTATAAACCCTAGTTTTCTAGCCTAACTCTCTAATCTCTAAGCCCCAAAGTGTCGATCCCTTGTTCTAGGATTTGGGTTCCCCTTTTATAGTTGATGTAAGTCGGTCAATCTTGGGCGGTCTTCATAATATTCGCGAATATACTTCTTTCCCCTCGGTTTAGGAAACTTCTATAATCATGCGGAGGATCGGATCCTTGGTCCTTTCGGCAGGGGCTAGGCCTTGGTTCTTCGTTGCAGGGAATGGGCCTCGGACGTTATAAAATAGAGTTCTTGGACCTGGTTCCTTCTGGTGGGGATTGGTCCCTTAAGTAGAGGAAGGACCTTGGATCTCTTCCAAACGAGGGCCCGGAAGTCGAGGCCCCTTCGGAAGCTGGAGAAATCTTTAGCCTTGGATATATTTCCCCAACATCGTACTCGCTGAGTTCTATAGCCCATTTGGCCAATCGTCCGGATTGACTGGGGCTATGCAAAATTGTTCGTAATGGCTGTGAGGTCATTACGACAATCGAGTGCGATTGGAAATAAGGTCGTAGCTTCCTAGCAGCTGTCACGACTGCTAGGGCTAGCTTTTCCATGGTAGGATACCTTGTCTCGGCGTCTAGTAGACTCTTACTAGTGTAATAGACGGGTCTTTGTTCGTTTTGCTCTTCTCGTACTAGCACCCCGCTGACTGCAGCTGTCGATACGGCGAGGTACAGATATAATGGTTCTCCGACTACCGGTTTGGATAGTATCGGAGGCTCCGAGAGATAGGCTTTTAGCTGTTGGAAAGCTTCTTCGCACCTCTCGTCCCATAGGACCTTCTTATTATTTTTCAGAAGTTTGTAAAAGGGGAGGCACTTATCGGTGGATCTGGATATGAATCGATTTAGTGCTGCGATCCGTCCGGACAATCTTTGTACCTCTCTGGTCGTTTTAGGTGACGGCATTTCTAGGAACGTCGCTATCTGTTTCGGGTTGGCTTCGATACCTCTTTCGGTTACGAGGTAGCCTAGGAATTCACCGGAGGGTACTCCGAAGGTACATTTTGCTGGGTTTAGCTTCATGTCGTACTTGTTGAGGATGTCGAAGCATTCCCTTAGGTGGGAGATGTGGTCCTCTCCAATCGAAGACTTGACTAACATGTCGTCAATGTAGACTTCCATAGTTTTTCCGAGCTGTCCAGCAAACATTTTGTTCACTAGCCTCTGATAGGTAGCTCCGGCGTTTTTCAAACCAAATGGCATAACCTTGTAACAATAGGTTCCTCGTTCTGTTATGAACGCGGTTTTTTCTTGATCCTCAGGGTCCATCATAATCTGGTTATATCCCGAAAAGGCATCCATAAAGGACAGGAGCTGGTGGCCAGCTGTCGCTTCGACCAGACGATCGATGTGAGGTAACGGGAAGCTGTCCTTAGGACAGGCCTTATTTAGGTCGGTGAAGTCTACACAGATTCTCCATTTCCCGTTCTTCTTTTTTACTACTACTGGGTTAGCTAACCAATCGGGGTATTGTACTTCTCGGATGGACCCAGCTTTCGTTAGCCGGTCGACCTCGTCGTTAACAGCTTGGGCCTTTTCTAGACCTAGTTTACGACGTTTTTGTTTAATCGGTTTGAAAGTAGAGTCTACATTGAGCTTATGGGTGGTGACATTTGCGTCTATGCCCTTCATGTTGCTAGTGGTCCATGCAAAGGTTTTGACGTTCTGTTTTAAGAATTCGATGAGCTCCTTCTTGGTCTCGAGAGGTAGCTCGGATCCGATGCTCACCTGTTTCTCAGGATTTGAGTCGTCGATGCTAACTTTTTCGGTGAGGTTCTTAGGAGGGCCTCGGGTATTTTGTTCCATTTCACAACTCTCCTGGATCTGTAATTGCTATTGGGGGGAATCTTTTATGATCTCGAATCCCCCTAGATAACAGATCCTTGAAATCTGTTGGCTACCATACACGGTGGCTATTCCGTCGGTTGTTGGAAATTTCACGCATTGGTGATAAGTTGAAGCTACTGCTTTCATCTTATGAATCCAAGGCCTTCCGAGGATTGCGTGGAATGGAGATGGTTTATCGACAACTATGAAGTTGGTCATCTTCATGACTCCGCCAGCTATAATTGGGAGTTTAATTGTTCCCAATGAGGTAGCTGTTTCTCCGGAGAAACCTACGAGGTTGGATTTCTGGTCGACGATTTCGTAATTGTCTATTTCCATCCCTTTCAATGCGTTATAGAAAATGAGATTGACGGAGCTTCTGGTGTCGATCATGAGCTTAGGTACCTCATACCCTGCAATGTTTAATGTTACGACAAGGGCATCGTCGTGAGGTCTGTCGAGGTTTGATGTCTCACTTTCCCAGAAAGAGATTTTAGTGTTAGATTCGGGTTTGGTCGGTTTGGACTGAGTGTTTGACACAGCTTTCCGTACGTGACTTTTAATAGAGTTAACGGAGTCTTGACACACGTCGGACCCTCTGAGGATGTAATCGACCCTTGAGCAAGGGCTCGACTGGGGAGGTGTTTAACTTAGGAGGGCTTCGATTTGGAAACTTTTTCCTTGGGGGAATTTTCCAAGGACCATATCGACTCTCTTTTTGGGAGCTGGAGGTGGTGAGTCTGTTTCCTTTTCAGGTGACCTTTCGCGTTTCGGGGAGTTATCTCGGGGACCTCTCTTTTGATAAGGCGGTGGCTTTTTGAGGTCCACGTCTTTTATTTCTCCGGCTGCAAATTTAGCAGCTAATTGTCGTTGGAGGTACCAACATTCTTCGGTTGAGTGTCCTTTTCGATCGTGGTAAGAGCAGTGTTTGCTCTCATCGTAGCCTTTGGACCAGGGGGCTTTGGCTGTCGCGGCAACAGGTTTTTCGTCTTTGTCGTCCTCGATTACATAAGAATGCTCTCCCTGAATCTGATTGTTTCGGGAGTTCCCTCTTTTGTGAGGTCCCTTCCCGTCGGAGGCTTCGCCTCGGGTGACTCTGGGATTTTCTGTGGAGCTTATCTAATGCTGCTGTTTCCTCTTCCAAGGTGATGTATCTAGAGGCCTTATGGAGGGCGTCATCGATAGTTGGGGGAGGATTTAGCGTTAGCTCCGAGAAAAAGCCTGATTTATACCTGAGACCTCTCCTAAGGGCCTCAATAGCTACCAGATCGTTAGGATTCAAGAGTTTAGTTCTTACTGCCCTAAATTTCTCGATGTAGACTCGTAGTGAGTCTCCCAGTCCTTGTCTGATCTTCCAGAGGTCGGCCTCGGACGCTTGTTTTAGGACGTGGGTTGATCGAAACTGTCTATAGAGTTCGGCTCGAGGCCAGAGAACCATTTGAGAGCTGTTCCGACCAGGTTTTCAGCGAATGTTCTCCAATACCCTGCATCGCATTCTTCCTTTGTGAAATGAGCTTTAACGATGGCTAATCGGAAGGCTCTTAAATAAGCCTTTGGGTCGTTGTTCCCATCGTATTCGGGAATTTTGATTTTTCGAGTATCTCTTATGTAAGAGTTGGCAATTCTATCAGTGAACGGAGTTCTACGAGTCTCTTCAATTAAGCTCTCGATTTCGGGAGCTGAGCTCGTTGCCTTGTGGACTTGAGCTCCCAATTTCTGGAGAGCTGCGTGAGTTCGCTCCATGTATCTGCGAATTGCGTCAGGTCCCTCGAAGGGAAGGACATTTGGGTCATTACCAGACACTCGATGAGCAGGTTCCTGGCGAAACCTAGCTCGGTCATTTTCCCAGCATTCTTCAGACCAAACGGCATGACCTTGTAGCAGTAGATGCCCCTGGAAGTCACGAAGGACGTCTTTTCTTGGTCGTCGGGATGCATCAGGATTTGGTTGTATCCCGAGAAGGCGTCCATGAAGCTCATTAGTTGGTGCCCAGCAGTCGCATCAACCAGCTTGTCTATATGAGGCAAGGGGAATGGATCCTTTGGACAGGACTTGTTTAGGTCCGTGAAATCGATGCAGACTCTCCATTTTCCGTTTTTCTTTCTCACAACCACCACATTGGCGAGCCAGTCGGGATATTGTACCTCTCTTATGAACCCTGCGTCGAGCAGGTTCTTGACCTCTTCGTTAATAATTTCATCCCTTTCGGGAGCGAACTTCCTTCTCTTTTGTCTGACAGGAGGATGCTCGGGATTCACTTGGAGCTGGTGCATGATGACGTTGGGGTCGATTCCGGGCATGTCTTCGTGGGACCATGCAAAGCAATCGAAGTTAGATCTTAGGAAATCGATCAGCCTCCGCCTCAGATCCTTCGGCAGCTTGGAGCCTATTTTGAGGTTCCGCTCCGGGTTCCCTTCTATTAGGGGGACCTCGTCCATGTCTTCAACCTCGGGTTCTTCGGCGTGAGGAACGAGAGGTTGCTTCTGTAATTGCTATAAGGCTTGGATCCTTCCCTTAAGGGTAGTTTGGTAGCAAGACCTTGAATTCCCTTGGTCCCCTCTAATGACCTTCACGCCCCAGGGGGTAGGAAATTTCACCAATTGGTAAAAGGTTGACGGCACGGCTCCCATGTCGTGGATCCAGGGCCTTCCTAGTATCACGTTGTAAGACGACGGACAGTCGACGACCAAGAACTTGGTGGTTTGGTTTACCCCCTCGGTATAGACTGGAAGAAGGACTTCTCCCTCGGTTTGCTTCACCTCCCCGCTAAATCCCACGAGCGGGATCGCTTTCCTGGTTAATGTTTTAGGGTCTAGCCCTAAGTCCATATAGGCCATTGTCCACCAGTATTCGCTTAACTAAGCAGTTGGCTATAACTAGCGAGATGACGAGGGCGTCATGATAGGGAGCAAAGACTCGTTCCTGCTCCCTCGCAGTAAAGCTGATTTCGTCCGTTTCCAAGAGTGGGCGCTTGGGAATCTCGATCTCTTGACCATTCCTAGCATTGCGAGTACTTCTTTTGGCTGCGGCGTTGCTGATCCCGCTTATTTCTGATCCTACGAAGATGACGTGGATCACTTGTTCTTGTGGTGGATGTTGGACCCGAATATGACCCTCAGATGAGGTCACGATAAATTGTAAGCTGCCAAGTGGGCCGAGTAAAGCCCATAGTATTAATACGAGCTGGAAGCTGAATTGAAGACTGAACCTGGAAGACGTCGTAAAGGAGGTCACGTTATAACGGGAGCTGACACTTCGGAGACTCGGTCAAGAGGAACCTGGAGCAAGTACGTAACTGAAGCCGGGAATTTCGGAGATCAGTTAAGGAGTTATCAACAAGACCTAGACTATATAAAGACAAGAGAAGATCTAGAATAGGGATGGATCTCCATAGATATAAAAACTATTAGATTAAATTAAGTACATTACGCATTCTCCTTGTAATCATCATAAACACCTCTTGTAAACCTCTTTGATCATCAATATAAACGTATTCATTCATCAAGCTTATTTACGGGATTCAGCCCACGATTCATTATCTCTCAACCTGACCTAAGATCTAAGAAGTGAAACCTTGTCTCTCACAATTGGCGCCGTCTGTGGGGACAAATAATCGAATCCCTTTCTCCAAAGCTTAAGAATGAATCCAGTCGATGGAACAAATCCATCTAACCCCGATCAATCGAACCTAAGCAATAGCTCACCGAATCGCACTGCTTCGGGGGCAAATAACTCGAGAGCCCCCGGCGGGGCCAACTCTGGGTCCTCAGCCCTCAACAACACACCGCATCAATCCGTTCCAAACCAGACGGAAGCTCAGCTTTCTGAGATCCGACAGATGATGCTCCAGTTGGTAGACAAAGCCCAACAAACCGAGCGAACTGTGCAACAGCTAGCCGAACGGCAACAACAATTCGAAGAGATAACCAGATCTCAGTCCGCAATAACCCAACCGTCCGTCCATCAGGGAAGAGGGATCACGTTCCAGGAACGAATAGCTGACCCCTCCTTCCCGCGAGAGCGTCTGAATTTCTCCCTTGATAGTTCGGGAGCAGACGGTCAGGAACCTGCTTTCCAAACGCCTCGCGCTAGGACAGCTCCTGCGTTTGTCCCACCAGTCATTAGCACCATGGGGAGCAACGTAGCGACGACGAGCTCCGCGCCCGATCGAAATACCGCTGGGGGCACTCGATTGCCTCCACCACTACCTCCTTCGGGATCTGGAGCAGGAACCAACATTCCGTCCGGGGGCAGAACATCAGCTCCGGTGTTCCAAACTAGGGTTTCAACCCCAAACGCCGACGGATTTCAAAGAACGGATGCTGATCCTGCAGCTCTTCGCACTAATCTCGCTCGGAACCTGAGGACGAACGAACGATCCGTTTCGCCAGCTAACTGGGAAAATGATCAAGTCAGGTTCCGCCAGGAACCTGTGCGTCGAACACCTGAAAACGATCCAAATGTCCTTCCCTTCGAGGGACCTGACGCGATTCGCAGATACATGGAGCGAACCCACGCAGCTCTCCAGAAACTGGGAGCTCAGGTTCACAAAGCAACGAGCTCAGCTCCCGAAATCGAGAGCCTAATCGAAGAAACTCGTGGAACTCCATTTACCGATAGAATCGCTAACTCTTACATAAGAGATACTCGAAAAATCAAGATCCCTGAATACGATGGAAACACAGACCCAAAGGCTTATTTAAGAGCCTTCCAGCTAGCGATCGTAAAAGCTCACTTCACGAAGGAAGAATGTGATGCAGGATACTGCAGAACATTTGCTGAAAACCTGACTGGAACAGCTCTAGAATGGTTCTCTAGTCTAGAACCAAACTCTATAGACAGCTTCGATCAGCTAGCTAACGCCTTTATGAAACAATACTCAACCCACATCATGAAACAAGCCTCCGAAGCTGATCTCTGGAAGATCAGACAAGGACTGGGAGACTCATTGCGAGTCTACATCGAAAAATTCAGGGCAGTAAGAACCAAACTCTCGAATCCTAACGATCACGTAGCTATCGAAGCCCTCAGGAGAGGTCTCTGGTACAAATCAGGCCTCTTCTCGGAACTGACACTAAATCCTCCTCCAACTATCGACGACGCCCTCCACAGGGCCTCTAGATACATTACCTTGGAAGAAGAAACTGCGGCGTTAGATAAACTCCACAGAAAACCCCAGAATCACCCGAAAGGCGAAACCTCCGACGGGAAGGGACCTCATAAAAGAGGGAGCTCCCGAAATAACCAGACTCAGGGAGAGCATTCCTATGTAATCGAAGATGACAAGGAAGAAAAACCTGTCGCCGCAACAGGCAAAGCCCCCTGGTCCAAAGGCTACGACGAGAGCAAACATTGCTCCTATCACGATCGGAAAGGACATTCGACTGAAGAGTGTTGGGACCTCCAACGACAACTGGCTGCTAAATTTGCAGCCGGAGAAATAAAAGATGTGGACCTCAAAAAACCACAGCCTTATCAAAAGAGAGGTCCCCGAGATGACTCCCCGAAACGCGAGAGGTCACCTGAAAAGGAAACAGATTCGCCACCTCCCGCTCCCAAGAAGAGAGTCGAAATGATCCTTGGGAAGTTTCCCCAAGGAAAAAGCCTTCAAATTGAAGCTCTCTTTAATAAAACACCTCCCCAATCGAGCCCCGACTCAAGGGTCGATTACATCCTTGGAGGGTCTGATTCATGTCAAGACTCCGTTAACTCTATTAAAAGTCACGTACGGAAGGCTGTGTCCAATACTCAGTCTAAACCGACCAAACCCGAGTCTAACACTAAAATCTCTTTTTGGGAAAGTGAGACATCAAACCTTGACAGACCTCACGAAGATGCCCTCGTCATAACGTTAAATATAGCAGGGTACGAGGTACCTAAGCTCATGATCGACACCGGAAGCTCCGTCGATCTCATTTTCTATAACGCATTAAAGGGAATGGAAATAGATGATTACGAAATCGTCGACCAGAAATCCAACCTTGTGGGCTTCTCAGGAGAAACAGCTACCTCATTGGGAACCATCAAGCTCCCAGTCATAGCTGGCGGAGTCATGAAAATGACCAACTTCATAGTTGTCGACAAACCGTCTCCCTTCCACTCAATCCTTGGAAGACCTTGGATCCATAAGATGAAAGCAGTAGCTTCAACTTATCACCAATGCGTGAAATTTCCAGCAACCGATGGGATAGTTACCGTACATGGTAGCCAAAAGATTTCAAGGATCTGTTACCTGGGAGGGTTCGAGATCATAAAGGATTCCCCCCAATAGCAATTACAGGTCCAGGAGAGTCGTGAAATGCAACAGAATATCCGAGGTCCTCCCAAGAACCTCATCGAAAAAGTTAGCATCGACGACTCGAACCCTGAAAAACAAGTAAGCATCGGATCTGAGCTGCCTCCCGAAACTAAAAAGGAGCTCATCGAATTCCTGAAACAAAATGTCAAAACCTTCGCATGGGCCACCAGTGACATGAAGGGCATAAACCCCAGCGTCACCACACATAAGCTCAATGTAGATCCTACCTTCAAGCCGATCAAACAGAAGCGTCGTAAGCTAGGTCTTGAAAAAGCCCAAGCCGTTAACGACGAGGTTGATCGACTAACAAAGGCCGGATCAATCCGAGAAGTTCAATACCCCGATTGGCTAGCCAACCCAGTGGTAGTAAAAAAGAAAAATGGGAAATGGAGAATCTGCGTAGACTTCACCGACCTAAACAAGGCCTGTCCTAAAGACAGCTTCCCGTTACCTCACATCGATCGCTTAGTCGAAGCAACGGCTGGTCACCAGCTCCTGTCCTTTATGGATGCCTTTTCTGGATATAACCAGATTATGATGGAGACTGAGGATCAAGAGAAAACCGCGTTCATAACCGAACGAGGAACCTATTGTTATAAAGTTATGCCATTTAGCTTGAAAAACGCGGGAGCTACCTATCAAAGGTTAGTAAATAAAATGTTTGCTGGACAACTTGGAAAAACCATGGAAGTCTACATCGACGACATGTTAGTCAAATCCTCGATGGGAGAGGACCATATCTCCCATCTAAGGGAATGCTTCGACATCCTCAACAAATATGACATGAAGCTAAACCCAGCTAAGTGTACCTTCGGAGTACCTTCCGGAGAATTTCTAGGTTACCTCGTAACCGAAAGAGGCATCGAAGCCAACCCGAAACAAATAGCGACATTCCTAGAGATGCCGTCACCTAGAACGACCAGAGAGGTACAAAGATTGACTGGACGAATCGCAGCACTAAATAGATTCATCTCCAGGTCACTGACAAGTGCCTCCCGTTCTACAAACTCCTAAAAAATAATAAGAAGTTCTTATGGGACGAAAAATGTGAAGAAGCCTTCAAACAGCTGAAAGCATACCTCTCGGAACCTCCGATACTGTCAAAACCTGTAACTGGAGAACCACTGTACCTGTACCTAGCCGTATCGGCAGCCGCAGTTAGTGGGGTGCTAGTACGGGAAGAGCAAAACGAACAAAGGCCTGTCTATTACACTAGTAGAAGCTTAATAGATGCCGAAACGAGATACCCTACCATGGAAAAACTAGCCTTAGCAGTCGTAACAGCTGCTAGGAAGCTACGACCATATTTCCAATCACACTCAATCATCGTAATGACCTCACATCCAATACGGACGATTTTACATAGTCCCAGCCAGTCCGGACGACTAGCTAAATGGGCTATCGAACTTAGCGAATATGATATCGAATATAGACCTCGAGCAGCTGCAAAAGCTCAGGTTCTTGCCGATTTTGTTATCGAGCTCACGTCCGAACACTTAGACCAAGAGATGGAGGTCCCAAAGTGGAGCCTATATGTAGACGGAGCCTCGTCAAAACAAGGCTCCGGCGTCGGTCTAAGACTAACCTCCTCAGCCGGGGAAACCATCGAACAATCCTATAGACTCGGATTTAACGCATCCAACAACGAGGCTGAATATGAAGCTTTAATCGCTGGCTTAAAGTTAGCCCTTAGCCTCGGAATCCGAGAGCTGGACGCCTACTGTGACTCCCAGCTAGTAGCTAGCCAATTTCACGGAGAATACGAAACAAGAGACGAAAGGATGGGGGCATACCTCGAAGTAGTCTTAAACCTGACTAAACAGTTCGATAAATTCGAGCTAACGAGAATCCCACGAGGAGAGAACTCTTCAGCAGACGCGCTCGCTGCGTTAGCCTCCACGTCCGACCCCCTAGTAAAACGAATTATACCCGTGGAAGGAATCGAAAAACCGAGTATCGATATAGCTACCAAAGCTGAATTAGATAACATGACAAAAGCAAAAGCCGAAGATAACAGCCTTCCTACGGAAGCTACCCAAATCTACACGACATTTTGGTTCCCTAAAACCAGAGCACGCAGCTTCAGAAAACATTCATTTAATAATACCGCCAAAAAATTAGAGGACCACAACCAAAGTGAGGGCATTCACCGAAGTTCGGACTCTCCCGAGCCTAACCTAACGAATGCCCCCGGGGGCACCACCGAAACCTCGGAACCACTCGTCCTCAAAGTACAAACAAGAAGCCGCGCGGCTCGCAAAAACACAACACAAACCACCGGGGACAACGAAGGAATTGGAGATATTCTTCAGAACTCAGACCCCTTGGAGCCTGTTCAAACGAATACCCCCGGGGGCACCACTACATCAGGTCCCGAACAGGAACCTCCCTCCGCTCTTCACAACAAAATTGTAGGAAGAGAAGATTGGAGGATACCGATCATGGATTACATCCTCGAGGGAAAAATCCCACCCAATAAATGGGAGGCTCGAAAACTCAAAGCCTTAGCAGCAAGATACTGCATAATCGAGTCAGTCCTCCACAAACGAAGTGTCTCCGGACCTTACCTAAAGTGCGTTCACGGTCTGGTAGCTATGAAACTCATGAAGGAAATGCATGACGGTTCCTGCGGTAATCATTCCGGGGGCAGAGCTCTAGCTATCCGAATTAAAAGGCAAGGATACTTCTGGCCTACTATTATCGCGGACTGCGAGGTCTACTCCTCATCATGCGACAAATGCCAAAGGCATGCACCGATCATACACCAACCAGCAGAAAAGCTATCTAACATATCAGCTCCCTACCCTTTCATGAGGTGGTCTATGGATATCGTAGGTCCGTTAGTACCATCAGGCAAAGGAAAGAAATTACTGAACCTCCTGGTCCTAACCGACTATTTCACGAAATGGATCGAAGCTGAAGCTTTTCAACAAATAAACAGATTCGAGGTCGAAGGATTCGTTTGGAAAAACATTGTATGTAGGCACGGTGTCCCATACGAAATCGTAACCGACAACGGAGGACAGTTCATATCCCACGATTTCAAAAAATTCTGTGATAAGTGGAACATCCGTCTCACATTCTCAACACCTCGGCGACCTCAAGGTAACGGCCAGGCGGAGGCTGCTAACAAATCGATCTTAGCCAACCTCAAGAAACGCCTAGGAGCTCAGAAAGAGCTTTGGTCAGAAAAACTACCCGAAGTACTATGGGCTTGCAGAACCACCCCACGAAAAGCTACGGAAGAAACTCCCTTCTCCTTAGCTTACGGGATGGAAGCTGTCGTCCCAGCAGAAACCACCGCAGGCAGCCTCCGACGGGAGCTCTGCACCTCGAACCCCGCAGCTAACAACCAGCTCCTGATGGATAGCCTCGACTTAATCGAGGAAAGACGAGACCAAGCCTTGCTCCGCATTCAAAATTACCAGCAAGCAATGGCACGGCACTACAACTCCAAAGTAAGGCCCCGGCAATTCGCCGTAGGAGACCTGGTACTTAGAAAGGTCTTCGAAGGAACTAAAGAACCAGGAGCTGGGAAGTTAGGAACCAACTGGGAAGGACCCTATCGAATCATCCACATAGTACGACCCGGAGTTTACAAACTCCAAAAGGTACGAACCGGGGTACCTGAAATCCGATCGTGGAACGCCACGAACCTCAAGAGATACTATCATTAGGTACCCAAATTCCTTGAACTACGTTTGGCTTGATCCCTTGACTGGGTACGTAGGCAACTCCGTCATGAGTGCAGCCCCAACCTCTTCTCACCAATCTCATCACCTAAGCCAAAGCGGCACCTGTCACCAAGGACGCTTAGCCCAAAAATAAGCTACTATGTAAACAATCTGAATCATGTACTCTTTGATATCTGTCATTAATAAGACGATTAATTCAGTTTCATGAGCATCAAAGGTCTTAAAACCCTCTAAGAGAATTCAGGTCCCATTAAACCGCGACCTGAGCTCGATTATCTCGAACAAATTCAGGTCCCTGAAAATCCTGACCTAAGGTCTTAAAATCCTTAACATAACCTAAGGTCTTAAAATCCTTAACATAACCTAAGGTCTTAAAATCCTTAACATAACCTAAGGTCTTAAAATCCTTAACATAACCTAAGGTCTTAAAATCCTTAACAACAACCAAGGTCTTCAAAATCCTTGACAAATCAATAAGGTCTCAAAATCCTTAAAACAACAACCAAGGTCTTAAAATCCTTGACAAATCAATAAGGTCTCAAAATCCTTAAAACAACAACCAAGGTCTTAAAATCCTTGACAAATCAATAAGGTCTTAAAATCCTCATAAAAGTCAAAAGGTCTTAAAATCCTAAAGAATCAACAAAATCTCGAAATTCCTCGATTTCATTCACTACATTCCAAAGGTCCCGAGGTCCTTCGAATTAACCCAGGTCCCTACGAGTCTAACTCAGGTCCCGACAGACCTGGATGCCAGGTCCCAGAACCTACAAATTGGACTCAGGTCCTCAGATTTTCCGAAACAATGACAAGGACCTCTCTTTGAAGTCTTCATGACCAAACATTAATCAAGCAGAAACATTCATAACAAATCGAAATTAAAAGTCCTAATTTGATCTAGCAATTGTTATGATAAAATAGGACACGACCAAGCTCAAAAGCTCGAGATGGAAATAACAAAGTCTTAAATACGATAAGGGTTTAAAAGCCTCCCCAGGCTATTAAGATCTTAAACAACGTTAAAGGTTTAAAGGCCTCCTCAGGCACTAAAGTCATAGAACTTAAACGAAACTTAAAGCCAAAGTCTGAAAAACATGAAACATAAATTTAGAAGAGCCATAGCTCTTAGTCTTCCTTCTCATCTTGGATTGGGACGCCATCACCCGCTGGAACTCCACCTTCAGCCACATTAGCATTGCCCCCTTGGGCTACCTCGATCGGAACTAAATCAGGAACCATTAAATCCAGATTAGAACCATACTCCCCAGAAAAGGACGGATTAAACATGTTAATCTCGAAAGTACCTGAGCTGTCCGAGATCTGGGGAAGAGGAAGCTTGCTGACTGAAAAGTCAGACACTTGAGCCTTCTCATATGCGGTCGTCGCATCAGGTAACAAAGCCACCAGCTGGTTGTATTCCTCCTCAACACTCTGGATCTTGTTATTCAACATGTCCTTCAAGAGGTCAACGTTGGCTTGGAGCTCCTGAGCATACACTAGCGCGCTGACCTCCTCCTTCTTCTTAGCAAACTTATCCCGAACACAATTCAGGATCTTGCCATAAGCTTCAGCGACCTCTTTCTTCCCTTCCCTCACTGCCAGCTTGACCTCGGCCTCCTTGTTCTTCTGGCTCTCCTGGGACGAGATAACAAGCTCACGAACTTGTCGCTCAGCAATCCTTCTAGCAGATTCCAGGTCGTTAATCCTCCTCCCCTTCACCTGGATATCGAGCTCTTGGCTTTCAATCTTTCCTTGTTGGGCATCAGCCTTCGAGCCCAGCCTCGTAACTTCGGCTTCAAGTTCGGAGATCCGGATCCGGGCTTGATCGAGATCAGCCTTGGCTGCCTTGACCACCTCAGTAACCTCAGCGAGCTCACCAGCATCGGGGGCATCACGCAGAGCATTCTCAAATCCGAGCTGGGCCCTGTTAACAGCCCCAGCCAACTATGACAATAACAAAAAGGACGATGAGTATCATTTCTAACAAATGCAAATAAAGAGCAGGTAGAGATCACGCACCTGACCCATACAATGGGCAATGTCGAGATACTCCTCCCAGTTAGACAAGTCTTTGAGCGCTGGAAGGGGACATCCTACCCTCTTTAGGTGCCTCAGAATCGCGGCTAGGCCCCACGAATCATCTAGAATCGACCCAGGCTTTGAATGGGTGAAGCTCCACCCAACGGTTCCTCCCCTGGAAGACGAGGAGGAGGATCGAGTGGGAGCTCCACCTTGATCAGTCCTAGGCCTCTTGTGCCTCGATGGCTCAACTTCGCAGGTTTCCCTGGGAGCCGGATGATCAGTTTCAGGCACAGGGACCTCAGAAGGAAGAGTGGTCTCCTGAGCTGTGACCTCAGCAGGAGCAACCTCAGCGACAGGTTTGGAAACTCCATCATCCAAAACGTCCTTCACTGAGTTAAGAAAAGATCCCCCTTGGCTCCTATCTCCCCCACGGGAAGCACTGGCAGCCTTCGAAGGGTTACCCCTAGAGCGAAAGGATGGCCTGAGAGTCATGTCGCCTGACTTAGTTTTCTCGGTACCTGAAGCACTAGCACCGGTCGAAATCGATACAACAGAGTCCCCCGCGGAAACTAGAATAACAAAAATTCTTATAAGAAAGAAAAATTTCGAAAAAACGGCAAAGCTGTTTGAAAAAGAATTCGAGCCTTAACTTACCCTCAAGGTTCTCAGCAGGGATGGGATCCTGAAAAGAAGCGTTGTAGACGTCAGGGAATCTGGCAGCACCTATTCGGGATGTGGTATAAGCAGCCCAGGAACACGGACTCTAAAGCAGCTTGCGGTATAAAGCTCTGGTAAGCTTGGTAGAAAGCTTCGGAGGATCCTCGATCTCTGTAAAGGAAAAAATCAGAACAGACGAAAAAGGTTAACTAACCGCAAACAAGCAAAACAAGAAAAGAGATACTCCTAGAATTTCTAACCAGATGGGTTAGACCAGGTGATCCTAAGGTTCCGACCAGCGGGAACTGTCAAGGGATCAACTTTAACATAAAAATATTTCTTCCTCCAGTCATCATCGCTACTGGAGAATCTGAAGATCACATGATTAGGGCGGCTAGAGAGGTAGTAAGTCCCGGAACCGCCTTCTTTGGAAGCACTCTCCTTTAAAGAGAAGAGGCTCATGAGTTCGGTAAGACCGACGCTAACTCCTTCTTCTCTGTACCTGGTAATGAAGCCGTTGATCACACGGATGATCGAGGGACAGAGTTGAGGAAGAGCTAACTGGTAATGATCCAGTAGATCTAGCAACAAAGTCGGAAGAGGAAATCTCAAGTGAGACTTGGAGATGAACTTCTCGTGACAACAAAACCAACCCTCCGGGGCAGTCTCAGGGGTTTCGTCGGAGCTACAGGCACGGCCAAGCTCTTTCGAGCCGAGAGCCTGAGTCATAAGGTTGACTACGTCCTGACTGTCGAGCAACGACGGCGAGTGTAGGCTACCGGAATCATCTTTCTTCTTCCTCTTAGAGACCCTAGTCGCAATCGTCTCTCTCGCTTTCTTTTTCCCTTTCATCTTGGCTCCGACTTCTTGCTTAACCTTCAGTAATTTAGCCCCAGAGGCAGAGGGAGGCATCCCGGACTCGCCGGAACCTTCTTTCGGAGGATTCATGATATGGGGAAGATCAAGAAAGAACGTCGATTGCAGGATACGAGAGAGGATTTACAGAGAGAAGTAACGAGGAAGATAAAAAAAAAGAAAACGCAGTAAAATAACTAAGAGAAGAGGGAAGTTACCTTGGGAAACTGAACGGAGGCGTGGAGAAAGTGGGAGGCGCAGCAGTTAATGCTTGCAGCTTTATATCTCATCAACTCTCGAGATCCGGAAACGTCATTTCAAACTTCCTCCATCTGAACCGTTGATTTTGATTAATGCGATACGAACCGTTGGATCAGGCAAACCGTATCTAAACAAGATAAGAACTAATCATGACTTTAACGAAAAGATAAGGCCGGTAGCTGGATTCTAGCTTCCGAGACAAAAGATTTTATTCGGAAGCTGGGGGCAACTGTTGGACCCGAATATGACCCTCAGATGAGGTCACGATAAATTGTAAGCTGCCAAGTGGGCCGAGTAAAGCCCATAGTATTAATACGAGCTGGAAGCTGAATTGAAGACTGAACCTGGAAGACGTCGTAAAGGAGGTCACGTTATAACGGGAGCTGACACTTCGGAGACTCGGTCAAGAGGAACCTGGAGCAAGTACGTAACTGAAGCCGGGAATTTCGGAGATCAGTTAAGGAGTTATCAACAAGACCTAGACTATATAAAGACAAGAGAAGATCTAGAATAGGGATGGATCTCCATAGATATAACAACTATTAGATTAAATTAAGTACATTACGCATTCTCCTTGTAATCATCATAAACACCTCTTGTAAACCTCTTTGATCATCAATATAAACGTATTCATTCATCAAGCTTATTTACGGGATTCAGCCCACGATTCATTATCTCTCAACCTGACCTAAGATCTAAGAAGTGAAACCTTGTCTCTCACAGTGGAGGTAGCGCAGGGATTGCTTCATTGGGGAGAGCGGGACCCTCTCTGTTGAGGAGATCCTTTGCCTTGTCCGAGAGGAACTCCCTTAGATAACCCTTCTTGAGAAGCTCGGCTACTTCCAGCTTTAAGACTATACAGTCTTCAGTGGTATGACCGTGATCGCTGTGGAACCCACACCATCTTTTAGGGTTCCGGGTAGCATCGGGGGACCTCATTTTTGGTGGACACTTAACTTGTGGACCCATTTTCCTCAAGACTCTGATGAGCTCCGGTTTGGATATCGCTAGGTGGGAGATGCTGGGCCAAATAGAAACCATCATTCCTTCGAACCGAGGTAAGGGGCGATGTTGGTATCTGCCCCTGCTCTGGTTGGTGGATTCCCGGGAAGGTCGGGGTCGGATGGTTTCTTCACGCTCGTCTTTTGAAGGTCTGGAGGACTTCTGATCGTACTTGGAGGAAACCTTGGCCCTGCTCACGACGTCTTCTTCCCACCTGACTTGGGCCCAGGCGCGGGATAGTACATCCGCCATGTCTCCGCATCTGTACTTCGTTAGCTCCTTGTAGAGCTCTCCCTCCGGAAGTAGGCCCTTCTTGAAGGCTGAGATTGCTGTATCGGCGTTACACTCGGGTATAGAGACCTTCTCCTGGTTGAAACGAGCTATGTAGGAGCGTAGGGATTCATTTCTGTATTGTTGGATCTCGTAGAGGTCATCTGATCTCTTCTCCAGGTGGCGGCTACTGGCGAATTGTTCCACGAACTTGTCGCTGAGGGCGGCGAATGATGCTATGGACCCCGTGGGGGGGTTGATATACCATTGGAGGGCAGGACCGGTTAGAGTTGACCCGAAGCCCTTGCACATGGTGGCTTCCCTTGCTTCTTTTGGAATAGCCACGGCTACCATGCGTTGCTTATACTGGGCGATGTGGTTGTCAGGATCTCATGTTACCTCATACATCTTGATGCTCGAAAAAGAGAATTTTCGAGGCATCTCGATCGAAGCAATCTCCTTCATAAAAGGTGTGTCGGAGTATGACCTGGGATCGCTTCTACGGATGGGGGGAGCTACTCCGGGGAGCCTTTCCACCATGGATTGGATGGTGCCGAATCTTTCGGATACCACCTTCTCTAAGTAAGCGGCTAGAGCTGGATCTGAGATCTCGGGATGGTCAGGTGAATACTCTTCGTCCTCTGTATCGGATTCGTCTTCTTCTTCTTCCCGGGTTACGTCTCGAGTGTTTTCTTGATCGCCGGGTTCGTCGCCGGGCTGTTGAGGCGTTTCCTCGCCGCCGTGCGGGGTGTTGAGCGAAGCCATAGGTCGGACTCTGGTTCTGAACCGTTTTCGCTTGTTCCCTACTGCCCCGAGGGATCGGTTTTCTCGTTTGAGAGCGATGTTCTCGGCTTCCATAGCGTCTAGCTTCTCGACGCTTTGCTGAAGTTGCTTGGAGTGTTCTCCAAGTTGATCTTTTAGGTATTGAACTTCCTGGACGAGTTCCAGACCTGCGGGTGCGGTTTCCTGAGCCTTGTGAAGGTCGGTAATTTGACTCTGAAGGGTTTCGAATCGGCTCAGAAGCTCCTTCTCCTTCGGGGTCAGATTGGCTTGATTGGACTCGTCTTCCGGTGCCATCGTCACGTAGTTGAGTTACTCCACTCCTTCTAGCGCCAAACTGTTGTGATATTTTTGTCTAGGGTTGTTTTAGTACTACGGAACACTGGAAGACTAATAGATTTCGAGTATTTGTATGTGTTTAGAGAAGAGAAATCGAGGTAAAGAGAGGTATTATTGAGTATCTTTAGCGTTACAACGTTTTGGGTGTATAAACCCTAGTTTTCTAGCCTAACTCTCTAATCTCTAAGCCCCAAAGTGTCGATCCCTTGTTCTAGGATTTGGGTTCCCCTTTTATAGTTGATGTAAGTCGGTCAATCTTGGGCGGTCTTCATAATATTCGCGAATATACTTCTTTCCCCTCGGTTTAGGAAACTTCTATAATCATGCGGAGGATCAAATCCTTGGTCCTTTCGGCAGGGGCTAGGCCTTGGTTCTTCGTTGCAGGGACTGGGCCTCGGACGTTATAAAATAGAGTTCTTGGACCTGGTGCCTTCTGGTGGGGATTGGTCCCTTAAGTAGAGGAAGGACCTTGGATCTCTTCCAAACGAGGGCCCGGAAGTCGAGGCCCCTTCGGAGGCTGGAGAAATCTTTAGCCTTGGATATATTTCCCCAACATCGTACTCGCTGAGTTCTATAGCCCATTTGGCCAATCGTCCGGATTGACTGGGGCTATGCAAAATTGTTCGTAATGGCTGTGAGGTAATTACGACAATCGAGTGCGATTGGAAATAAGGTCGTAGCTTCCTAGCAGCTGTCACGACTGCTAGGGCTAGCTTTTCCATGGTAGGATACCTTGTCTCGGCGTCTAGTAGACTCTTACTAGTGTAATAGACGGGTCTTTGTTCATTTTGCTCTTCTCGTACTAGCACCCCGCTGACTGCAGCTGTCGATACGGCGAGGTACAGATATAATGGTTCTCCGACTACCGGTTTGGATAGTATCGGAGGCTCCGAGAGATAGGCTTTTAGCTGTTGGAAAGCTTCTTCGCACCTCTCGTCCCATAGGAACTTCTTATTATTTTTCAGAAGTTTGTAAAAGGGGAGGCACTTATCGGTGGATCTGGATATGAATCGATTTAGTGCTGCGATCCGTCCGGTCAATCTTTGTACCTCTCTGGTTGTTTTAGGTGACGGCATTTCTAGGAACGTCGCTATCTGTTTCGGGTTGGCTTCGATACCTCTTTCGGTTACGAGGTAGCCTAGGAATTCACCGGAGGGTACTCCGAAGGTACATTTTGCTGGGTTTAGCTTCATGTCGTACTTGTTGAGGATGTCGAAGCATTCCCTTAGGTGGGAGATGTGGTCCTCTCCAATCGAAGACTTGACTAACATGTCGTCAATGTAGACTTCCATAGTTTTTCCGAGCTGTCCAGCAAACATTTTGTTCACTAGCCTCTGATAGGTAGCTCCGGCGTTTTTCAAACCAAATGGCATAACCTTGTAACAATAGGTTCCTCGTTCTGTTATGAACGCGGTTTTTTCTTGATCCTCAGGGTCCATCATAATCTGGTTATATCCTGAAAAGGCATCCATAAAGGACAGGAGCTGGTGGCCAGCTGTCGCTTCGACCAGACGATCGATGTGAGGTAACGGGAAGCTGTCCTTAGGACAGGCCTTATTTAGGTCGGTGAAGTCTACACAGATTCTCCATTTCCCGTTCTTCTTTTTTACTACTACTGGGTTAGCTAACCAATCGGGGTATTGTACTTCTCGGATGGACCCAGATTTCGTTAGCCGGTCGACCTCGTCGTTAACATCTTGGGCCTTTTCTAGACCTAGTTTACGACGTTTTTGTTTAATCGGTTTGAAAGTAGAGTCTACATTGAGCTTATGGGTGGTGACATTTGCGTCTATGCCCTTCATGTCGCTAGTGGTCCATGCAAAGGTTTTGACGTTCTGTTTTAAGAATTCGATGAGCTCCTTCTTGGTCTCGAGAGGTAGCTCGGATCCGATGCTCACCTGTTTCTCAGGATTTGAGTCGTCGATGCTAACTTTTTCGGTGAGGTTCTTAGGAGGGCCTCGGGTATTTTGTTGCATTTCACGACTCTCCTGGATCTGTAATTGCTATTGGGGGGAATCTTTTATGATCTCGAATCCCCCTAGATAACAGATCCTTGAAATCTTTTGGCTACCGTACACGGTGGCTATTCTGTCGGTTGTTGGAAATTTCACGCATTGGTGATAAGTTGAAGCTACTGCTTTCATCTTATGAATCCAAGGCCTTCCGAGGATTGCGTGGAATGGAGATGGTTTATCGACAACTATGAAGTTGGTCATCTTCATGACTCCGCCAGCTATAATTGGGAGTTTAATTGTTCCCAATGAGGTAGCTGTTTCTCCGGAGAAACCTACGAGGTTGGATTTCTGGTCGACGATTTCATAATCGTCTATTTCCATCCCTTTCAATGCGTTATAGAAAATGAGATCGACAGAGCTTCTGGTGTCGATCATGAGCTTAGGTACCTCATACCCTGCAATGTTTAATGTTACGACAAGGGCATCGTCGTGAGGTCTGTCGAGGTTTGATGTCTCACTTTCCCAGAGAGAGATTTTAGTGTTAGATTCGGGTTTGGTCGGTTTGGACTGAGTGTTTGACACAGCTTTCCGTACGTGACTTTTAATAGAGTTAACGGAGTCTTGACACACGTCGGACCATCTGAGGATGTAATCGACCCTTGAGCAAGGGCTCGACTGGGGAGGTGTTTAACTTAGGAGGGCTTCGATTTGGAGACTTTTTCCTTGGGGGAATTTTCCAAGGACCATATCAACTCTCTTTTTGGGAGCTGGAGGTGGTGAGTCTGTTTCCTTTTCAGGTGACCTTTCGCGTTTCGGGGAGTTATCTCGGGGACCTCTCTTTTGATAAGGCGGTGGCTTTTTGAGGTCCACGTCTTTTATTTCTCCGGCTGCAAATTTAGCAGCTAATTGTCGTTGGAGGTACCAACATTCTTCGGTTGAGTGTCCTTTTCGATCGTGGTAAGAGCAGTGTTTGCTCTCATCGTAGCCTTTGGACCAGGGGGCTTTGGCTGTCGCGGCAACAGGTTTTTCGTCTTTGTCGTCCTCGATTACATAAGAATGCTCTCCCTGAATCTGATTGTTTCGGGAGTTCCCTTTTTTGTGAGGTCACTTCCCGTCGGAGGCTTCGCCTTTCGGGTGACTCTGGGATTTTCTGTGGAGCTTATCTAATGCTGCTGTTTCCTCTTCCAAGGTGATGTATCTAGAGGCCTTATGGAGGGTGTCATCGATAGTTGGGGGAGGATTTAGCGTTAGCTCCGAAAAAAAGCCTGATTTATACTTGAGACCTCTCTGAAGGGCCTCAATAGCTACCAGATCGTTAGGATTCAAGAGTTTAGTTCTTACTGCCCTAAATTTCTCGATGTAGACTCGTAGTGAGTCTCTCAGTCCTTGTCTGATCTTCCAGAGGTCGGCCTCGGACGCTTGTTTTAGGACGTGGGTTGATCGAAACTGTCTATAGAGTTCGGCTCGAGGCCAGAGAACCATTTGAGAGCTGTTCCGACCAGGTTTTCAGCGAATGTTCTCCAATACCCCGCATCGTATTCTTCCTTTGTGAAATGAGCTTTAACGATGGCTAATCGGAAGGCTCTTAAATAAGCCTTTGGGTCGGCGTTCCTATCGTATTCGGGAATTTTGATTTTTCGAGTATCTCTTATGTAAGAGTTGGCAATTCTATCAGTGAACGGAGTTCTACGAGTCTCTTCAATTAAGCTCTCGATTTCGGGAGCTGAGCTTGTTGCCTTGTGGACTTGAGCTCCCAATTTCTGGAGAGCTGCGTGAGTTCGCTCCATGTATCTGCGAATTGCGTCAGGTCCCTCGAAGGGAAGGACATTTGGGTCATTACCAGACACTCGATGAGCAGGTTCCTGGCGAAACCTAGCTCGGTCATTTTCCCAGCTAGCTGGCGAGATCGGTCGCTCATTGGTCCTTAAGTTCCGAGCGAGATTAGTGCAGAGAGCTGCAGGATCAGCATCCGTCCTTTGATCTTCGTCCGTATTTGGGGTTGAAACCCTAGCTTGAAACACCGAAGCTGATGTTCTGCCCCCGGACGGTATGTTGGTTCCTGCTCCAGACCCGGAGGGAGGTGGCGGCGGAGGCAACGGATGCTCCCACCAGTGGATCGATCAGGCATGGAGCTAGTTGTTGCAACATTGCTTCCCATGGTGCTGGTGATAGGCGGGATAAACGCGGGAGCTATCCTAGCGCGAGGCGTTTGGAAAGCAGGTTCCTGTCCATCTGCACCAGGGCTATCGGGGGAGAAGTTCAGACGTTCTCGAGGGAAAGAAGGGTCAGCTAACCGTTCTTGGAAGGTGACTCATGTTCCCTGGTGAACGGATGGCTGGGTTGCCGTTGACTGAGACCTGGTTGTCTCCTCGAACCGTTGCTGCCTTTCGGCTAGCTGTTGCATCGTTCGCTCGGTTTCTTAAGCTTTGTCCACTAACTGGAGCATCATCCGGTGGATCTCAGAAAGCTGAGCTTCCGTTTGGTTCGGAGCGGATTGATGCGATGGGTTATTGAGGGCTGAGGACCCAGAGTTGGTCCCTCCGAAGGCTCTCTGGTTCGATTGATCAGGGTTAGATGGGTTCGTTCCATCTAGTGGATTCATCCTTAAGCTTTGAAGAAAGGGATTCGATTATTTGTCCCCTCAGACGGCGCCAATTGTGAGAGACAAGATTTCACCCTAGGATTTTAGGTAAGGTCAAAGAAGGTACAAGAAGATTTGTGGGCTGAATCCCGTAAAGAGCTTTAAGAATGAATGGATGCTTTTATTGATAATTTGAATGTAAGTGTTACAAGGAGATGATGAACAAAATGAGAAGTATAGTTTGTGCTTGTGTGAAATAAGTCAGAATGACGTGATCCTCTTTTGTCTTCAAGGACCTCTTTAAATAGCTTCGGACTCTCCCTTGATTATCTCTAACGGATCTCTGAGATCTCCTCCTTTAACTGAGGAACTCATAACAGCTCCCTATTGACCGGGTCCTGCGCTCCTTCCGTTTTGGGTGTGAGCCTCCTTTTCGATGTGACCTCTTTGGGGATTGCCCTCAGCTCCCTGCTTCCAGCTCCGTGCTGAGCCTTAGCTAAGGTCGCCAATACGCACTGGGCCTTATCTCGGCCCGATACTTGTTTAGGTTCCTTTGCTAGCTAAAGGGCCATATTTGGGCCCAACAAACGTGAGATATCTTGTTCCTCACAAATCCTATGAGATTTCTACTATATAAGAGTGATTGTACACTGATTAATGTCTTCAAATCAGGCTTCTTACATCTGAATTCATCCTGGTTTTGCTAAGAATCATGAAGATTTTACCATATGTCCAAATAGGATTAATGGTAGAAACCTGATGAGAAAGTGAGATTTCTTGTTCCTCACAACTCTCATGAGATTTCTACAATGTACGGTTTATTCTACACTCATTAATGTCTCAAAGTCAAGCTTTTTACATCTGAATTCATCCTGGTTCTGCTAAGAATCATGAAGATATTGTCATATGTCCAACCATGATAAGCTGGAGTAACCTGATTTGAAAGTGGGATATCTTGTTTCACACAACTCATATGAGATTTCTACAATATAGGGGTGATTATACACTGATTAATGTCTTCAAATAAAGCTTCTTACATCTGGATTCATCATGGTTTTTTAAGAATCATGAATATATTGTCATATGTCCAAACATGATAAGCTGGAGTAACTTGATGAGGAAGTGGTATATCTTGGTCCTCACAACTCTTATGAGTTTTCTACAATATAAGAGTGATTCTACGCTGATTAATGTCTTAAAAGAAAGCTTCTTACATCTGGATTCATTGTGGTTTTTCTAAGAATCATGAAGATATTACCATATATCAAAACAAGATAAGATGGAGTAACCTGATGAGAAACTGGGATATCTTGTTCCTCGCAACTCCTATGAAATTTCTACAATATAGGGGTCATTCTAAACGTATTAATGTCTTTAAATAAAGTTTCTTAAATCTGGATTCATCCTGGTTTGCTAAAAATCATAAAGATATTGACATATGTCCTAACAGAATAAGCTGAAGTAACCTGATGAGATGAGAAACTGAGATATCTTGTTCCTCACAACTCCTATGAGATTTCTACAACATATGGGTGAATCTACACTGATTAGAGTCTTAAAATCAAGCTTATTACATTTTGATTCATCCTAGTTTGCTAAGAATCATGAATATATTGTCATATGTCTAAACAAAATAAGCTGAAGTAACCTGCTGAGAATGTGGGATATTGATATACCATGATTTTGACCCACTTTTACTCATGGTATTTATATGATTTTACTATATATATCTATGTTTTGGAGTCTTTTAGGTATGTTTTCAAGTTCAAGGGCATTTTGGAGTAAGGTGACGTTTTAGGTGCCATTTGGAGCTTAAAGGAGAGTTTTCCCGAGATGACTTGAATATCAGACATCGAGGTCGATATCCAGAGTTACATATCGATCGATACACATCTCGTGTAATCGATCGATGACGCATTTGAAGAAATGACGACGAGATACTCCATCGATTGATGTACACATAGTACCATCGATCGATATCGAGCGTGCAGAAGAAGGAAGAATATTCTCAATCGACTTGAAGCCCAAGATGTCTCAATATTACTATAATGCCCCTGACGAGTTTTTAACCTAATTGTACTCAATATTTATACCTTTGCCTATGTGTTTTGGCAAAGTAAGCTTTTACAACATATCATTGTTCTAGTACTTCTTACTTATCAATAAAGTATTCTTTTCATCTTAATTCTGTTCTCATCTAAGGTTATAGGATTCTAAGTTTAGAAGAAAGATACAAAGAGATGTGTTATCACGAGGAACTTGATTGTTCGGTCTTCTAAATGAATCTCTATTATTACATAGATGCTATGAATCACTCAGTCATGTCTGAGTAGATTCCATTGTTAGATTTAGGGTTCAAATAGTTATGAGGGATTAGCCCAAAATATGGACTGTTGAGTTGTATACTAATTATCCTGATGAACTCTAATGCTTATTATAGCGTAGCTAACTAGAATATGATCTTGGAATTGATTTAATCCATAAATCAGTCTCCTGACATCATCGTGAACATATATTCGATTCGATCTAGAGCTATATCGATCGATACTCTAATAGAGTAATCGATCGACGACACTCATATCGATCGATACAAGCTGTCAAACATCGATCTATATTGTCGGTAGACAGATCAATAGACGAGACTAGTAACGACAGTTATTAGCCAACTCTAAAGAGTCGAAGTTCTTTGGTATATGCAAGCAACTCAATAAAACATCCATAGCATTATAATCCTGAACTAACTGAATAGTAACCTTGAATCTAACAATTTCTCTTATTGATTACAACCCTCAAACATTCTCTTGAGCAATTAATCATTGCTCACAAACTGCAATTTACATTTAAAACATTTCAACCTAACTTAGTCACTAAGGATTAATATCTTTTGTGTTCCTTCGCTCCCCGTGAAATCGATCCCTAAGTACTACATCTGAACCTCTTATTTGAGAGAGTAATTCACTCCTAGGGTAATTTGAGTGAGATCAGATATCTTGTTCCTCACAACTCCTATGAGTTTTCTTTAATATAGGAATGATTATACACTGATTAATATCTTAAAAGAAAGCTTCTTACATCTAGATTTATCCTGGTTTTTCTAAGAATCATGAAGATATTGCCATATGTCCAAACAAGATAAGCTGGAGTAACCTGATGAGAAACTGAGATATCTTGTTCCTCAAAACTCCTATGAGATATCTACAATGTAGGGGTGGTTATACACTGATTAATGTAATTTAAGAAAGCTTCTTACATCTGGATTTATCCTGGTTTGCTAAGAATCATGAAGATATTGCCATATGTCCAAACAAGATACGCTGGAGTAACCTGAGAAGAAAGTGAGATATCTTAATCTTCACAAATATAGGGGTGATTCTCCCCTGAATAATGTCATCAAATCAAGCTTAGTACATCTTGATTCATCCTGGTTTGCTAAGAATCATAAAGATATTGCCATATGTCCAAACAAGATACGCTGGAGTAACCTGAGAAGAAAATGGGATATCTTGATCTTCACAAATATAGGGGTGATTCTACAGTGATTAATGTCATTATATCAAGATTTTTATATCTGGATTCATCCTGGTTTGGTAAGAGACATGAAGATAGTGTAATATGGCCAAACAAAATAAGCTGGAGTAACCAAATGAAAAAGTGGGATATCATGTTCCTCACAACTCCTATAAGATTTCTACATTATAGTGGTGATTCTACACTGATTAATGTCTTCCAATAAAGCTTCTTACATCTCGATTCATCATGGTTTTGTTAAGAATCGTGAAGATATTGCCATATGTGAAAACATGATAAGCTGGAGTAACCTGATGAAAACTAGGATATCTTGTTCCTCACAACTCCTATGAGATTTCTACAATACAAAGGTGATTCCACACTGATTAATGTCTTCAATTCAAGCTTCTTGCATTTGTATGTCCAAACATGATAAGCTGGATTAACATGATGAAAAACTGGGATATCTTGTTCTTCACAACTCCTATAAGATTTCTAAAATATAGGGATGATTCCACACTGATTAATGTCTTAAAATCAAGTGTTTTACATCTGGATTAATCATGTTTTGCTAAGAATCATTAAGATACTGCCAATTAAACCAAACAAGATAAGCTGGTGTAACCTGGTGATAAACTGAGATATATTGTTTCTCACAACTCCTATGAGATTTCTACAATGTAGGGGTGATTCTACAATGATTAATGTTTCAAAATAAAGCTTCTTACTTCTGGATTCATCCTGGTTTTGCTAAGAATCATGAAGATATTGTCATATGCCCAACCATGATAAGTTGGAGTAAACTGATTAGAAATTGGGATATCTTATTCCTCACAACTCCTATGAGATTTCTACAATATACAGGTGATTCTACACTGATTAATGTTTTCAAATCTATCTTCTTACATCTGGATTCATCCTGGTTTACTAAGAATCATGAAGATAATGTCATATGTCGAGACATGATAAGCTGGAGTAACCTTGTGAGGAAGTGGGATATCTTGGTCCTCATAACTCCTCTGAGTTTTCTACAATATAGGAGTGATTCTACGCTAATTAATTTCTTAAAAGAAAGCTTCTTATATGTGGATTCATTCTGGTTTTGCTAAGAATCATGACGATATTGACATATGTCAAAACAGTATAAGCTGGGTAACCTGATGAGAAATAGGATATCTTGTTCCTCGCAACTCCTATGAGATTTCTACAATATATGGGTGATTCCACACTGATTAATGTCTTCAATCCAAGCTTCTTGCATCTGGATTTATCCTGGTTTGCTGAGAATCATGAAGATATTGCCATATGGCCAAATATGATAAGCTGGAGTAACATGATGAGAAACTGGGATATCTTGTTCTTCACAACTCCTATGAGATTTCTAAAATATATGGGTGATTCCAAACTGATTAATGTCTTCAAATCAAGCTTCTTACATCTGGATTAATGTTGGGGTCGAAAACGGTTATCTCGAAACCATCGGCTAAGGTTATCTCGAAACCATCGGCTAAGGATATTTCTGAAACGGGGCAGAAATTATCAAAGACGGGAGAAAAGAAATAAAAACAGCGCTAAGGCCCCAAGCGCCCGGCGACAAGCCCTGCGTCACGACACCAAGCGCCCGGCGGCGAGCCCCGCGGCATGGCGCCCAGCACCCGGCGGCAGGGCCCACGGCGTGGCGCCCAGACCCCGATGGCGAGCCCCGCGGCACGGTGCTGATATGAAATATTCCCGAAAACTGATATTGCCATATGTACAAACATGATAAGCTGGTGTAACTTGATGAGAAATTGAGATATCTAGTTCCTCAAAACTCCTATGAGATTTCTACAATGTAGGGGTGATTATACACTTATTAATGTCTTATAAGAAAGCTTCTTACATCTGTATTCATCCTGGTTTGCTTCGAATCATGATGATATTGACATATGTCCAAACATGATAAGTTGGAGTAACCTGATGTGAAAGTATGATATCTTGTTCCTCGCAACTCCCAAGAGATTTCTACAATATATGGGTGATTCTACACTTATAAATGTCTTTAAATCAAGATTCTTACATCTGGATTCATTCTGGTTCCTCTAAGAATCATAATGATATTGCCATATGTCCAAACAGGATAAGCTGAAGTAACCTGATGAGAAACTAGGATATCTTGTTCCTCACAACTCCTATGAGATTTCTACAACATATGGGTGATTCTACACTATTTAGTGTCTTAAAAGCAAGCTTCTTACATCTGGATTCTTCCTGGTTTGCTAAGAATCATGAAGATATTGCCATATGTCCAAACAAGATAAGCTGGAGTAACCTGAACAGAATGTGGGATATCTTAATCCTCACAACTCCTATGAGATTTCTACAATATAAAGGTGATTCTACACCGATTAATATCTTAAAATCAAGCTTAATACATTTTGATTCATCGTGGTTTGCTAAGAGTCATATAGATATTACCATATGTCCAAACATGATAAGCTGGAGTAACCTGATGAGAAAGTGGATATGTTGTTCCTCACAACTCCTATGAGATTTCTACACTGATTCTACACTGATTAATGTCATTAAATAAAGCTTCTTATATCTGTATTCATCCTTGTTTGGAAAGAAACATGAAGATAGTGACATATGTCCAAACATGATAAGCTAGAGTAACCTAATGAGAAAGTGGGATATCTTGTTCCTCACAACTCCTATAAGTTTTCTACACTATAGTGGTGATTCTACACTGATTAATGTCTTCGAATAATGCTTCTTACATCTGGATTCATCCTGGTTTTGATAAGAATCATGAAGATATTGCCATATGTCCAAACAAGATAAGCTGGAGTAACCCGATGAGAAACTACGATATCTTGTTCCTCACAACTCCTATAAGTTTTCTACACTATAGTGGTGATTCTACACTGATTAATGTCTTCGAATAATGCTTCTTACATCTGGATTCATCCTGGTTTTGATAAGAATCATGAAGATATTGCCATATGTCCAAACAAGATAAGCTGGAGTAACCCGATTAGAAACTACGATATCTTTGTTCCTCACAACTCCTATGAGATTTCTGAAATATAGAGGTGATTCCACACAAATTAATGTCTCCAATTCAAGCTCCTTAAATCTGGATTCATCCTTGTCTGCTAAGAATCATGAAGATATCCCAATATGTTCAAACAGAATAAGCTGGAGTAACCTGGTGAAAAATTAGAATATCTTGTTCCTCACAACTCATATGAGATTTATACAATGTAGAGGTGATTCTACACTGATTAAAGACTTAAAATCAAGATACTTAAAACTGGATTCATCTTTTTTTCCCAATTATCATGAAGATATTGCCATATTTCCAAACATGAAAAGTTGGAGTAACCTGACGAGAAAGTGTGATATCTTGTTATACAATATCGGGGTGATTCTACGCTGATTATTGTCTCCAAATCAATCTTTTTACATCTGGATTCATCCTGGTTTGGTAAGAATCATGAAGATATTGCCATATGTTCAAAGAGGATAAGCTGGAGTAGCCTGATGAGAAAGTCAGATATCTTGTTCCTCACAACTCCTACGAGATTTCTACAATATATTAGTCATTCTACACAGATTAATGTTTTAAAATTAAGCTTCTTATATCTGGATTATTCTTGGTTTTGATAAGAATCATGAAGATATTACCAAAGGTCCAAACATGATAAGCTGGAGTAACCTGATGAGAAAGTGGAATATCTAGTTCCTCACAAATCCTATGAGATTTCTACAATATAGCAGTGATTCTAAACTGATTAATGTCTTAAAATAAAGCTTCTTACATATGATTCATCCCGGTTTGCTAAGAATCATGAAGATATTGCCATAGTTCCAAAAACGATAAGCTGGAGTAACCTGATGAGAAAGTGGGATATCTTGTTCTTGGCAACTCTTATGAGATTTCTACAACATAAGGGTGATTCTACATTTATTAATGTCTTCAAATCAAGCTTCTAAATCTGGATTTATCCTGGTTTGCTAAGAATCATGAAGATATTTCTATATGTCCAAACAATATATGCTGGAGTAACCTAATGAGAAACTAGGATATGTTGTTCCTCACAACTCTTATGAGATTTCTATAATATAGGGGCGACTCCACAATAATTAATCTATTCAAATCAACCTTTTGAAATCTGGATTAATCCTAGTTTGCTAATAATCATTAAGATATTGTCATATGTCCAAACATGATAAGCTCGTGTAACTTGATGAGAAACTGGGATATTTTGTTCTTCACAACTCCTATGAGATTTATAAAATAAAGGAGTGACTCTACACTGATTAATGTCTTTGAATCAAGCTTTTTACATCTGTTTTCATCCTGGTTTGCTAAGAATCATGAAGATATTGTCATATGTCCAAACATGATATGCTGGAGTAACCTTATGAAAGACGTGGGATATCTTGGTCCTCACAACTTCTATGAGTTTTCTACAATATATGAGTGATTCTACGCTAGTTAATGTCTTAAAATAAAGCTTCTTACATCTGGATACATTCTCGTTTTGCTAAGAGTCATGAAGATATTGATATATGTCAAAACATCATAAGCTGGGGTAACCTGATAAGAAAGTAGGATATATTGTTCCTCGCAACTCCTTTGAGATTTCTACAATATAGGGGTGATTCCACACTGATTAATGTCTTCAATTCAAGCTTCTTGCATCTGGATTAATCCTGGTTTGCTAAGAATCATGAAGATATTGCCATATGTCTAAACATGATAAGCTGGAGTAACATGATGAGAAACTGGGATATCTTGTTCTTCACAACTCCTATAAGATTTCTACAATATCGGGATGATTATACACCGATTAATGTTCTCACATCAAGCTTCTTACATCTGGATTCATCCTGGTTTTCCAATAATCATGAAGATATTACCATATGTCCAAACATGATAAAATGTAGAAACCTGATGAGAAAGTGAGATATCTTGTTCCTCAAAGCTCCTATAAGATTTTTACATCTGGATTCATCCTGGTTTGCTAGGATCATGATGATATTTCCATATGTACAAAAATGATAAGCTGGAGTAACCTGATGAGAAAGTGGGATATCTTGCTCCTCACAACTCCTATGAGTTTTTTTTACAATATATGAGTGATTCTAAACTGATTAATTTCTTTAAAAAAGCTTCTTAAATCTGGATACATCCTGGTTTGCTAAGAATCATCAAGATACTGCCATATGTCCAAAAATGATAGGATGGAGTAACCTGATGATAAAGTTCCATAGGTTGTTCCTCAAAACTCCTATTAGATTTCTACAATATATGAGTGACTCTAAATTGATTAATGTCTTAAAAACAAGCTTCTTACATCTGGATTCATCCTGATTTGTTAAGAATCATAAAGATATTGCAATGTGTCCAAAAAGGATAAGATGGAGTAACCTGATGAGAAAGTGGGATATCTTGCTCCTCACAACTCCTATGAGTTTTCTACAATATATGAGTGATTCTACACTAATTAATGTATTAAAATAAAGCTTCTTATATCTGAATTCATCCTGGTTTTGCTAAGATTTATGAAGATATTCTCATATGTACAAACATGATAAGCTGGAGTAACTTGATGAGAAAATGGGATATCTTTTTCCTAACAATTCTTATGAGATTTCTAAAATATAGGGGTGATTCTACAGTGGTTAATGTATTCAAATCAAGCTTCTTACATATTGATTAATCCTGGTTTTCTAAGAATAATATAAACATTGACATATGTCTAAACATGAAAAGCTGGATTAACATGATAAGAAAGTGAGATATTTTGTTCCTCACAAATCCTATGAGATTTCCACAATATAAGGGCGATTGTACACTGATTAATGTCTTCAAATCAGGCTTCTTACATCTGAATTCATCCTGGTTTTGCTAAGAATCATGAAGATCTTGCCATATGTCCAAATAAGATTAGCTGTAGAAACCTGATGAGAAAATGGAATTTCTTGTTCCTCACAACTATTATGAGATTTCTACAATGTAGGGGTGATTCTACCCTCATTAATGTCTCAAAATCAAGATTTTTACATCTGAATTCATCCTGGTTTTTCTAATAATTATGAATATATTGCCATATGTCCAACCATGATAAGCTGGAGTAACCTGATTTGAAAGTGGAATATCTTGTTTCACACAACTCCTATGAGATTTCTACAATATAGGGGTGATTATACACTGATTAATGTCTTCAAATCAAGCTTGTTACATATGGATTCATCCTGGTTTGCTAAGAATCGTGAAGATATTGTCATATGTCCAAACAGGATAATCTTGAGTAACTTGATGAGGAAGTGGGATATCTTGGTCCTCACAACTCCTATGAGTTTTCAACAATATATGAGTGATTCTACGCTTATTAATGTCTTAAAGGAAAGCTTCTTACTTCTGGATTCGTTGTGGTTTAGCTAAGAATCATGAAGATATTGCCATATGTCAAAACATGATAAGATGGAGTAACCTGATGAGAAAGTGGGATATATTGTTCCTCGCAACTCCTATGAAATTTCTACAATATATGGGTCTTTCTACACTAATTAATGTCTTTAAATCAAGGTTATTAAATCTGGATTCATTCTGGTTTGCTAAAAATCATAAAGATATTTCCATATGTCCAAACCGGATAAGCTGAAGTAACCTGATGAGAAACTAGGATATCCATTTCCTCACAACTCCTATGAGATTTCTACAACATAGGGATGATTCTACACTGATTAGTGTCTTAAAAGCAAGCTTATTACATCTGGATTCATCCTAGTTTGCTAAGAATAATGAATATATCGTTATATGTCTAAACAAGATAAGCTGAAGTAACCTGATGAGAATGTGAGATATCTTGTTCCTCACAACTCCTATGAGTTTTCTATAACATAGGAGTGATTATACACTGATTAATGTCTTAAAAGAAAGTTTCTTACATCTGGATTCATCCTGATTTTTCTAAGAATCATGAAGATATTACCATATGTCCAAACATGATAAGCTGGAGTAACCTGATGAGAAACTGAGATATCTTGTTCCTCAAAACTCCTATGAGATTTCTACAATGTAGGGATGGTTATACACTGATTACTGTCTTTTAAGAAAGCTTCTTACTTCTGGATTCATCCTAGTTTGATAACCTTCATGAAGATATTGCCATATTTCCAAACAAGATACGCAGGAGTAACCTTAAGAGAAAGTGGGATATCTTAATCTTCACAACTCCTAAGAGATTTCTAAAATATAGGGGTGATTCTCCACTAATTAACGTCTTCAAATCAAGCTTGTTACATCTTGATTCATCCTGGTTTGCTAAGAATCATGAAGATATTGGCATATGTCCATACATTATAAGCTAGAGTAACCTGATGAGAAAGAGGGATATGTTGTTCCTCACAACTCCTATGAGTTTTCTAAAATATATGGGTGATTCTACACTGATTAATGTTATTAAATAAAGCTTCGATTATCTGGATTCATCCTGGTTTTTCTAAGAATCATGAAGATATTGCCATATGTCAAAACATGATAAGCTGGAGTAACGTGATGAGAAACTGGGATATCTTGTTCCGCAGAACTCCTTTGAGATTTCTACAATATAGAGGTGATTCCACACTTATTAATGTCTTTAATTCAAGCTTCTTGCATCTGTATTCATCTTCGTTTGCTAAGAATCATGAAGATATCGCTATATGTCCAAACATGATAAGCTGGAGTAACTTGATGAGGAAGTGGGATATCTTAGTCCTCACAACTCCTATGAGTTTTCTACAATATATGAGTGATTCTACGCTGATTAATGTCTTAAAAGAAAGATTCTTACATCCGGATTCATTTTGGTTTTGCTAAGAATCATGAAGATATTTCCATATGTCAAAACATGATAAGATGGAGTAACCTGATGAGAAAGTGAGATATATTGTTCCTCGCAACTCCTATTGTGGGAACCAAGATTCACACCGTCGAGTTTTTGTCAAATCGGAGGAAAGTCAAGTAAACCTAACTTCCCCTGAAGGTCCCAGATATCTGTTGGGCCACGCACAAACAGTTAATATAATGAAAAGGTTTCGTATGAAAATAACAAGAACAAAAAGTAGAGCAAAAGATATTATTTTCGAATTCGCGTTAAGCGTGAACAACAGGTAAGAGGTCGGCTACAAGAGCTGACAGTCGGCTGGCTAGTCCGGCGGCCTGATTCTAACCTAGTTGAGTCGTAGCTCGCTAGTAAAAACGAAAAAATGCCTAACTCGCTCTAATACTAAATTTGATGTGTGAAATTGCTCTCCCTCTGCTCCTCGCCCTAAGTCCTCCTTATATAATCCCTCTCGGTCGGTTCATCCTTCCTTTGGGACGAATCTACCGCGAATCGGGCATTTTCCATTTTCGCTGATCCTTGCATTTATCGGAAAACTTGACATTTATCTTCGGGAAACTTCACGTATATCTTCGGGAAACATGACATTTATCCCCAAGGATAAATTCGTTATTCTTGCCTTGGGCTTCACTTGTAAAGAATCACGGATGGCCCCTCCGTTTATACTTGGCTCTTTTCGGTAGTCTGTCTAATCTCTTATATTCTTTTCTTTCCAAGACGACTCCTCGTATAGTTGAGATGTATTGGTGTTTAGCGTAACCGTAATTATTTTATACGATGAGTGGATATCCCTCCATCAATCGATCCTTCTGAGATTTTCCAAAATTTTCCCCCGAACATTTTGATCATTACGAAAAGGAGTCTCAAAGTATTTAGCGCAAGGAGGCATCAAGACGTGGGGCTTGCCGTCGGGCGCCTGGCACCAGGACGCGGGACTTTTGGCCGGATGCGAGGCACCAGGACGCGAGACTTGGCGCCAGGGGCCAGGACGCGGTGCTTGCCGCCTGGCGCCAGGCGCCAGGACGCAGGGGTTGCCGCCGGGCGCCAGGTGCCAGAACACGGGGCTTACCACCGGGTGCTAGGCGCCACACCATGGGGCTTGCCGCCGTGCACAAGGCGCCACACCACGGGGCTTGCCGCCGGGCGCTAAGGCGCCACGCCACATGGCTTGCCGCCGGGCGCTAGGCGCCAGTCCAAGGGGCTTGCCGCCGAGAGCTAGGCGCCACGCCATGGGGCTTGCTGCCGGGCGCTACGCCACAGGTCTTGCCGCCGGGCGCAAGACGCCACGCAACATGGCTTTTCGTCGGGTGCTTTCTGTTGCGATATGGTTAGCAATTAAGGATCCATTGACCCGGTAATTTTCCTATGGTCGTTTACTCGAGATTTTACGATTTGATATTTTCCGAGGATTTTCAAGTACGGATTTCGTCTTAACCGATATTGACCCCAACCGTTAGCCCCCGAGCTAGCTAGGAACTGTGGTGTCTCGATAGCAGGTCCTAACTTGCAGTGTAAATTGTTCAGGAAGGTGTAAAAAACAAATCGTTTGTCGAAAGCCAGAGTGAATAGTAGTTTCACACTTTTTGCTTATATAGGTGGAGTAAAATATTTTTTCATTCTTACCTCTCCACAAATACTTTACTTCCAAGAAATCTCTCTTCCCTCAAAGAAAATGTCTTCAAGGAAAGGATCTTCAAAGGAAAACTCTTCCGCTCGCTCATCTTCGGACGACTCTCCCGCCGTGGAAGGAGTTATCCCAAAGGTTGAGTTTGATGTGGACTACGATGCGAAGGAAGCGTACTACAAAGCTCTCTGCGGTTCTCTCCACCCTCCAAGGGACATTCCCATTCCAAAGAGACGTGTCAGGATCGATGAAGTGCGTCGGGGCGATCTCCACGTCCAGCCATGCGTTGTAGGGCAGGCTGTCATAGTCGTTCCAGTCATCGGACACCGTGCGATGCAAGCAAGCGTTGCTCTTGGCTGCTTCCTTTGGGTTCGGGAAACCCGGTGGGACCTGATAGGTGCGTCATCCGCACGGGGCCAAGGATCGCGCTCATCGTCTCTTGCTGCAGAGATTGAAGAGGATGGGCGTGTACTGGTAGTGCCACCAATGTCGAGGCGACGCTTTGTTCTCCTCTCTCGTTGTTCGTCTGGAGAAACCATATGCATAAATCATGAAAACATGTCATTAGAGTTCGTTGTATAAACGCTTATCGATCAATATAAATCATTGTATATCGATCGATTTGATTCTCCGTGTTCTTCATGTCAGACGCATATCGATCGATATGATGAATCATATCGATCGATGTCGAGTTCCGAAACCTGCAAAAATTCCAGCAATCCAAATCACATTTGTATAGTATAAATCCTAGTTCTAATACTCATAAACCTCTATTCTAACAATCCTAGCAACTTCAATCGAAGAAAAACGAACTCATCTACCGGTTTTCAATTCAAGGTTTAGTTTTTACTTAGTTTCCATGAAATCTAGAAAATCAAGAGATTATACCTTGAAGGGTAGTGGAATTGAGATCTAAACCGAGAGGGGAGGTGGAATTCGAGTTGATTGAGGCAAAAAAAGATGGGATTTTGTGAAGAATCGAGAGAAAAAAGGGCTTTTGAGTTTTGGGTGCGATTTGCGATTATGAGGGGAGAACGTCGCGTATCGAGTTAAAAGTGGAAGTTACCATATCGACTGATATAATCCCAAATAGGCTACGATGTTTACTTAATTTGCTAAGTTATTTTAACTAACTATCTAAAAATAAAACTAAGGAAATTAAAGTTGAAAACATGAAAATTTTAATCCTAAATAGTGGGTTGCCTCCCACTCAGCGCTTATTTAAAGTCATTAGCTTGACTTTTCTATTGTTATATCCTAATGGGAGTTAGGCATGCCTAATCCTAAAGGTTTTTTATTTGGGGGCTTAACCCAATAGTGCTTTACTCGTTGGCCGTTAACCGTAAATTCTTCTCCTTTTTCATTGATAAGGGTGATAGCACCACTTGGTTGGACCTCAGTTACAGTGAAAGGGCCAGACCAACGAGGACGGAGTTTTCCGGGAAATAATGTCAAACGAGAATTGTATAAAAGAACTTGATCGTTTGGGGCGAAGTGCCGAGAAATGATCTTTTTGTCATGACAAGCTTTTGTTCTTTCCTTATACAATTTTGAGTTCTCGTAAGCCATATGCCTTATTTCGTCCAGTTCGTTAAGCTGGATAAGTCTCCTTTCGGCAGCCGGTTTAATGTCAAAATTTAACAGTTTGGTAGTCCAGGCTGCTTTATGCTCTAACTTGACCGGTAAGTGGCACGATTTACCGTAGAACAGGTGAAAAGGAGTAGCTCCAAGTGGAGTTTTAAATGCGGTACGATAAGCCCATAATGCATTATCCAATTTCTTAGACCAATCCTTCTTTGTGGCTCCAACAATCTTTTCTAAAATCACTTTGATTTGTCTATTAGATACTTCCACTTGTCCACTAGTTTACGGATGGTAAGGTGTTGCTATCTTATGGTGAAGTCCTTTCTTATTGAGTAGATTCTCAAAGATTTTATTTATAAAATGAGTTCCACCATCGCTGATAACTATTCGAGGTACTCCAAATTTTGGAAAATGATGCTCTTAAAAAGTTTAACAACTACTGAAGCATCATTCGTTGGTGAAGCTATTGCTTCAACCCATTTGGAAACATAATCGACAGCAACCAGGATGTATTTGTTTCCATAAGAAGATGGGAAATGACCCATAAAGTCTATTCCCCAGCAGTCAAAGACTTCTATTTCAAGAATGAATTTTTGTTCCATCTCGTGTCTTTTGCTTATCTTATCCAGACGTTGATATCTTTCACACTTAACGATGTATGCATGAACATCGCGGAACATTGTGGGCCACCAAAATCCTGCTTGGAGAATTTTGAAAACCGTTTTAAAGGTCGCAAAATGTCCAGCATATCCGGATCCGTGGCAGTGATAAATGATGTTTTAAATTTCAGTTTCAGCTACGCAGCGTCTAAATATACCGTCGGCACATTGTTTGTAAAGGTAAGGTTCATCCCAATGGTATATCCTTACTTCTCTGAAAAATTTCTTTCTGTCGTAGCGTTTAAGATCCTCTTGTTCGACATCTGCTGCTAGATAGTTAACTATATCAGCGTACCAGAGTCGTTCGCCGAATTTTTCACGGCTTGCATTTCGTGCGAAATATATCCATCCTGATTACGCTTGGCGCCACCGTGACGGCGGTATCTATGGTGATCGTAATAGAAACATCGCGTAAATCGACAAGTAAGTCTTATCGATCGATATATCAGCGGACACATCGATCGATTCGTCAATGTCTACGTCTATCGACATAGGATCATTGGTATTGACAGATGTATTATCGTATCCATCGATCGACATGGGATCTCCGAAGTTAATCGTTTCGAGATCGTCGGCTAAAGCATTCTCGGATAAGAGTCCTATATAACCGATAAATGAAGAATCTGCGAGGTATCATCTTCGTTCGGTAAGGAGTCATTAATAGGGACGTCATCGTCTACTCGTATCCGGGAAAGATGATCTGCGACACCATTGTCTACTCCTCTTTTATCTTTTATTTCCATATCGAATTCTTGAAGGAGTAGTATCCAACGGATAAGGCGTGGTTTCGCATCTTTCTTTTGCATAAGATATTTAATAGCTGCATGATCAGTGTGGACAACGACCTTTGAACCCACCAGATAGTTACAGAATTTCTCGAAGGCGTATACTACTGCAAGTAGTTCCTTCTCAGTCGTTCCATAATTTCTCTGAGCTTCGTCCAGGATACGGCTGGCATAATAAATGGCATGCAGCTTATTGTCTTTACGTTGCCCTAAAACCGCGTCTACAGAGAAATCGCTCGCATCGCACATTATTTCGAATGGAAGATTCCAGTCTGGTGCTTGTACGACGGGGGCAGTTATAAGTGCTTTCTTGATCTTGTCAAATGCTCGTTGACACTGTTGTGAAATCAAATTTAATATCTTTGCAAAGGAGGATAGTTAGAGGTCTGGCTATCTTGCTGAATTTTTCAATAAATCTCCTATAAAATCCAGCATGACCCAGGAAACTCCTGATGTCTTTGATGTTTGTAGGAGGTGGTAGACTAGTCATTACCTCAATCTTTGCTATGTCTACTTCAATTCCGGCTGCGGACACTTTATGTCCGAGTACGATCCCGTCATTGACCATGAATTGGCATTTTTCCCAGTTAAGGACTAAATTATTTTCTTCACATCTCTCCAATACCTTGCACAAGTTGTCGAGACAATCTTTAAACTTGATCCATAAACTGAGAAATCATCCATGAATACTTCCATGAAGTCTTCTATCATATCAGTGAAGATCGACATCATACAGCGTTGGAAAGTTGCTGGTGCATTACATAGACCAAATGGCATTCTTCTATATGTGAAGGTTCCATAGGGACATGTAAACGTTGTCTTTTCTTGATCATCCGGATGTATCGGGATTTGAAAAAATCCAGAATATCCATCAAGAAAGCAATAATATTGATGATTCGCCAATCTTTCCAGCGTTTGATCAATGAATGGAAGAGGGAAATGATCTTTCCGGGCTGCGGAGTTCAATTTCCTATAATGAGATTCACATGCGGTGTCCGGTGACAGTCCTCGTTGGGATAAGTTCATCCTTTTCGTTCTTGACCTCTGTAAGACCTCCCATTTTGGTACTACGTGGACTGGACTTACCCAATTACTATCGGAAATTAGATAAATTATCCGTGCATCAAGCAGTTTGATTATTTCCTTTTTCACGACTTCTTTGAGGTTTGAGTTTAGCCGTCTTTGGTGTTCTATGGACGATTTAGATTCGTCTTCCAGATGAATCCGGTGCGTACAAATGTCGGGTGAGATGCCTGGTATATCATCCAAAGAGTATCCAAGTGCTTTCATATGCTTTCGAAGTTTATTCTATAATAATGCTAGTTCTCCATTAGTGAGGTTTGTGTTGACTATTACTGGATAGTCGTTTTCTTTTAGAAAAGCATATTTGAGCCGAGCAGGTAAAGGTTTAAGCTCCACATTCGGTGCTTTCTATATTGAGAGATCACCAAGTGATGACGGTCGTCGATCAATATTAGGATTGATATATCGGGCGACATCGATCTTTGATCCATCACCATTTTTAGTTTCGTTATCAGTTGATGATATACCATGATTTTGACCCACTTTTACCCATGGTATATAAGCGGTTTTACATATATTTACTACGAAATAGGGTCTATTTACAGTATTTACAGGTTCAGGTACGACATGGAGAAATATGGTGTTTTTGGTGTCTTTTGGAGCTTTTAAGTGCAGAATTGGGCAGACGCGTCAGATGTTTAGTTATGGATGGAGACCTTCCCACGGTGAGAGTGAGCTGTCGAGAAGATGAATGTATATCGACCGATGGGAAATGTCCCATATCGATCGATATGAATGTCAGGACGTGGAGAAACTATATTTCATGACCGCCAGAAGCCCTAAAGCAACCCAAATTACCAGAATACCCTTGGACGACCGGAAACCCTATTTTATGATATTTATAAGCCATTGTTAACGGCTAGACCTATCTAAGCTTTCTTTGACCTATTGTTTATCTTTGTTAGGAGAGAAGGGAGGAAATCCTATCAGATTCCTCCTGGAACTTCATTGGTTTTAGTTTTATATTATTTATATTCTTTCATCTATTCATCTATGATTTCTGTTACAAGATTCATGTCTGAGTAAATCCACCTGTTAGGTTTAGGGTTCAGATAGGTTATATGAGATTAGCCCAAAATATAGAATTGCTAAGTTGTGTATTCATCAAATAGGATTGTTATTAATGCTTGTTTCTAGAGTCGCGAACTAGAACCTTGATCCAAGGAATTGTAGAGACCAGCGAGAGCTTGTAACTCACCCTGAATCCATTCTTTTGAGCTAGCATTGATAAATACAGCGATAGCTGGTTTAGTAAACCCTAGTGAACGCGTGTTCAACCCGTTCGTAAAGCTTGCTAGAAACATATCGATCGATAATCCAATAGATTAATCGATCGATATTCCTATAGAATCATCGATCGAAACTTTCTTGTGATCAATAACCGAGAGTTGAGATCCAAGATCTAGATATTAGACTATCTATACAACGATAGTTGTTAGATCTGTACTCCCAGTTGAGTTCTAATATATCTAGCAGCTTAGTAACATATATCATTATACTCCTAATTACCTGAATAGAAACCCAAGATCTAGCAACCACCTTTCCATAAAACAACTCCTTGCCAAGCTGAACAATTATATTGTTCATCTTGTTTTCTGCTTTATTTATTACTAGTTATTTACTGCTTTAAAACCTATTAGCCTAGCTTAATCATATAACTATTAGATCTATTACGTTCCTTAGCTCCTTGTGGATTTGATCCCTAAGTACTACGATTGGACCTCTTTTGATAAGAGTAATTCACTCTTTAGGGTAATTTGAGTGATATCAAATTTGGCGTCGTTGTCGGGGAGCTTTGATCGCCATTAGATCTTGTTTAGTTAGATTTAGTCTAGGTTTTGTTACTGTTCTAAAATACTGATTTTTTTTCTTCTATTTCAGGTACATACATCCAGTACCAGGAACAATGAAGAGAGGATTTCTAGGTCCTTCAAGAAAGGAGCCTGCTGGTTTATGCACGATCCGTAAGTCTAAGAGAGATGTATCGTTCGATACCCTCCAAGCCACACCATCAATCGACCGATAAGCTACAACCGAAGAGAAACAATGTTCACCCGAACACTGTTCATCAGGCTACTGTTCATGGCACTATTCCGCGCACTACTATTCAACCGAAATCGATCGATACTATTCATCCAGAATCGATCGATATTGTTCATCCCGCATCGATCGACACTATTCATCGCGACTTTGTTCATCGTACTATTCATCGCAACACTGTTCATCATGGTACGTTTTGTCCGACGGCCGACACCACTTGTGTGGAGGCAGAGAAGATCGAGGTGATTATTCTTAAAGCCGACGAGAACAGAATGTTACGAGACAGAGAAGGTCGTCCTCGCGGCAGCACATGAAAATTGATTAATGTTGACGGTTGTGTAATCCCTGATGTGATTGATATTGCTAGGTTGGACACCTTTGGTCTGAACCGCCAATGGTATGATTGGGGAACTAAGCATCCTTTCAAAGGTCTTCCTTATGATGATCCGAGATACCTAATCAAAGAACTCGTGGAGTTAGCCTCAGCAAGCAAGCAAAATGAAGTTTCTATAGACCACATTATCTGCAAGATCTTCCCCTATTGTTTGTTTAGAGATGCTTTCACCTGGTTCAGTCGGCTGCAGCCAAGATCTTTAACCAGTTGGGAGGACATCAAAATTGACTTCCTTAACAAATTTCTCTATCAAGGAGTAGCAGAGTGACATAAGAAGCTTGACGAGATGACTAAAGATAGTATGGAGGAATTTTATTCTCGATTCGGTCATGAGAGGAGGATTGTCTACATTGAGCCAAAGAGAGAATCTGAAAACCCTACAGCTAGTGTCAAGTAACCAGACATTCAGGTTCAACAGGCAGATGAGGGCACGCAGAGGAACGAACTGAACAGCGAACAGATAGTCAACCATAATATGGTTGAGGATGATGAACATCATGGATTTGGAGAGACGAGCATAGTGGAAAAAGCTGATAAGAGTGATCCGACTTCAACATCGATCGATATTGGTATCTCAGAATCAATCGATATCGGCACATCAAAAACGATCGATATTGAATCTTCACATCGATCGATACCTCTCAAAAATCCTGATACTACTACTGTGAATTCAGAGAGTGGACGACAAAGGACACTTAGAAACTTCAACGAACCTGAAGATTTATACGCTGAAAGGTCTGCACTGCGTCGTTCAACATCCCAGAGTTCTATCCCTAAGCTTCATCCTGCATATATCTCTCTTGTGGGTCAGCATCTCTTTCATGGTCTTCCTCATGAAGATGCCACTAACCACTTGGTGGCATTCGAAGATCTCGCATCAACCATTAAAAGCAATGGAGTTTCTGAAGATTACTACTTCTGCAAACTATTTCCACACTCTCTTGCTGGGGATGCAGATCATTGGTTGAAGAAGCTACCACCAGGATCTCTCACTACTTGGAATGACATTAGAAATGCTTTTGTCAACAAGTTTCTCTATGAAATTGCAGCCAATCTTGAGATTGAGATAAGATCTATGCTGGAATATATGGTGGAGGATGATGAACAATCTGAATCTAAAGAGCTGAGCAGAAAAGAACAAGCCGATATTAGTGACATGAGCTCAACATCGATCGACACTCTTACCTCAACATCGATCGACCCTACAACCTCCACATCGACCGACACCATGACATCAGAATCAGTCGACATCAGCACCTCAGCATCGATCGACACTGACATTTGTCATCGATCGATACCAGTTGAAATCCCTGACTGTTCGAGTTGTCGTCAGGACACTGCAGACTCGACACAGCAGAGCATTGATGTATCAAGTTTTTATCCTTCTCCTGATGTAGAAAAAGAGATCTTCATGGAAGATATCTTGGAGCAAGAAGATTTCTTAAAGTTGGAGGATGAAGAAAAATTTGGAGATTTGGATTCAAGTAAAGAAGTTACTATGGAATACTTCTTAAAGCTGGAAGAATGGCTTGAGAATTTGGATCAGAATCCGGAGCAGAACCTTGATGAAGAACGGAATGTTAAGAGGAAAGATTTAGAGACTTCGTCAAAGGCTAGCATCGATCGACACCAACCTGATGAGATCGATCGATACCCACCCAATGTCATCGATCGACAGTCGCCATACAACATTGATCTACATACACCCGACTGCATCGATCGACACCCACCCGATTGTATCGATCGATACCCATGTTTGGATGAACTACGAGGATACATAGTTGAGATGGAACCGATTGAGGAGATAGTGAACAAATCTGAAGCCTCACACCTTGCTGCCCATAAACATCAGAGACCACCTATATGGACAGAAGAAACTAATGGGTTTCACAAAAAAGTGAAGAGTATACATGATCCTGTGAATATTATTGTTTGAAGCTGAATCTCCTATTCCACCAAATAAAGGTACTCAATTGAGTTCTTGCATAGAGGTATTGGATGATCATCAGTACGTAGAAGCTTCACAGAGAGGGTTGAGATTTAGAGATGAAGTCAATAAAGCCCTAGCAGAAGAAACATCGATCGACACTGATCAGACAATGTCGATCGACATGAGCACTCCACCATCGATCGACATCTACCGGATACTATTGATCGACATCTTCAATCCACCATCGATCGACACTATAACTAGTTCATTGACCGATACCAGACGAGAATCAGAGCAGAATGAGTATGAAGTGTGTGGAAATATTTTTGATGGAGATACCACCACGCATTCAGACAAGTCTGGGGGAAAGAAGATGATGAATTGGAGGAAGAGAAAAAGAATCAAGAGAGGTTCTCACTCATCATTGATTCCTCACTTCTCAAATTATTCCAGGAAATCCAAAGTGAGATTTCACAAGTCTGTGGGAAAGAAGTGGAGAAATTGGAAGAAGCGGAAACGAACCAAGGAAGGTTCTCAGCTACCATTAACTCTTTACTTCTCAGATTTTATCTGGAAATCCAGAGTGCATAGTAGATGCTTCTCACTCCATTTGAAAAGCTTAAAGCACTCCTTATTGCTGAGATAATAGACAAAGGAAAAAGAGTCTATGGAGGAGGCTTTCACATAAGAATGATAAAGCTTAAGAGATTGGACATTGAGACTTGTTTTGGAGCATGTTCTCATTCTCATCCAGACTGAATCAGATCTCCAAAGTCAAGCTAAATGACTATAACAAAGCACTGAGTGGGAGGCAACCCAGTGTTAGGTATGTTTTCAATTTGATTTATTTTCCTATGTTACTGATTTAAGTTTTTATTAAGTTACAGGTAAAAAAAAAAGAAAAGGATGAACAGTAACGATAGTACTGTAGCAATGCACTGTAGCACGAAAATCGAGCGATACTGTAGCAAGTAATCGACCGATACTGTAGCGAAATATCGACTGATACTGTAGCAGAAAATCGAGAGTCACTGTAGCGGAGTTACTGTAGCGAAGCACTATAGCAGAATCATTGTTCATCGAAAAAAATTACTTTAGTTAATTGGTTTTATTAATTATCTAACTTTTAGACTTTTAGTGTTTTATCTGTGATAGGTTATAAAAGAAGATCCAAGGAAGAAAAGTTGATATACCAATATCGACTGTTGACTGTGCAGCATCGGTCGACAGAGCATCACAAGCATCGATCGATCGCCACTTAATTGTGTTGATCGATAGAGCATCAAAAATATTGATCGCCACTTAATTTTGTTGTTCAACATTCACATCTTATTACGGTATGTTATTTTTCCTTATTAAATATTGTCCTTATGATTTATTCTCCCACTTATCTTAGGCTGTATGACATTGGTAACAATGTTTTTTAAGTATAGGGGAGGTTCTACTAATATTATGCGTTTAGTTAGCTATTTAGAATAGGGACCCGAGTAGACGATTGCCATGATATCGACCGACGAGAATAGTCGATATCGACCAACAGTACATCACCTGCAGCGACTGATGGTAACTCTTTTCCATTGATCAACACTTAATTCGGTCAGGTATATCGTTCTAACTTGTTAAATTGAGTACTTATAATTTATTTACACCATAACTCCGACTGGATATACACTGGTCACAGTGTTATTTAAATTTGGGGAAGGTTCTACTGATATTGTGTTTTAGTTTTAAAAAAAAAAAGAAAAAAAAATCCATGTAGAAGGTTGCTCAGCACATCGACCGATGAGACCATGTCGATATCGATCGACATCACTTCATATCCAACGATCGGTTGTCTCTTCATTGTGTCGGTTGATTTATCTAGCGATCGACCGATACGAGCATGTCGATATCACTCGACAACACTTCATCAACATCGATCGATTGTAACTTCATTATATCGATCGACACTGAGCAGGTTATCGTTCTTACTTGTTAAACTTCGTACTTCTGCTTTATTATTTTTTACCTTACCATCGACTGTGTTACACTGGGGACAGTGTAATTTTAAGTCTGGGGGGATTACTAACGTTTATCTACTTTATGAGTCTTATTTAAAAATGTTTTCAAAAAGTTTTATTGAGTCAAGAAGGAGATGATGATCTAATTCGATTTATTACCCGTCATCTAACCACTCTTTAGACAAGTCTTAGATTTACTGACTGCAGAAGTACTAGAGATACTAAAGTGGATCAACCTGTCAACTATGTTTGCACTTGCTGAGAATGTTTGAAGGAACCAAAGCTGATCTCCAACCTAATTGAGCTCAACTTTGCTTGTCTTGGGGCTTGGTATACAAGGGATCAGAATCCTCTTGCAAGTCTGGAAGGTAATAGTCTGTATGCTTCTGATTCGCTTCCTTCTCACTCTTCGGCATCCTAAAGAAAGAAAGAAAAGATTTGTATAAAAGATGTGATATGATTTCTTGAAGAGTAGAGGGGTAGGAGTAATTCCTGCGACCCTATTATTCTACTTTAAAAGAATGATCAAAGCGAGGGGTAGGAGTGATTCCTGCGACCCCATTATTCGCTTATTCAAAAGATATATGTGTTACTAAGTCAATGAGATGATACAAAGATAGCCTTTGTGGCAATCAATGTTCATTAAATTTGAAACTTTGAGGATCCAGAGAAGAGAGAAAAAGGGAGAAGAAAGGAATCAGAGAAGACTGCATGTGTGTTCATAAACTTGTTTGAGTTGAGTCCATGTGTTCCTTGATCGAGACTCCCAAGGTAAAGCCTACACTTTTATTGATGTTAAGAAATGAATTTGGTTGCTATACTAGGATATTGTATAATGTGCTTCTAATGTTAGGATGTCTATGATTTCGTTTGCAATACTAGAGAGATGGTGACTGAGTTTTTAAAATCTTTTTGAGTCCCTGCTGTTTTCAAACCTCTTTCAGAGAGACTGCATGTTGGTTTTGCTTGAGGACAAGCAAAAAGGTAAGTCTAGGGGAGTTGATATACCATGATTTTGACCAACTTTTAACCATGGTATATAAGCGGTTTTACATATATTTACTACGAAATAGGGTCTGTTTAGAGTATTTACAAGTTCAGGTACGACTTGGAGAAATATGGTGTTTTTGGTGTCTTTTGGAGCCTTTAAGTGCAGAATTGCGCAGACGCGTCAGATGTTTAGTTATGTATGGAGACCTTCCCATGGTGCCATTGAGCTGATCTTTTGACACAAGATAGATCTTTGAGTTAGCTTTCCAAATAGGATTGTTATTAATGCTTGTTTCTAGAGTCGCAAACTAGAACCTTGATCCAAGGAATTATAGAGACTAGCGAGAGCTTGTAACTCACCCTGTATCCATCTTTTTGAGCTAGCGTTGATAAATACAGCGATAGCTGATTTAGTAAACCCTAGTGAACGCGTGTTCAACCCGTTCGTAAAGCTTGCTAGAAACATATCGATCGATAATCCAATAGATTAATCGATCGATATTGTGAAAGGTGTATCGATCGATATTCCTATAGAATCATCGATCGACACTTTCTTGTGATCAATAACCGAGAGTTGAGATCCAAGATCTAGATATTATACTATCTATACAACGATAGTTGTTAGATCTGTACTCCCAGTTGAGCTCTAATATATCTAGCAGCTTAGTAACCTATATCATTATAATCCTAATTACCTGAATATAAATCCAAGATCTAGCAACCATCCTTCCATAAAACAACTCCTTGCCAAGCTGAACAATTATATTGTTCATCTTGTTTTCTGCTTTATTTATTACTAGTTATTTACTGCTTTAAAACCTATTAGCCTAGCTTAATCATATAACTATTAGATCTATTAGGTTCCTTAGCTCCTTGTGGATTCGATCCCTAAGTACTACGATTGGACCTCTATTGATGAGAGTAATTCACTCCTTAGGGTAATTTGAGTGATATCAGTTAACTTAGGGCCAGAGTGTGATAACCCGTCCTTCGGGGTAAAATGGTTTAGGAAGTCAAGGTCAGGATCAGGAGTCAAGCTTTTGGGAGATTATATATTTGGAAGAATGTTGAGTTTTGGTAACACAAAACTTGGCATGGTTCGGAGAAGACAAAAGATTGGTCGAGCATCAACTTGATGATCGAACCGCAGGCGGTACGGGCCAACCGAGAAGTTCGAAGTACGATGCAGTCAAGCAATGGATCGTGAGTGAACCATGAGACAACTTAAGCTGCTATACCTTTCTTAGAAGAGTCTTAGATTGACCAGACGAAGATTTTGGAAGAATCACATTTATGGAAGCACGACGGTTTAGAAGCTCGACGTTTCAGAAACCCGACGTTTCTTAGCGACTAAGTTTTCCCCGAAACTTCACATCTATTATCAGAATATTATTTCGGAGATATTATAAGTTCGAAGCACGACGGGAGCACGACGGGAAGCAAGCACGACGGGAAAACCCGAAGTTGGACGAAAACCCTAATTTCGGTTTTACGAAATTATTTGAAGAAGCCGGAGGCTCGGTAAATATTTTTAGAGGATCTCAGTATTCATCAGGAGTTTATTAGAAGTATTCAGAATCAGAACAGGAGCGGAAAAATATTCGGGATTGATCGTGGGACGAAAATTCACCAGAAACACCGAAATCGCGCAAATTGACCGAGAAGCTCGAGGTGGCTTGATAAGAACGTGGTGTCAACCATTCAACCTGCTGAGTGTCATCAAAAGGAGGTGTAGGCGTGCATGAGTCAGTGCCATGCAGTTGGACACCCAGAAGCACGACATGGCGACATATCTGCAACCTGCACATGCGTAGCGACACCCAGTGACCCGTGTATCGCGATGCAAGCACTCCAGCCATGCAGCAAGCCATCTGGACGTGAGTGGTGTCATCCTGCATGTTCCAGAGACATGTCTCACGACATGTGTGCACCATGTGTCACCACGCATGCGTCCAGAAGCATGCAGGACGACACATGCGCAGTTGGGTGGTGAAATGTTACTGGTTGGTGTATCCTATATATACCAACACCCTCTGATCTTTTTCAATCATTCCTCACACTCATAAATCACTCATAAACATGTCTTATAGAGAGAAAGAGAAGTAGAAAAAAGAATCAAGAGGTTTGGAGCTATTTCGAAGAAGTTAGGCATTTTGAAGAGCTGTTACTCTACCGAAGTCCGAGAAGAACATCCACAAGCTAGAGGAGGTTCTGTCCAAGTCCTGATTCGTCCATACCAGTCCATTGAAGACAGATTCATGTTTCCGTTGCGTTTTATCGGATTTGGGATCCCTAAAGTATTGCAAATATTCTTAAAAGTTTTAGATTTAAATCTTAAAAAATAACGGGTCCAATATGATATTGGTTTAGTCCGAACCGACACAACGTTAGGTCGTTGTACGGGTTGAAAAGCCTTAGGCTTCGATCTAACGGACAACGTTAACTCATGGTACGGGTTGCAAAGCCTTATGCCTTGATTTAGCGGGACGTGTTAGTGGATGAACTAGTCTAGGTTGCGGAGTAAATTCTGCGACTCTGACCGGATCGTTCCTAACCCGTCACGTAGCACTTCCGAACCATGGTGTTGGGTTGGGCGGTCAGTCATGTTCTTGTTTGATTGTTGGCTGGCAGGTTGGCCTTTCATCTCCAATCCTTGGTGTTGGTTAGTTCGTCGGTCATGTTCTTGTTTGATTGTTGGCCGATGGATCGACCTATATCTAGGACGGTTCGGGGGTGTTACAGAGGTGGTATCAGAGCATGGTTACGATTATGCTCACTGGTTCACGTGGTTTTTCAAATGTTTTCAATGTTTTTCAAGTCAAAAGGAGTCGCCAATGCACTCTCTAGGAATCCGGTCGTGTCCAATCGTTTAGGAGGGGTAGGAGAGATTTTTTTTTATTATTAGCTTGTTGTCTAACCCATATATATTGTGACATGATTCCGCAGGTTGCTGTACTGGTGTGGTAGGGTGAAGATTTGGAGATTTGGAGTTATGGAGGGTTTTGACGCTTCGCATAGTCCTATACTTGCTGATCTTTTCCAGCCGCATGAGTCTGATCAGGTTGTACCAGACATGTTTCCGACACCTATCATCATTTCTGATGATGACACCGAGCCTGATGGCGTTGTTCCGGCACCCTTTATTATCATATCTGACGATGAGACCGATACACACGATCTTGTTCTGCAGATACCTACGGTAGCACCACCGAGCCCCATCATTATCTGGTCTACGGGTACTACTGGAGATACACCGAGTTATGATCCTACCGAGGATCAGGGCACTTCTCCACCTACTCTGGATGTGTCGACACCATCCTATGGTCCTTTACCTTTGTCTCCGGGATATTTGACGTTCGTTCCAGAGATCGACATGCAGTACTAGTTAGATGCCGGATGGATTGACCTTTTCTATCAGCCCATGGAGAGTATTGGAGATACTCATGACGACCCACTCCTATATGATCCAGACGTGATGAAGATGGACCAGCCACTTCCTCAGCCGGCGGACATACCTTTTTCCCATAGCATATCTGCGAGTGGAGAGCCTTCCAGCTTTCCACCTATGGAGCCATTCACAACCTACTCACCATTCTCTCAGCCATTCTATGACTACAGAAAGCCTTCCAGCTTTCCGACGATGGAGGTACCCATGACCGAGTTACCTTTTTACCAAACCACTTATGAGACCGGAGGGCCATCTAGCCTTCCAGCGATGGATGTATATTTTGATCTTGGAGGATCTGCTTCTTTTGGTGATCCTTACGCACCTCAGTCCTATCACTATGGACAAGGTAGCGATGTTTTTGGTGTCGGAGCAGGATAAGTGGATCAACACGGATTCCCGTATCATACTTATCTTGGTGGATCAGGATCTGTACTCCAGGTGTTTTACTTGTGGAGGCATAGGACATTCGACTGGCATGTGCACGAGCTACGACGAGCTAGCAGCGATACCCTACCTACATAGTACCCAACCAGTAGGGGATTCGTCCGAGTGGGGCTACTGCCCCAACTGCGACATGTTGCTTTATATATGGCGTTCTTAGACGTATAGGACCGGGTAAGTAGGGTACTGACTTTTTGTGGTGATATAGGGTGTACAGACTTTTGTAGTATTTTGTGACAGCTGATGTCTTTTGTTGTATGATATATCATCAGTAACGATTGTGGGAACCGAAATTCGCACCGTCAAATATTACTAAGTAAAAACGTAGGAAAACTAAGTTGACCTAGTTTTCCCCGAGGATCCCGACTATCTGCTGGGCCACGCACGACAAAGTTAAGACAGGCTAAGTTGAGAATAAATGCGTAAAATAAAGAGAGCAAAAAAAAGAATTTTATTTCCGAATTCACAGAGAACGTTGGAACAATAGGTTGAGATCGCGGCCGTAAGAGCTGTCGATCGTCGCTAGTCTCAAAACCCTAGATCTAACCTAATTGAGTCGCAGCTCGCTAAAAAGGAAATAAAAGCCTAAGTTCCAAATTGCTCTGAGAGTAGTTTGCCTTTTGATTTTTGGATCCCCCTTCTTCTGCTCCTAGACTTGCTTATATACTCCCATATGACGGTCTATTCCTGATGGGCCGCCGCAAGCTGGGCTTTTTCCATTTTCGTCAGCTTTCCTATTTATCGGGAAAGTTGACATTTATCTTTCTGGAAACTTGATGTTTATCCTTTGGAAGTTTGACATTTATCTTGTTTGGGAAGATAATTGCAAGCTGTCGTATCTATCTTTTTAGAAAATCGTAAAATGGTTATCCGATCATGTTTGGTCCCCTTTGGGCCGTATCTCGGACTTCCGCTATTTTTTACGATTTCTTTGAGAGAACGCTCCTACTCGGATATCGAAGATCTTTCGGAAGATCTTCGACTCTTTTCTGAGGCGAATGGTGTTTTTAGATAACCATCGCCGTTTTCTACGAAGTTTTTCCATCCGTCGATGTCTTAAGGTTTTTCCGAAGGCTAGGAGTAAAAAAAAGGAGTTTGGTTTGCGGGATTCCAGAAAGTCGCAAAACTTGGATTTCTGGCGGTTAAAGAGCCTGGAACTTACGCACGAAGACTAGCCGTCCGACAACTCGAGCCAGCATGACGCTAGGCGCCCGGCGCCTAGAGGCAACACGGGCGCTAGGCGCCCGGCACCTAGAGGCAGCACTGGTGCTAGGCGCCTAGAGGCAGCACTGGCGCTAGGCGCCTAGAGGCAGCACGGGCGCTAGGCGCCCGGCACCTAGAGGCAGCACTGGCGCTAGGCGTCCGGCGCCTAGAGGCAGCACAGGCGCTAGGCGCCCGGCTGCCTAGAGGCAGCACGGGTTCTAGGCGCCCGGCGCCTAGAGGCAGCACGGGCGCTAGGCGCCCGGCGCCTAGAGGCAGCACGGGCGCTAGACGCTCGGCGCCTAGAGGCAGCACGGGCGCTAGACGCCCGGCGCCTAAAGGCAGCACTAGCGCTAGACGCCCGGCGCCTTAGAGGCAGCACGGGCGCTAGACGCCCGGCGCCTAGAGGCAGCACGGGCGCTAGGCGCCCGGCGCCTAGAGGCAGCATGGGCGCTAGGCGCCTGGGGCCTAGAGGCAACGCGGGCGCTAGGCGCCCGACGCCCAGAGGCAACACGGGCGCTAGGCGCCCTGGCGCCCAGAGGCAGCACGGGCGCTAGGCGCCCGGCGCCCAGAGGCAGCACGGGCGCTAGGCGCCCGGTGCCTAGAGGCAGCCCAGGGTCAGACGCTCGTTTCTATCGGTTCGTGCGAGTTTTTTGCGTTTTTTGTGTAGAAAATGTTTCTAGTCGTTGATTTCGAAACGACTTAACATTTTCCCGAGTTTTCTAGATTGAAACTTAGTCTTTTAAAGCTTCTCTAGCGTCTTTCGTGTTTCGTTCGAACTTTTCGGACATCGATTTCGTCTTGACCGATTTTGACCCCAACAGTTAGCCCCCCAGCTAGCTAGGAGCCGTAGGGCTCGTAGGTCCTAGCTTGCTGTACGGTTCGTGAGGAAAGAATGGAGACGAAATCGTGTCGAAGGTCGGGGTAAATAGTTAAATCAATGTCTATAAAGACTTGTGAGTTCTTTACCATTCTTATTTCACCCAAGAATCTTAAGTCAATCTCTCCCTTGCAAATTCTCTCTCTACTTTTAAGAAAAGAATGACTTCAAGATCAAAATCCTCGAGGAGACAGTCTCGCTCTTCTTCGGATAGTTTCCATGCCAAGGAGGAAGTTCTGAAGCCCGAGGTTTCAGAGATTGACAGGAGCGCGTATTGTGACGCCGTCTTCGGTTCTGATCTCCCTCTTCCCGTGAGTCCGATTCCCCGGCGACCTGTGAAGGCGCGTGTGGAAACTGATTCGCCGAGCGATGTATCCCCCGAGTATCTCGGAATTCTTCGAGAGTTTTATGAGGTTCCGAAGGGAGTCGTGTTTCGCATTCCCCGTGGGAATGAGAGTTCAGAGCGCCCTCCGGAGGGTTACTTTACTTGTTACGAGGCATTCCTGACGCAGTGTCGACTATGGTTCCCGATCCCCGGGGTCATTGTTCAGGCTCTCGACCGTTTCGGAATCTCAATCAGCCAGTTGAACGTGCCGGCTTTAAAAAGCTGGCTTGGCGTTGTAATTCTGAGTTACGAGTTAGGATTGGATCTTAGCCCTTCAGACTTCGAAAGGTTGTGCAATTCCAAGACCGTGAGCACCAATGGAATATATGCCATGAAATCGAGGACCGCTTTTCGGTAATTCGTGGACTTACCTCACATGCTAAGGATTTCGTCGATCATTTCTTTTTTGTGAGGATAGATGGAGAGTCTGTCGAGGAAGGCTTTCTTCATCTATTCCCGACGGAGTGGTTGTACTGACGTGGTAAGATCATCGTACTCTTTCTTTTCTCTTTTTTTTTAGAATCCGAAAGGCGAGCTCTGAACTCATATATATATTTTTATTGTTCAGAGAACAGGTGTCTCACGCATGTTCCTTCCGATCTTTCCATCAAGGGAGACATATTTAGGTCAAGGGCCTGTTCCTGGAATTCTTTCGATCTTGACCAGATTCGAAAGGCGGTCGCGCTTCACCGATCGCGAGGCGGCACGCGACCTATCATTAATGATGGATCCTTCGTATTTGCTCCTCCGAGGCGGAGGGGGAAATCATCGAAGGGCAAAGGGATCGCTTTTGAGGCCTCGTCGGGAAACGACAAGCCGTCGAGATACGATCCTGACTTTGTCGCAGAAAATGTCGGTGTTCCCGGTTCGAATCCTCCCCCGAGTGACTTTTTTGATGAGCTCCCTCCAGTGTTTACCAGTGACTTGATCGAACGATACTCGCGTACCACAGTCGACCGAGACACCTCCTTTGTCGACCAATACTCGCACCGCTCCATCGATCGACATCAACAACCGTTCGTCAACCGATACCTTTCATCCGACATCGATCGATATTAATCACATTACATCGATTGATACTAACCGCCGAGTCATGGTAACGCCTATTATTCTCATAACCGATGAGAATGGAGACATGCGTGATCAAGATGGTCACCTGCGTAATGCAGCAGGTAAGAAGCTGAATGCTCAAAAGGAAATCATTCCTGAGCAAGACACTGCATCTACATACTTCATCCAACCTGTAGATGAGGGTAACAGAGCTAAAACCTTGGCTGACTACAACCGTCCAGATCAGTTCTATACCAACCGATCAGCCATCCGCCCTCCTGCCATTCAGAGAGGAGATTTCAAGCTCAAGCCGCAGTACTACACACTTGTGGGACAAATACACTTCTGTGGGTTATCCCATGAGCATCCTATGGACCATCTGGAGAGGTTCGAGGATCTCATATCTGCCATTAAAGCCAATGGAGTTCCTAAAGACTATCTTCTCTGCAAGCTTTTCAAATACTCTCTATCAGGAGAAGCTTTGCAGTGGCTAAGGCAACTACCACCAGGTTCTCTCACAACCTGGAAGGACATCAAAAACGCATTCCTGCGTAACTTCTTTGATGATTCACGTGCTGAAGACTGGAGGAGGAAGATTGCTACAATCACTCAGGACCCTGGATAATCATTCAAGGATACCGGAAACAGATTCAAATCCTACCAGCGCTATTGCCCACACCATGGATTCAAAAATGCGCAACTACTCTACACCTTCTACAGAGGCATCGCTTTAAAGTATCAGATGGCTCTTGATACAGCCAGTGATGGCGTCCACGGCCATGGATTCAACAATGCGCAACTACTCTATGCCGGGCGGCTAGCCCCCGTGCTGGCCGTAGCCGCCGGCTGCTAGCGCCCGTGCTGGCCGTGGACTGCTGGGCGGCTAGCCCACGTGCTGGCCGTGGCCGGCGGCGTCTAGCGCCTGTGCCGACCGTGGCCGCCGGGCGGCTAGCCCCCGTGCTGGCCGTGGCCGCCGGCGGCTAGCGCCCGTGCTGGCCGTGGCCACCGGGCGGCTAGCCCCCGTGCTGGCCGTGGCTGCCGGCGGCTAGCGCCTGTGCTAGCCGTAGCCGCCGGGCGGCTAGGCCCCGTGCTAGCCGTAGCCGCCGGTAGCTAGCGCCCGTGCTGGCCGTGGCCGCCGGGCGGCTAGCCCCCGTGCTGGCCGTGTCCGCCGGTAGCTAGCGCATGTGCTGGCCGTGGCCGCCGGGCGGCTAGGCCCTGTGCTGGCCGTAGCCGCCGGCGGCTAGTGCCCGTGCTGGCCATGGCGGCCGGGCGACTAGCCCCGTGCTGGCTAGGGTGTTCGGACGACAATCTTCGGTACACAAGTACCAGGCCCCGGCCGTCAGAAGTCTGTACTTTGAGTATTTCCCAAGTCCTCACGGAACGAATCATAGAGATTCCGCGTACGAAACTCACATTCTTACTCCAAACTAAGATCGTTGGAAACACTTCGGAAACTTGTAAGACATCAACGGGAAGGAAGATCTTAAATTCTTCGTATGAAACAGTGATGGTTATCTTAAGACACCACTCATCTCAACTCTACGAAGGAATGAAGATCTTCCGAAGAAATCGTAGAAGACAACGGAAGTCCTAGAAACGGCCCGAAAGGGACCAAACGCGATCGGACAGTCCGCTTACGATTATCTAAGATAGATACGACGATTTACGTTTATCTTTACATAACAAGATAAATGCTAAATTTCCAGAAGGATAAATGACAAGTTTCCCGAAGATAAATGTCAAGTTTCCCGATAAACATGAAGGCCGACGAAAATGGAAAAAAGCCCGTCTTGCGGCCCAGCAGGAGAGTAGACCGTCATAAGAAGGAGTATATAAAGGAGCTTTGGGAGAGGAGGAAAAGCAGAGCGAAAATTATTGAGAGAGAGAGCAAATCCGAAATCTAGGGACTTAGAGAATTCCTGCTAGCTTAGGACTTAGGTGGTTAGACTAGCGGAGCAAGGCTTAGAACGTTTTGCCTCCTGTATTTCCGTCGTTTCCCGCTTCGACGTTTCTCTACTTCCCTTTTTCGGAAGAATATTGTATTCAACTTATCATCTATTTAATAAAACGCCTTAGTGCAATTTTTCCGCTACGTTGCTTTATTCTATCAATTTCGTTTGGTTGTCGCAGAGAATCCGAGCCTTCAGGGAAAACTAGGTTTACTTAGTTTTCCTCCGATTTATTTAACTAAAATCGACAGTGCGAATTTCGGTTCCCATAGTATGGCGCTAGAAGGAGGGGGGTCGGATTCTCTTACTCAAAAACCTAGGATTGGTAACAACAGCATGGCCACATCACCTGTCCGGGACATCGTGTCATTCGGGGACAGAGCAACGGCTGGTCAAGCCAAACCTCACGACGAACTCCTCGTTATCAGACTAACGATCCAGGACATCGACGTAGCAAGAATATTGGTCGACACCGGATGCTCGACAAATATTATATATAAAAACACTCTCGAGAGTATGGGAATCGACCTAAGCGTTATCACGGACGATCCCAATCCAATAATCGGACTCTCAGGAAACATCACAATGACCCTCGGCTCAGTCGATCTCTCGGTCAGAGACGGGAGCGTCACGAAGATGGTGGAATTTTTGGTAGTCGACGGTCCAGCAGCATATAACGCGTTCGTCGGGACTCCGTGGTTAAACTCCATGCGAGCAATCCCCTCGACTTTCCATCTGTGCCTCAAATTTCCGACCCTCCTCGGAGTTGAAACAATACAAGGAGATCGTAAAGCGCCGCAAGTCTGCTTGGCCGCTGGGTTAAAACGAAAAAACTCTGAGCCCGAAACTAACCCAAAAAAGCAAGCAACCCACGAACCAGCATCGCAGGACCCTCCAGAAATCTTCTAGCAATCGCGAAGAGCTGAAGCCCTAGAAGGGAAACGTGAGCCCACTTGCGAACCAGTAATTTTGGTCTGCCTCGACGAGACTAACCCAGAGCGGTGCGTGGAGATTGGAGCCAATCTCCAGCGATCCGTTGAAAGCAGAACTCATCGCATGTCTCAAGAAGAACCTTAACACGTTCGCTTGGGCTGCGGAAGATATGCCGGGAATCGACATCAACATAACATGTCACGAACTCAACATCGATCCAACTCATAAACTCGTAAAACAAAAGAGGCGAAAGCTAGGCCCCGAACGGGCAACTGCGGTTAATGAGGAAGTCGAAAGACTCCTCAAAGTTGGATCAATAACGGAAGTAAGATATCCCGACTGGCTTGCCAATCCCGTCGTCGTCAAGAAGAAGAACGGGAAATGGCGAGTGTGCGTCGACTTTACTGATCTCAACAAAGCATGCCCGAAGGATTGTTTTCCGCTTCCGCACATCGATCGTCTAGTTGAGGCAACCGCAGGAAACAAACTCCTATCGTTCATGGACGTGTTCTCAGGATACAATCAGATCATGATGAATCCCGAAGACCGCGAGAAGACAACATTCATTACCGACCGAGGAACCTATTGCTACAAAGTAATGCCTTTCGGTCTTAAGAACGCCGGCGCCACGTATCAGCGGCTCGTCAATCGAATTGTTTGCCGAGCAACTCGGAAAAACCATGGAGGTGTATATCAATGATATGTTGGTAAAATCTCTTGATGAACGCGACCACGTAGTCCACCTAGAGGAATGCTTTGAGAGAGTGAACCATCACAACATGAAACTCAATCCATCAAAATGCAGATTCGCAGTGGCGTCGGGAGAATTTCTTGGGTACCTCGTAACATTCCACGGAATAGAGGCCAATCCGAAACAAATCAACGCACTAATAGAAATGGCCTCCCCGAGAACCAAGCGGGAAGTTCAAAGGCTAACGGGACGAGTCGCGGCCTTAAACCGATTCATCTCGTGCTCCACGGATAAGTGTCTCCCATACTACGAAACCTTGAAGGGGAACAAAAAGTTCGAGTGGTCAGAAGATTGCGAGAAAGCTTTCCAACAGCTGAAGCAGTATCTGGCCACCCCTCCTATCCTCGCAAAACCCGTAGTCAGAGAGCCCTTGTTCCTCTACATCGCAGTATCCGCATCAGCAGTCAGTGGCGTCCTGATTCAAGAAGAATTCAGAGAACAGAAACCGGTCTTCTACATTAGTAAAACATTATTGGATGCCGAAACTCGGTATCCGCTAATGGAAAAGTTGGCACTCGCTGTCATAACCTCGGCAAGGAAACTCAGACCGTATTTCCAATCTCATACCATCGTGGTACTTACCACTTTTCCGTTACGGACGATTCTACCCAGTCCAAGCCAGTCCGGTAGATTCGCGAAGTGGGCAATCGAACTAAGCAAGTACGATATCGAATATCGTCCAAAAAACCTGCACGAATTCGCAGGTACTCGCTGATTTCTTGGTAGAATTACCCGCGACAGACTTAACTAATGAGGATCCTAGTTCAACATGTGATCTCCATGTCGACGGATCCTCGTCCAAGCAAGGATCCAGAATCGGGATCCGAGTCACCTCACCGACAGGAGAAATCCTCGAGCAATCGTTCCGCTTGGATTTTTGTGCATCAAGCAACGAAGCAGAATATGAGGCGCTAATTGCGGGCCTACGACTGGCCCATGGGCTGAAGATTCAAAATATTCACGCTTACTGCGACTCTCAGTTAGTCACAAACCAATTCAGCGGAGAATACGAAGCAAGAGATGAAAGGATGAACGCATATTTGAAGGTCGTCCAAGACTTGGCCCACGATTTTCAGCAATTTGCGTTAACCAGGATTCCCCGCTCGGAAAACGTCCATGCTGACGCTTTAGCCGCTCTTGCCTCAAGCTCGGATCTATGGCTTAAAAGAATAATTCCCGTCGAATTCATAGAGCATCCGAGCATCGGACCGCCGGTAATCGCCAACCTGATCAGAACACAGATCGAAGGCGCGGAAGAAAACAAAGACCAGCCTGAAGACGACGCAGACCAAACGGACTATGGCTGCGACACTCCCTAGCTAGAACCTATCAAAGCCTACATCGTAGTAGTACCCTACCCGCGGAGAAATGGGCAGCCCGGAAAATAAAAATTCAGACAGCGCGATACGTAACCGTGGAAGGCGAAATCTACAAATGGCGATTCTCCGGACCTCTCATGACTTGTGCGGAAGGAGAAAAGGCGAGAAAAATCATGGAAGAGGTTCATTCCGGATCGTGGGGAAACCACTAAAGCGGAAGGTCTCTCGCAACAAAAATAAAACGCCACGGATTCTACTGGCCAACTATGATAAAGGATTGCGACAAGTTCGCTCGGAAATGCGAGAAGTGTCAGCGGCACGCTCCGACAATTCATCAGCCCGCCAAAATCCTCTCTTCTATCTCATCTTCGTACCCTTTCATGCGATGGTCAATGGACATCGTCGGACCGCTACACAAATCGAAACAAAAACATTTTCTGCTGGTCCTCACAGATTTCTTTTCGAAATGGGTGGAAAGCAGAATCCTACGCAAGTATCAAAGACGTGCAAGTCGAGAACTTCTTCTGGAAAAACATCATAACCAGACACGGTGTCCCATACGAAATCGTAACGGACAACGGGTCTCAGTTTATATTCCACACGATTCGAGGCGTTCTGCGAAAAATGGAAAATACGACTTAACAAGTCTACTCCCAGATACCCGCAGTGCAACGGACAGGCTGAAACCATAAACAAAACCGTCCTAGACGGATTGAAAAAACACTTGGAAGCCAAAAAGGGACGATGGGCAGAAGAACTCGAAGGGGTCCTTTGGTCTCATCGAACCACTCCAAGACGAGGAACGGGGGAAATTCCGTTCTCTCTCGTTTACGGAGCATAATGCATGATTACGACGGAGGTAGAATTCCCCGGCGTACGGGGGAGAATTCTTCCCGAACGGGAAGACCTGAACAATGCCATGCTGCTGGATAATCTTGACCTCATCAACGAGCGTCGCGACCAAGCCCTCATCCGGATTCAAAATTACCAGCAGGCCGCCGCAAAATACTACAACGCGAACGTACGCCGTCGAAGATTCAAAGAGGGTGATCTGGTCTTGCGAAAAGTTTTCTAAAACACTGCCGAATGAAACGCAGGAAAACTGGGGGCAAACTGGGAAGGACCATACAAAATCATAAAAGTCGTCCGACCAGATTCGTATCAAATCGCAAACATGCAAGACGTAAAAATCCCGAGAACTTGGAATGCGATGCATCTCAAGAAATACTACCACTAGAACGTAAACGTGGACAACAGAACTACGAGATGGCTTGATCCTCGAAAGAGGTACGTAGGCAACTCGCCAACCGGTGGGTTCAGCTATCCCCCCGATTTAAAAGGGGGGGGAGTGGGGTGCGTACACTCGCACGCTCCCACAATTTTCAAAAAAAAAATCGAAGTTTCGAAAACTTTCCGCAATCAATTCGCCTAACGGCCTTAACAATGGATCCATTATCCACCAAACAAATCATAAAACTATCGCCCGGAAACATTCCGCGATTTCTAAAAGCCCATAGTCCTTTATGGCATAAGAAAAACGAACTTCAAAGCACAAAGAGACGTCGCTTCGTGCCTGAATATCCGTTTTTCGATTAAAACCTTCATACGCCTTCTAAACGGCATCATATCGTTGTTGCTGATCACAACAAACAAACTCTAACGTCCTAACCAGAAAAGCCACCTAAGGGTAGGCTCTTTTACATCCGACAAGGATCCCATAGCGCGCTATACAAAAAATCCAAATTTGGTTCAGCACTTCATAAAGGAAGTAGCTCGATTCGTGCCCATACAAATCATATAAGCCGATACCACTTTGCGGATTTTAAAACGGTACGAAACAGGTTAAAATCACAAATAGGCAAAACGAAAGCCGATTTGTCATCGCATAGCCTCAGTCTGATAGTAAACCTAGGTCTTGCCCTAAACCCAGCCTTGCTGGTATCTTAAACATCTCATAGGCAAAGCGTCAACGACGCGAGATCCCAAAACTTGTCTCTTCACTCAAGTCTATACGTTTCCACGAATTTTCGCGTAAATCGTAAACCGCAGGAAAATCTTGCTTTGTACAAACTACGGATACGGTGATCGTCAGGGAGGCATGAATGAGATGACAACTTACACCCTTCCCCTTTAACTTCGAAAACAGAAGTTCTGAACGCAAAATACTTTATAAACGCATACCGCGAGTTCAATACAACGCCCTAAAAAGGGCAGGGATTCAAAGCCACCAACGGCAAGTCCCGAAATCATACATAATGGCCAACCAACGGCCGAAATACAATCAAAATAAAAATCCCCTCAGGGATTGATCAACCTAGGCGTCCTCCGGAACACCGCCTTCATTCTCCGACTCACCCGAAGCAGGAACAGCCTCGCCATCGCCCTCACCGACCTCCACACCACCCTTGTCCGCAACGATTCCAGCATCTTGGACCTCTGGAATTTCCGAACTCGGGACCAGGGTACCTGAGGATGACGGGACGGCAAGCTCCGTCGCAGTGCAAGCTCCCATTTCCTCGAAGCGCTGAATCCGTGATCTCACTCAAATTACCCTAGGAGTGAATTACTCTCTCAAATAAGAGGTTCAGATGTAGTACTTAGGGATCGATTTCACGGGGAGCAAAGGAACACAAAAGATGTTTAATCCTTAGTGACTAAGCTAGGTTGAAATGGTTTAAATGTAAATTGCAAGTTGTGAGCAATGATTAGTTGCTCAAGAGAGTGTTTAAGGGTTGTAATCAATAAGAGAAATAGTTAGATTCAAGGTTACTATTCAGTTAGTTCAGGATTATAATGCTATGTATGTTTTAATGAGTTGCTTGCATATACTAAAGAACTTCGACTCTTTAGAGTTGGCTAATAACTATCGTTACTAGTCTCGTCTTTTGATCTGTCTGCCGACAATATCGATCGATGTTTGATAGCTTGTATCGATCGATATGTGTGTCGTCGATCGATTACTCTATTGGAGTATCGGTCGATATAGCTCTAGATCGAATCGAATATATGTTCACCAAGATCATAGACCGGCTCTCGCTTATCCCTAGAGGATCTTAGCTTATTCAAGATGATGTCAGGAGATTGATTTATGGATTAAATCAATTCCAAGATCATATTCTAGAATAAGCACTATGGTTCATCAGGATAATGAGTATACAACTCAACAGTCCATAGTTGGGGCTAATCCCTCATAACTATTTGAACCCTAAATCTAACAAGGGAATCTACTCAGACATGACTGAGAGATTCATAGCATTTAGATAATAATAGAGATTCATTTAGAAGACCGAACAATCAAGTTCCTCGTGATAACAAATCTCTTTGTATCTTTCTTCTAAACCTAGAATCCTATAACCTTAGATGAGAACAGAATTAAGATGAAAAGAATACTTTATTGATAAGTAAAAGTACTAGAACAATGATATGTTGTTAAAGCTTATTTTGCCAAAACACATAGGCAAAGGTATAAATATTGAGTACAATTAGGTTAAAAACTCGTCAGGGGCATTATAGTAATATTGAGACATCTTGGGCTTCAAGTCGATTGAGAATATTCTTCCTTCTTCTGCACGCACGATATCGATCGATGGTACTAAGTGTACATCGATCGATGGAGTATCTCGTCGTCATTTCTTCAAATGCGTCATCGATCGATTACACAAGATGTGTATCGATCGATATGTAACTCTGGATATCGACCTCGATGTCTGATCTTCAAGTCATATCGGGAAAACTCTCCTTTAAGCTCCAAATGGCACCTAAAACGCCACTTTACTCCAAAATGCCCTTGAACCTGAAAACATACCTAAAAGACTCCAAAACATAGATATATATAGTAAAATCATATAAATACCATGAGTAAAAGTGAGTCCAAATCATGGTATATCAACTTCCCCATGACTTAACCTTTTGCTTGTCCTCAAGCAAACACACAGGTAGTCTTAGAAAGAAGTTTGAAAATAGCAGGGACTCAATTTAAATCTTAACTTAGGATCATCACCTCTACTTTGTTGCAAGCCACATCTTATGCCTATTAATCACATGAGTACACTATGTCATATCCTAGCTTAGCAACTAAATCTACCTAACCAAATATCTTAACAATCCTGTCTGTCTATCCCCTCTACTGATCTCATTTGTGCATAAAAATAAAAGTGCAGGCTTTACCTTGGGGAAATCGATCAAGAAACACATGGATTCAACTCAAGCAAGTTTCCGAACACACAGGCAAGTCTTCTCTGATCCCTTTCTTCCCCCTTTTTATCTCTCTTCTCTGGATCCTCATAGTTTCAAATTTTGATGAACACTGATTGCCACAAAGGCTATCTTTGCGTTATCTCATTGACTTAGTAACACATACTTTTGAATAAGCGAATAATAGGGGTCGCAGGAATCACTCCTACCCCTCGCTTTGATCAATCTTTTAAAGTAGAATAATGGGGTCGCAGGAATCACTCCTACCCCTCTACTTCTCAAGATATCATATCACATCTTTATACAAATAATCTCTCTTTCCTTAGGATGCTGAAGAGAGAGAGAGAAGAGAATCAGAAGCACACAGACTATTACCTTCCAGACTTGCAGGAGGATTCCGATCCCTTGTATACCAAGCCCCAAGACAAGCAATAGATTGTCAGGTTAGGTTGGAGATCAGCTTTGGTTCTTCCAAACAATCATGAGAAGTATTGTCGTAGGTGACAGTTGATCCACTTTAGCATCTTTAGTACTTTCTGTAATCAACAAATCTAAGAATGGTGCTAAAGAGTGGTTAGATAAAAAGAAAATTTTTGAAAAATATCCTAGTCCCTTTCTTGACTCAATAAAACCAATTTTGAAAACATTTTGGTGAAATCAAAAAGGTAAGGTAGCATCAGTAATCTCCCCCCAGACTTAAATCATACACTGTCCTCAGTGTTTAATAGTCGGATTAGGGCATAAATAAATTATAAGGAATGTACTGATATCGAAAATTAGAACGATATACCGGACCGTGAATGCGTATCGAGCGATAGTGAGTCGTATATGTCGATCGATAAGGGTAGGAATATGTCGAGCGATGTCGACAGGATCGTATCGGTCGATGTGAATGGTAATCGTCTGGAATCTGATAAACTTAAAAACAAAAACGAAAAACGAAAAATAAAAACATAAATAAGATTTAACTAAGTAAGAAAATACCTAATAGTGGGTTGCCTCCCACTCAGCGCTTTATTATAGTCTTTTAGCTTGACTATGGATATAATGAGGCTAGTGAGGTGAATTCATGACACTTGCTGAGAAGCAAGCCTCATCCGTGTTCTCTCCATGTTTTTCTCCAAACCAAGTGGTGAAGAAGCTTCTTGTGGCTTTATCTCCTCTGGTTAGTTTCTCCCTTAATTCAATATCCTCTGTGCGCAGACGTTGTATATCTCCTGCATTGCTTTCAATGTGGAACTGGTGGTTTCTGAATGTTGGATAGGTGTGTTGGGATAGATCACCGAGTTCTTCTTGTATGTCATTGAGCCTCTCAAACGTTCTCCTTCGTACCATGAGCCTATCGATCGATCTCGGGTAGTCAATATCGATCGACACTGGTGTAGGTCTGTCGGTCGATTCCCTGGTTGGTATATCGGTCGATGCTAATGGTGCTGGTCTATCCGCGAGTTGTCTTGAGATGGTCTTGATCTCCTTCTGGATGTTCTCTATAGTGTACTCCATGCTCTTGACGTCGCTTTGCACTGGATACCATAGTTGCTCAAAGCTTTGGTAGGTAGAATCTCCAACCTCTTGAACTATGGTGAAGAGATCTTGAACTGTCTCCTCCATATCAGCTCTGGTGCAAAACTCGCTGGAGTTCATATCGGGCGATGAACGAGATGTCATATCGGTCGATGCTTCGCGTCTGTAGTTCTCGCAGAATGCTCTCAATGTATCTTCAACCTCGTGCAGTCGATCTTCCATTGTTGGGATCATCTCATCAGTTATTTTCTTCTTGCTGGTGTAAAAGGATTTCATCGTTTGATGTGTGTGGTGTAGAGCCTTGATGATATGATCCATGGTATCTGCCATTGTTGATGTGCGTTCCTTGAATGAGGTGAAGTTGTTGCTGAGCTGCTGATATTTGTCTTCTAGATCTTTGGTTGTGGTTGCCTCTTCTCGTTTGATGTCCTGATAGATGCTGCGGATGAGATTAGTGATTTCCTCTTTGCTGTAGGTGTTCTGCAAACGTCTATCGGTCGATGTATGTTGGTCTGCATCGGTCAATGGCGTAGGAAGAGGATCGGTCGATGGCATATGTCCGGCATCGGTCGATGGTGGCATGTCGGTTTTCAGTTGTGAACGGAGAGTGGATACTTCTTCTTCAAGGGCGTCTTTCTTTTGTTGTTGAAGATTATAAGCGCTCTGAATCCAGTTGATTTCAGATTGGAGTTCTGATCGTGCCCTCTCCATTTCATGTGGATAGGTAAAGGTTTGCCAGATGTAAGGACTCTTGGCCTCATGTATCATTCGTTGGACTTCAGCTTCTGTGTAGAGCTTCTCTTTAGGTTCTGCTCTGTTGAAGTGATCTGCATGTATAGGCAAACAAAAACAAGACCAATCAAACAATGATGCTTTGTTAAGTAACTCCTCAATGGCTTCCTTTGAAACATGGATGACGTCTCCATTGACTCCTCTAGCGAACCCAGATTCGTCTCTGAAAACTCCAAATTCGTCCTTCTTCTCCCACAAGAAGTGTCGAATTCCATCTTTGAAAGCTCGTCTCCCCATTTCTCGGTGCATATCGAACGATATACGGTTGTGTTTATCGATCGATATGTGCTGAAATTCTGAATCCTCCGTGTTGACATGATCAGCTGTAGCATGCGCGTGTTGATTTGATTCTGTTGTTGTACTGATGTGCTGATGCTGCTGATTGACAGAGGTGTGAGGTAGTTGTCTGAAGAGGTGTGTGGATCCGTTGGCTGTTTGAAGGATGTCTCCTATGTCCTTCCTTGTGATTGGGATGATTCTCCCATCCATTGCTCGTGCATTGCCTTCTGGATCTCTGAAAATACCAAACTCATCCGGAGTTAGATAACCAAAATCAATATTATTTATTTGTAGCTCGGATGGTGTCGTGGTCGTATCGGGCGATGCTGTATCAGGTGCATCGGTCGATGTTGGCTGACGGTTATCGATCGATTGTTGTTGTAACATATCGGTCGATGGGACTTCCTCGGGTGGAATTGCATATTGAAGTGGAACTGCTTCTACTGCAAAACTTTCATTGTAGTCGCTTGCCCAACTTCCAATTGAGTAGTCTCCGTCTCTTATATCTTTAGATGGTGTGTATATGGATATAAAGTCGATAGGATCGCTTGATGGTTCATAGGGTCGTTTGAGCGATCGTCTTGGTTGCATATCGGTCGATGAAGGCTTGCTTACATCGGTCGATGCGTTGAATCTGAAGGTGTGGGAAGGGTGTCCATCTTCTTCTTCACGAATGAATCTGTACTCTGTAGCTCATCTTCATCGTATTCCTCTTCTAGAGGTATGTAGTCGTCCGGTTCTGATGTAGCTGGTTCAAAATCGGGTGTTGATGCTAGGGTTTCAGCGCTGCTCCTCCAAAAGGGCTGTCTATTGATCGATGTGGTGTTAGTTACGTCGGTCGATGTCTGGGTATTGGTGTCGGGCGATGGGATGTTGCTCTCATCGGTCGATGTAACCGGATCGGTTTCGTATTCAGCCATGGAATCATATTCATGGGAACAGAAACAAGTTGCCACGACTTGTGTGGTCTCCTTAGCTGGTAGCTTGATTACTTGGACGGGATCATAGAGGGTGGTGGGACTTATTAGGGTTAGGCAGAGCTTGTTGAACTTTAGGTCACAAACGGCTCCGACGGTGGCTAGGAAAGCTCTTCCAATTAATAGTGATGTCTTGAAGTTAAGCTTGACATCCAGGACGTGGAAGTCTGTAGGGATGATGGCATCTCCAATCTGTACCTCAAGATTTCGAATAACGCCTCTAGAGTTCTGCTGAGAACAATCCACAAAGATGAATGTTTCATCAGTAGGCTCTATCTTCAGACGTAGGTGATCTGCCATGATCTTAGGTATGATGCTGACTCCTGATCCTGTATCACATAAGGCACGAGGGAATTCAATGCCCCTGATGGAACATGGTACCGTGAACTTCCCTGGATCGCTCCTCTTTGGTAGTGTGATCCTCTTCTTCATACTGTCACGAACTTGGTGAAACATCCTCTTGATGTCTTCTTCTGTCTCCTTGGTCTCTCGGAAGAACATCCACAATCTATGAGAAAAGTAGGCTTCTTCAAAGGGTTTCTCTGCAGGGATCCTTAGAACTCGTTTTCTGAAGTTTTCCATCTCTGCTTCATTAGCTTCCCTTTTAAGGTGCTTTGCAATCCTTTCTTTCCTTTTTCGTAAGACTCTTCCTAGGTTTTCCTTTTCTTGCTCCATGGGTTCAATGATGTCCGTGGGTTTCTTCAGTATTGCTGTAGGAAGGGATTTGGAAAGTTTGGACTGCTCCCGGAGTGCATTAAGTCGTGCTACATCGATTTTGGGTAGTTGCACTCGGCGGTGTGGGATAGTATATCGATCGATAGCCACTGCTGTGTGTCGGTCGATATCGCTGTCTCCAGATCGGTCGATGGAAAGGTTCCTGTATCGATCGATGGGGTCTGAAGACCGGTTTACGTCCATACCGGTGGGTGGTCGTGGGTGTTTGGCTGCAAAGGCTTCGTGTGACATGATGTTGATCGAATTGCACTCTTTGGAGGGTTCTATCGATCGATGCTCATCAAAGTTTATCGATCGCTTTGCTTTTGGTGATATCGATCGACCTCGAGCTCGTAACATCGATCCATATGATTCAAATCCGGCCAGGGGTGAGGTTTCTTCTGTCGATTCGTGCAGCTCATTCTTGGGGACTTCTTCCCAGAAATCATCTTCTATGATGGCATTGACGTGGTGGTGAGTAGTAGGCTCTCCTGGTGCTCTTGCTAAGGCTTCTTGTTTCTTCAAAGCCTCTCCTGTTTGAACTACTTGAGTCTCCACTTTCTTCACATAGGTATTCAAAGTATCAAGCTTTGAACTTAGAGTGGTGTAGACAGAGTCAATCTTCCCATTGAAATCCACCTGGAGCTTCTGTTGTGTCTGTAGAACTCTTTCCAGCATTTTTTCTAGCTTGCTTTCCTGGGTGGGTGGGGGTGGATTGGTGTAGAATGAGTTTCCGTAACTCCTGTTGTTGTTGGGGTTGCTGCTGTTGTAGGAGGGTTTCTGTGGACTGTAGTTGCTTCTCTGTCCTGAGAAGTTTATGTTTCCTCCCTGGTTTCCAGATCTCTGAAATCCAGCTCCACTGATCCAATTCACATCTTCGTCTACTTGATCCTCTGCGGTTTCTGCATCCTCAACTGAGCAAATTTGCTTGTTAAGTAGCTTCTGAACATTATCCAGCTGTGATTGGAATTCACTAATCTGTTCCTTCCCAAGGAATGAGACAAATTTTGCTTTGACGATGTTCTCCGTACTGTTACTTGAAGCCAAGTTATCAATTAACTTCACAGCGTCATGTGGATTCCTTGTGCTGAAATTTCCTTCACTGGCAGTGTCCAGAGCCATTTGATACTTTAGAGCGATGCCTCTGTAGAAGGTGCAGAGTAGTTGCACGTTGTTGTATCCATGATGTGGGCAGTCGCGCTGGTAGGATTTGAATCTGTTCCAGGCATCTTTGAAAGATTCTCCCGGTTCCTGAGTAAATGTAGCAATTTTTCTCCTCCAGTCTTCAGCACGTGACTCATCAAAGAAATTACGCAAGAATGCGTTTTTGATGTCCTTCCAGGTAGTGAGAGAACCTGGTGGTAGTTGTCGCAGCCACTGCAAAGCTTCTCCTGATAGAGAGTATTTGAAAAGCTTGCAGAATATATAGTCTTCAGGGACTCCGTTGGCTTTGATGGAAGATATAATATCTTCGTATCTTTCCAGATGAACCATAGGATGCTCATGAGATAACCCACAGAAGGGTATCTGTCCTACGAGACCGTAGTACTGCGGCTTGAGCTCGAAATCTCCTCTCTGAATAGCAGGAGGGCGGATGGCGGATCTGTTGGTATATAACTGATCTGGACGGTTGTAATCTGCCAGGGTTCTAGCTCTGTTGGCTTCATCTGCAGGTTGGATGAAGTCTATAGTGTCTTTCTCAGGAATGATTTCCTTTTGAGCATTCAGCTTCTGACCTGCTGCGTTACGCAGGTGACCATCTTGATCACGCAGGTCTCCATTCTCATTGGTTCGGAGAATAATAGGTGCTACCATGGCTCGTCGGTTGGTATCAATCGATGTAAGATGATCTATACCGATCGATGTATGGTAAAGAGTATCGGTCGACGTAGGGTTGTCGAGCGATGGAGTGCGGCGAGTATCGGTCGACGGAGAAGGTGTCTCGGTCGACTGTGGTAGAGCGGTATCGGTCGACGAACGGTTGGTGATGTCGATCGATGTCGGTGTATCGGTCGACAAGGTAGAGGTTATGTCGATCGATGTGGAACGTAAGTTCTTGCGAATGCTACGCTCCAAGCTGTGGGGGTCTTCTGAATACACAAGTTGATGATTCTTGTTGCTTCTGGTATTGCTGGGCATGTGCCTGAAAATCAAGAAAAAATTTTTGCGTCAGAAGGTGATTTAGCAGAAATTTAAATAACCTAGACCTAATCAGATTAAATCTAATGGCGATCTTAGCTCCCCGGAAACGGCGCCAAATTTGATCTCACTCAAATTACCCTAGGAGTGAATTACTCTCTCAAATAAGAGGTTCAGATGTAGTACTTAGGGATCGATTTCACGGGGAGCGAAGGAACACAAAAGATGTTTAATCCTTAGTGACTAAGCTAGGTTGAAATGGTTTAAATGTAAATTGCAAGTTGTGAGCAATGATTAATTGCTCAAGAGAGTGTTTGAGGGTTGTAATCAATAAGAGAAATAGTTAGATTCAAGGTTACTATTCAGTTAGTTCAGGATTATAATGCTATGGATGTTTTAATGAGTTGCTTGCATATACTAAAGAACTTCGACTCTTTAGAGTTGGCTAATAACTATCGTTACTAGTCTTGTCTATTGATCTGTCTGCCGAGAATATCGATCGATGTTTGATAGCTTGTATCGATCGATATGTGTGTCGTCGATCGATTACTCTATTGGAGTATCGGTCGATATAGCTCAAGATCGAATCGAATATATTATCACCAAGATCATAGACCGGCTCTCGCTTATCCCTAGAGGATCTCAGCTTATTCAAGATGATGTCAGAAGATTGATTTATGGATTAAATCAATTCCAAGATCATATTCTAGTTAGCTATTCTAGAATAAGCATTAGGGTTCATCAGGATAATGAGTATACAACTCAACAGTCCATAGTTGGGGCTAATCCCTCATAACTATTTGAACCCTAAATCTAACAAGGGAATCTACTCAGACATGACTGAGAGATTCATAGCATTTAGGTAATAATAGAGATTCATTTAGAAGACCGAACAATCAAGTTCCTCATGATAACAAATCTCTTTGTATCTTTCTTCTAAACCTAGAATCCTATAACCTTAGATGAGAACAGAATTAAGATGAAAAGAATACTTTATTGATAAGTAGAAGTACTAGAACAATGATATGTTGTTAAAGCTTACTTTGCCAAAACACATAGGCAAAGGTATAAATATTGAGTACAATTAGGTTAAAAACTCGTCAGGGGCATTATAGTAATATTGAGACATCTTGGGCTTCAAGTCGATTGAGAATATTCTTCCTTCTTCTGCACGCACGATATCGATCGATGGTACTAAGTGTACATCGATCGATGGAGTATCTCGTCGTCATTTCTTCAAATGCGTCATCGATCGATTACACAAGATGTGTATCGATCGATATGTAACTCTGGATATCGACCTCGATGTCTGATCTTCAAGTCATCTCGGGAAAACTCTCCTTTAAGCTCCAAATGGCACCTAAAACGCCACTTTACTCCAAAATGCCCTTGAACCTGAAAACATACCTAAAAGACTCCAAAACATAGATATATATAGTAAAATCATATAAATACCATGAGTAAAAGTGGGACAAAATCATGGTATATCAATCCGCCTATTAAGACGTCGAACTTCCGAGGACTTGCTCTTCTTCTCCTCCTTCGCCTTGAGCAGCACAGTCTTTCCCAGATCACGCTCGAGATCGCTGATCCTGGCTTCGAGCGTCAACGTCTGGGCAGCATGAGTACTCTCAATCGATTGAAGCACAGCCTCGGTGCGCTTCAAAGTTTCCCGCGACGAATCCAGCTCCTTGGGCAAACGTGTGACCTCCAGTCCGCAATCGCCAAGCACCCCGTCGATCAACGACACAAACTGATCACACGAGAGAAGGTGAGAATCAAGGAGTCAACAAAAGAAAGGGGGTTTCACGAAATACCTTGGAGCGATGTTACGATAGTTTCGCCGAAACCTCGCCTTCCTCGCCCTTAGTACACCTCTTTCTCTTCGCTGATCCGGCAGCCCCAGCTCTTGAACGTCCCCTCGTTGGTGGAACAGCGTTGGACGCGGGAAGTCCCAAGACGATCTCCCTCTTCTTTTCTGGAGGAGGAGGCATGACTTCCACCGCATCCTCCGAAACCACTATTGGCGCGAAAGCGGAGCCCTCAGGGCGAGCCTGGACATCGGGTGCTTGCTCCGGAACGACAATTTCTCCAGCAGGCAAAGGGACATCGGATCCAGGGGCTGGAATTGTAGAGATCGGGACTGGAGTAACGTCGGGTCCAAGAGCCAGAACCGCGGGATCCGGAGTTAAAGCGACATCGGATCCAAGAGTCGGAGCCACAGAAGTCGGAACGGAAGTAGCACTAGGACCTGCCACGCTAGACTCCATCTCGGCACGGCGTCGCTCCATCTTGTCCTGAAAAGAACTGAACCCCTCGACCAATATCTGCGTAAGGGCAAGAGCATCCTGCGGCGGCGAGGCTTGGTTAGCTTCACTCATTTCGACATCGGAATCTTTCTTTTCATTTAGAGAGGAAGCCATATTTTCTGAAATTTGAGAAGAGAAGAGTGAGTAAGAAATGAGAGGGGGATGGGGTACCACTTATAAGAAATCAAAGGTGGTAGAATTTTTCGGAATAAAATATTCATAGCCGAAAATTTCGATTTTCAAACTTGAGATCTTCCGCACGCAAAATTGCTCCCGCATCTTGCATGCTGGGGGGCTAACTGTTGGGGTCAAAAACAGTTATCTCAAAATAAACGGCTAAGTCTATTTGTCATACGAAAAACCCTCCGAAAAACGAACACGAACACCCGTAAACCGAAGGAAACGAGCAGCCGACCCCGACCTTGGCCATAGCCGCCGTGCTGGCCGTAGCCGCCGCCGGCTAGCGCCAGTGCTGGCCGTGGCCGCCGGGCGGCTAGCCCCCGTGCTGGCCGTGTCTGCCGGCGGCTAACGCCCGTGCTGGCCGTGGCCGCCGGGAGGCTAGCCCCCGTGCTGGCCGTAGCCGCCGCCGGCTAGCGCCCGTGCTGGTCGTGGCCGCCGATATGCTAACCCCAGTGCCGGCCGTGGCCGCCAGCGGCTAGCGCCCGTGCCGGCCGTGGCCGCCGGGCGGCTAACCCCAGTGCTGGCCGTGGCCGCCGGCGGCTAGCGCACGTGCCGGCCGTGGCCGCCGGGCAGCTAGCCCCCGTGCTGGCCGTGGCCGGCGGCGGCTAGTGCCCGTGGTGGCCGTGGCCGCCGGGCGGCTAGCCCCCGTGCTGGCCATAGCCGCCGCCGGCTAGCACCCGTACTGGCCGTGGCCGCCGGGCGGCTAGGCCCCGTGCTGGCCGTAGCCGCCGGCGGCTAGCGCCCGTGCTGGCCATGGCCGCCGGGCGGCTAGCCCCGTGCTGGCTCGGGTCTTCGGACGACAATCTCCGGTACACAAGTCCCAGGCCCTGGCCGTCAGAAGTCTGTACTTTGAGTCTTTCCCAAGTCCTCGCGGAACGAATCATAGAGATTTCACGTACGAAACTCCCGTTCTTACTCCAAACTAAGACCGTCGGAAACACTTCGGAAACTTGTAAGAAATCAACGGGAAGGAAGATCTTATATTCTTCGTATGAAACAGTGATGGTTATCTTAAGACACCACTCATCTCAACCTTACGAAGGAATGAAGATCTTCCGAAGAAATCTTAGAAGACAACGGAAGTCCTAGAGACGGCTCGAAAGGGACCAAACGCGATCAGACAGTCCGCTTACGATTATCTGAGATAGATACGACGATTTACGTTTATCTTTACATAACAAGATAAATGCTAAATTTCCAGAAGGATAAATGACAAGTTTCCCGAAGATAAATGTCAAGTTTCCCGATAAACATGAAGCCCGTCTTGCGGCCCAGCAGGAGAATAGACCGTCATAAGAAGGAGTATATAAAGGAGCTTTGGGAGAGGAGGAAAAGCAGAGCGAAAATCATTGAGAGAGAGAGCAAATCCGAAATCTAGGGACTTAGAGAATTCCTGCTAGCTTAGGACTTAGGTGGTTAGACTAGCGGAGCAAGGCTTAGAACGTTTTGTCTCCTGTATTTCCGTCGTTTCCCGCTTCGGCGTTTCTCTACTTCCCTTTTTCGGAAGAATACTGTATTCAACTGATCATCTATTTAATAAAACGCCTTAGTGCAATTTTTCCGCTACGTTGCTTTATTCTATCAATTTCGTTTGGTTGTCGCAGAGAATCCGAGCCTTCAGGGAAAACTAGGTTTACTTAGTTTTCCTCCGATTTATTTAACTAAAATCAACAGTGCGAATTTCGGTTCCCACACAGGTGGTTCAGACATGAGAAGCTTTGAAGAAACAAGAAGCTTTAGCAAAGGGACTAGGAGAGTCTACTCCTAACCACCACGTCAATGCTATCCTGGAAGATGATTTTTGGCAAGTTGTAAAGCAAGAAAGGCTGCAAGATTCGACACATGAGGACATGCCAGAAACCGGATTTGACTCATATAGATCGATATCATCTACCCGACATCGATCGATATCACCCAAAGCGAAGCAATCGATAAAATTTGACGAGTATCGATCGATAGACTTCGAGGAACCCTCCAACGAATGCAATTCCATCAAGATCATGTCACACGAAACCTTCGCAGCACGACACCCACATCCGTTCGTTCCTATGAAAGACGACCCGAATTCAGACACTATCGATCGATACAAAGACATTACCATCGATCGATCAGGAGACACCAATACCGACCGACATACAGGAGTCGCTATCGCCCGATATACCATACCTCATCGTCGAGTGCAACTACCGAAGATCGATGTAGCACGACTTAATGCACTCTGGGACCAGTCTAAACTTTCAAAACCCCTTCCAACCGCCCTCATGAAGAAACCCACGGACATCATTGAGCCCATTGAGATAGAAAAGGAAAACCTAGGAAGAGCTCTCAGAAAAAAGAAAGAGGAGATTGCCAAGCACCTTAAAAGGGGAGCTAATGAAGCAGAGATAGAAAACTTCAGAAAACCTTGAGGAAGCATATTTTTCACATAGATTGTGGATGTTTTCCAGGGAAACTAAGGAGACAGAAGAAGACATCAAGAGGATGTTTCACCGAGTTCGCGATAGCTTGAAGAAGAGGATCACACTGACGAAGACGAGCGATCCAGGGAAGTTCACAGTACCGTGCTCAATAAGGGGTATTGAGTTCCCTCATGCTCTCTGTAATACAAGATCAGGAGTCATCATCTTACCTAAGATCATAGCAGACCACCTAGGTCTGAAGATAGAGCCTACTGAAGAAACATTCATCTTTGTGGATTGTTCTCAGCAGAACTCTGGAGAAATAGTCCAAAATCTTGAGGTACTGATAGGAGATACCATCATCCTTACAGACTTCCACGTCGTGGATGTCAAACTCAACTTCAAGACATCCCTACTACTTGGAAGAGCCTTCTTAGCCGCCGTTGGAGCTGTTTGTGACCGAAAAAGGGCAGCATTCATCGACCGATATGCACCAAAAGAGATCGCTCAGACGACCTTATCAAACATCAAGCGATCCCATTGACTATATATCACTCTACACACCACAAGATGATATAAGAGACGGAGACTACTCAATTTGAAATTGGCCAAGCGACTATCATGAGAGTTTTGCAGTGGATACAACACCACTGAAACATTCAACCTAACCAGAGGCAGTCACATCGACCGATATGTCACCGCAACAATCAATCGATACATGTCAACCGATTCACCTGCTAGGGCATCGAACGATACGACCACTACACCATCCGAGGTACAAATACATAATTTAGATTTTGGTTATCTAACGCCGGATGAGTTTGGTATTTTCAGAGATCCAGAAGGCAATGCACGAGCAATGGATGGAAGAATCATTCCAATCACAAATAAGGACATTGCAGATATCCTTCAAAAAGCCAATGGATCTATCAACCTCTTTAAACAGCAACCCATCAACACCGAGGATCAGCACCATCAGCAAATCAATACACAACCATCAGCCAAGCAAGACGGTGCTACAGATGATCATCACAACTCGGAGAAACCAGAATCTCATCATGCATCGACCGATGAGGACCTAACTATATCAATCGATATACGTCGAGACTTTGTGGTAGGAGGCTACAAAGATGGAATTCGTCACTTTTCTTGGGAGAAGAAAGACGAATATGGAGTATACAAGGATGAATCTGGGTTTGTTAGAGGAATAAATGGAGAAATCATCTCTATTTCCAAAGAAGACATGAAGAAGTTGCTAACTAGAGCTTCAAAGCTTGAATGGTCTTACTTCTTCCTACCTGCACATGCAGAACACCTTAGCAAAGAAGTACCACCAGAGAAGCTCTACACCGAAGCTGAAGTCAAGAGTATGATCAACGAACCTTATATTTGGGAGACTTTGGGATATCCAACAGAAAACGAGAAGGTCCGATCATCACTTCAATCAGAGATCAACTGACTTTAGAGTGCTAATGATCTTGTCCATCAGAAGAAAGACGCTTTACAAGAAGAAGTAGACATGCTTCGCCTGAAGATGGAAACCTACAGGAAGCCATCGACCGATACTGGACACACCGCATCAATCGATAAGCAACCTTCAGCATCCGAGGAGGATATCCACACTCTATTCCCCATAATATACACAGAGCTTGGAGAAGCAGATGAACGAAACCGTACAGCTTTGGAAGAGAAGTCTCGAGAGCTCACCATCAAATCCACCTCACTCAACAATCGCATGGCTGAAATTAGAAAAACTATGTGGAACATCATAGAAGACAACGCAGAAAATGAAGCCAAGATGAGATTGCTCTTCGACCACAACAAACTGCTCATTGCTGAGGAGATCTCACCTATTAAACCTCGTCTGCAGGATGTTGAGGAAGGACAAAGGGAGTTGTTCACTCAGAAGTTTTGTGAGGAATTTGAAAGGTCAAGATCGACTGAAGCACAACCAACTGCATCGATCGATACAGAGCTCTGCACCAAAGCCGACATGGAGAAAACAGTTCAAGATCTTTTCACACTCATTGAAGAGACCGGTGATTCATCATACCGAAGTTTTGAAGAACTGTGGTTTCCAGTACAGGGCGACGTCTCAGGAATGCAGATAACCATTGAAGATATTAAGAAGGAGAACAAGATCATTCAGAGGCAGCTAGCGGATAGACCTGAACCCATAGGATCGACCAATATTCGACCTAAGACATCGACTGACAAACCAGAGCCGGTGTAGATCGATATAAAGATTCCACGATCGATCGATAAGCTCCTTGTACGAAGAAGAACCTATGAGGGACTCAGCACCATACAAGAATAGCTAAATGATTTATCAGAGCACGCCTGTCCAACATTCAGAAGCCATCAGTTCTACATCGAGAACAATATAGAAAGTCTAGAGCGTCTGCGCAACGAGGTAACTGAATTGAAGAAGAAACTGACCAGAGGAGATGAATCCACAAGAAGCTTTTTCACCACATGGTTTGGAGAGAAACAATAAGATAATTAGGAGACTTGTTACCCAGCAAGTTTCTGCAATTCACCTCATTAGCCTCACTACCGCCATAGTCAAGCTAAAAGACTATAATAAATCGCTAAGTAGGAGGCAACCCACTGTTAGGTATTTTCTTACTTAGTTAAATTTTATTTTTTGCTTTTTTTTTTTCATTTTTGTTTTTGTTTTTAGTTTTCAGATTACATCATAGACGATTACCATTTCTATCGACCGAACGATCTTGTCGACATCGCCCAACATTGACCTATCCAAATCGATCGACATAGACGACTCACTATCGATCAATACGCAATCTCGGTCAGGTATATCGTTCTAATTTTCTATATCAGTTCATTCCATATGATTTATTTATACCCTAATCCGACTGTTATACACTGGGGACATTGTATGATTTAAGTCTAGGGGGGGGGAGATTACTGATGCTACCTTACCTTTTTTGATTTCATTAAATGTTTTCAAAATTGGTTTTATTGAGTCAAGAAAGGGACTAGGATATTTCGAAAAATTTTCCTTTTATCTAACCACTCTTTAGCACCATTCTTTAGATTTGTTGTTTGCAGAAAGTACTATAGATGCTAAAGTGGACCACCTGTCACCTATGACAACACTTTTCATGATTGTTTGGAAGAACCAAAGCTGATTTCCAACCTAACCTGGCAATCTATTGCTTGTCTTGGGGCTTGGTATACAAGGGATCAGAATCCTCCTGCGAGTCTGGAAGGTAATAGTATATGTGCTTCTGATTCTCTTCCTTCTCTCTCTTTGGCATCCTAAAGAAAAAAACGAAGAAAAGATTTGTATAAGAGATATGATATGATTTTTTGAAGAGTAGAGGGGTAGGAGTGATTCATGCGACCCCATTATTCTACTTTAAAAGAGTGATCAAAGTGAGGGGTATGGGTGATTTCTGCGACCCCATTATTCGCTTATTCTAAAAAGATATATGTTACTAAGTCAATGAGATGATACAAAGATGGCCTTTGTGGCAATCAATGTTCGTTAAATTTGAAACTATGAGGATCCAGAGAAGAGAAAAAAAGAGGGAAGAAAGGAACCAGAGAAGACTGCATGTGTGTTCAGAAACTTTCTTGAGTTGAGTCCATGTGCTTCTTGATTTATATCCCCAAGGTAAAGCCTGCACCTTTATTTTTATGCATAAATGAAATCAGTAGAGGGGATAGACAAACATGATTTTTAAGTTGTTTGGCTAGATGACTTTGGTTGCTAAGCTAGGATATGGTATAATGTGCTTCTGTGGTTAATAGACATAAGATGTGGCTTGCAACAAAGTAGAGGTGATGATTCCAAAGTTAAGATTTAATTGAGTCCCTGCTATTTTCAAACCTCTTTCCAAAACTACCTGTGTGTTTGCCTGAGGACAAGCAAAATGTTAAGTCTGAGGGAGTTGATATACCATGATTTTGACCCACTTTTACCCATGGTACTTTTACCCATGGTATTTCTATGATTTTACTATATATATATATATCTATGTTTTGGAGTCTTTTAGAGTTTTCAGGTTCAAAAGCATTTTGGAGTAAAGTGACGTTTTATGTGTCATTATGAGGCTTAAAAGAGAGTTTTCCCGAGATGACTATAAAGATCAGACGAGAAGCTCAATATCCAGAGATACATATCGATCGATACACATCTTGTGTAATCGATCGACGACGCATCCGTAGAAGTCAATGACAAGATACTCCATCGATCGATATACATCCAATATTAACGATCGATATCAAGTGTGTAGAAGAAGAATAAATATTCTCAGTAGACTTGAAGCCCAAGATCTCCCATTATTACAATAATGGTATTTCCGCCTGTAGTATAGTGGTAAGTATTCCCGCCTGTCACGCGGGTGACCCGGGTTCGATCCCCGCCAACGGCGCCAATTTGATATCACTCAAATTACCCTAAGGAGTGAATTAATCTCTCAAAAAAGAGGTTCAGATGTAGTACTTAGGGATCGAATCACGAGGAGCTAAGGAACACAAAAGATTGAAATCTTTAGAGATAAAGCTAGGTTAAAATATTTTTAAATGTAAATTGCAGTTGTGAGCAATGATAAGTTGCTCAAGAGAATGATTTTAGGTTGTGAGACAATAAGAGAAAGTAGTTAGATTCAAGGTTACTATTCAGTTAGTTCAGGATTATAATGCTATAGACGTTATAATGAGTTGCTTGCAAATACTATAGAACTTCAATTCTTAGATTTTCCCAAAAGCTATCGCTATTAGACTCGTCCACTGATATGACTGCCGACAATATCGATCGATGTTTTGACAGCGATATCGATCGATATGGCTGCAGCTCGAATTGAATATATGTTCATGAAGATCATAAACCAGCTCTCGCTTATCCCAAGAGGATCTCAGCTTATTCAAGATGTTGTCAGGATAACTATTAATTGATTAAATCACTTCCAAGATCATATTCTAGTTAGCTACTCTAGAATAAGCATTAGGGTTCATCAGGATAATGAGTATACAACTCAACAATCTATTGTTGGGGTTAATCCTCATAACTATTTGAACCCTAAATCTAACAAAGAAATCTACTCAGACATATCTGAGTGATTCATAGCATCAAGGTAATAATAGAAATTCATAAGGTAGAAGACTAAACAATTACGTTTATCTAGATAACAAATCTCTTTGTATCTTCTTATATATCTTAGAATTCTATAACATTTGATGAAATAGAGAACAAGATGAAAAGAATACTTTAGATTAATAAATGAAAAGCAAGTAAAAGAACAAGAAGGTATCGAAAGCATGTCTTGCCAAAACACATAGGCATAACTATAAATACTGAGTTGAATTAGGTTAAAAACTAATTGAAGCACATTATAGCAGGGACTCAATTAAATCTTAACTTTGGAATCATCACCTCTACTTTGTTGCAAGCCAAATCTTATGTCTATTAACCACAGAAGCACATTATACCATATCCTAGCTTAGCAACCAAATTCTTATAGCCAAACAACTTAGCAATCCTGTTTGTCTATCCCCTCTACTGATTTCATTTATGCATAAAAATAAAGGTGCTGGCTTTACCTTGGGGATTTCGATCAAGAAACACATGGACTCAACTCAAGCAAGTTTCTGAACACACATGCAGTCTTCTCTAATTCCTTTCTTCCCCATTTTTCTCTCTTCTCTGGATTCTCATAGTTTCAAATTTAATGAACATTGATTGCCACAAAGGCCATCTTTGTATCATCTCATTGACATAGTAACATATATCTTTTTAGAATAAGCGAATAAGGGGTCGAGGGAATCACTCCTACCCCTCACTTTGATCATTCTTTTAAAGTAGAATAATGTTGTCGCAGGAATCACTCCTACCCCTCTACTCCTCAAGAAATCATATCACATCTTTTATACAAATCTTTTCTTTCTTTCTTTCTTTAGGATGCCGAATAGAGAAAAGGAAGGAAATCAGAAGCCCACAGACTATTATCTTCCAGACTTGCAGGAGGATTCCTATCCCCAAGACAAGCAATAGATTGGCAGGTTAGGTTGGAAATCAGTTTTGGTTCTTCCAAACAATCATAAAAAGTGTTGTCATAGGTGACAGGTGATCCACTTTAGCATCTATAGTACTTTCTGCAATCAACAGATCTAAGAATGGTGCTAAAGAGTGGTTAGATAAAAAGAAAAATTTTCGAAATATCCTAGTCCCTTTCTTGACTCAATAAAACCAATTTTGAAAACATTTAATGAAATCAAAAAGGTAAAGTAGCATCAGTAATCTTCCCCCAGACTTAAATCATACACTGTCCCCAGTGTATAACAGTCAGATTAGAGTATAAATAAATCGTATGGAATCAACTGATAACGAAAATTATAATGATATACCTGACCAAGATTGCATATCGATCGATAGTGAGTCATCTATGTCGATCGATTTGGATAGGTCAATGTCGAGCGATGTCGACAGGATTGTGTCGGTCGAAAGGAATGGTAATCGTCTATGATGTAATCTGAAAAACTAAAAACAAAAACAAAAACGAAAATAAAAAAAAAAACAAAAAATCAAATTTAACCAAGTAAGAAAATACATAACAGTGGGTTGCGTCCCACTCAGTGATTTATTATAGTCTTTTAGCTTGACTATGGCGGTAGTGAGGCTAATGAGGTGAATTGCAGAAAGTTGATGGGTAACAAGTCTCCTCATTATCTTCTTGTTTCTCTCCAAACCATGTGGTGAAAAAGCTTCTTGTGTCTTCATCTCCTCTGGTCAGTTTCTTCTTCAATTCAGTTACCTCGTTGCGCAGACGCTCTAGACTTTCTGTATTGTTCTCGATGTAGAACTGATGGCTTCTGAATGTTGGATAGGCGTGCTATGATAAATCACTTAGCTCTTCTTGTATGGTGTTGAGTCGCTCATAGGTTCTTCTTCGTACAAGGAGCTTATCGATCGATCGTGGAATCTCTATATCGATCGACACCGGTTATGGTTTGTCGGTCGATGTCTTAGGTGGAATATCGGTCGATCCTATGGGTGCAGGTCTATCCGCGAGCTGCCTCTGAATGATCTTGATCTCCTTCTTAATATCTTCAATGGTTATCTGCATTCCTGATACGTCGCTCTGTACTGGAAACCACAGTTGCTCGAAACTTCGGTATGATGAATCACCGGTCTCTTCAATGAGTGTGAAAAGATCTTGAACTATTTTCTCCATGTCGGCTTTGGTGCATAGCTCTGTATCAATCGATGCAGTTGGTTGTTCATCGGTCGATCTTGACCTTTCAAAGTCTTCACAAAACTTTTGAGTGAACAACTCCCTTTGTCCTTCCTTCATTTTCCTGCAGACGAGCATTAATAGGTTAGATCTCCCTAGCAATGAGCAGTTTGTTGTTGTCGAAGTACAATCTCATCTTGGCTTCATTTATTGCGTTGTCTTCTATGATGTTCCACATAGTTTTTTTTATTTCAGCCATCCGATTGTTGAGTGAGGTGGATTTGATGGTGAGCTCTCGAGACTTCTCTTCCAAAGCTGTACGGTTCCGTTCATCTGCTTCTCCAAGCGCTGTGTATATGGTGCAGAATATAGTTATGATGTCCTCCTTGGTGTATGTCGCGGACGCTGAAGGTTGCTTATCGATCGATGCGATGTGTCCAGTATCGGTCGATGGCTTCCTATAGGATTCCATCTTCAGGCGAAGCATGTCTACTTCTTCTTGTAAAGCGTCTTTCAGCTGATGGACAAGATCATTAGCACTCTGAAGCAAGTTGATCTCTGATTGAAGTGATGATCGGACCTTCTCGATTTCAGTTGGATATCCTAAAGTCTCCCAAATATAAGGACTCTTTGCTTCGTTGATCATACTATTGACTACAGCTTCGGTGTAGAGCTTCTCTGGTGAAACTTATTTTCTAAAGTGTTCTGCATTTGCTGCTAGGCAGAAGTAAGACCATTCAAGCTTTGAAGCTCTAGTTAGAAACTTCTTCATGTCTTCTTTGGAAATAAAGATGATTTCTCCATTGATTCCTCTAGCAAACTCAGACTCATCCTTGTATACTCCATATTCGTCCTTCTTCTCCCAGGAAAAGTGACGAATTCCATCTTTGTAGCCTTGTATCACAAAGTCTCGACGTATATCGATCGATATAGGTAGGTCCTCATCGGTCGATGCGTGATGAGATTCTGGTTTCTCTGAGTTGTGATGATCATCTTTAGCACCGTCTTGCTTGGCTGATGGTTATTTATTGATGTGCTGATGGTGATGATTCTCGGTGTTGATGGGTTGCTGTTTGAAGAGGTTGATAGATCCATTGGCTGTCTGAAGGATATCTGCAATGTCCTTCTTTGTGATTGGAATGATTATTCCATCCATTGCTCGTGCATTGCTTTCTGGATCTTTGAAAATACCAAACTCATCCGGAGTTAGATAAGCAAAATCTAAATTATGTATTTGTACCTCGGATGGTGTAGTGGTCGATGTTCTAGCAGGTGCATCGGTCGATTTCTGTTGACATGTATCGAGCGATTGTTGCGGTGACATATCGGTCGATGTGACTGCCTCTGGTTGGGTTGAATGGTTCAGTGGTGCTGTATCAACTGCAAGACTCTCATGATTGTTGTTATGGTATTTTTGTGTAGGGTCGTTTAAGTACTACGGAACACTGGAAGACTAATGAGTATGTATGTGTTTAGAAGAGAAATCGAGGCAAAGAGAGATGTTTATTGAGTTATATGAGCATTTACAACATTGGGTGTATAAACCTTTAGTTTCTTAGCCTAAACTCTAGTCTCTCCGCCTCTGAATGTAGATCCCCTATTCTAGGGTTTGGGTTCCCCTTTTATAGTAGATGTATGTCGGCTGAAGTAGGGCGAACTCTTCCACAATCGTGGAAATATAAGTTTTCCCATAGCTGGAAATCTTCCATTTTATTGCGAGGGTCGGACCCTGGTTCCTTCCGGCAAGGACTGGACCCTGGAACCTTCTAGCAGGGGCTGGACCCTGGGTTTTCCTTAGGAGAAAGGTCTGGAAATCAAGGGCCCCTTCGGAAGCTTGAGAAATCTTTAGCCTTGGATATTTTTCCCCAACAGTTTGCCCCTTATTTCTTGATTGCTTCGTGTGAATCAAGGGATAACATGTGATCTTGGACCTTGGTGATATTTCTTCAAGCAGGAGAAGGGCCGAAGTCTTGTTGTAGCCTGAAGTGAGGTCTGGAATCATCATAGGTCCTTCCTTTGTTGGATCAAAAAGGATAATTTTTCCGGGGGTATCTGACCCTCGAGCCTTTGGGCAGAAATGGTCAAGGGCGAGATGGGCTTCTTAGAAAAGCCCACAATCGGTTCAGCTTCTCCGTTTGGCGCCCTCTCGTGCTCGTGGTGAGATGACTAAGGCGCGTGGATTTCAGACTAGGGTTTTCTCCCTTTTTCTTTGGTCGAGACCGAGTCTTTCTTCATTTCAACTTCACCTTCTTTCCAGAGCTCTCTTCTTGGCGGCTTCCTTTTCCAGAGATTCTTCCCGTTTTCCACAGGTAGCCGTCTTTCTTCCTTTTCTTCTTATTTTAAAAGTGTGGAACGAATCCCCTAGAAAAACCCTAGAACTTTCTCGCGTAGATAGATCTAGGACTTCCTCTTCTCAGTCTCCTATAGTCGAGACGAAAGGATCTCGCGTTGTTGAGGTCGAAGGTACCTCCATTGGTGGCGGAGTCGGTGGATTTTCGTCGTTGGGTACGACTTCGGCGGTCAAGGAGGAGGATATAGAAGGCTGGAGAAGGAAATACAATCTCCCTTAGGACTTGTTCATACGAATTCCCGGTCCATCGAAGAGGATTTCAGATTTCGGAGTTGATGAGGTCCCAGTCTACGAGGCGTATTTTGAATCAGGCTTTCGTGATCGCCTCCCTTCGCTGATCGCAAAGCTATCAGAGTTTTTTGACATTTCCCCGGGTTACCTGACTCCTCCAGCCTGGAGAACGGTGATAGCTATTCAAAATCTTGGCGAGCTGGGGGGTCTGATGTTGGGTTTGAACGAGGTTTTTTACTCGTACTTCGTCACATCCCTGCCTGGATCGGAGGGGAAATAATATCTCCGTCCTCGTGGTAAAAAGGCCTGGTTCAGGAGATCGAGAAGAAAGGGAGAAAAAGCCATCTGGTTTTTAGTGGTAAATGGGAGGAAAGATTCACCTTTTCGTTCTATCGAGGCTCTCTTTCGGTTTGGCACGTAGTAGGTGTTGGGCCCAAATATG